>JAJVDI010000014.1:0-600000 GCA_022701445.1 Hortaea sp. C3G1500-4
ACTCTACTATATTCTAAATTTATAGAAAGATATTGAAATATGAAAAATCTTCTAAACTAGCTACTTCATAATATAGTCTTTCTAACTGGATCTTCTTTAATATACTTCTTAGCTTGTCCTAATTGGATTATATTATAGCTCTAATACTACTACTCTAATAAAAGATTTATTAAAAAACATCAAAAATTAAATATCTTCTATAGTAGCTGGTCTATAATATAGCCCTTCTATTTAAGTCTTTCTTACCTGATTTCTAGGCTAGTCCTAACTCGATTATATTATAACCCTAACCCTTCTACTTAAATAAAAGTTTTATTAAAAAACATTGAAAATTAAATATCTTCGATAGTAGCTACTCTATAATATAGCTATTTAGACCAAGTCTTCTTGTGTCTATACCTAAGCTTGTCCTTACTCGGTTATATTATAACCCTAAGATTCCTACTCTAAGAAAACCTTTCTAGAAAAGTATTTAATATTTGCTAGCTCTAAATCTATTAGGTCTATAATATCCTCTTTTAAATCTCTATTTGTTTATTGTGTTTCTAAGCGTTTTCTAGCTCGGCTATATTATAACCCTATTATTCTATCTAATTATTTACTCTCTAGTAGACCTTAAAGTATTATTCTATCTCTCTAAATTAACCTATTATAAAAATACTATTAAGACTATTGCGTCTCTTACTCTTCTGCTCTCTTGTCTCTAAATTATATAATTATAGTACTATTCTAAAAACTATAACTCTAATTTTAAATTTTACCCTAAACCGGACCCCGATCGCTCTCCTAAAACGAGACCTCTACTCTCGAAAGCCGTAACCCCCTATGCCCTACGAAACCTGCTCCGTTAACCACATGAAAGCATGTACGAGCTCTGTCGTACCCGATCGACTTTCGGCCTCGGATCCCAAAAATCGGACGAGCTCCTCCATCGAACGGACGACGACCCCTCCTCGATCTATCTGCTGTAGCCACCGCTCCCATACGGGGGGGTATGCGTGCTTGATCCCAACGACGACCCCGATCAATACCCCGAAAAATTGACAGCGATCAAACTCGGTCGCCGGCACTCGTCCGTCGGCGGTCCACCGCTGACAGATGACCTTTGACACGCCACAGCGGTAACACACCATGTTCCCGGGGTACTTGATCGATCGCTGCAACACTCGCCGCTCCTCCTCTGCCGTCCGACTATGCCCCTGCGGACATTTCGTGATGCTATGCATGCTACCATACCCGCGACTACGACACGGCACACACATCCCCTTCCAAGCATCGAGCCGCTGCGTGAGCATCTCTTCCCCCTCGGCTTCACGACGGACCTCCATCGTTCGTCGGCTCTGCGGCACCGATCGCTGCCGGGTCTGCGATGCGACGACCGCCCGCTCCTCCCTCGCTTCCTCCTTGATCTTGACCGCGGTCATCTTCGCCGCCTCGCTCTGCTGTTGACACCAATCGCATTGTAGTTCGTCGGTTTGACAGCGCTCGCGGGCGTCGTCGCCGTCGAGATATCGATCGATGTCGATCCGACGACATTGCGAACGATGCCGGTCCATATACTGCTTGACCCGTTCGTCTCCGAACCCCAACCCTCCCCGGATGATGATCGCCCGACTCGCGGACCCGTCTCGCCCAGCGCGACCGCTACCCTGCCCGTAGTCGAGCAGACTTCGCGGCTCATCTATGTGTACAACGAGCCGGATGTCGGCGATGTCGATGCCCATGTTGAACGAGCTGCTCGCGACGACCGTCCGGATCCGACCCGCTCGAAACTCCTGCAACACCTCGTCCTTCCGCTCGTCGGTCATGTCGGCGTGAAACGGCTCGCACGGGAACAGACCCGACTCAGCAATCGCCCGGATCCCGGGCTTGCTCTCGCACATCACGACGACTTTCCCCTCTAGCTGCTCCGGGTCTCGCAAGACGCTCTCGACGAGCGCGGCGAGCAGTGCGATGCGCGGCCGGCTCTCCTCCGGCCCATCGATCACGCTGTATGCGATGTTCGACCGCACCGTCGAAGCGCGGATCAAGCGGACCCCGTCACGCCGCCAGTACATCCGCTCGAACAGTTTCTGCTCCTCGCTCGGGGGGAGCGTTGCCGTCAAGAGCAACATCTGCGTCTCGGCATATGCCAAGAGCCCGAGCTGCTGTAGCCGTTGCCGGAAATCCCATCGATCGTTGAGAATAACGTGACACTCGTCGATGACAATGCGATCCAAGCGTTGCGTCTGTCGGAGCCGTCCAACAAACGAGCCGAATTCCGGCGACAGCGCCTTTTCCGGCGTGACGAGAACGATCGACGCCCCGTCGACGGCATGCCTAGCGCTCCAGACGGCACAGTCGATGTTGAACGCACGACATCGCTCCATCATGTCCGCGCGCAACGATTTCAACGGCACGACGACGATCGTGGCCCCTCCGCTCTGTTCGAACGCCGGCAGCATGAACAGAATGCTCTTGCCTGACCCCGTCGGCATGACGACGACCACGGGGCTTTCGCCCTGCTGCACCGCCTGCATCGCCTCCGCCTGCGCGCTCCGCATCACGACCGGCTTGCGCATCATCCATTGCAACTGAGCGGGACCGTCCATGTGTCGCAGCGCGAGCTGCCGCTGCGTCCGGGCATCCTCCGCCTCCGTCTCGAACGGGCAGCGCTTCCGCTTCAGATCGGATTTGATCGACGGCGCCGGGAATCCGAGAAAGCGGTGCCACTTGCTACTGATCAAGTGAAACTGCTGCCGCCGGCCGGCCATCCACCCCGGCAGCTCCTGCGTCTCGCGGGCATAGACTGCCCCGGCGACGGACGACGAATGCGCCGCTTGCTCGTCGGCTATGTTAGCGAGCGGGTCGGCCGACACCCCGTCTTCCTCTTCCTCGTCTGCACCGTCCGCCGCACCGCCGACGGGCTTACAGATCCACCGGCGGTTGATTGCAATCGCCATCTGACGATAGTCGGCGACGTTGAACGACTGGCCCAGTCCGGCCCGGCTTGCCCGCTGCATCTCGTGCTTCATCCGGTCCGTCGTCCACTTCCGTCCGTCGGGGTCCGTCGGCCACAGATGATCGGAGAGCGTCGACTGCTGCCAGAGCATCGCCTGCATCCGCTGCGCGAACGGTAAGACGAGCCACAGATACCACACGACGAGCTCGCCCACCTCCCGCGGTAGATACCGATGGATGATCTTGACGTCGCCGGTCACCTCGTATCCCTTGTGATAGCGGGTCACGAACACGACCATACCGTCTTCGATGAACAGATTGCGGTGTCCGCCTTGCACGGTGTTCCGGTGCCGGATGCTTAAGATCTCGGGGCCACGCGCGGGCTGGCCGCCGGTGATATGCATCAGTGCCAGAAGCTTGCCCCGGAATGCGATGACCTGCCGGAACCAGTCCCGCATCCGTTCCTGATCGATGCCACTCGACGTCTCGGGGCGGACGAAGCGCTCGGCGAGATGCGGGCGGGTGCCGATGCGGTCGAACAGCCAGTCGTGCCCGTCGACGGGCAGCTTGGACCGGCGGTCGTCGAGAAAGCTCCAATTCGGCTCGCTGTTGCTCGGATCGTCGTAGAGATGCTGCCACGGGATAGCGGGGATGTCGTCGGCGGCGGGGGTTAACATGACATCCTCGACGAGCGCCCGCCGGGTTGCCTGGTGCAGCTGGGCGACCATGCCTCGGAAGTCGGCCATCGAGAACTTGAGCGACTTATACTGCAGTGTATCGCCGTTGCTCCAGTCGACGTGCCCGGGAGACGTAGTGTTCATCCCGATCTTCATCCCGTACGCCCGCAGATCTAGCATCCACTGCATCGGGCTCGCACACCCTCGGACCATGAACGAATCCATCATCCGTCGCACCCAGTCGAAACTGCTTAAGCCCCGCCGCCGGGGAGACTGACGGCTCCCGCTACTCTCATACCCGCTGTCCTCGAACTCACACGGGCTCTCGCCCGGGCTATATTCTTCGTCGTCCCACTGTCCAAGCTGGTCCGCCTGTTGCACGACGATGAAATGGGCGACTTTGATCACGGCCGACAAGATGGACGGGTATGTGTCGGGACCGCGAAACCCTTTGCCTTTCGGACTAACCCCAAGCGCGGCGAGTGCGCAGATCATCGCCATGTCGTACTCGCGGTTGTGGATCCGTTGATTAAGCAGCTCGATACAGAACGACAGACACGCCGACTGCAGCTCGGTGAGTGTCTGCCGCAGCGGGGGCGGAGCGCTACGGATGCTGGCATGTTCGGCATCGCTGTCGTCGGCGGGAGACGCATCCGAATCGTCGGACAGATCGCTCTCGTCGCCCTGGGTCACGACCGCCTCCGCGGCAGCCATTAAGCGTTGATATGCCCGATCCTGTCGGCGGTTGAACTTGAATGGCGGAGCCTGCCGGCCGTGCTCCTGCCGGGCGCGGACGAGAAAGATGACAATCTGTTGCCAGTATCGGCCTTGTCGGGCGATGCTGTCGCGGGTCTGATACGAGTCTAGCGGGTGGTACAGGTTCTGATGCACCTCGGTGCGGATGGCTTCGAATCGCAGCATCACGCCGCTCTGGGACACCGTCTCCTGGCTAATGCGGGCGACATCGGCGACGGCGTGCCAGATGACGGCGGCAACTCGCTCGCGGAAGACATCGGTGTCGCTCTCGTCGACCTGACTTAACAAGACGGCCTCGTCGTCGGCTGGCTCCTCGATCAATCGCAAGATGTCGCGGCTACTAAACCCTTCCAGATACGGCAGCCACCCTGCACGCTTTAACCACGGGTTGACCTCGTCTGCCTCGCCTGGTCGGATGATGTCGCTAGCACGGATCTCGTCGTAGTGCGAGCACGCCCTTTCCCGCACCTGCGACCACGTCTCCTGCGCCTGGTTACGGCTAATCCCTCGCCGGTCGGTGTCGGGAGTCGACTGCACTTCGAAATACTGCGAATGGTCTTTCTGTACAAAGAATCGCTGGCAGCGCACATGGCGACAGGACTGGGAAACCTGACGTTCGATGTCCTCCTTTCTTAATCGCCCGGAGCCGCCTCGTTTCTGTCCGGGTGAGAATCCGTGAACCTCTCGCCAATGTTTCTTTACAGTGTTCCAATCGCGGCAGACGTATCTGCACGTTCTAGCGCCTAATTCACATTTAATTCCGCCTTCATAGAGAGCTAACCCATCGATGGCTACCGTGACAGAGTCGGGTACCCTAAACTCACTCGGGAACAGAGCAATGCCGGGCCACTGTTCGATTTCATCCGATATTGATAGCGCGATTTTCCGAGGCAGAGCGTGTTGCTTGTTTGTTAGGTGTCCGACGATCTGATTCGGCCATACTGCGTATTGACACTCCTTGCAGATGACGACGTGCCACTCGCTCGAATGATGAAAATGCTCCGTCGCATCGGTCGCCATTACGTCTCGAATTTCTCCAGGTACGACGACGAGGATGCCTATGGACTACACCTTTTTTTCGACTTTTTGTTGCTCTTTTCTAACGGCTCTGCACCTTCTGTCTTGCGATATTAGCGTTGCCTTTACCTGCCTTGCGCTTCCTGTCTCGTGTAGGGGAACCCTTGCAACTTCGCCGACCCTAGCTTCGGGACTCCTCGACCTTACCTTAAGGGACGGCAGCAATATCTCGGCAACGGTACGACTCTAAGCAAAACTTCCAATACAAACATTTGTCGCAAAGATGCTCTCGACAACATATCCAAATTTGGGCGACATCGGACCAAGTTTTTGCTTACCCTAAGTGAATCAACCGGGCCTGAATCAACCGGGCCCTCTTACCCCAGTCTTGGCAAAAATTTTGTGTGGGCGCTGAATCAACTCTGTACGCAGTTGATTCGACTTTCTTGGATAGTATTCTATATATTACTATTAGAACTAGCAGACCCTAAAATACTATATTAGGAAACCTTTTACTACTAAATATAGGAAGAAGATAAGTACGAAGTCGAAAAGATTGTTAGCTATAATAAAAATAGTTAGCAATACCTTATTAAGTAGGAAGGATACCTAAACAAAGAAAACATATAGGAACTACGTACTAATCTTAACTACCTAATATTAGTACGCTAATACTATTAGACAAAAACTACTCCTAAGAAATAGGATCTATAAGTAACTAGTCGTCGAAAGGAAAAGGTTCGAAGGAAGGAAGTTCTAACTCGGTAGAAAGCTCTTTAGCTTCCTATTCCCGAATACTTCTGTCCTCTACTATAATTACCTCTTTTACCTAACTCTTATTCTAAGACAACTTAGATAATAACTAAGAGACCTTCGCTAGAGCTATACTAAACCGCTTATAAGTAGTATCTAATATAGACTAAGTACGTTTAAGCTTGTCGTTACTCTCTAATAAAGTCTTCTTAATAACCTCCCGCCTCTTCGCTAGATAATAAAACTCTAATACTATTACTTAAATGTCGTAACCTTTATTGTTAGACTAGACATAGGTACTATAGCGACTACTTCGAACGTATACCTAGTATACGCGGTTCGACGCCTTATAAGGCGTATACTTCGTTAGTATTACGTCTCTATACGCTTCTACGTATTAACTAAGGTTATAGCGACAAACGGTAGAAGATAGTTTATATTTTACTATACGCGAAGAAAACATATTAACTTAAGGAAGAAAGTTATACTATTATTCTATACTAAGGATAAGCTTTAGGACGAAGCTAAGCTAGGAAGGGGGTAGTATTATAAACATAAGAAGTAATTAGGTAGTAAGCAAAGGAACGACAAGTTAGAACCTACTAGGTAGTTACGTAATAGAATACGAAGCCTCGTATATAATAGAGCGCTCTCTACTAATCTCTTAATCTCTTAAGAGATTACGATAAAGCAATAGAGTATATTATATAAAGACACGAATCTCGTATATATATAGTAGGATAGGATTCCCTTATAGATAGAGATTTGTATTTAACTTATTATTCTAACTTACTAATTAGAAAGAGCAATATTACTTTATACTCTTGTCTTAATACTCCTCTCTACTAGAGACTAAACCTACGTAACCCTAGATTACCTAATCCTATCTATAAGATAGGTTATAGTACCTATACCCTATACTAGATATAGCCCCTAGGGGTACCTTAATCCTCTATATTATAGGTACTATAATTACCCTACTAGGGTCCCCGCTAGCTAGGACCTAAGCCTTAGGCGCCCTAATAACCCTACTACCTTTCTAAAGTAGATCTAGTAGGCTAGATCCGAGGGCTCTAATTAGTTAAGAGGGACCTACAATTAAGTAAATATATTTATATATAACTATAGTTAAAACTAAACGACGCGCCCTAGGATCGAACTTAGGACCTAGTAGAGGTTATAGGTTCGATTCTAGTATAATATAGTAGATAGAAAGGCTAGTAAGAAAAAAAGGGGTAAAAAAGGGAAGAAACCTATAAATAGTAGGAACACCTTCTATTTTTAGGTAAAGGGGTAGTAGATATATATTAAATTAACGCTACTACTACTATTAACTAGGCCCTAAAGGTAGAGTAGTAAGTTTCCTTAGTTAGGCCCCTTATTAAGTAGTCTATACTAACTAATCTAGGCTAAGCTTTCCTCTATCTACTAGCTACTACTACTACTACTACTACTACTACTACTATTAAAGCTATTAAACCTACTACTATACTAGTATAAAGTACTAATAAAGCTACTAAAATACTAGCTAGATAGGGTACTAGGGATCTAGGTAAAGCTAATATAGGAATAACCTACCTCTATACTTTTAAGACTTATAAGTAGGAGGAGAGGGTAAGTCTCTCTAACCTCTAGCTAACCCTCTACTTAGTAGTACTAACTACTCTATAGAGGAGATATAACTATAGCTAGTATCTAACCTTCTATACTACCCTATATACCTACTATAGGTACTACTAAGTTCTAGAAGAGGTAGTTAGAGGAAGGTAGGCCTTACTAGACTAGCTATATAAGGTCCCCTATAAAGAAAAGGAGACTAAGGAGATAAGAAGGCTCTATAAGGGGGCTATAGTAGAATAGATAAATATAGAGGTACTATAGGTAGTAGTCCTTAAGGGGTAAAAGGATATATAGGAGTAGGTAACCTTAGAGGAAATAAGCTAGAGAGAATATAATAGGCTATAGCCTAAGGTAGATAGGGCCTAGGAAGCTAGAGATATTATAGAGACCTATAATATGTTCTAGTTAGGTAGTCCTTATTCTATAGGGCTTCCTTTCTATTACTTTTTTTTTTTTGTTTTACCTATCTAAGATAGTTATAGACAAGAGGTATGCTACCTTAGCTATAGTAGACCCTAGACTTAAGTCTACCTAGCCTTAGTTAGGTATAATACTAGACCCTCTAGGGATTAAACCTATAACCTATATTGGCTTTAGAGAGCTTAGTTCTAGCTTTATACTATATTAGACTAAGATAGGAAGAGAAAGTAAAAAGGAAGGAAAATTTAAGGGAGAATCTATATTAAGACTTAGAGATAAAAGGGTCTAGGTAGACTTAAGTCTACCCCTATACCTAGTCGCTAGACTAGATCTACTAGCTATCTATTCTAGTAGAGATAAGAGGATAAAGAGGAGGGGTAACCTAGCCCTAGACTTAAGTCTACCCCTTAGCCTAGTTACTAGACTAAATCTACTAGCCGTCTACTCTAGTAGAGACAATATATTATAGTAGTTTATAGGGAGTTACGTAGCAAGGAGGTACCTATAGGAGGCCTAATACTTATTAGTAGTTTATAAAGGCGTAATATTACTAAATAGTAGGCACGTAAGAAGAGTAATTATAGGACAGCCCTACTACGAGGCGGGCTAATATTAGGCTATTCTATATAATCTAGATATATATATCTATCTAAGTACCTCTACTTACTCTAGCTAAAGCCCTATAGATAGATATAGTAGGTTATAAGAGTAGTATTAGAAAGACCCTACTAGGCTATATTATAGTCCTTCTTAAGGAGTACCTTATAGATTAGAGTAATAAGGGTATAGATAGAGAACTAGATATAGTCCTATAATACCGCTTAGCTACTACTAACGTAGTAGTATATAGTAATATCGCTAGTACGTAGAGCCCCTAGATTATAGTTATAGATATAGTAGAGAGGGATAGTATAGCTATTTAGCTCCTAAGTGCGAGGCGAAGCTTCTATACACGCGAGGCTATTAGAAACGTTCGCTAAGGCTATTGTTATTACTAAAGAGCTATAGATAGTAAAGCGCTATAGTATAGAAGGAATATCGTAGGTATCCTATAGGCAAGTATAAAAGAGAAGGGTAGTATACTAATTATTCCTATAGCTACTTATACTATTAAACTAACTTATAGTAAGGTAAGCTATATAGTATATAGAGCTAAAAGTAAGGTAGCGATACTAGTCGAGGTATATAGCGATATTAGTATTAGCTACCTCGTAGTATATAGTACCTAGGTTCCTATAGTAGTTGTCCCTAACCTTAGCTATAGAGAAGTAGAGGGCGTCGAGAAGGATAGTTATAATATCTATAGTACCTATAGCCTTAAGCGTAGCCTAGAAGATATAGAGGATGCCTATCTACTACTAGATAGTACTTATCTAACTAAGCTAGCCTATAGTAGTTATAGTATAGGTAACTTCTATATAAAGCTAGGCCTTTATAGTAGCGCTTAAAGCTATTATAATAGTTGTAGTTAATATTTAGAATTAGGTCGCTTATAGCTTAGATTAGGGTAAGTAGTATAGATACTAAGGTAGAGGGTAAACTAATAGAGAGAGAGAGTATATAGAGGAAAGAGAAAGTAAAGAGAGAAAGTAAGGATATAGGTAGAGTAAGGATAACCTAGTAGTAGGGTAGGGATATAGTAAATAGACGCGAGCTACTTATAGTAACTATAGATACATCGGCTATAGTAAATAAAGGCGAGCTATATATAGTAACTATTAGCTATAGTAAATAAAGATAGGCTAGCTATAGTAAATAGGGGCGAGCTACTAGGGCTATAGACTACCTTAGACTAATGTCTACCCTACTAATAACGAGAGGGGTAGAGTTAAGAGGCTTATATCTACTCCTAGGTCCTAGGCGTAGAGGCCTACTATAGCCGTTTCTATAAAGGGGGGTCCTAAACGTAGAGGGTAGTAGCTAAAGCTATTAGTAGCCCTATTACAAGAGTCTTAATACTATAGAATAGATATATCGCGAGGGAGAAGGAGGGATATCTCGCTAGAGAGGCAACCTAGACCTCGAGGGCTAGGGGGTAGATAGGCCCTAGACTTAAGTCTACCTACTACTTCTACTATTAGGGTTGTCTCTAGAGATAGAGAGTCGTAGAAGCATTCTATTATATTGTCGAAGTAGGCGCCTTAGAAGAGAGAGTAGTAAGGGGAAAATAGAATATAGGGCTATCGAGGTACCTATACTAAATCGCTAGCTAGAGAGCGCTATAGGGCTACTCGACTACTACTCTATATCGCCTACTTACCCTACTCTAGAATATCCTATATATACTCGAGTACTATATCGAGGACTAGCTAGATCTCTAGCGTAAATTACTTCCTACTAACAAGGTATAGCTTCTACCTTAGGATCTATAGTAGTAAGTTATTAGATATACTACCTAGACTACTATAGATAAAGTCCTATTTAATATTGCCTAGCTTATCTACCTCCTACTAATTAAGCGGCTAGATAGCGATCTAGCGAAGGGTATATCTTCCTATATATTATATAGTCTATAGAGATATAGAGTTATTTTTTAGGTTCTTTATAGCCTAGTAGAGCTTATTACTCTTATAATATAGAACGATAGTAAGGTGTCTTAGCGCTATAGTACTAACCTACTACTACTAGGACTATACTATCCCCTTCCTATAGTTAGTCTCGAGGGCCCTATAGTAGTACTAGGTCTAGTAGCGCTACTTAGTATTATTCTAGTTCTTCTAATTAAACCTATTGTCCTAGAAGAAGAGTAGGCTAATACAAGTACTCTAGGTATTTAGGAATTAGCTAAACCCCTTAAGCAAGTTAGAATTACCTCCGCTACTATGTAGTATTAAAATTAGGGGTAGGTTGCCTATTGCCTAGTAGACTAGCTTATAGTTTAGGCTAAACTAGCTATACTACTCCTCGAGAGTAATATCTAGAAGGGTAAGATAGGGTAGTTAGCGCTATCTATAGTAAGAATTAGATATAGCGAGCCTATTAAGTATATTATAGGTATATCGAAAGTAGTAGAGCTTAGCAAGAGTCTTAAATAGCTAGGATAGTACTACTCTCTTAGGCCCTATACCTATTCTAGCTATAGTAGTAGTAGTAGTAAACGCTAACGCGACAATAGACTAGAAGGCCTCTTTAAGGTAGCTTATTAGAGACGCCTAGAGCTAGTACTAGAGGAGGGAGGTAGCGTAGGCTATCTAGCTAACAATATTTAGGGCAAGTAGGAGGGTATCCTAGTAGAATAGGTCGACTAGGAGCTAGAGTATATTATAGTAGCGCTAGTAGTTTACTAGATCGAGCCCCTACTAGTTAAGAGAGGTAGCTAGGTTACTATTAGTCCTATTACTATCTAAGCTACTACTTTCCTCGTCGCTAGTCTAGCAATATATACCCTTCTATAGCTAGTAGGGGTACCTAGTTAGCCTAGAGTTTATTATTAGCTCGAGGATATTAAAAAGAATACTAAGTATTATAGTCGCTATCTTGTTATCCTAGGCTAATTATATAAGGCGGCTAGTAGTACTAGCCTAGCTATACCTTAAGAGGACGCTAAAGATACTATAGAGCTATCGATTAAGCTATAGCTAGATAAAGTACGAGACGTAGTATTGCTAAAGGATATAGTAAGGGAGGTAGGCGCTATCCTCCCTAGCTATTACCGCTAATAGGGCTAGCTAGTTATCTAGGGTATTAGTCTCGAAAAAGAGCGCAAGTAAGATCTAGGCTTCGTTATAGGCATTTAAACTAATATATACCTCTAAGCGTACCTTAAGGCTTTTATAGGTATCGATAATAGTAGCCTTAAAGGTCTAGAGGTAGTACTATTAGCTAGGTAGGTAGCTATAGCTAAAGCGCGACTTATATTAGAGTTAGTCGATAGTCCCCTAGGGGTAGGCGATCTACTAGTAGAGTAGATTAGAGAAGGCGAGCCTAGTCGACTAGCTAGAGGAGGTAAAGAGGTCCTTCGATATTATATAGGACTAGAAGAAGGTAAGGCTGCTAGTATAGGCGCTCGACTTTATAAGAGGGCTCCTATATATAGTTCTAGCGTTAGTAGTCCTATACTAGGTAAATATTATAGGCTAGATCTCTATTAATTTCGCTAGGGTAGAGAGGTAGGTAGACTAGGAGATAACGATATAGTACTTCTTCTTACCTTTATTAATAATATAGGCCTTATCCTTCTAGCTAAGATTATACTAGGTATAGAGTATACTTAAGTAGTAAATATAGAAGGTCTACTCGAGATAGGCGCGAGTCTTCTTCTAAAGCTACTCGAATTTCTAGCTATAGAGGCGGTTCTTATAGCTATATTCGATAGTAACGAGCTCTACCTAGTACTATTTAGGATTACTATCCTAATATAGTAGCTCCTAGAGCCTTTACTAGAACTAGTAGAGTAGGAGCAAACCCTCCTCCCTAAGATAATTAGGAGACTAGTTAGGGTTATTAGAGAAGTTATACTTAAGCTTAATAAAGGACTAGTCCCCTACTTTTGTTAATTAGCGCTACTAGCTAAGAGACTACTAGAGTATATTAGTAAATAAGTACGAATAGTATATAAGAATATAATAGAGGAACGTATTAGTAAGGGCGGGTCGGAGGAAGGTATTAATAAAGTACTACTACTTAGCCTAGGTTAGGTAATAATACTAGGAAATAGCCTTAGTAGTCGATCCTTTCGTAGTACTAAGCGAGAGCTATAGAAAGAAGATATATATATCGAAGGCCTAGCTACTTATCGACTAGAATAGCTAGAGGTACTTATAGTATCGAGGGTCGATCCTACTAGGAGTAACCTAGGTATACTAGTTACTACTAATTGTCTTAGAAAAGTAGGGGTAGTAGAAGACCTCGACGCCCTCCTAGAAAGCCCTAAGCAAGGCGAGCGGAAGGACTAGGGTATTAATGTCCTAGAAATATAACTACTTTACTACTTGCTTATCTACCTAGTATATATAGGACTACTCGAGAGAGAGCTTCTAAGGCGAAGAATCTAGACTACTCGTCCTAGCGAGGAGAGACTACTATAGTATCTTCTAGAAGTTAGAGGTAGAGATAAAGGCAAGTTAATTCTCTAATACTATAAGGCGTAATAGGTTAGGTATCGCTATAGTATCCCTTCTTATATAGCTAGAGGAAGCGGCGTTAACGAAATAGTATATACTTTATCTAGCTAATTAGTCTTTAGTAGTCTAACTAGGAGAAGAGTTATTATATTAGTAGCTTATAAACTAGAATACCTAAGCGAGGTAGGCCTTACTATATAGGCTAGGCTATAGTAGGGCTATATCCTTACTATCTAGCTCTTCCTTATCTAGGTCTAGACGGCTAGCGCGTTATTAGAGCTAGTAATAGCGAGTCCGCTACCTAACTATAGGGTCGCTATTACTCTTCTTAGACTTACTAGGTATAAAGCTAGAAGTATTATTAGGATCCTTACTAAATTAGAGGCCTTAAAGCTAGATAGGCTCTCGAGGTAGGGGAGCGATTTCGCTATCTCTATACTAGTTATCGCGAGTTAGTAAAGAATAGCGAGATATATACTCGTTATCGCGGCTAGGTAATACGTTTAGGGGTAGAGGCTTATTATTATAGCTAGATAGTACGCTAAGGGATAGGGGCTTATTATTATAGCGAGATAGTAAGTCGAGAGATAGAGGCTTATAGTTGTAGTTATCTAGTATAACTAGATTCTACTCCTATAAAATAGTATAGTCCTCGGTATTGTCTAGAAGTATAGGCGCCTTATTCTCCTACCTAAATATATCCTCTCGCGTAGAGGGGTAAGGGCGAGACCTCGCTTTATCTATAAGTTATACTACTTCTTATAGATCCCTCTCTTATATATCTAGCCCCTTACTATAAGCTAGGCCCCTATCCTAACTACTCGCCTCTCTCTACTAGCTATAATAGCTAGGGCCTAGGATAGGACCTTCTAGTTAGCTTCCTACTTATTATAGCGTAAGCCGCTTAAGCTAGTTAATAAGTAGGTTGTTTATTAGATTCTAGGCCTAAGGGAGACCGACTAGGCTTAGGAGTCGCGGGCTTCTAGAACTATTACTACTATAGCTACTATCGCTACTACTCTAGCTATATTAGGACTATAGTCCTAGTTAGCCTCGCGTTAACTAATTCTTAGGGTAGGTAGGCGCTAGCGGCTATTACTATGTTATAGCTAAGAGTACTAGGGGCTTATAATACTACTTATCCTATTACTAGGTAGTATAGCTTAAGGTACTACCTTATACTAGTTAGAGTTAGCTTAGACCTAGACGAGGCGCTACCTCTATATCTACCTCTACCTTTACCTCTACCTCTACTACTACCTCTACCTCTAGGGCGCTCGATAGGTCGCTAGTAGGGCTAGTTATACTTTAGTAATAGCTCTTCTCGTATAGTTTCTATCGAGCCTCTTTTTATTACTATATCTTCCGCTACTAGGCCTAGCGCTTAAAGGCGGCCTACTTCTCTAGTATATAATTAGCTAGTAGATAGACTATCTTAGAAAGTAGGTTATAGTAAATATAGGGGTAGAGTAATAGTATAGAGTCTATTATAGTTAGGGGTAGTAATAAGGTATAATAGTAGCGAGGTAAGGCAAGGGGAGCGGTCTATAAGCGTAGCTATCCCCGCTCCTTAGTAGCGAGCGCGGATATAGGGCCCGCTTAGATAGAGGGGGGGGGGGGGGGGGGGGGGGTAAGGAAAATTTACTTCCCTATATTTAGGGGGTAAGGAAAATTTACTCCTACCCTAACCCTAACCTAAAGTCCCCCTATAGTAAGCCCTACTAACAATAAGGTAGATATAGAAGGTCTAAGTTATAATATTTAAAGGGACTAAATAGGGGTAGATAGTAAATAGGGCTATAATAGAGAGATAGCCTAGGCAATAGTATAAGAAAAGCTCTATAAAGGCTTCTATATAGATATATAGGAGGGCGAGAGGATATATTATTACTATATAATAGAGGACTTAGTATATAGACTCTATTAGAAGAATAAAGGCCTCTAGTCGACATTTTAATATATATTATTAATTGCGAAGAAGACAATAGGTCTCTAGGTACAATTTAACTAGTATAATTTTATATACTAATAGGAACTCTTAAAAGGGTCGAGATTAGTACCCTAACTATTAGAGCCTAAGGTAATATAGACCCTAGTACCCTAGTAAATATAGGGCAATTAGCGAGAAGTCGTTATATGTGCCTAATTATATTACTAATAGGTACTAGAAGTAGATGCCTAGGACTATATAGTAATATATCTATACTATATAGTAAGTGTTAAACTTACCTTACTCTATAATACCTTTATAAAGTAAATAGTTATAATATCTAAATAGAGATTAGAATTATAACGAGATAAGTCTACTATTCTATAGGTTCTATTTTAGAGTATAAAGAGGGAGTTATATAAGACCCTCCTATATATATTTATAGATAGATAGGCATAAGAGAGTAGTTATAGAAAGGAGTAGTTAGAATTTTAACGTACTATTAAACTTAGGCAATAGTAGAGAGGGTTTATAGATAAGCTAGGACCTAGTACCTTACTACTAATTAACCTTATAGGGGGTAAGAGATTAATTAAGAAGGACCTACTACTACTAATCTTCTATATATAGGTAAGACTATTAGTTTAGCTCTAGCCTAATATTAGAAAAAGGGGGAAGATAGTAGAGCGAAGATTTATAGCTCTCTAAGACCTCTTAATCTCTTAAGCTAATAGTAAGATTAAGGTAAGGGTAGAGAGGTAGGAGTATTAATAATACTTACTAAGTAAATAGTTTAAACTACTAAGCAACCCTAAGGATATTATATATAGTATAATAAGGCTAGGTAATATAATAATATAGAATAAAGAACTTAAAGAAGAGTTTAATATAGACAACTTTCTACTAGTATAGCGAATATAGACAATATCTAAAAATTAAATATAGTATAAATATAACTTTCTCTAAAGGAGTAAGCCCTAGGCTAGAATACTAGGATATAATTAGTTACTAGGCTATATAGACCTACCTCCTAAGGTACTACCCTAGGAGGTAGGTCCTACTAAGACATTTTATATAATATATAGCTAGAATAGAATACTTGTCCCTAAGTAGGAAATAATAAGTAGCGAAGGAAGTCTATTATAATATTAGATATTATATATAATAAGGAATAACAATATCTATATAGATATAGCTAAAAATAAGGTATTACTTAGAGAGCTAGTAAGAAAGAGAGAAGATCTAGCCTAGCTAATAGGGGGGCGTATAGGTTCCCTTAGGGCGAGATAGACTAGTAGAGGCGTAGACTAGGGTAAAAAGGGGATATTAGTATACTATAACTAATTACTACCCTCTAGCTAAAGTACCCTAAGCTCTATAGCCTCTTAGGGTAGTAGTCTACTCTAGTAGAAGTAAGGGAGGTAGCTAAGGGGGGATATTAGCCTAATAGGCAAATAGGCTCCTACTAGTAGTCCTATATAGCAATAGTAGGTTAGAAGTATATAGTAGTAATAGGTAGTCCTCTTACTAGAGAGCTAGACCTACTAGGTAGATCTCTAGATAGTATAGGCTCTAAGGGCTATAGAAAGAGTATTAAGTTATCTTCTATATAAACAAGGACCTAAGAATATCTAGTAGAGATAGTCTACTACCTACTATAGTAAGTAGGAAAATTAGTATAGGTTAGATAGTATTCTAGTAGCTAGGAGGTAAGCTAGCCTTTAGGTATCCTTAGTCCTATACTAGTAGTACTATTAAATATATATATAGTTATAAATTCTATAATTAATAGAGTAAGCTACGTTTATTTATATATATATATCCTATATTATATAATATTAATTTAGAACCTCTAACGCTAACTCTAGTTAGTAGTAAAGTATAGGTAGTATAGAGACAAACCTATATTCTTACTATAGTATACTACTATATTCTCTATATCCTTAAGCTCTCTATTAAGTATACGCGCGGCTAGTATAAGGCGCTTAGCGTAAATTTAGATAGTCTTGTTTTTATAAGTATCTTTATAGGTAATAACCTTAGGGTAGTAGTCCTAGGCTTATATATAGAAGAGCTAGAGCTCTACTACGTAGTTTATATAGCCTTAGAACTAGGTAAAGACCTAAACATGTTAGTAATTATAGGCAATCTAGATAGGATTTAGACTTACTAACTTATATCTAGAATTATAGTTATTATAGTAGAAGTTATATACTTAGTAGTCTAGTTACTTATAGATATAGCTATAGGTAATAGACTTACTATAGTACTTATAGTAGGTATATTAGACAAGTACTTATAAGTTAAGGTTGTTATTAGACTACTAGTAATATATATTAGCTAGTAGGTTATAATCGATAATACTAAGTATCTAATACCCTTTAGTATAGACCCTAGCTATAATAGAGATATTATAGTAGTAATACTATATATATAATATTTATAGATAGTATAATAGAACAATATTAGAGGAAGTACTATAGTAGGAAGATGTATATATCTAGATAGTATTACTACTAGAATCGCTAGTAAAGTAGAGGCAAAGTATATAGTAGTAAGCGTTATATATATAAATAGTAGATAGTATATAAAGCCCTACTAAACTATATATATAAACTAAGTCGCTAGACTCTATAATATAGCGTAGTATACCCTATACCTAAGTTGCGTTAGCTATAATTTATATCTAATAGCGGAGCAATTTATATAAGTAATTATAGCGAGTATAAACCCCCTATAAATATACTACAAATTACTATAACTCTATACTAAAATATGCCCCTAGTAAGTATAACTATATACTATTATAAGGATACTATTAGAACGCTAGCGTAAAGGGGAGGCGCCTATAAGAACTTAGTATAGGGATAGTTAGAGGTTATATAAGGAGGCATTACGTAACCCCTACTAGACCCCTATTAAACTAGGGCTAAATTAGAAAAGGAGACTTAAGAGAGGATATATAGCTTTTAGACTCTTACGTTTACTAGATTATATAAAGGTAGACCTATTATAGGCATATCCTTTCTCTCCTATAAACCCTATAGTATCCCTCTATCCCTATAGTATAATACTATACCTTATTTAAAGGTAGACCTATTATAGATATATCCTTTCTCTCCTATAAACTCTATAGTATCCCTCTATCCCTATAGTATAATACTATACCTTATACCTAACTCCCTCTATAGTATTAGACTTATAGTCCTAAATCTAAAGTAAAGATTAAAAGTAGGCCTAAAGACTATATTATAGAATATATCTAGGTCTACTATATTACTAGGTTAGAGGCTACTATATATAGAAGTATTACTAAATCTACTTACTATTAGAAATAGCTTTATCTAGATACTAGGCGTTTTTATTATAGTAGACCTAGTTAGAGTACTTACTAGAGCATATATTAGTACTAGGCTTAAGTATTTTAGTAGTAGTAGTACTTATAAGTTATATATAAGAGGTAAGAGGTATTATTACTAGTACTCTACTACTTATAGAAGAGGAGCTTAGTATTATATAATTTTTAAAGAAAGAATATAAAACTAGTAAGCCTAAAGAAAAAGTATACTTAAAACCTACCTTAGTTACTATATAACTATTTATATATTATATAAAGATTTTAACTAAAATCTATAGAATAGACTATTATAGAAATATTGTAATATAGAGGAGATATATATACTATTTATATATAAGTATATACTATATAGGGATATACCTTTAAAGAGGAGAAGTAATTAATATACCTTAGGATAGCCTTCTAGGAAAAGGGGCTAGAGTTATATACTTAGGCTATAGCGCCTATACTATAAAACCTTTACTACTTACCTATAAATAATATAAGTAAAGTAGTAAGTAGTACTATTATAGACTAAATATTTAGTTAAGATACCTCTTTATACTATAAGATATCTAGCTCTAGGTATTCTATATTAACTACTATTACTAATACTTCTACTATATTATAATTATTATTATTATAAAAAAGAATTAAAAAAGGAGAGATTTTAGAGTTTTATATACTAGTTATTAAAATAATAGTATATAATAATAAGTAGGTAAAATAAAAAGTATAGTATAGAAGTAAAAATATAGTAATAAAAGTAATAGAGGCTAAAAAGTTTTAACTAGATTTAGAAATCTATAAGGTTAACTTTATTTAGAATAAAGTAAAAGTTTAAGAAAAGAAATACCCTTAACCTAAGTAAATATAAAGAAGTACTTAAGGATACTAAGTACTCTATACTAGAAAGCTAGATTTCTTAAAGTATATATAAAATAAAATCTTTATTTAATTATATATTAAAAGATAAAGAGACCTAGTTATTAACTTAGGATCCTAATATATTTACTTTAGAAGGAGAGAGAAAAAAGAAGATATTATAATAGATAAGGCCTAAGGTAAAGTTTAGGTATTACTATATCTAAAATACTTACTATATACTAAGACTTTTCTTTAGAAGACTATTAAGTCTATTTCTTACTCCTCTATTAAACTTACTAGATATATACGAGATACTTCTATATATATTATTTTCTTATAATAAGAAAAGCCCTTTATAGACTAGTCTATATTACTTTTATATATTAAATTAGTACTTATAGTGTCCTTACTTATATTAGTAGCTCGAGTTAGTACGTAAGGAATTATAAATTTAGTAGGGCTCTTCGATTATTGTATATAGAACCCCTAAACCCTAACCTGCCCTACCCGCCCGCGTCTTCCGCCTTCGCGGCTAGGGTTAGAGCGGGCGGAGAAGGGGGAAGGAGGGATGACATACTTCAAAATTATTTTACTTCTATACGTAGATAGCTGTTCGTAACTACAAGCAATCCTTATTACGACCGTACAAGCAGATCTTCGTTGCGTATGGCTTACGACGATAACCCGGCGCGAAGCCACCGGCGCCCTATTACGAGGCGATACGACGGCGAAACACATGTCCACGAGACCGAGATTCAGCATTTTGGTAGGACCGGAAAAGTTGCGCCAGCAAGCTTGTGCTTACAACATACGACAGGTTATTTCGCTACCGGAGCACTAGCAAGTGTCGTCTCTCGAACGGCTACCGCGCCGCTGGATCGACTGAAAATCTACTTCATTTGCCAGACAGCCAACCCTGCAACTAGCTCTGTATCTTCTGGCCGTCGTCTGGCCGGCGTTGCGCATGCTGCCAGCAGCGTCTGGATGCAATCGACGAGGAACATCTGGCGAGTTGGTGGCATACGCAGCTTGTGGTCTGGAAATGGCCTTAACATCGTCAAAATGGTGCCAGAAGGTGCAACCAAGTTTGGAGTGTACGAGGTAGGTGGGCAACAGCTGTTTGAACATGGGAGACTTTGCTGATATTGCAGAGGGCTTTAGACAGCTCGAAGCTTGTTTGCCGTCCTTGAGGGCGTCGACCGCACCGAGATATCAATTTGGGCTCAAACGACGGCGGGAGGCGTTGGAGGAGTTGCTGCACAGTTTGTCTCATTCCTCAATGAAGCAGAAAGCCACAATGCGAGCGCCGACTGACCTCCCATTAGATTTGCTGCTTATCCTGTCGACACGCTTCGATTCCGAATGCAATGTGAGATGACTGAAGTGAGGGTAAGTGGAGTGCGACTCATGAAGCAGACGGCACGCAAAATGTGGGCGCAGGGTGGCGTGCAGTCGTTCTATCGAGGTCTATTTTGGGGCCTCGTCGGTCAATACCCGTACTCGGCCATTGATCTGACCACTTTTGAGTATGCAAAGCGCTGGTGGGTGAGGAGAAGGGAACAACAAGGCTTCACTGGGCAAGACACGCACCCAAACGCTGCGATGACCGCCGCTATAGGCGGCTTTAGCGGTGGACTCGGTGCATCTCTCGTGTGGCCTTTGAACCTCCTGCGCACCCGCCTGCAGACCACTCAAACATCTCTTCATCCGCGACAATACAACGGCATTGCCGACGTCGCTAGACAGACCGTGGCTACAGAGGGATGGAGAGGTCTTTTTAAAGGCATCACTCCCAACCTCGTAAAGGTGGTGCCTTCCGTGGCCATCACATATACTGTCTGGGAAAAGGGAAAACAAATGATGGGCCTACCCTGAGCGATAGCTCGCCAAAAGGAGAAATATATTTGTTACTATCCGAGTATGTTCAAGGTCTGCCTACGGGAAATAGATTCTCGGTCTTCTACCAATCTTGCGTCCTCGTCGGTGTCCGAAGCGAAGTGAAAGAAGCGCCATTCGCAGTTGGCCCACGGTGATTGTGAGTCTATTTTTCGTGTCAGCAGCTGGATCGTACGTTACATCACCATGGGGAAGCCCTACGCGTACGATGACCATCCTGGCCGAAAGCGTCTGTCACGTAGTCCCAGAACGTGCCATGGCCAACAATAACAATGTCACGCTCTTGACGATCCCGCAACCAGTGTCGAAGTAATCTCGCTCGCTCTCTTAGCGCATCTGGCGTGGACGCGTTGGTACCTTTCTTCACATACCAATCCTCCGGAACGTGAGAAAGATCAATCATGCTGCCAAATTCATCCTTAAGCGTCCCTAGGTTGCTTCCAACGTCGCACGGCTCGCTTGTGTTTTCCTGTGCAAGGGGCTGCAGCAGAATGTTGCCCTGAGACGTCTTAGGAATGCGGTTTGCAAAACAGTAGGCCGCTGTCTGGATAGTGCGTCGCATAGGACTCGCGCAGACGAGATCCAGGTGGACGTATTCTGGAAAGAAATCGTTGAACTTGCAGCACTTTTCAATGCCGATCTCAGTCAGGTATGGATCATGTATTTGGCGATTGTTCTCCAGAGGATCCATTTGATGGTAGCCTTGCCCGTGCCGGACAAGATGCACGCGTGGCAACATGCTGCAAAGTTGACGTCGGGGTTCAGTCGATGGGACAAAATCAGGATGTTACGTGCACTACAGACCGGAAAATTTGATCTTTTACACCTTTGATGATGACGGTTGGCGCCAATGCAGCGGCTGCACCGGTTGGACAGGCCACAGGTCTAGACAGATGCATAGTATGGCATCTACGTAGGAAGTACGAGGTACTGTACCAACTAGTACTGTTGGTACTCATGCTCTAAAGTTTGTCCGCTTTAGGGGCCCTACCGGATGATTACACGGCTAGCTTTCCCGCAGAAGCCTTAATGACCGGATCGGTGGGATGAGACTCATTACAAGTCCCACGCAGAAAGTCTGTGAACTCGAGCGGCAAAGCGCGGGCGAGGTCCGTACACAGACTTAGTTACTAGTACTGTCTTACCGGCCGCGAAGGCGGAAGACGCGGGCGGACAGGGCGGCTAAGCTCGTGGGTATCGGAACCTACGCTACCTGTGTAGGTAGTGTTACAGATGCCGCCCACGCATGCCACCCCAGTAAACCTACTACATACGACTTAAGTACATAGTATCGTAACAAGCGTAAGATGAATAATACAGGTAGTGTTGGAAGTTGCCTTCCTCGAGACTTGGTTTGCATCATCAATCCATCGCGCACGCAGGACTTGCTGGTGGTGTCGCTTGACCTTGCGCAAATCGTCCGTGGACACAATGCTCACGACACGCTCTCAACTCTCCCTTAGCCTCGCAGCAATTCTCATCACCTACACGCTTTGGAAGGTGGACACCCACACAAAGCAATCGGCGCTCCCACAATCTCTGTCGTTGGAGGTAAGCATTTGCAAACACCCTCAGCAGCGCTTGAAGAAGATCCGAGCCCTGAAAACATTCTCTTTAGCCAAACAGATCCCCGCCAGCCTGCGATCACGTCTCTCGAGCCAAAGACCAGTGCGCGTTTGTGAAAGAGTACTGTAGAGCCGAGGATGATGGCCGGATTGCTTATTTGCGATTGCTCTACTGCAATCTAGGGCCGGGTTATCGCGCGTGGTGGTACGCAGGCATCGTTTTCTGGACGGCTCTACTCTTTACCACCATGAGCGTCTGCGCCGGAGACTTTTTTGCCGTCAACCTCAGCTCTATCGCCCGCTTCTTACATATGAGCGACACCCTCGCCGGCTGCACCCTACTAGCTCTGGGGAATGGCGGACCTGATATCTTCTCGACTTGGGCGGCGGTGTCATCGAGCAGCTTGCAACTTGCGATTGGTGAAATAGTGGGGGCGACGTGCTTTATCATCACGGTTGTGGCAGGATCCATCATGTGCAAAGTGGGGTTTGAAGTGCGCAAGGACTCGCTGCTCCGCGATGCGTTTTTCCTCTTTGTCACTGTCGCTCTCTTGCTCGGAACCCTTCTTCAGCGAAAGTTCCAGCTCTGGCAAGGCCTGCTTATGATTGTGATCTACATCGTTTACATTGCGTGCGTAATGGGCTACCATCGAAGGATCTCACATCGCCCAGACTTCGGAGAGACCGTCGCTTCATCTCAGAGCGATCAGGAGAGCGCCCGCACGCCGACAGAAGCACGCCCGCTGTTACAGTCTTCTGAGCCACACCAGCAGTATGACGGCGATACGAACAGGCGCCTCGCCATGCCTGCGACTACGTATCGAGAGATCGAGGAGTGGAGACATGCACATGGAAGATGTATCACTGGACCGGCGGATTACATCGTCCAACCAAGTCTCCCTGGTGCAGTTGAGTACCTTGCCTGGAAGCGAAAACAAAAGTCACAGCAAGCAAATGGACACCTTAGACCACAACTTGTGGACGCCGCGGACTCGGCACCTCTTCCTCGACTTCACCAATCCGACAATCGTATTCTGCACACTTTTTTCCCTTCTATGCGAAACTTGTCACAAAAGAAAATCTGGGAGATAGCCATCGGTATACTCACCCTGTTTCCCTTCTGTCTGGTCAAACTCATAGTCCCTGTCGTTGACAATGAGCATGCCCCGGAGTGCGAACACGGCTGGGACCGCTGGCTGCTCCTGCTTCAAATTCATGTTGCTCCGCAATTTGTCTGGATCTTGGTTTCCTTGGGAGACGGCAGGGAATTAACAGCAGGCAGTTGGCTAATGCCGGCGGTCTACTGTCTTCTCGCCAGTATTCTCTCCGCAACACTTGTCTGCGTCTTTACGAATCCTCGGAAGCAACCAAGGTTGGCTCCCTTGCTTAGTTTCATGGGCTTTGCGCTAAGTGCTTTCTTACTATCAACGATTGCGGATGAGATCGTCTCGATTATGAAGGCTGTAAGTGTTCTGATAGGAACATCAGAAGCTTTCTTGGGATTTACCGTCTTCGCAGTCGGTAATTGCATTGATGACTTTGTTGCCAACTTGACTGTTACAAAGCACGGACATCCGATCATGGCATTGGCGGCGTGCTTTGGAGGCCCACTACTCAATGTCCTACTTGGCCTCGGGGTTAGCATTACATACATATGCGCCAAAAAGAGCTATGCGGTCGGTGAAGTTGCATCTGTAGCGATCACTATTGATCCTGCTCTCATCGGACTAGCAGCTACCATCCTGGGAACTTTGGCATTTATGATGCTCTTTCTACGGTACAACAACTGGGCGACTACTAAGAAACTCGGAGTCGGGCTCATAGCTATATGGATAGTTGCTATTATAGTCATTGTGGCTTTGGAGGAAGTAGAATAGAGTATAGTAGTCCCTAGTTAGTAATGTAGAAGATATTCCGTCTCGAGAATATGTCCACGAGAAGACGAAGATACTATTAAGCTTTCTCCAGCTTATAACACAGTTTGTATCCATTGGTGTTCAATTGTATTTGCTTTTGACACGCGTACACGGTACGCTAGAGAAGTTAGCGCTTCCGCCCTTACCTTATATTCGACATGCTTTTGATAGTGACTACTGTAGCTAGGAGCGACTAGGTTTTGTACAAGCAGAGAGCCCGCGTACACTTGTGAAGCTCCGTCGCGCCCGGTCCGCTGTCTTTTAGACTACTTGTAGCATGTAGTAGATCTTGTAGCACTAAGTTTTATGATGTCTTAAATTGCTACACCGTGGTTGCTAGACAAAGGATGATGTGAGCCCCAACACTTACATTTATCAATTGTTTCTTGCGATCTCTTACTTATCACACAGCTTAACAATACTATAAGTCACCATCAGTAATCTAGCAGCTACACAAACCACAATTCTGTGTCGGGATGGGATCACAGACTGAGCTTCGTCACCAGCCAGTCACAAATCTTGGCTTAGCAGCATATGGAATCTCTTATCAAGACAAATTTACGTCAACGTGCCACTTCTCAACAACTCAATTTCGCCGTATGCGCCACATAGCTCGAACGAACATTGACGGAGAGTCACGACGTGGAGCCAACGACCTAAGGCGAATTCTCGGGCACATCAGCGTCATGGATAAACTTGATTCTGCTCGGTGTCAAGTCGTAGCAGAGCGTCCGCCATCCTACGAAGAAGCTGGCACGAAATCCTGCGTCGAATTGGCTCCGCATGCATCGGAAGATGTGTGTCGCTTGTTACCTCCGGCGTGGAACCCTAGTGATAAATTCAGCGATTCAAAGGGTAACGACGTCCGGGATGATGAAAAAGACGCCGAGAGAGAAATTCCCTTCATTTTCATGTCAGATCCTCCTATTTATTCTTCTGTCGAAACGGACAGGCAACGAAGGTTCAATACCAATTTCACGATGCAACGTTGGGATTGTTTTCCATCAGGAGCTGCGAACGCCAGAATTGCGAATGAGACATCGAGCGTGAGTATAGTCGAATTAGACGACGACCAAGCAGATGCGTAGGGACAAAAAACGGGAATCAACCAAGGGCTGAAGTGCAACTCCGGGCGAAAGAAGTAAACTCACTTTTGACTTTGCCAAAAATGCTCAATGTGTAGATTGTAGTATACGACGAAAGGCTCGATCACAAAAGGGTCAACTGAGCAAAAAGTAAATAATCTACCGAGCACTTTCTCCATTATGCACGATACAGCCAACTTAACTCTTGTGCTTTAGGAAAGAGGAATTCCGTAAAGAAGTTTGTCGTTTTCCTTGTTCTGTGCCTTAAGCATCGCTTCATCCTTCAAAATGAATGGAAAGCTTATCCGAGAACCCTTTCGCTGGAACTTGGTTTGTCCTTGGTTACCAAAAGTAACATTTCGATAGGGAAATCACATCCTACCTCAAACCTCCGGTGGGTTTGGTATCGAAAGTGGAAATTTTCATGAACACTACATGACTATCTTCGATCTGCATTATTCGATTGTGGCTCTCAAAGCTAGAGAGTAGCTAAGACATGCAGAGAGAGAAGAGGAAAAAACTTCCGTGTAGAATTAGATGCCTTTTGGTATTGGACAGGCCCGCTGTTCAGCTCGTATAGGCCCTACCTACTCTGAAAAGTTCCGTAGAGCAAGATTGCTTTGGGACGGTGCTACTCCTTCACCGACCGTATCGGGTAGAAATCTTCCCCGACGCATTGCTTGTGGCGGTGGTTGCGTTGGGCCCGTGTTTCATTCTTTGTAAATGTCTTGATTAGTGTTAACTTGGAATGGGATTACTCCCTGACTCGTCATATCTTGCGGTGCGAACCTTTCCGTGGGTATCAATTGTGGTGTCTGCCACATTAGGCTCGTGTCTGGCTCCATGGACAAATCGTAGATAGGTGCGGGCAAAGATCCAGTCCGATCGAATGCATTGAACATCATTCCTGGAGCGGTCCACTGCGAGACCTCACTCAAGTCTGTCCAGTTAGGTGCAATTTGATTAGGTGTCCATGGACATTCGCTCGTTCTTTGATCGCTAATAGAGGCTCCGATGCTACTGTCGGAACTCGACTTTTCCAATCTTCGCGGTGAGATCCGAATTTTGCTCGATGGGTCATGGTCGCCTTCATGCCCCCCTGGGCCATCATTCCCATCATTTTCTTCTGTAAAAGGTGCGGAGTTGCAAATTAAGGCTGTGAGAATGTCGTGTATGCTCGGAGTGTCATGATCTTCCTCCTCAGCCTTGATTGCAAGGAGATCGTCGGTGCCTCGAGGTTTCGATAGCGACGGGGCTTGCGCTTTCTTCCACTCCCAAAACATCGCTCTTAGGCCTACCGCCAGCCGCTTCTGTTGTCGCTCTAACATATCAACGTAGCCTTCTGAGAAAGGTCGCTTCCTATGATTCGAGCGTTTATGCGTACTATGATTTAATTGCTGTTAGCTTGCAGTATGTCATAAGGGAAAGCTTTTGGGGGGACAAAAATCGCAGAGAAGAGATCCCGCCCGTTCAAGAATCAATATAGAATCACATACCCGAAAACACAAATTGCGTCGTCGATTTTGCAGCGTTGACAGGGGTATGTATCGTCGCACTTGGACTTCTTTATCTTACATCTCTGGCAAGCCTTACGGACCCTCTTCCTATCCTTGGGATTGGACAGCTCTCTAAACGACATCGTCGATGTACAGAGAAGAGAGTGTTGCTCGCTCGAGCTGCAAAAACTTTCCCGCCGCTTCTTATGCGCAAATCAATCCTAGTAGGCGCCAATTGGTGACAACGGATGCAAAGACATGGCATACGGCCAACCTAACGTAAGGAGGAGCCTTTACTTTCTAAATAGTTAGAAGCGATTATACCAAGAGTACTAACTCCAATCGCGGGTTTAACGGGAAGAGCAGTACATCAAGACCGATCGGGCGGATGACTAGGGAACAAGACCCCTAGCTACGTAGGGTAAACGTAGCGGCTTCGTACCCCGGCGTTAGATACGTAATAGCGGGCTAGGCGGAGCGGGAAAAGTCTTTGTCGGTATAACAACTAAGCGGATATAGTTACTAGTTAAGAAAGGGTTGAAATACTTAGAAATTACAGATGAAGGATTGATTTGTAGATGTAGATGCCTACGAGATACACTGTTTTGGCCTCTAGCAAAATTACATTGGGAAGGCTGTTTACTAGCTGTTCTTACGCGCTCTCGTCACGGTTCGCAAAGCGGCCAAACAGTTCGACAATCTTCTCCGGTTGTTCTTCAGCCGCATAATGACCACCGCCAACTATAAGATGGCTCTCCGGTCCGCCGTAGCTTGTCCGTACCGTCTGGCATAGCACCGAGTAGAAGTCGCCAAGCAGTGTATCGCGATCGCCGAAGATTACTCCCGCTCGAAGTTGAGCTACACCACTTCCCCAGAATGTCCGCGCTTCCTCATCTCGTCTCCGCAGACAGGCCTGCGCGTGTATTGATGATAGCGAATCCGGTGAGCAAAGGCCATCTATCATCTTCCCGAACGGACTGTCGATCCATTGATAGATTCTCGGCGGCATTCCCGGCACCAATCGCGCAAAGCGTGTCACAGCAGCTTTGCTTCGAGAACACGAAAACGGTGCTGCGTAGCCCGCGGCGATCGTTTGCGTGACACTTGGAGCCATGTACCGGATTACGGCTTCCTCTGGCAACAAGCCTCCGAGAATACCTTGTGCACTTAGCCAGAGCAGGTACAGCAGATAGGCATTCCAGGAAACATCGGACAGCCGGGGTGGGAAGAAGCTGTTGAGGAGCATCACACCGTTGCATGCGTCACTCCTGGGAAAATGAGGCACTGTGCACAATGCAACGCATCCGCCCCAGTCATGGGCAAGAATGCAGGCATTTCGAATCTGATATTTCTCAAACAGAGTGAGGAGCGTCCGCATGTGAAGTTCGAAACTGATTTGCTCCACCAAGAGAGGCTTGTCGCTACCACCGAACCCGATCCAATCGAGAGCAAGAACTTCAAAGCTTTGAGAGACTAGCGGTTCAATGATCTGTGAACATGGTGGTTAGCAGAGACTCATTCTGGCGTTTACACTGCAGGTGTGAGCGTACGTGTCTATACATGTATGACCAACTTGGATTACCATGCAGCAACACCAGCGTCCTTTTCGACTTCCCCGCTGGCTTCTTGTGAAGTACGCATGCTCTAAGGCCACAGACGGATAGGTATTCCTTGCTCGCTGGCCAGCCCGTCGGTCCTCTGTCAAGTGCTCGGCCTTCCCGCGAACCAGGAGCGAAAGTTTCTTTGTCGAAGACATAGTCGCCTTGGTACTGTTGTTGCCCCTGTAGAATTCTCTTGACTATATTTTGTTCTCCAGATTTCCGAAGCTGACGTCGGCCATCGGCGGTAGCTAAGAGAAGACCTCTGCGCATCAAAAAGGGCCAGACAGAGCGGTAAAATGCGACTATCAGATAGATTGGCAATAGAAACACCGCACAGAGCAGCCGAATGCAAGTGAACGACAAGCACACATAGGCCAATGCGAAAGCAGGCTGGAGGAGATAATCGATTGGCGATCTCCTTTCCCGCGCTGGACGCTGGGACCGTCGCCAAGGGATGTACGGAACTAAGAAAGACATGATATTGCACGAGGAAAAAGAGAGTTGGTGGGCGCCTTGTAGAAGGAAGACTACTTTTTGTGAAGTCGCTTCACAGATGACCGGATACGTCACAGCGGCCCACAGTAAGCACTCGGCCTGGAAATGTAGGCCAAGGCACGAGTATCTAGGCATATACTATCTATGATGAACTTGAATTATTGAAGACCTTGGAAGTCCCAAACCCTTCCCTCTAGTCCAAGGTTGTCCATATCGTAGTCTCGGAAGCTTCGGAAAGAGCTACAGATCTAGACCCGCTCATCCCGCAACAGCTTGCTTCTGGGTTTTGGCTTGCTAGGTATGTCCCCAACGCCTGCAGCTCTTGACTCAAAGCGCTCTTTGCCTTGCCTTATCGAGCCAATTCAGGTATCTGTTGGGACAGCGTCTCCGGAAAGCCGTTTTCACATGCTCTGTTCGATCATAGTGCGCTACCAAGAATGACGAACCCGTACACGCATTTCGCTGTGGGGTTTTGGCAATCTCACCGAGACGAAGATGATGTGCAGAGATTAGAGTACTTAAAGCAACACGTTGCCATAGACCTAACCTCTTAGCTCGCTTGTGCTTTCGTTCATACTGCAGCCAGCATCTCCGCGAACATGCACGCTATCAACGCGATCATTAACTCATTGTATCGGGTATTTCAATCTATTATTGCGTATATCTTCTCGCCCACACCACCGTTAGCCGGTAAACATGATCAGAAAGGACCTCGGATTGCAGTCATCGGAGCTGGGCTCACAGGTATATCATCGGCGGCGCACGCGATAGGTCATGGATTCGAAGTCACCATATTCGAGGCAGGAGGGCGTAAGAATCTCGGTGGTATCTGGAGCCGAGTAAACAATACCTCGTCGCTTCAGATATACAGCATCATGTACCGCTTTCATCCTAGCGTCAAGTTCGACCGAAAGTACCCGGATCGTGCACGTGTCGTCGAAGAAATAACCAAGTTGTGGACGACCTATCATCTTGATGAAAGGACTGCGTTTGACACCAAGGTCGAAAGGGTGTGGAGAGATCAAGAGAGCGGGAAGTGGATTATTAACGAGAAATCCAACGGGATGTACGATGGAGTTATTGTTGCGGTTGGAACGTGCGGGAATCCGAAGATGCTAAGAATTCCTGGCCAGGAAACATACCGTGGTGAGGTGTGTCACTCATCCGAGTTGACTGGCAAGAATGTGACAAACAAAAAGATACTTGTAAGGATTCTATATGTTTATTACAAGATCATTAAGGATTCTGACAGCAGGTAGGTCGTTGGCGGTGGAGCAAGCGCCGTGGAGGCAATCGAATACGCTGTGCTTCAGAAGGCAAAGTGCTCCAAAGTGCTAGCGAGAGTAAGTTGGTGACCTTCGATACAAGAGAACACAAACTCTGACCTGTTGAGCTTTCTAGACCCAAAAATGGATTATTCCGCGCAACCCAATCGTCGATGCCTTGCTTGCAATGAATGTCTTTGGTGAAGAAACAAGCTTCGCTTGGATTCCAGAGCTTCTGCTTAAACGTTTCTTTTATCGGGATTTACAGGACCTTGCTCCAGCGAATGTGGGACTCTTTACCGAGACGCCAATTTGCAACGACGCAATTCTCGACCAGATCCGCAGCGGGCAAGCTCAATGGCTCCAGGGCGACATTAGACATTTTACTGAAAATGGGGTTGTCTTCAACGAACGTGGATTGAACACAGTCAAAGGAGGGCCTGGCCGTGAAGTCGAAATCAAGGGTGACATGGTCATCCTCGCGACAGGATTCCACCGTCCAAGTCTCCACTTTCTCCCAGAGGAAGTTTTCGAACCACCTTTTCAGCCTCCGGACTGGTATCTGCAGACATTTCCGATTGGACTTCCCGATATCTGTGCAACCAATTGCACATTCACTGGTGCTATTGGAACTGTTGGAAATGTGCATATTGGCATTTACACAAGGTATCTATTAATGTTTATTGCTGATCCAGCGACCAGGCCAACCAAAGCATGGATGCGTGGCTGGGTAGACACGACGCGAGCGATAAAGGGCTCGCTGCCGAGCCAAGGCTTAGATTTCTTCACATACAGCGAGCTAATCTGGTGGTTTGTTTTTGGTATGCTCTTCACTCCAACAAGGTGGAAGTGGATCTTTTTTGTAATGTTCGGATGGGGAAGAGCTATACACAGCATCGAGTAACTTGAAGCGAGAGGTTCTGTACGCAAAGAAGTATATTGTTTGTGTATGCGATTCATTGCCGAAGACACGCTAGACAAGGACTCTGTTCAGGACTTCAAGAATGCATTTCGAACTAAATTTTACCATCATTTGTTCTGTTACAATTACGCACTAATTTTATTCCTGCAAGGAGACGTCTAGTCCACAAATTAAGACATATAGCGCTTCCAAATTCACCACTTCAACGTTCTGAGTTTTCGCAATCCGTATGGCGTTGCCCAGTATAGCTTCCACTTCCAAAGATCGCTTCCGGCGGACGTCTGCAGACATGCTTGGCTCCCATCCAAATGATGAAGACTGGTCGAGGGTAGAGCGCAATCTTTCTTTCGCAGCCTCCAGCGAAACGCAGTAGTATCCAAGCGCATGTGCGGTATTGACTATCTCGCCCATAAGCCTTTCAACAAATACCACAGCTTGTAAAGACGAGTGTAGAGCTGACACATCGTTTATGCGGGTTAGAGCGCAGATGGGGTTCCATGTTGCGTTGGCTAAAAGTTTCAACCACCGCCGAGGCTGGATGTCATGGAATAGATGCGCCTTGCCCCCGCCCTGCAATATGAGATTTCGGAGTGCTGCAGCCGCCATGAACGATTGCTGGTATTGACGCTGATGGCTTCGGGGGCAGGATGGTCCAAGTTCCAAAAGTTGCAAGCCTTGCATCTCCACTACAGCTGGATGGGTTTGCACTGCGTGCAAGTTTACCACGCATGAGACTATTGGATTCGAAGGAAAGCAGGTTTCGTACTCTTCCTCTATCCCTATTCCATTTTGCAGAATCGCGATTGGTGTCCGGTCGGATGTGACCACAGGCTGGAGAAGCTCTGCAGTACAAGGTGAAGTTCCGGGGAAGGCCTTGGTAGTGACCAGAACGTAATCAAAGTCCATCTCTCTCAAATCTTCGACTTCCCGAACGACACATGGTCGATGCCGGAGATGATGGCCAAACGAAGTTGAGTTCAACGTGAATCCATGACGTTTGGCAACTGAGTAGTTGGACCGGCAGACTGCAGTCACTTGGCATCCGGCCTCTAACAACAGATGCAGGTAGCATGTACCAACTGCACCAACTCCAAAAATGAGGACATTGGGGCGACAATGACTTGTGGTCGAGGTGACGGCGATTGTGGGGCTGGATTCCATGACAGAACAATGCAGATGAAAGTGCTAGTCTCTTCTGTCGAGGGAAGACCGGTCGTCGCCCGGATGGTATCGTTTATGACGTCGAGCAGCGATTGAAGCGTCTTCGTCTTAGACCATTGCAAGTTTACATTTGCATTGCGGTTCAGAAATGAGAGCGTGTTCGCGATGTATGGGTAGGTGTGCATGTGCTCCGAAAATGGAGTAGCTAGCGTAGCCGGCTATTCCGACGTACAAGACACCTGTAGCCGTAGCTTCCGACAATCTGTTACACGACGGATTTGTACGAAGGTATTAGAAGCCTACTACAGTTAGATATTTAATATTTTAGTAGAAATTCCGAGCTTTATTAAATGTCTAGTACTCTTATACTAATTCTATATATATATTCTCTTTAGTACTAAATACTCTAAATAGCTACCCTATCTATAGACTAGCTTTATATAGACTTATAGTCTTAAATTAAGAATATGTTTTATATATACTTAAAAAAAAATGCAATTTCTTATAGAAAGTCTAGACTTAAAAAAGTTTACCTATATTAAATAATTTAATTTTAATTAGAATTTACTTAAAGAAATGCTCTATTAATAAAGACTATAATTTAGAACTAGCTCTATAAAATACTTTAGTTCTTTTTATATATAGAAATAAGTTATCTATTAAGAGCTATATCTTTAAACATTACTTAAGAATTAGTAACTTTAGCTTTATATATATATATATATCTCTCTCTCTCTCTCTCTTCTAAAGATTCTTAAGAAATTGTTTTTCCTATCTCCTCTCCTCCTCTTTCTCTTTCCCCTCCTTACAAATGTGCCTAGGAGTAGCCTTATACTTTGTCCTTACTTTTTGTAGGTTCACGCGCGGTATGCCTCCGCTTCCCCCTTACTCAGGCAACTCTATTACGATAACTTAATTTCTAAGCAGAAGCTACGAAGATGTATACATTCGCGAGAACAACGTAGCTACCAAACATTTTGATGGTTCCTCGTAATATTGTAAAGTTGCTAGACATAGATACGATTTCTCCGGCGTTAACAATCTGTGCCTACAACGCTAGCTAGTACGACTCCTTGGAATAGTGACGAGGCATGGCTTCCGAAGAAACCGATGGCAGAGGCGTACTGCGCACGTCTGATGACCTCCTTGTATGCAATGGATGCGGCACACAGTACTCAAGCAGCTCTAGCAAGGAGGAATGCGCCATCTGCGACGATGCTCGGCAGTTCGTTCCGCCTGGAGGCCAGAGCTTTACGACACTAGCAGAGATGAGAAAGAAGTATAAGAACGAGTGGTGGCAAGACGCTGTGAATGAAAAGATCTGGTTTTGTCAAACCGTACCGCAGGCAAGATGAGCCGTCAGAGTATTGGGCTCTCGGTGAGCACAGCTAATGACTTGGACAGTTCTCAGTTGGCGAGCGCTTCGAGATCATCCGAACAGAATCGGGTAATGTTATGTGGGACATGATCGCTCTGCTTGATCAGCCGACAGTTGACAAGGCCAGTCATTGTACAAACGCCTTTATGATGACCAAAGCTGACGTCTCAAAGATCAACGAATTGGGCGGCATCAAAGCCATCGTTATCTCCCACCCACACTACTATACCACATGGGCCGACTGGTCGCGCAGCTTCAACTGCCCTGTCTTTCTCGGCGCACCCGACAAGAGGTGGGTGCAGCGCCGAGATGCATTTGGGGCTGACCTCCGCTTCCTTGAGGAAGCATATACCCGTATCCTGCCGGATGAGATCGATGGCGTGACAGCCATTCTTACCGGCGGCCACTTTGATGGCTCGCTTCTCTTGCATTGGGAGTATCAGCTTTTCATAGCAGACACCATCCTCGCAACGCCGAGTGGTGTAAATCCAGAGCCGGGCAAAGACGGTGTGGTGAGCTTCACTTTCATGTGGAGTATTGCCAATCGCATCCCGATGCAGCCAGAGGCTGTGTTGAAGATCTGGGAACGAGTTCGTCATCTGGACTTCCATACTGCATTTGGTGCGTTCAAAGGGCAGGACATACGAACCGTGAACAACGAAGGTCCAAGAGAGACTGGAGGCGTGAAGGGAAGGCTATTACAGAGTATGAAGATTTATGTCAAAGCTATGGGGTGGGATGCTCACTCTATTCTGGAGGAGGAGCTTTAGGTACGTGCAATATGCCACGCAGATCGCGCTCATTTTGGAGAGTAGTCCATTTCTCTCGTTACAATCATCTCCCAAATTGGCCCCGTCTGTTGCGCCTCTTTATTGTACCTTTAAAGTGCGCCTAGAATGGAAGGCTCCAAAGACGATTGCATGTGCCGACAGCGCGATGCTTGCAAGGCTACGTTACATACATTCTTATAAAGACCCTTTGCGTTCCAAAGCTGGATACGTGACCGTTTGCTCGTGCGTAATGACACTACGGTACATTGTGGAGCCAACGAGCTGTGGTATAAGACATATGGTCTGCGTTGACCGGCTCCAGTTTTGGTGGAGTTGTCCTACATAGTATCGGAGTGCTATGTCTTGTTCAAATCTTGACAACATGGAGCTTGGCGTCGCATGGATTCGACGTGTGCCGAACAGCCAGACTGTAGTCCGAAAAAGCCGCACATCTAAACTTACGGCTTCGCTACTTTATTGGTAGCCTTACCACAGTGGAGTTCTATCGTCTCTCAATCGCATACAGCGGCGTTTTTCTCGGCGAGCCTCAGCGCCATTCTAATCCAAAAAGGCAGGTAGCAAGGAAAGCAAGCTGCCATAGAACGGCAGAAACGGCAAATCGGCAAGAGAGAAAGTCGTATTGCGGATACTTATGAAGGATTTTGCGTCGTGTGGTGACCTGCGGCATGACAACTCCCAAACCATTCGGGGTTATTCTTGGGGATTTGATTCGCTGCACAGCCTTCTCTCCCCGCGCTCCGCGATTATCCCCACGTGCCTGTGGATTTGACTGTGGGGTCCGGCCTTACTTTGGACTCGCCTTAGCATTCGCACAAGAAAAGCTTGAGTCTGCTTCGTCATTGGCGTCAGTTTGCGAGCGGAGCTGCTGCAAAACGCTGTTGAGGTCGATCGGGTGGATCATGAAGGAGACTTGTCCTGGCGACATGCAGCTTGAAATCGGGCGAGGTACAAATAGCCAGGCCTTGTACTCAAGCAAGACTTTCCCGACTCTTACTCTCTTACGCCAGAGCTTTCATTTGACACCATGATGGCTCTCCAAAAGCTTGGTGGCTTCTTGGCTTTTGCCCAGGCTGTGCTTAGCCAGCCAGGTATGTCGAAGTCTGGAGATTGGCCTGCGTCGATGGGTGGGAATTGGCGAGCATCGATGACGGGAGATTGGACTACGCCAACATCTGGGGATCGAACCACTACTGCTGCTGCTGCTGCTGCAAATGATGCAACGGCATCTTCGGGTACCGTCGTCTCTAGCGGTACGACGTCGGCATACAGAGAGTTGTTTACTATCCCAGCCTCAGCCGATGTTGGGGCAAATTTACTGCCGAACATCGATGACCCGGTAAGCTCTTGGTTCCAATGCTGTGAATGATGTGTTACTTAGACTCTTCGAAATAGAATGCGAAGCAGGCGCAGGCTCTCTGTCCGGGCTACAAAGCAAGCAATGTACAGCATACTCCCCACGGATTCAACGCCACGTTAAATCTGCAGGGCGAACCCTGCAATGTTTATGGGACTGACATTGATACTCTGCTGCTAGAGGTGGATGTCCAAACAGCTCATCGCATGCATATATCCATCGAGCCAGCTCATATCGATGCAAGCAACAGAAGTCATTACATTCTGCCGGACGAGCTTGTCAACTTGCCGGAGTATGGTGGTATTGATGCCCTGACCCATGATGTCGATCTGCAATTCGACTGGACGAACGATCCGACCTTCGCTTTTACGATCATTCGGAAGTCGACGGGCGATGTATTGTTCGACACCACTGGCAGTGTCCTCGTTTATGAGAATCAGTTCATCGAATTCGTGACGCAGCTTCCAGAGAACTACAACTTATACGGAATGGGAGAGAGGGTTCACGACCTAAGGTTGGGTAACAACTTCACGGCGACCTTCTACGCAGCCGACGCTGGCGATCCAATTGACCGCAACATTTACGGTAACCACCCATTCTATTTGGACACACGCTATTACGAGATTGACGAGGAATCTGGAGAGCGGAATCTGGTAACCACCCAGAACGTGAGCGCCACAGGCAATTACGACAGTCTTTCTCATGGCGTCTACCTGCGCAACGCCCACGGTATGGAAGCACTAATGCTTCCGACGAATCTCACTTGGAGAGCGCTTGGCGGCTCCATTGACCTATACGTTTTTGATGGACCTACGCAGGATGCTGTTACCAAGCAATATCAGTCTGGCGCAATTGGCCTTCCAGCAATGCAAAAGTATAGCACCTTTGGCTTCCACCAATGCCGATGGGGCTACAAGAACTGGTCTGAAGTTGAGCACGTGGTCAATACTTATCGGGCATTCGACATCCCGCTGGAATATATCTGGAACGACATCGATTACATGTTCCAGTACCGTGATTTCGAAAAGTGAGTATCAGCCAATTGTGATGAAATACACTACCTTCAGCTGACGAGCGCATAGCGACCCAAACAGGTATCCCTACGCGGAAGGCGAGGCTTTCCTAGACCGCCTACACAACGCAGGTCAACACTATGTCAACATCGTAGACAGCGCTCTCTACATCCCTAACCCTCATAATGCCTCTGACAACTACTCAATCTACACAGACGGCCACGAAAGTGACGCTTTCCTCCTGACAGCGGACGGAGACGAGGAATACATTGGCGCAGTTTGGCCCGGATATACTGTATTCCCCGATTGGCAATCAGCTGGGGCATTTCCATGGTGGACGCGGTCGCTGCAAGGGCACCACGACAAGATCCCTTGGGACGGCATTTGGATTGACATGTCGGAGGTTTCCTCCTTCTGTGTTGGATCATGTGGAACTGGAAACCTCAGCTTAAATCCTGTCCACCCACCATTCGCATTGCCCGGAGGGCCTGGTAATAAGATCTACAGCTATCCTGAGGGCTTCAACATTACCAACGCGACCGAAGCTGCTGCCGCGAGCTCGGCCGCTGCGGCACAGGCGTCATCTGCATCTGCCAATTCTCCCCCGAGTACCACTACACCATACTTGATGAGCACCGTGACACCGGGCGTACGAAATGTTGAACATCCACCGTACGTAATCAACAATGTCAACGGTGCTCTCGCTGTGCATGCAGTTGCTCCGAACGCCACACATCACGACGGCGTCCAAGAATACGATGTGCACAATCTTTTTGGTGAGCACTGTGCCTCGTCCCCTTTCTACCATCATCTTGCTAATCTCTGATTGCGTTCTGCCAGGGACACAAATTCTGAATGCCACATACCACTCGATCCTGAGCGTGAGTCATCCTATCAACTGTCATATAGGAAGTTGGACGCTAACCTGCCCCCAAGGTCATCCCCGATAAGCGGCCTTTCATCATCGGCCGATCTACGTTCGCTGGTAGCGGTAAATGGGCTGGTCATTGGGGTGGCGATAATACTTCGCTTTTCGGTAGGTGCAACTACAACGCAGAGTCAGGGGAGGAAGCTAATAGTTTTGACCAGCATACATGTACTTCTCGATCAGCCATGCGCTGAACTTTGCGCTCTTCGGCATTCCCATGTTCGGTGTCGACACTTGCGGGTAGGTCTCGTCTGGGTCCGAGGTCGGACTGAAGTAGCTAACACACTTATCAGTTTTAACGGCAACAGCGACGAAGAATTGTGCAACCGCTGGATGCAGCTCTCGGCATTCTTCCCGTTCTACCGCAACCACAACACCCTCTCTGCCAACTCCCAAGAAGCTTATGTCTGGGCTTCCGTCGCTGAAGCTTCAAAGCGAGCGATGCAGATTCGGTATTCGCTGCTGCCGTACATTTACACTCTTTTCTACTCTGCGCACACTACCGGATCGATTGTTATGAGAGCCTTGTAGGTATTACTATCAATCGAAGCTGTACATTACGCTGACCTTGTCACAGGGCTTGGGAGTTCCCGAACGACCCAACACTCAAGAGCATCGACAATCAATTCCTCCTTGGTCCTTCCCTTATGGTCACCCCGGTACTTGGCCAGGGGTTGACGGAGGCACACGGCGTCTTTCCTGGCGTTGGTCGTGGCGAGATTTGGTATGACTGGTACACTCAAGAAGCAGTCGATGCCAAGCCTGGCGAAAACAAGACTATCCCAGCTCCTTTGGGTCATATGTGAGTACTTGTCTGTTTGGGGCGTATGGTGACATCCGCTAATTGTATAAACAGCCCTGTCTATGTCCGAGGTGGTGCGATCCTACCACAGCAGGAAGCCCTGTACACGACCGCCGAGTCCCGCAACAGCTCTTGGTCGTTGCTTTGCGCTCTGAATGCTGACAACTCTGCTACGGGTTCGCTGTACGTGGATGACGGAGAAAGCGTGATGCCTCCAGCTACTCTATTCGTGGACCTCACCATCACCAATGGAAGCCTCTTGGCGTCGGGAAGAGGCTTATATGAGGACAAGAACCCTCTCGCCAACGTTACGGTCATGGGCGTGGCGAACAAGCCAAGCAGCGTCACCTTGAACGGTGAGAGCGTCATGGACAATGTCAAGTACAACGGAACCAGCAAGGTGCTCAGCATCAAGGGATTGGAACAGGCAACAAGCGACGGCGCGTGGGCTCAAGACTGGGAGCTGTGCTGGACGTAGAGAACAGGGAGAAAGATTCGCCTGTGACGCTGGTGAGATCAGATCTGAGATGAGTATATGAAGGCAGAATGATTTGTACGAAGTGAATTGGATCATGAAGGATCTTTCATACCAGAAGTCGAACTCATCAAATTTTATTCCCATGAATCCAACTTTTAAGCAAGTCTGAATATATATGGGCTGAACACCAGAACACCTCGCTTGAAAGACGTGCATTAAAGCAAACCACTCTTCTTTATCCCATCCCACATTTTTATCACAAATCGTACTTCTCCTTCCAATCTCGGTAGACTTCGTCAATCAAACGTTCTCGAACTCAAGCTCATCGTCATCTTCGTCGCTCGCCTCTCGCGAAGCTTCCGCAGGCGTATCTCCGGCTCTGGGCTCGGCTGTACCATTCTCCTGAGGCGCAGATGAAGGCTCCTGGTCGACACGAGGTCTCTTTGCACTTCGCTCGTCGTCCCTGGAAGCACCTCCTTCCCCGAGAGCAGTGGGTGCGACAGCATCATCCTCGACCGGTCTCTTATTCCCACTCTCGGCTCCAGAGCCATTCGACGTGGGACCATCCCCATTAGTAGCTGGTGCGGAAATACCGCCAACATCTTCGAATTCGTCGTCCTCTTCCTCCTCCTCATCATCATCTTCTTCCTCAGCCGCCTTTTTCGCAGCTTCCTCCTGCGCCTTCTGCATCTCAGCCCAATAAGCGGCCATCATCTCCTCCTCTCCACCACCAGCCGCAGGTTTCTTCTCGTCGTCCTCTTCCTTCAGAGCGCCACCCTGGTGCGCTTCCCGCATCAACCTCTCCTTCTCCTCCTTTGCACCTACCGCCGTAATGTCACCCGAGACAGTACTCTTCGCGATCCAGTCAGGCAGCATGTTCTGTCTCGCCTCCTTCTCCCGTCTAGCCTGGGCATCAGCCTCGGCATTGGCACGTTTGACGTCCTCGTCGCTCTGAAGGGAGACCGTAAGCTTTTCAGGCTTCATCTCCAGACCCTTGGAAGACTGCAAGCCATGACGCGGGAGATCGACGACTTCGGTGCGTGTCTGGCCTGGGTCGGCTCCGGCTCTCACAATAGGTTTTTGCTTAGCTAATGCAGACTCGAAGTCGTTTTCGGGAACGGTCTCCCCATCAACCATTTGGAGTAGTCGCAGGATGCCTTCGAGTTGATTATTCAGCCGTTTCACACCCTCGTTCGCATGGTTCTTGGCGTCTTCTTCAATCTCGTCAACCAAGTGGGCGCAGCGCGGACATTTGAACAGGCCGGTGGAGTAGTCGACACGATCCATAACTTCCATATACGTCCATTGCGCCTTACACTGCGGACAGTTGAGATCTTTCTTTTCCGTCGTCGGGGCGCTGTCGGCCTCGATCTTCTGATTCAGCTTGTGCGTCCGCCACTTGATGGCATCGATGGCGCGGTGGAAATTCAAATAGTACCAATCCTTGCTGGTCAGACGTTCTTTACCGGGACCTTGGACGGTGCCGGCGCCGCCGTAAAAGCTGCCAGTGCCATCGGTGCGACGCTCGGAGCGGGTCTGGATGGAGACCAGCCCGTCTTCCTTGAGCCGCCCGCAGAGCTTCCGCAGCGCCTTGGGTTGGAGGTTCAGGACGTGAGCTAGATCGGAGTCGGAGAGGGTGCTGTGGATGATTAAGGCTTCGATCACCAGGATGTGTTCGGTCGGGTAAAAGGCGCGGGCGACGGTGCGGAGGAGGTCCGTCGCGGTGGAAGCCATAGTCGATGCCAGCAGACGAGTGATATGGCCAAGTGAAGGTACAGCAGGATGCAGGCGCGGTGAAGCGCTGCAATAGGAGGTCACTTGTCGGGTCGAGGGAGCGGGCGGAGTGAGCGGGACACTACCAGGTGGTGGAGGTGGTGGAGGTGGTGACTTCCAAGGTTGCAAGGCGCACATGTAACGAGCGGAGCGGCTGCTTTGGCGGATAGATCCGCCTCCACAGACCCAAAGGCCCGGGAAAGCTTAATGCTCCAAGTTGCTCCACTCGAGCTTCGCAGTCCGAATTTGCTGCTGCCGGCCGACTTCTGACTTGTCACGCCCCTCAGCTCACTCCTCCAAGCCGCTCACCACATCTTGTCCTCCATGAGACCAGCTGCCGCGCCATCATGGACCATTCAACCGCAATTCTGGAAGATGCTAATCAAGCCGTCCAGGCTGCCGAATCCGCGCAGAACACCCCCGCTACTACCGACACCAAACTCGAGCCAATGGAGGCCAGTGAGCCAGCTCCACCGACCGGCAACGCCTACGACCAAGAGCGCAAGTCCAACGATCGCAAGCGCAAGGCCGATTTCCCAAGCGACAGGCAAGCCTTCGGCAGCCGCGGAAAGGACGGTGGAGGCGGAAGAGGTGGACGTAACGACGGTAAGCGCCATAAGAAAGGCGATCTGGGAAGAGGGGAGTATTTGTACGTCAGCGTTCTTTTCACACATTGGAGGTGCACATGACTGACAAGAGCTGACACAGCCGCAATGACCCAGACAAGCGCGCCCGCACCGAAGCCAGCCGTCAGAAGCGCGACCAGGAAGGCGGCAGCGGTAATGGCAACGCCACCACATACGGCACGACATTCAGCCAAGAAGAGATTGACGCAGAAGGCCGCAAACCGAAGCGCAAGGTCGCTGTCCTGATCGGCTATTCTGGCACAGGCTACAAGGGCATGCAGATTACCCCGCATGAGGAGACTATTGAAGGAGATTTGTTCAAAGCCTTCGTCAAGGCGGGAGCAATTAGCAAAGCCAACGCTGATGATCCAAAGAAGGCCAGCCTAGTTCGTTGCGCTAGGACTGACAAGGGCGTCCATGCTGCCGGCAACATGATCTCTCTAAAGCTGATCGTGGAAGAGGACGATATTGTAGAGAAGATCAATGCAGCGCTGAGCCCGCAAATCCGCGTCTGGGGTATCGAAAGGACGATTGGCAGCTTCAGCTGTTACCAGGCTTGCGATTCGCGCTGGTATGAATACCTAATTCCCTCGCACGCATTCTTGCCGCCACATCCGAGCTCATGGCTTGCGAAGAAGCTCGAGGAGATTGCAGACCAGACTGGGGATCGCGAAGCCTACGAGAGCAGGCAAGCAGAGGTACGAGGGTATTGGGAGAAGGTGGATGAGGAGTACATCAAACCGATTTTGGAGTCGATCGACGAGGATATCAGATTCGATGTGGTCAAAGCATTGCAAGGAGAAGAAGAGGCGAGCGCCAAAGCAGCGAGGGCTGAAGCCGACGTGGATCAGAATGTGAAGGCTGGCAAAGGCGTGGGTGGTGTCAAGCGTGGACGCGAGGCCGAGAACGAAGACGGAAAGGAGGAGAAGACGGAGGAAGCCGCTATTATCGTCAACGCACCCGCCGTCGCACATCCTGCGCCCCTCGATGACACGCCTGCAGCTACTGCGCCAAAGGAGGAGCCCGAAGCAGTGGTCGAGGGCATGGTGGACTCCTCTGCATCCATGCCAACTAAGCAAGAAGCGGAAAAGTCGAATGCAGAAAAGGGTCTCACGCCATCAGGCAAGCCGCTGCTCTCACCCGAAGAGTTTGACCGCCAGCAACGACTGCGAGCTGCGACGAAGAAATTGCGCAATGCATACGTTTCCGCCAAGCGCGCCTACCGCATACCAGAGCAGCGTGTCAAGCGCATCCAGGATGCTCTCTCGAAATACAAAGGAACGAAGAACTACCACAACTTTACCATCCAGAAGACATTCCGGGATCCAAGTGCGAAGAGATTCATCAAGTCTTTCATAGTCAACCCGAAGCCAATTCTGATCAAAGGCAAAGGTGGCGAGGGCGATGATGGCGAGGTGGTCGAAACCGAATGGCTGAGCATGAAGGTGCATGGGCAGAGTTTCATGATGCACCAGATCCGGAAAATGATCGGCATGGTCACTCTCCTCGTGCGCTGCGGTAGCAATCTTTCCACGCTTGACGCCTCGATGCAAGAGGAGAAGTTCTCTATCCCGAAGGTTCCCGGCCTGGGCCTTCTCCTCGAGCGGCCCGTGTTCGACTCATACAACGACATCCAGGCTCCGAAGCATGGTAGGGATCAATTACGCTTCGACAAGTATGAAGAGGCTATGGAGGAGTTCAAGCAGCGGGAGATCTACCAGAGGATCTTTCGGGAAGAAGAGGAAAAGAATGAGTTTGGGCGGTTCTTCAACCATGTCGACAACTTCAAGGAGCCATACTTCCTTTATGTGACGAGCAAGGGTCTGGAGGCGACGAAGCGACAGAAGGGCGGCGAGGATGCAGCTCCTGGGGCTGGAAAGGAGGAGTCATAGGACATGAAGGGATTGATCTTTTCGTAAAGTTAGCAGCCGCGGTGCGCGCGCTACTTGGTGTCTTGTCGCTGCAATGCACAAACTGCATGCAGCAAGCTGTAACCTCCCGCAACGTCTTGGGAGCAGCGTTTGCAAGCAAGCAAAGCAAAGCATTGTGCATGGCTTTGCGACAGTGGATGGGTAAATCATGCCATAGCATCAGAACTAGCCATCTTGTACACTTTCAAATCTCAGCAATCCCTGGGCCTCACTCTGCTCCTGGAGTGTTTGAAAACAAAACTTGGCACATCAACTTCTTGCCACTCAAGGACAGCATCAGACAATGAACCAAGCAGCACTGCTCGGTGCCCTGGCAGTCCCGATCATGGTTGTCTTATTGCTTCTATTGAGTTGGCAATGCTGCTGTCGCCACGCGAAACCACATCGTCGAAAAGACGACAGGATCGGTAGCGACACTTCAGGGCCTTCATACGCAAGTAATTCGACTTATCGCTCCTACAATAGATCGAATGTACCAGTGCCTGCCTACTTTGCGCAAGGAGACGCCGTTCCTCCAGCAACTGGAATTCATGGTTATCAGCCTCAAGCCCCCGTCTTCAACAACCCGCAACAACAAGCACATCTCTATGGCATGCCATACCGCATGTCCGGACGAACAGGCCAGGAAAACATCCTCCGTACACCACAACCAATCTATAATCCCGTCGCGACTCCCCGAAACATGAGATACGAATATCCGCCACCGCATACCACCCCCACACGCGGTCGAAGGAATTCACGAAGAGCGAGAGCAAGGGGTCGGAGTGCCGCGAGACGGGCGGGTAGCGTGACGCTGTCTTCCACGAGTAGTGCATGGAGTCGACCACCTTTCCCATTCCCACCTTATGCGACTGTTGAGGATGAGGTTGAATGGATGAGTGCGAGGTCTGCTGCTTGACCTTTGTTCTTTTTTTTTTTTTTTTTTCAAGCTCAAGGTATGTCTTTATGGGCATACTCGGAAGTTCAGAGATTGGCAAGGAGATGTGTTCCGCTGTGAAGTGGAAAGGAAAGGCTAGCAGCAGAAAGAACGATGCAGGTCCTTGTAAGGAAGATCAAGACGGCGGAGATTGCGGGAGGTAATGGGAAGGAGAAGGGTAAGCATCGACGAGGTTGATCATGCGGGAAAAATGGTGGGTGCACATTGCACAAGCACAACATACTCGCATTTTCTGCTCTTTGTCATGATGTTATGTGAAGAAGGTACAGGTAGGTTGTCAAGAGAAGGCAGCTTAAAGAGCTGTTTCCCAAAGTCTCGCGACAGTTGCAATTCTTCGCACAGTGAGTTGCTGAATTTGTAATCGCAAGCTAAATTACGAGCAAAGATAAGATCCTCATGTCCAGCCCCGCCCAATGAGTGCAGTGAATGCCACATGCTCAAAATCTCCACTCCGAACCAAAAGCTGTCCGATGAGGCCAAAGGTTCACCATCCAACGCCTCGCTAATGTAGACCGACTCGCCCACTTGCAAGCCGTAAACTTCCAACAATCACCATCCATTTACCACTCTGTTGAACGTCGCCGATACTTGATGTTGACAGACCACTCAAGCATCATTCTACCGCTCAGCATTCAGCATCTCCATCAAATTCATCTGTCGTGGAACCCTTTTCTTGTCATAATCCTCTCCATGCTCCAATTTCTTCCTCCTGGCGTTCGGGTCGGTGCTCACATGAACATCCGTAGTCTTATAGATCGCACCAAGCTCTAGCTTTGGAGGCATGGCTGCTTCTGTTCGGGACAGCTTATCTGCGCTACTGTCTCTGGAAGCGTTGTCGCCGGCGGCTCTGAAAGCTTCGTTCTGGTTCATAGCCGCCATGACTTTCTCGTACCATGTTTGCTCGGGGGTGTTGCGGGATGTCTGCGAGTTTGTCGGCCGGAGATGATCGCTTCTCATGTTGCTCGCAATGACGTTGGTCCTGACACCATCTTTGGCGTCTTGGACCTGTTTGTGTGACTCTGGTCCATTGATATTAACCATCCATTGTCCATGCTGGTGTCCATCCCAAGCACCACCACGAGCGCTGCGCTCTGTTATTGATGTTCCGTCCGTGGTCGAAGCTCTCGAACGACTCGTTCTTCCTTGAAGTCCATGCCAAAAATTCAAGAGCGGCATGCGCAAGGCCGGCAGACAGCAGATGATTACAGAAGTATTCGCTTCTACTTCTGTCCATATGAGTGCGATCATGGAGCCCCATGTCGGATCGTTGGTATGAGCCGAATGGCGAAGCTCCACCATCCGTACGATGGAAGCAGCAATGACGAATGCGCCAAAGGCGAAGATGGAGATAACACCAGTCTTCTGCTCACGTCGAAGCTTAAGGGAGCGGATAAGGGGGATGGGCAACAGGTAGACCTGAGTTGACATTAGCTTTGCCGCTTCCATGTTCTTCAAAACCGGGATTCAAAACTTACAACTATGTCGAAGAAAGTGTTGAAAGCAGCGTGCGAGTACCAGAATGCGACGTTACTGATGCAGGTCCCTTTCACCCTCCGATCCCAAGCTCGGTGCACAGGAAGGCACTGAAAAACGGTGCCTATTGTGAACGCCAAAGAGCCGATCGCAACAATCGCCATGACGGCATATGTGATGCGGTGGAACAACCTCTGATTGTTGAAGATCCGGAGGTACAGGAAGCAGAAAGTCAGCTTGGTAAAGCCGCCGATCAACTTGTAGCAGATCTGGTAGAGGTAGAAGTACTTCATCGCCTGTGGGAGCGTCGGCACGATATCCTCCCTGTGCTTGCCGAAACCATAATGTGTTGCCATCCCACCGAAAACGGTCATGATGAGCAGAGTAGTGTAGGCGCATGCCGCCATCACATCGTCCATTCCGCGTTGACGATGAGCCCATCGCCATCCCTGTCGAAAGGCGAAGAAGGCTGTGGTTAGAATGAGAAAAACGATTGATATGATGATGAGGGCTGGCGCACGATTGGCTATGGCGGGAGAGAAGACATCGACGTCTGTCTTGAGGCTGGCCATGTTCATGATGTCCCTTGGAAGGCGGGTGTATTGTATTGGCTTGTTGCGCTGCTTAGCTGAAGAAGGTCAGCAAGCCTCTTGAAAGGTGGAGCAACGAAGACCTTGGTGTCTGGGTAAGAGTCATGCAATTGGTAAGATACTAGCAGAGCGAATGAGCAGGCAGCAAGGGTGTCAATCATTGTTGATTTTGTTCACCAGCTCCCTGACGAGGGTCCAGTGACTCGCTCGTTGGCAGCCTCATGATGCACTGCGCAGGTAGCCAGCGCTGGCGGACCAGTTAGTTGCAGAATTCCTTGAGGGTTTCCTGTTCAGACTGTCACATAAGCACGTCCGGTACGGTGCACAATTGATCGACTAGGTGCACCGGAGCGACTGCAGTTGACAACAGATGGTTGAATCAAGTCTAGATGATCATACGGCAGCGGTCGCATTGTATGCCGGAGCATATTCATCACTGAATCGCCAAGGAAGTATCTGATGTGCCCCGTTTGCAGGCACTCTTCTCGAGCTCAATGATCAACAGGCTCTGGCAAGACATACAGTACCGTACTGTTTTGGTGCACCACTGAGAAGCCAGCTGCGACAATTCCACCCTTGTGTCGATCCCCCACTTTTCTCCGTGTTCGTGGTCCGTGTGCACATTGAAGCAATCGGAAGCAATTGCTTCAACCAACTTCCAAAGTTCTTCTTCCCCTATCTAGAGTCCTTGATGTGCTCACGAGCCGCGGGGGATCAAACTGTAGGGGCCAGGAGCTTCTTGATTAACGAGGCCATCGCAACAGTGTCCATCGGTCTCATCAAGACGTGCGAGTGCGACCCCACGTCCACCCGGATGAGGCAAAATCGAGGTCATGGACCTGCATAGTCTCAGATCACCACAGTGCCAAGGTTCAGTGTACTTCAACAGATCCAGTTGATTAGACTCAAGTACTTGCGTATCACAAGCTGGACATGATAGTCACTGTGCCAGACATACAAATCATCGCAGAACCTCAGGAACTGCGAAGGGTTGATTGAGCACTTCCGGCATTGCTTTTCCCTTCTGCCCTGCAATTGATATCCCATCGAACTCCATGTTGACTATAGCTACGCCACAATACATACTCTTGATCGGCAGGATCCACCAACACTAGATACTCCTCACTTGCGACTCGCGGCTAAATTATCACAAAGCGGGTATCGCCAAGACATGCACCATCTCCATGTCGGCAATGAGTACGGGAGGGGAAAGCTACATATATGAATGCATCTTTCCTAAGCTCACTATCCTTCCAAAGCTACCATCCTTAAGCTATGTTCCGCACCCTCGCCTCCCTTGCAGCCTGCGCGAGCCTTGCGCGGGCTGCAGTCGAGGTATACAAGACAAACGAAGGTCCAACTGGATATGAGGTGAAGATCTCTTACACCAATTCGACCGTCCATGATGTTCAAATTGGAGGGCTGCCACACTTCACAGACCAATGGCGGACTACCTTCACTTACGCAGCAAGTTTTGACTCGCATGATTACAAGGCCGGAGACTTCTTGCAAGTCGCCCAATCGAGTCCGCCTTCCATCTACCAGATGAACTCAAATGGCGATGGTTACTTTGAGTTTACCACCCCTCTACCTTCTGGGACGTATCAGTACTACTTCCTCCTGGACTGTGCAAACGTGACGACGTGCTCGCAGGCATCTGGCCAGGAGGTGTCTGATCCGGAAAACCCACCTTACGAGACGATCAAAGGATCGGAGCAGGGCTCTCCTTTCCAAGTGCCATACGATCCTCAGTACCAGTATTATCCCGACTATAACCTAGATTTCGATTACACCCTTCCTATTGCCGACGTGAGTCAGAGAGGGACATTGAAAAAGGACATCTACCCTTCGCCAGGTGCTGTCAGCCCATCCCCAGGAATGCATGATTTTGTCGTCTACCTTCCAGCAGGCTACAGCAACACCTCGTCGCACAAGTATCCGCTCCTATACCTCTCGCACGGCGGGGGTGGTGCAGCCGGCGACTGGGAAAACCAAGCCTACATGTCACACATTATGGACCGGCTAATCCAGGATAACCACATGGAGCCGACGGTCGTCGTAATGCCGACATTCAACGGTCTCCTCAACGTGTCCAACCCACCTGCGAACGTAGTCCGACCTCTATACCAGAAATACCTCTTCCCTTACATCGAAGCCAACTACCACGTCACCACCGACCCAGCGCACCGCGCCTTTGCCGGGCTATCCCTCGGCAGCGTGCTGACATACGAAATGTACATCAACGCGACCTCGTACTTCGGGTACTACGGCTTCTTCTCCGGCGCACTCCTCCCCGGCCGCTCACAAAGCGACTACGTGAACAGCAACCTGACAGCGCAGAACCCAGACCTATTGGACCGGGGGATCCTGGTCGGGTACGGACAATACGACATCGCGTTCGACGACACGAAGAAGTTGCAAGCGGCGCTGGACTCGGTAGGGATCAAGTACGTGAATAGGTTTTTGCCGTGGGGGTTCCATTGGTGGAACATGTGGCAGGACCATTTGTGGAATTTTGGGCGGACGACGTTGTGGAAGGCGAGGCCGTTTGGGGAGGAGATAGCGCATGGGTTGCGAGGGATTTAGATGGTCAGATTGTTCGATCAGGAGATGCCGAATGCTGAATATGCTTGAAACATCCCAAGGCAATCTCATAGTACAAGATGTCAAATCTATACAAACCCACTACCTCCCCTCCTTCACATTCCCTTCAATCGCCTTAATACTATCCCTCACCCTCGGATCCCAATGCATACGCAACAGTTCTCCTTCCCAAACCGTTCCAGCAAAGGGATTACTACTTTCGACCTCCTCGCTAAGGGCATCGAAGACACCATCGCCCTTTCGCTCTTCCGTGTTCCACAGAGCGGCGATCTTACTACCATGGGTTTTGGTGACCTGCTGCAAGAGCCCGGTGACGGCGACTGCGGATTTCTGCGGGAGGTGGAGAGAAAGCGTCATGAGTTGCTTGGCGAAGGCTGCGACTCGGACGGGTGGGACTAGTCTTGTGCCTGTGGGCGGGAGGAGGACGCTCTGCAGACTGCGGAGTAAGAGGACAGTGGTAGTTGCGACGTTCACCTTGGCTTTTCCACCCTCGGAAGTCGTTACAGGTAAGCCGTTTGGATCGGACAGGTGCTCTGAAGTTTTAGCGCTGAGTTCCAGGTCAGTCTCCATCGCCAGTGGGAGGAGTGTGCGGTAGAGGTGCGTGATGAAGAAGTTGAGGTCCAGGTGCAAGGTATTGACACTTTTGACCACATCCTGCTGGCCCTGGAGCAGAGCGAATGCGGTGATGATGCAGAGCATAGACTCTCTGACAGCGTTTCGTCTTGCGCCATCGTCCAGCTTTTGCTCCTCATCTGCCTCGTTTTCTTCCGAAGCATGCAAAGAATACTCAGCGTCGTTGATGAGATCCTTCAAGGCTTCCAGGACATCACCGAAGAAGTCTTGGTTGATAAGGTGCGCATACTTGGCCAACCCCTCGAGCACAGCACCCATGAGGTGTTGCACTCTGGCTTTGAGAATCCGGAAGTAAGCCACAAAGACCATTTTAAGCGTTTCGGCTTGATTCTTGTCACGGGTTTCGTAGGAGACAGCGGCGTCGGCTTCCTTCATCTCCTTTTCCACAGCCTTACGTTCCTTCACCAACTTTCGTTCACGTTTGGTACGGAATTCGCGGTCCTTTTTCTTCATCTTCTCCTTGGGATTGGATTGAGAATGATCTTTGTCCACAGACGTCGTAGAAGCCTTTTGCGAGAATTCGGAGAGCAAGCGGAGATGAAGAAACGAGTTCAGAGCGGATTCGTGGACTTGGTAGTTTCGACTCTTTAGCATCTTGGTAAGCTGCGATACAGCTTCGAGGGAAGCATGGCCTTCTTCGTCATCGCGGAAAAGCTGTTCGAGCGCTTCGACACTCTTGACGCCCTCGGGAGTAAGGTGGCGAGTGCTGAGTTTCTTGACCAAGATCGCGAGAAGCTCATTCCGACAGTTGAAATGGGGCACGCTGGTGATCAAATTACATGCGCATCCTGTGGCTACCGCTGCAAGCTTATCGTCTGATGCGAGCTTCTCCAGAGATTTGACATAGTCTTTGTAACCGCCTAGTAGGCTCTGCTCAAAGGATCGCAGTTTCCGCACGTCTTTCGAGAGCTTGGCATTCATGTCGTCCTTCGTGAGTGGCCGGATACGGTAGCCGGGGATGATATCCTTATATACGGCCAATTGTGTGCCCAGCGCCAGCTTCTGTACTGTCGCATTCTCACTCTCTGCGATATGCGCCAGGGAGCCTAGCTGTCCAATGTTCTCCTCGGGATCTTCACTGATATTACCGGCAATCCTCGCTAAGTCTTCCTTGGCCTGGCGTATCTCTTCCTTGGGTGGGAGTCGCGGTTTGGGAGCCGGCTTAGGCTTGGATTCCAGATCCGCTACGCCGCTGTCCTTCTCTGCCCCGTCAGCCTCGTCGCCGCTCGCGAGGAAGCTATCCGCGTCGTCCTCTTGATCTTGGCGTGCATCTTCGGGCTCCTGTCGCTGATTCTCCTTCCAACCTTCCGCCGTCTTCACCGGCAGCTTCTCGGATTTAGCATCCTTGCGCTTTCGCGGACGCTGCTCGTAATCCTGCTCGAGGTTCCATTTGGCAAAGCCCGGCACATTAGTGGTCGGCGGGCTGAGCTTGCGCCGTTTGTTCGCCGGTTCCGGTGCCATATTGTGGAGACGATGTTGCTATTGCTGGCCGTGAAGTTGCGCTTCCCTTGAACTTCCATTGCCTCCAGCGGAGGAGAAAAATCCGCCAAGATTTCGCGGGAACGGACTTTGCGGCGATAAAGTTTTGGGTCGAGCATTTCCTTTCCTGTCGCAGCTTCCTCGCAACATTATTCCTGCGTCCAGGCGCACTTTCTCTTCCGAGTCGAAAGCTGCATTGCCCGATCAAGGCTCAAGGGATTCCTGTGTGGAAGAGGCAGACAGGAACGAGCAAGAGGAAGAGGGCCGTACCACCCCACGACATCGCCCATCATGCGTCCGCTCACCGATACCGAAACGAAAACGCTCTTTGAGAAGCTCGCCAACTACACCGGCGCTTCCCTCAAGACGCTTCTCACCGACGCCGCCCCGGGCCCCAACGGCAAGTCTTCCGACCGCTACGTCTTCCGCATCCAGAAGGACCGGGTATACTATGTCCGCGAATCGCTGGCCAACCTTGCGACTTCCATTGCCCGCGACAGCCTCCTCAGCTTGGGCACCTGTCTGGGCAAGTTCACCAAGACAGGCAAGTTCCGTCTGCATGTCACCGCCTTAGATGTCATTGCGCCGCATGCGCGGTACAAAGTGTGGGTGAAGAGCAACGGCGAGATGCCTTTCTTGTACGGTGGGCACGTGGTCAAGGCCCACGTAGGGAGGTGGAGTGAGGATTGTCCTGAGCATCAGGGTGTGGTGGTCATGAGTATGAACGACACACCTTTGGTAAGTGCACCCAAGAGAGTCTAAAGTTCAGAGCAATTGCTGACCAGGTACAGGGTTTTGGAGTGACGGCGAGAAGCACGGCTGAGGCCAGGAGATTAGACCCGACTGGCATTGTCACTTTCCGACAAGCTGATTGCGGTGAATACCTGCGCGAGGAAGATACCCTGTTCACGACTTAAGATGTTCGCTATCACATCAACTTATTGCCGAAGGGCATGTTCCGAAACGACCAGAGACGCCCTAGCCTGCCACTCGCACCCCAGCACTTTAGCGACATAATTTGCTCGTGAACGTGCTGGGCATTCGCATCACTCGAAGCTGGCACATCAAAGCCAGCCAGGATGGAAAGCGACTGGCGGCAACAATGGTGACTAGAGGACGAAAGAAGGGAATCAATTTGAAGAAGCGGAGGCCTGACACATCGGGCAAGTCGGTCCTCGCATCCGGACAGACACCGCTCACCTCTATCCGCGCATCGCGGCATCACTCAAATGACGAAACAGTAAAATCCTGCCCTAGCGGAACTGGTATTGGGAGGCTTGTATACTATTAATATGCATTGAATCGGCTGGGGATCGAGGCCGAATGAGGGCGCTTTACATATTTTCAATGTTAAATGGGACTACCACCAAAACTCCTTTTCTCTTCCTCTTCAATTCTTAATCGTCCATCTCAGTGCCGCAGCTCAGAAACCCAGCCGAAGCAACCGTATCAGGCTCCATTTTTGTTCTTTGATGATTAACACCCGCGAGGTTGGAATCTACCCGTTACTTAGATGCCTGGGTCTATGGCGGAGCTAATATGGACGGTATGGCTTGTCGCCCTGCTGTGTTTAGCGCTATCCAATCCTAAAAAGCACAGCTGCATCAGCAGCTATAGGCAATAGGTCGCGCCGGTGCCGTTTTATTCCAAAACTCTGAGCTATGTCTTCACATTTCACTGTCTTGTGCCCCTCGCCGCAATTGAAGGCCGCTGAATCGCTCACCTTTGCGTTTGGGTTTTCCGAGGCAAAATTCTCCTTGAGGCATTCTATCAATCATGTTGATTCAAGCATTGATCAATACGAAGCTTCGGTGTTCGGTACCTCAGTAACAACATTTTATTAAACGCCCCCAAAGCGGTACAGAGCCCCACCTTCCTGACGCGGGAGGCACAGTCGGATGAAGCCGAGTTGATACGCCGAGGTCATTTTTCGAATACTTGATGCGCTGAATGAAAGCTTCAAGGCAGCTGAACAAGTACTACATTTGTTCACCCCTGTGCAAAAGATATAGCAGTCCCTTTGGCCACTCCTGACCTCAGATCTTGCGAGACGGACACCTCTCTAGTAGCATACGTGCGACACGATCCAACATGGCGAGCTTAATGACGATTCCTCCCGAGCTCCGCGAGCAGATTTACGCCTTGATTCTTCACCCAGATGCGAACCGACATTATCACGAGGACGAGTACACCTCATACAGCTACCAAGATGCCGTTCAGCTATTCCTGGTCAATCGACAAGTCTACCATGAATCACGCAAGATCTTTCAGGAGCTGAATACCTTTGTAAGAGTGGAAACACCGTGGCCGGAAGCGCAGTTCCATGTAGCTCGAGAGGGGCATGTACCACTTATCGCGCCTGGAGGAAGAGCAGCGAGGTTTGAAGGGCATAGTATGACTGTGAGCATAGATGCTCCGGAAGTGCCAGTAAGCCAAGAAGCAGCCATTGATTAAGCATACGCTGACGATGGGACAAAGATGGAGGCAGGCGACGAACAACGGTTCCTGATCTTACTCGAAGACCTCGACAAGTTCTGCACCATGTGGTTCTACTCCAGCCTGTCACACGAAGCCCTGAACCCTCAACTCCGGCTCGACCTCACACTACGAGACCCTCGACCTCACCAAGAAAAACATCTCCAAAAGTCCCTACAACGCCGCCTACTCCTACCCTTCGCCCAAGTGAAGAACCTCCGATCAATGGTCGTGACCGGCGATCCCAAACCAGACGCCTCCGTCGAAGCCGAACTCCGGGAACTGCAAAAAGAACCCCACAAGCGACCGGAGCAATGCCTCCGCGAAGCGATCCAATTCAAAGCCGAAGGCAACGCGCAACTCACCGCGGGCCACCCGCAAGAAGCGCTCGAGATCTACCGGCAAGCCTGGCTAGCCATGCACGTAGTGATCAAGGGCCGTCGACGACACATCCACGCGGACCACTACTTCGGGCGGGAGATGCGGGAGGAGCCCTTCACGGGGAAGAACGGGCAATCGGAACGACTGATCCTCAGGGTCCAGCTAGTCGCCAACACCTGTCTCGCGTACATCAAGCTAGAGCAGTGGGAGGAATGCGCGTTCTGGGGCATGCGGTCGATCGGGATGATCCGGGAAGCGATGGGGGCGGACGATCGGTATGATATCCCGCCGGAAGACGAAGCGGTGCTGGGTTTTCCCGCGGCGAACCAGATGGGGAAGATCTATTATCGGACGGCGCTGGCGAAGAAGGCGATGGAGGATAAGACGAGCGCGAGGAAGTTGTTACGCGTGGCGGCGACTTATTTGCCGCGGGACGAGAGCGTGAAGCAGGAGTTGGCTGCTTGTGCGTTGCGGTTGGGTTGAGACGGCAATAGGGGCAGGGCAATGCTTGGGGGTTGCGTGTTTCGGTCTTATTTAGGCAGTGCCCATCTATACTCAAGCTTTTTTGAGGATCAAGACGGTACCGCGTGCAGTACCATTTTTGCAGAGACATGCTCAGGACTCTCGTCTATCCCTCGTTACCATATGAGTACATGTTTTGTGAACTCCCACGCAGTGCATCTCGAGCTCGCGGTTGCACTACATGTCTTCCACTTTGGCCTTGCGATGTCCTGTGGCGAAGTACCTCGGACCCGCCGCACTTTCGGTTCAGATCTTTTTGCGATTGCGGCTCAACAACTTGATGAAGCGCGAAAATCTGCTATACTTTTGCCACGTGAAATGCTTACTCAGTCCCGCAAATGCAAACATCCTAAGTCACATTGGCAGACCCGGCATTTACATGCAAACCCCAGCCCAAACGCAAAGCCAGGGCACATAGACACTGCAAGTTCAGAAGACTTCTTCAGGAAGCCCCATCAATCCCTCCTGTAAATCCCCGCACCCCAACACACCCGCAGCATAGCTAGCCCCCACGCCATACCCAAACTATCCTTAATCACATTCAACTTACTCCCCTTGACCTCCTTCCACCCGATCGCCACTTCCGTCATCGGGATCTCGGCGCTCTCGGCCAACATCAGCATTTCGACGTCGAAGATCCAGCCTTCCGAGTGCATGTAGGGGATAATATACGGTAACGCAGGGCGGGAGAAGAGCTTGAAGCCACACTGGGTGTCCTTGATATGGGAAGTGCGTGGGGTGGTGAGGGTCCAGATTAGGAGGTGGAAGGCGCGCATGAGGGTGTTACGGAGGAAGGAGCGCTAAGACGATAGATCAGTGACCAACTCCAGCGTCTAGTAGCACGGTATAGCAGCTTTCTGAGCTTGCTGCGGAGGGGGATGAAAGAAAGCATACCTTTACGACAGCCTCAGTGCCAACCATGTGCGCTCTGGAACCTACGCCGACCGCGCGACCCTGCCTATCCTTCACCTTCTCGCAGCCCTGGACCAGTTTGCCCAGATCGGTGAACTTGCTGGCTCCGTCCGCATCGGCGAAAACAACGTAGGTGCCTCTGGCGTGCCGCATACCATGTGTCACAGCACCGCCTTTCCCACGATTCTGCTCCAACTGAACCACACGGATCGTACCTGGTGGGATGTTGGTGGGCTTGGCGTTGTTCTTGCCATGCCATGGTCCATTAGGTACGGGCGGAGATTGGTTGAGTTGGTGAGTCTTTGCGAATTGCAGTGCCGTCTGGACAGTTTTGTCTCTGCTCCCGTCCGAGACGACGATAATCTCCCATCCTCGCCACTTGTCTCCCTGCTGTCCACTCGCCTGAAGGGATCCGTTACTGCTGCTTTTGCTGGGCGTGCCGTGGTGACCGTATTGTTCTTCCAGATATTCTACTGCTTCCTCCAGCATGCCGCTTAGACGCTCTTCTTCGTTGTATGCGGGTACTACGAGGGACATGAAGACTTCTGCGTCGCTTATCTGGTAGGCCTCCTCCGGTGAGATCTGTTTCTCCCGTGCCATCTGGGTAAGGGCGACATGGTTGTCGTACCAACATGGCAGCGGTTGCAGCTTGGACACGGTTCCATCGGCTTGGACAGTGATGAATTGCTTTTCGGAGGCTCGTGGAGGTCGAGGTTTAGGAGCTATGAGTAAGAGTGTAGTATATGCCTATAGGGATAACGACCGCAGTCAGCACGATGACCGTAGAGATGTGTGTACGTTGGTTGCATTGGGCCATGCTCTGCGCGGTGGTGTTGGAGATATGGATGCGCGGGATGAGATATCGGAGAAAGGAAATACCAGGACTATGATACCGAATGCGCCCACTACCGCCCCTGCTGCCCATGCCCATAGGGGGATGGAGGAGAGCTTGTCCAACGCCGACCATGCTGATTCGGGGATTGCATCTGCAGAATCCATTGCCTTCCAGCTGGCTGGTAAATTCGGAGAGTGTACCAGGTTCTCAAGACAAGAATGGGGCTGTTCTTTTCCTCTTATTTACACATCATGTTTGGATTAGTGAATATCAGCAACAGCTGTCACTTTACTACACTCGCCCCCTCCAAAGTTCCGCGATCTGCAGGGCAAGGCATTGAAAGTCCGGGGAAGCCAGCTTTGCTTTTCGGTAATCATCACCACCGGCCAATGCCGTCACGTATCAGGCACGTGAGACGGGACCTGACTCGAGAGCCCCGGCCGATAACCTTGGAACCTTAAGGTATCGTGATTTCATGCCTGAGGCATTTCGAGACACTGCGTGGACGGGACCCGCCGGGCGGCCCTTCCACCCGTGACCCGTGAAACCCGTTACATACTCCACGGGACCAACCGGGACCTTCTCGACCGCCGGGGCACAGGCTGCCAGAGCCAGAGCGTGAGCCACTCCTCGCTGCAGGTCCAATCTGCTGCACCGCGCAGATTACCGAACTTCCCACCCACCCACCCATCCACTCACCCCCATCACTCCCGCCGGCGCCTGTCCCTCTCTTCCGCCGCCCTTCCACTTTTCCATTGACACCGCCTTGTCTGACCATTGTTCTCGTCGCCCTTTCCTCCCTCCATCACCTCGGCTCAGCGTGTCTGTATCTACACAGAACGTGAAGAATTCCGCCCGTCGGAGCTTCTGACCTCGACTTGCCGACCGCGCGTTGCACCCGACACTAGAGCTACTTGCGCCAGTAGCCGCGCTCACAGCAAAAGGCGGAGAGTGGAGTGCAGCGAAACCGACATCCAAAGACTCACGCGCGCGCAATCGCGCTACACGGATTACGAGAAGCTCCTGGTGAGCTGTTGCAGCCCTCGTAATAGCAGGAGCGATCGACTGGTAAATATCATCTCCCCCATCCCCATTGCGACACATGGCAAAGCTGGCGCATCATGTTGCTAAGCCTTCTTGCAGCCTGTCACACGCCTTGGCCGCCCGCGTAACAATCCTTACCAACCTCACCTCCTGCCTTCGAACCCCCCACGCCCTTACTCGGCCCATCCGCAACCCATTTCTAGGGCTTCCAGCAGCCTGGTCGGCTTGGAGGATAGAGCACAGAAGCTTTGAAAATGGTTGTGGCTACGATAAAGTGAGTTTCATCACCTAGATGGTGCCTGCACGTGCTGGAAACAGGTGGCGAGCTCAAGAGCGCTTGGTGGGCCACGGGCAGCGAGCAGCGAGCAGTCTACATAATCATGTGCCGAAGCTGCCAATGCAGGTGCATTGGCAGCGAGCGCACAAGGAGACAGGGCCTTGAGCATTGTTACATCAAGATTGTAGCAGGGTGGTGGTACTTCGTGTAACATTTGGCAGCTGACACACCCAACAGATGCGTTGTGGTCGGTGATGGTGCGGTCGGCAAGACATGTCTGTTGATCAGCTACACCACCAACAAGTTCCCCTCAGAATATGTGCCGACAGTCTTCGACAACTATGCTGTCACAGTAATGTAAGGCATGCTTTGAGATTTGTTCCAAGCCCCACATTAGCTAATTGAAGCCAGGATCGGGGATGAACCCTACACACTAGGCCTCTTTGATACCGCAGGACAGGAAGACTACGACCGCCTGCGTCCTCTCTCGTACCCACAAACCGACGTCTTCCTTGTCTGTTTCTCCGTCACCAGCCCGGCATCATTTGAGAACGTACGCGAGAAGTGGTTTCCCGAGGTGCACCACCACTGTCCTGGTGTACCGTGCCTCATCGTTGGCACTCAGACGGATTTGCGAGACGACCCTCAAGTGCGGGAGAAGCTTTCGAAGCAGAAGATGCAGCCTGTGCGGAAGGAGGATGGTGAAAGAATGTCCAAGGAGTTAGGTGCGGTTAAGTACGTCGAGTGCTCGGCTCTGACACAGTTCAAGTTGAAGGATGTCTTTGATGAGGCGATTGTGGCCGCGTTGGAGCCGCCGGTGACGAAGCAGGGGAAGAAGAGTAAGTTTTCACCGATCCCTGCGTGCACATTTCATTTCCACCACAGTTGCTGACTCTATTATAGGAAAAGGAAAAGGCTGCGTGATGCTATAGCCTGTAGTGCTCCAATGAAAGAGCCACTCGTCATCAAATTCTGGATCCAGCGCTTGGGCGAAAAGGGAGTCAGGGCATACATTTCAGGAAGCAGAAGCATTGTTCGCGCTCTTGCGCCACTTCAAAGCGGTCTAAGTAGCTTGTCTTTCATATTTGCGTCGACAAATTGATACCCATTTCTACTCACATTCGTTCTGTTCAGGCGAAGGCTATCATGTGAATACCGTTGCCGGGTGCCCCAAGCGGTATTGATGATGACGTCTCGTACCTTCCATCTTTGAAAGACTTCAAGCACGGGACCACCCGACCAATGCGCATGTAAACAAGCAGTGAACCAATTTGGCCGCCTCCGTTTGGAGATTGCCCACGCCCAATTATCCAGGCATCGCTATTGTTGGGCTTCAACTATTGTCCTTGGTCGAGTATCACTACTGACATTCTAAAGACGTTCTTTAGTCCTAGCCAGTCAGCAGTGGCAACAATGGAGATGAGAGAGGGCGCGCCATCGCTCTCGTCACGTCCCTCATCGTCCCCTGAGCATAACATGAGCGGCATTCCTGGTCTTCCGGAAGCAACACCAGGTCCTAACGCTTTCGCTCAGCAAGCTGCACGCTTGCATCGCCACCGCCTCGAAAGCAATGCCTTCTACCAGCAAGCGCTCGAGAAAGCTCGCGCAAACCCTCCAACTGATGTACATCCCGCATTGAGGCCGAAGACCAACTCAGGTCCACCATCCCCAGTATTCGTGATTCCGAGCCAAGATCAGCCGCGCAATAGCACGGTCACCACACTTTCCCCCTTTATCAACGCGGGTCGCCAGCCCACGCCGCCGCCGCTCAGGCTGGTGCCAAACAATGACGGCTCAGCTGAGCCAACAACGCGCGGTGTGATCGAGGAACAACGCGAGGCGACGCAGCATGAAATTTCCGGTAGTCAAGAGGAACGCACTCCAGTCTATACCACCTATGCTCCGACGCCGAAGCCAACAACTGGCGAGTTCAGCAATCCAGCTGACACTGCATCGACCTTTAAGAGGCCGGCGCTTAGCCTGCAGTCGAGAAAGACAGTGGCAAGCGCTGCACTCGGTGGAGAGGGCCTTGCACAGAAGAGTCCCAAGAAGAACTTCTTCTCCAAGTTCGGCCTGACGAAGATCACGGGCGGGGGCGCGGCAAGCCCTAGTCCGTCAATCCCTGCTTTGGATGGTATGCATGGGGGTGAGGGAGGCGAGCACATGCCCGTGAAGGCACAAGCGCTGCTGGGAACGTTGCCGGGCAAGGTCAGCTTAGGAAGGAGTCCTTCTAAGCAGAAGAAAGGGGGACTCTTCTCTGGCAGAAAATCCATTGGCGTGGAGGATGCAATTGCTTCCAGCGCAGCACAATCGCGGATATCCGGCTCTGACAAGAGTGAGCCTACGACAAACTCGACAAATATCTCTGAGGAGACTCCGCAGACGGATCTCGTTGAGGGTCAAGATCTATCTCGCGCCCACAGTCGCATGGCCAAGACGCCGCAGACTGGCTACTCTGATCCTACTCACTACACTCATCAGGATGGCAAACGCGTAGCCTCTCAAGCTTTCTCCGACCATGGTACATACCGTGAGCAACAGCAGCAGCAGGGTGCCGACCAATGTCCCGTCACTCGCTCTCAAAGCTTGCGCTACATCGATGCCGCTGCTCCTCCAACGCCACCGGCAAAGAATACGCCACCTAATCAGAAGACAAACAAGGAGACGCCAGCAAAGGCACCCTCGAATAGAGTACCATTCTATGAGCATGATAGCACACCTTCCAAGCCTGTAGCTGGCGTGGTAGTCACGGGCAATCGTATCAGCCCAACGGAGTTTGGAAACTACGCACATAAGGACATACCTAGGCTTGTCACTCAGCCCAGCATGTATTCACTTCACGCTTCAGTCGTTCCCGCTCTCAATGAACCAAGCACCTTTGAAGAAATGAAGGCACGTGTTGAAGGCCTTGGACTGGAAGGCTTCAACATGCCAGCAGAGAACTACTACCGCAAGAGTCAAGACATAACGTACTCGCCCTCCATCTACTCAGTGGCTGACTTCGGCACTCCCGGCACTCGCGCAAGCATGAGTGGACGCACACCTGGACCAAGCTACCGCAAGACAATAGATGATCTGCCTCCGGTGCTGGAAGAGAAGGAGAAGACGAGAAACTCACACACTACCCAACATACCCCTCAAAGCAAGAGCAACAGCAGCGGCTGCACGATCCCAATCTGCTACCCCGAGCTAGCATCTGATCCCTCAGTAAACAGTGGGATCGACTTGGGTAAAGACCGCCTGAGCTCAGAGATCGTCACAATCATGCAAGACCATGCAGCGCGAGAAGAGTTGCCTGCGCACGGCATCACCCATTCGCGCAACCATAGCCGCAGTCCTGTACGTCAGTCCTTAGCTGCGAATATCATCAACGACCCGGACGCTGGCGATGTCATTGATTCGGATCTGTTCGCTGCAGCAGCTGGGGCGGAGCATGATGAGAACATCGAAGCCTCGCCGGCTTCGTTCAATCATCCGAGTGCTATGCCTTCGCCTTTGCAGTATCTGCCGGCTACTACGTATAGCCCTCCTCCGAGGAGATGGCGTGATGACCGTGAGGGTTTGGGCCGGTTTACTCGCGTGAGAGCAAACGACGCAGGTTTCAGCGTTCAAGAGTCTCCGTCTAGACCGGACTTGATGTCTCGTGGAGACAACGTGGTAGACAGTGCACCCTCACTCGTCGCAGATGCCAGAGCCCGATACGAGAACCTCTCGCGGTCGACCACGAGCGATCCAAGGCTAGACAGCGGCATCGACGTCGATCCCAAGAAACCGCTCCCCCGCTTCGAGATGCCGGCGGATAAGCAGGACATGATGCTCGCCATGCTCGGCAAGATCCTCGAGCGCGAACACGGCATCCTTGTCGTGCGCGAGGAGATGCGGGCAGCGCATGCGCGTATCGATGATCGTTTGGCGACGATCGAACAGCAGCGGACCAATCCCGTGGTATTGCGCACGCCGGACTCTGTGGTGTCGTTCGGGCTTGAAGGGTCTCCTCCAAACGCACTCGAGAGTCCTGTGCAGGCCCATGCGCCTGAACCGGGCGAGGTTCAAGCTCATACTGAGATGAACACTATCGACACTGCTCCAGACATCCGCGAGAGTCCTGGGCAAGCTGCTGCTCTTGAGTCGGCAGAAGACGAAGCACACACCGAGCAGAGTTATGCTCACAACCGCATCGCAACGAGCTACGCCCACGACTTCTACCGCACCCAGACAGCTTCATCAGACAACACGGAGGAGAATACCAGTGCAAGGACCCGCGTGGACCGAGAAACGATCGCAGAGCTGCAGGAGGCGAATCGGCAGCTGACTGAGACGGTGAAGGGGTTTGCGGCACGGTTGGAGGAGATGAGTCGGCGGATGGGAGGGCATCTTTAAGATCTTGCAGTGGGGAGGATAGGGTTCGAGTGGTGCTTGGCATGCGGAGTAAGGTGGGACAGAGATTGGTAGGGTTGGGGGTAGCGGCTACTGGAGCTTGTTTCTTGAGAAACAGAGCAAGGTGGCTTGATTTTCTGGGATGATTGGCGTCTGTCTGGAGGCGGCGGCGTCGAAGGAGGATGCTGTTGCTGCTACCCAGGCGATTCGAAGAGTCGAGCTGTGTGCATCATCGAGACGATGTAGATGTTCGTCAGCTGGGCAGAATTTGTGTTGCTTTCTCGTCAATGAACAGGTCCGGTACGAAGGCGCTCTCTTCTTTTCACTCTGATATCTGAAGTTCGGTCTTCGCAATCGATACCTCTCGCTTCCTTCTGGTGCTAGAAAGAACCGCGGAGACCGCGACCAACTACTATCCACCGGGACGTAACCCGGTCAATGTTCGGAAAGGGATGCTGTGCTCCTGGCATATGCGTAACCTGAGAACAAATAGAAGCGTCCATGGAATAATTATTCGTTCTGTTGTCGGACTAAGGGTACGGGACTTGGCTTCGGCTGCGAACAGGATGACTTGTTCCAATGAGATGGGATACAAGGAACCCCTCCAGCTCCGTAATGCCGCTATACCTATACTTCCTCGTCTGTCGGCAAGGTGCTTCAACCGCGGTATTGGCAACATGGAAATACCGTTCTCCACTTGACGAAAGACGCTGAGTAGAAGTCCGCGCCGGGGAGTATTCACTTGGATCTTGACGTGGGCGAGTTGGGCTCGGTACTGTGGGCGGCAGGCAAGCAGGCAGGGTTGGCAATGCGGTGCCCTAGCCTGTCTTGCCGCGCTGTGCCGCCGCTCGACATCAAGACGGGGACAATTATGAATAGCTTATGTGACTGGTGTCTAGGTAGGGTCATGTCATGTGGATATCTTAGCGACGTTCTCGCAAAGCCTTCTCTCGGACGGAACCTATGGCTCCCAGCTGCTCGGTTTGTAAAATCACGCAGGATGCAAGAAACACGGTCCATCCCTGGGAGGTTTACGACTCAGCCGTTTCGCTAGGAATTGTTTTAAAACCCAGTATGGAAACTTAATGGGAACGATTGCTCCCTCCACATTGCCGACCCCATATCCGGACAACCTCTCTCAACAGCATAACAGGGGGATGGTTTTGAGTATACGGAGTGCACTCAGAGGCAGAGATGCTCCTCCACATCCCGGTCTCCCCTCGCTGTTCTCTTGGCCCGCGGGCAGACGTAGCGAAAACGAAAGTTGATAAGATGGAGAAACTCCTCCGACAGCTGCTCTGAGCTTCTTCTCCTTCAGTCGCGGAGCGTATGTTAGCGCATTCCTTTGGACCCTGCAAACCCGTCATATTAATGCACACTGAGTTAGGGCAGACGTCATGTTGTACTGGTGCACTAGCCGAGCTTCGCATTGTCTAGTATTGCCTGAGCCACGGGCCGTTAACTTGACTTGATGCTTGGTGTGTGGCGGTAGGACTTCTCCGGTAGATGCGCTGATTGATCAATAGAAAAGAGATCAGACGAAGCCGTCGGAGCAATGTACAATACGGTGATTCGTCTCGGGGCCCCACGGCACTCAAAATTAATAATGTCCTCAGCCCTCAATCACCGCAATTCCCCAAGGTGGAGGTGGAGCCTCCGATGACCATCCACCGTCGCAGCTCTGAGGAGCCAGTGCCTCAACTTCCCTGCCAGCTCCGCTGAAAAACCGAGCCTTGGCGAGCACAATCAAGCCCGCGTCTGCCGGCCAAGCTCGCAAGGTTCCGCCCGCTGCGGAGATTCCTCTCTGTCTCCTCCATCGACAGAGTGACTCGCGCGAGTCGAAGACCAACGACCGCCCATGGGACACCCCGAGACCCCTTTGGGTCGGAGGTAGCTGCACCGTAAATTCCATCGCGTGTGTATCTCCACATGCGACCACGCGATCTCCCAGGTCTTTCCGCCCTAAATGTGTATCGGACCCGGGAGAGGACATGCCTCCTTGGGCAAGGATTGACGCAACAAAGCATGAGAGCCGGTCTGCTGGTGTCAGGAAAACCCACGCTGCTCCAGATAAAAGACTAGTTGGGCCCCCGCCCATCATCAGATCCTTTCCTCTTGCTCGCTGCCTTTGTGTGTCTTTCTTTATCGACCAAGCTTCAAGATGGGTTTGTCGTCGAATATCTACTTCATCGCCGGTGTGGCGGTCGTTGGTGGTGGCCTTTTTGGTACGTTTGCAGCTGAGACAACTGGCCGTAGACGGTCTTCGGTACTGACTATGGGAAAGGCTTTGACATCTCTTCGATGTCCGCCATCATCGGCACGCAGGCGTACAAATGTTATTTCAATCAGGGTCCTGACGGACCGCCCTTCAACGATAAACAGGAGTGCTCAGGTCCTGCTCCAGGTCCACAAGGTGGTATCACCGCCGCCATGCCAGCAGGATCCTGGCTCGGCGCTCTGGTTTCTGGATTCGTGACTGACCTTCTCGGACGTAAATGGGCTATCATGATCGGCTGCATCATCTGGTTAATCGGATCTACTATCATTTGCGCGTCTCAAAACATTCCTATGCTGGTCGTTGGACGTATCATCAACGGGTTTTGTGTTGGTATGGAATCTGCACAGGTACCAGTGTACATCTCCGAGTTGGCACCGCCGACCAAGAGAGGTCGAGTTGTTGGTGCGCAGCAATGGGCTATCACCTGGGGTATCTTGATCATGTACTAGTGAGTACAACGTATACCTCGAAGGGTCCAAAGGAAACCATGAGCTGACAATATCAGCATTTCGTACGGCTCCACATTCGTGTCTGGTGGCACCGCAGACACCGCGAATCCGGCCGCGTTTCGCATTCCATGGGGATTGCAGATGATACCCGCCGTCTTCCTGTTTTGCGCCATGTTTTTCCTGCCGGAAAGGTACGTTTGAGCCCTGTACCCACGTGTGAAAAGAGATGCGTAACTAATACGTCTCATTACAGTCCGAGATGGCTCGCTCGCAGGGATCGCTGGGAAGAATGCAACAAAGTCATCACCAACGTCATCGGCAAGGGCGACCCAAACCATCCCCTCGTACAGCAAGAGCTGCAGGACATTCGCGACATGTGCGAATTCGAAGCGCATAACAAGGACGTTACATACTGGGAATTGTTTTCGCCTAAGTTGATCAACCGTACCCACATCGGTATGTGGATGCAGATCTGGTCTCAGCTTACTGGCATGAATGTCATGATGTATTACATCGCATACATTTTCACCATGGTATGTTCACAACTATACCTCGCCGATCCAAAATGCTAACTTCCCATACAGGCTGGCTACGAAGGCAACTCTGCGCTTCTCGCTTCCTCCATCCAATATATCATCAACGTCGTCATGACTGTTCCTGCATTGCTGTTCATGGACCGCTGGGGCCGCCGTCCTACACTGCTTATCGGCGCTTTTCTGATGATGACTTTCATGTTTGCGAACGCAGGCATGATGGGAGCAACTGGCGAGGTGGTACCTGGCGGTATCGGCAACGTTAAGGCGCAGTCAATGAGGGTCTCCGGGGCTCCGGCGAAGGGTCTCATTGCTTGCACATACCTCTTTGTCGCTTCTTACGCGCCAACTTGGGGTAAGTGGAGACCCGCATCACCCCTGTCCTGTACTCATGTGCTGACTCTACTCAGGACCGGTTTCATGGGTTTACCCGCCTGAGCTATACCCACTCCGTGTGCGTGGTAAGGCTGTTGCTCTTGCTACTTCATCCAACTGGGCTTTCAACACGGCGCTAGGAGCGTTCGTTCCAGACGCTTTCGCAAGTAAGATATTTCGAGGCATCTCATGCACGCCCGATTTTAGAAGCTGACTATGAAAGACATTAAATGGCAGGTCTACATCATCTTCGGCGTTTTCAACGCTGCCATGTTCATCCATGTCTTCTTCATGTTCCCGGAGGTAGGCTTTCAATCCAACCTCAGTTCATCTGTCGAGCATTACTGACTCATTCTGAACAATAGACCTCAGGAAAGAACCTGGAAGACGTTACTGAGATCTTCGAAAACCCGAACGGACTCCCCTACATCGGAGTAAGTGCCCTGATCCATTCTGAGAAGAGCAAAATACTGACATCAAACCCCTCAGACTCCAGCCTGGAAGACCAGAAATGTGTTTGCCGACACCAACCGCATTGCTCATGGCGATGTGCCGGCAGACAAGACTGCATCCGTCGAAGGCCATTCGGAGCACGAGGAGAAGGTCTAAAGGCAGCCAATTGGCTTTCACTGCTGGTCACGGGCTGGAAAGACCAGCAAAAGCTGGCAAGCTTGATCAGAGGGCAATTATGCCACTCACATGCACGTATACATGTTGTAATATATACGTGACTATCAAACTACACTCTCTACGCAAACTTTTCCCGCGTCGCAATTTCAGTGCATTGTCGTACATAAGCTCTATGATACAACTGCTAGAACAGCGTCTCTCCAATGCTAGCACACGAGCACAGGCATCTGTGCCTCGTCGGAGCGTCATGCTGAATACCAGTGCCCAGCGCAATCCAACCCATACACCATTAGGCACACAATAGCGACTTCGATGACTCGTACCATTCTCCCTCTCTCAAAACCTCACACAAAAATCCAAGCTTCGTACCCTACTCATGAGCTCCTTCCGTGCCTAGTTCTCGAAACCCACAACCCGACCTCTTAGCCGTGCAAACCATTGGGACTAACTTGACAGTCTACCGGACATCTCCCAAACCCAGCCCCATTACCGAACACCCCACGACTTGGTATGTGCCATCGGGCACCAGGTCTATCAGCCAAATGTAGTACCCGCCAACAGCAATACAGACGGAGCGCTGCACACACTCATAAGCCTGAGCCGAGCTACAATTGCATATACAGCACGCGTGAGTACGACGGGGCCGCCAACCTCACACCTGCTCAAGAGAGCGAATTTTCGGTCAAGGGAGATATGCTTCCACATTCCCGACATCAGCTAGAGCCTCCAAAAGGGGGCTCGCCGTCCTTTATGAGCGTGAGGGGAGAAAGGGTCTGAGTATACTGCATGGCACGAGTTTCACAGATAGGCCCGTGATTTGCTCGTCTAGGGAGAGAGTGGAGGTGTGTCGACAGAGCTCATCTGCCTCCACACACGAGAGTTCATAGACAGATGGAGCGAACACGCAAGAGGAAAGGGAACGAGATTTGACGGAGAAAGTTGATTTGCATTCTTGCATGAGGAACAGTGAATAGACAGCTATCTCAAGACGAGTGCGAGAGGAAAAGTTGCTAGGAAGGGACGTAGGAAGGAGGAGGAACAAATGGTGTGTAAGTACCATGTAGGGGAGAGGGAGGGGAAATACATCCTCATAAGCAATCCCGAAGTACGTATCCCGTCCAATTCGCAAGCAAGCAACTCTGTTCTAGAGAAAAGAGCGAATGAAAAGACGTAGGGGAGGAAAGACTTTCCATAATAATGATTTTCAGTTCCGGTGAAAAGGAAAGTGATCAGATGAAGCACAGTCTAGGTTACTAAGAAAATCCAAAAAGCGCAGGACCAGCTTAGAGAGCGAGTGGAGAGATTAGAATGTTCCCGACGAAGTCAATCCTTTCGAACCGATCCGCCAGGAAAAAGGAAAACCCCAAAGCCAAAAGAAAGATAGCAGGAAAGGACCATTTCCCTCAACCACTTAATCCGACTCCTCCTCATCATCATCATCACTCTCCGCCTCCTCCAACCACGTCAGGAAAGTCTCAGCCTGCTTGCGGACCTTGCGACTAGTCGAAATATCCACATACTTCTTACTCGCCTTCTGACCCCACGCCTTAAGCTGATCCTCACTAACGATTTCATTCTCGTAGACCTGGAGCAAAATCGCCGAGATAGTCGGGATGAGGTTCGGGTGGTCGACGCCGACGAAACGTTCGAGACCGCCGAGGAAGGCCTTCTCGTGCTTGTCGCCGTTGGAGGTCATTTTCTGGAGCAGGGAAGCACGGCCTTCGACCTGCTTCTGGGCGACGACTTTGTCGTCGAAGAGGGTCTGGGCCAGGACGACGAGGGTGCGGTGTTTGGCTTCGATGCCGAGGTCCTTGGCCTTGAGGTAGATATCGACGTCCTTGAGCTTGGTCACGCTGCCTTCCTTCTTGGCCTGCTCCTGGATCCAGTTGCCCAGGTCGTCGTAGTGGCTAGGCCCGCTTTCGTCGTCCTCGGCCGCCTCGTTGATAACGAGGGTCTGCTTGAGGTCGTCCGGCAGGGCTTGGGCGCGGGCCTTGATGGCTTCTTCGGACATGTCGACGGACCATTCGACTTCCTTCTCTTTGATCTCGTTCAGCTCTCTGGCCTCGGCGTTGATGCGGCGGGTGAGCTCGTCGTCAGAGCCCGCGTCGTTGCCGACGTCGCCGTCCTCATCGCCCTTGTCGCTGCCGCTCTCGCCTGGCGAGGGGTGGCCATTGGCATCATCGTCAGAGCCAGCCGTACCGTTGCGCTCAGCCTCGCGACGTGCGCGGCGCTCAGCCTTCTTGTTCGACTTGTCCTTCTTGCCCTTCTTCGGCGCGTTCTTCAAGATGAAGCCGGAAAGCTTGTGGCGCAGGTCAGGGTGGGTGTGCTGACCGCAGGCTTTGCAGTCCAAGAAGATGTCTCCATCCTTCACGTTGACCACGGTTTCCGGGTTCTTGCAGCTCTTGCAGAGGACGAACTTGTTGATGAAGCCATCGAGGTAGTCTTGCAATTTGCCGGCCTCGTGCGCGCCGTTGATGATCCAACGGTCGTCCTTGGGGTCAATGTTCGTCTGGGCACCCAGCTCAAAGCCGAAGTACTTGATGACATAGTTCGGAGGACGGGCAAGCTGGTCAGCGACGTTGGACAGGTTGACAATGACCGTCTTGATGCCGTTACCCTTGCCTTCAATCTTGGACTGCAGGCGCTCCATCTTGTAGCGGTAGAAGGGGTCGGAGACATCGCGGCGAATGTTGACGTTGGCCATGGTGACGGTGTTGGCTGGTTCGTGGACTGGTAGGTCGTAAAATTACGGATTACCGGTGGCAGAAGTAGCTGGTACGGCTAAGTTGCTGCTGACTGAGACAGACATGCAGTTAGACACGCAGCAAAGTTTGCTCGACGTATCTGGCAGGCAAATGATGCCTTTCTTTGATGCGTTTATGCAGGAATGTTGGCGGTAGATGACCTAGTGGTGGCAGATGATGCTGGATATCAACCGTTGTTGCGCTCGTAGCCGCTACAACGGGGTATTCTTGCTATACGGAATGGTTGCTGCTCCTCGGGCGGCGGTTCGACTTGGAAAGCGTTCACGTGGGACGAATACATAAACTCGATCCCTCGGATGGCGAAGCCTATGGTGGGGTTTGCTGGGTGGATTGGATGGGAAGATGGTGGTGGGTGCACGCCGCGCAGTGTCTGTCGCTGACGATGGGTGGCGGCTATCACTCGAAGGGTGGCGATCCGGTTGCCGATGATGGGTCTGTTGCTTTCGCAGTCGCGGTTGATGGTGGTGATAAGCGTTGTGGTTCAAGGTTTGGAGGTGGATGGAGAGAAGAACAACGTCCGGTGCGGGCAGATTTTGACTGATGACTGGCACACATTAGAGTTGTCGGAATCCCCCGCGTCGACCTGGGCGGGCACGTGTTTTGCCTCTCGGGCCGGTCAGTCACGAATCTGTCTGCAGTCCACCCTCATCCATACATCCGGTTGCATCTACCCTGTGCACATGAATGATCGTATTGAGTTGATCTCTTCTCTTCCACTGCCGCTACCATTTTGCGATTGTGCCTTCGCCATAAAGAAACCGGCAAGAGCCGTTGACAATACGGGACCGTCCCTCTTCCCGACCGGCTTTGCGGAATTCCGTGCGGGAAGCTGGAACCGAGAGCCACGTCGTCGGGACGACTCTGCGAACTGCTCGTGCTGCCTTTCTTCCGCTACTATGAACCTACCTACGTACATACTGTAGTAGATATCATTTGTGCGACAAAAATTTGCGGCCCGACAAAGGCATCAATCAATACCAATCAGGGATATCCTTACGATGTCTTTCAATTAAGACTATTCCCTTGGCGGCTTGCATAGAGCGTCCCTGTAGAATTCTTAGAGGTCTGCGAAACCGGCGATACAGCCTGACATCAGCACCTCGATGTCACTCGGCTTCCCGAATTCAAATGGGGTTGTCTATTATTGCTCACCGTAACACCGTATGAACATTGTGTATTAGGACATCAGCTACGCTTGACGTTCAATCATGCCTTCGAAGAATGTAGATTACTCGTTGTACCTGGTGACGGACTCCACCCATGCAATCCTGGGCGATAAAGACCTCGTGCAGGTCGTGCGGAAGGCTGTAGAAGGAGGTGTGTAGAATCTCATCTAACCAGATACCCCAATGCGATTGCTCACACATAATTCCACAGGCGCCACCATTGTCCAATACCGCGACAAGACGTCCGATACTGCTGACTTGGTACGAATCGCCAAAGACCTCCATGCAGTCACGAGACCCGCAAATGTACCACTGCTCATCAACGACCGCGTCGACGTTGCCCTGGCCGCCGGCGTAGAAGGCGTGCATGTCGGACAAGATGACATGGATCTAGCAACCGCCCGCAAGATCCTCGGCCCCGACGCAATCATCGGCGTGACTGCTAACAACCTCGAGGAAGCTGTAGAGGCCGCCGAGGGAGGAGCAGACTACCTTGGAATAGGCACCGTGTACGCCACACCGACCAAGGAGAACACAAAATCCGTCATCGGTACGGCCGGTGTCCAGCACATTCTCGGCGAACTTGTCAAGCAGGGACACGGCCATGTGAAGACGGTGTGTATAGGTGGCGTCAACGCCTCCAATTGTCAGCGCATCTTGTACCAGTCTGCCTCGCCGCAGAAACTACTCGATGGAATCGCGGTAGTCAGCGCGATTATGGCTTCCTCCCAACCTAAAGAAGCAGCCTCGCATCTCAAGACGCTGGTCAGCACTCCACCTCCATTCGCCACCTCCCAATCCAAAGCCGCATTGACGCGGGACGACGTGGTGGCGAAAGCTCCCGGGATTGTCAAGGCGACGGCAACCAAGAAGCCGCTCTGCCACAACATGACGAACCTCGTGGTGCAGAACTTCGCCGCGAACGTGGCACTAGCCGTCGGCAGCTCGCCCATCATGAGCAACAACGGCCTAGAAGCCGATGACCTCGCGAGTCTCGGCGGCGCTCTGGTCATAAACATGGGGACTACGACGCCCGACGTCCGAGGCAACCACTTGAAAGCCCTCGCCGCGTACAACGCAGTAGGCGGGCCCGTACTGCTCGACCCCGTAGGCGCAGGCGCTACGGAACAGCGACGGGAAGGCGTGCGCGCGCTGATGCGAGGCGGGTACTTCGACCTGATCAAGGGGAACGAAGGGGAGATCCGGACCGTCTCGGGCGCGCAGGGGGTCAAACAGCACGGCGTGGACAGCGGAGCTTCGCAGCTACAGCTCGAAGACCGCGTGAAGCTTGTCCGGGGCATCGCGGCGCGCGAACACAACGTCGTTCTTATGACGGGGTCTACGGATGTGGTTTCGGATGGGGAGAGGACGTTCGCGATCGGGAATGGACATGAGTTTCTAGGCGAGATTACAGGGGCAGGGTGTACGTTGGGGACTACGATTGCTTCGATGCTTGCTGCTGAGCGAGGGGATAAGTTGTTAGCTGCTGCGACGGGGATTCTGATGTATGAGATTGCTGCTGAACGTGCGGCGAAGCGGGAGGGTGTTAAAGGACCGGGGACGTTTGTCCCGGCTTTCATTGACGAGCTGTATGCTATTAGGCAGGAGTCGATGGCTGGGGATGGCAAGTGGGCACAGGCAGCGAAGCTGGAAGTAGTGTCTTAGTTCGTCGAAGACCTCAATGCTGCTTATCCAGCGGGTCTAATAGCTTGATATTCCCAGAGCGCACAAAAGTAACAATCAAATTTACAGCTTCGACTTCCCACCCAGCACAACGCCTTCAATCCACTTCTGAATCGTGTCGTTAGTCTGCTCAGGTGTATGCCACAGAGCCCAATGGCTCGCGGGGACCTCCGCTCTTGTGAGGTTAGGAATCGCCTTCTCCATCCCCTGGCTAAGCTTCGGGATCAGAATCCCATCGTACTTGGCCTGGATAAACAGAACAGGCTGCGGGAGATGATTCTGCGTCGCGGCTGGAATATTCTGATCTTGTTCCCAGTTCAGACGCCGTGTACGGTACCAGTTACAAGGGCCTTCGAAACCGGTCTTGGTGAATTGTTGGACGTAGAAGTCCATATCCTAAAAGAAACACATGAAACGTCAGCAGCTCGTCTCTTGTGTTGACGACATGATTCCCACCCACCTCATCATCAAGCAAAGGCGTCTTCCCAAACTCGTCCGTCGCCACCAACTCCAAATCCACGCCCTTCTGCGGCGACATGAAAGGCTTCCCACTCTGCGCCTTCCCGCCATAAGCCCCATTCAAGAACTTCCTAATCCTCTTCTCATCCTGACCCAAACACTTCTCAACCGGGTGATCGGGACTCCCCCACTGAAGTTGATACCCAAAAACGTCCAACCCGCCCTTCACCAGCTCCTCCACGGACCTATACTCCGGCATGACGGGGAAATACGGCGTCGCAACACTGAATACATGGCTCACCAGATCCGGATAGAACTGCGCAACGCGGTAAACGACCGCACCGCCCCAATCGTGACCGCCGAGAATGATCTGCGGGATCCCCTGCTGCCTCGCCAGTTCCGCGATAGCGTCCGCGTGGACGCGGAACGTGTAGTCCTTGAGGTCCGGGGAGAAGCCGGTGTCGCCGTAGCCCATGCAGTCGAGGGCGATGCAGCGGAGGCCCTGGGCCAGGAGCATGGGGATTTGGTATTTCCAGGCGAGGGAGAGGTCCGGGAAGCCGTGGATTAGGATGCAGGTGCCTTTGGCCTCGCCTGGGGGGTGGGCGTCGAGGTAGTCTTGCGGTTGTTGTTAGTATTGGGCTGGGGGCAAAGGGGTAGGAGGAGGTGATTTACGCCAGCGACGGCCATTGAGCTGCGCGAATTGGCTTTGGACTCTTGGGTCGTTCGGTTTGATTTTGTCGAGAGGCATTGTAGTTGATCAGCAGTAAGTGATTGCAGTGTCTTTGTATGAAATGACGATGTTGTGAGGTTGAGTTGGAGTAAAGTACAGTTGCTTTTATATAAACTCTGGGAGCTATGCTGTAGCCGAGGTCAATCCCAGACCATAGGATCTGGGCACTGCAGTTAAAGCTCACATTAATAATACATACGTGACTCACGGACAGACCTCGCATTCAGGACGGACGAAGTGAACTCCGCAGACTTGATTGTTACCTGGAAGAATTTGCATCCCATACGGCCGAAAGCGTGGAAGCGGGCACAGGCGAGACAAGTACAGCAGGAACAGGCAGTTTAGGGAGCTTGACGAAGGGTCTTGGCAACAACCCATGTTCGGGCCTAGTAAACATCGCCTTCTGCGACCATGCCAAGGGATCCCCTAATGCGAGAAAGACGAACAAAGCATACATATCGGGTATCAAGCTATCATGAATTGCACAAGCGCGACCAGTCTAGTAGATGACTGTATCCTCCTCACCTTCCACCACATGATCGCCATGCTCATCCACCTCATTGTTCTCCTGCTCCTGCTTCTGGCCAGACGAGCCTGCCGCTGTTTCATTCTGTTCTGGCTCATGCTGCTCTTCGGCTGGTCCTTCTTCCTTCTTCGCTTCCGCGGGTTGCGAATCCTGGACCTCCTGTGCAGGGGCTTGAGTCACAGCATCCGGAGACGGTTGATTTGACATCTTCTTGTCCCCGCCGTTTTCTTCCTTCTCATCGGCGTCTTTCCCAGAACCATCGTCTTGCTTGTGTCCACTCTCCACGCCTTGCATCGCTTCGTCACGTGCCGGTGTTGACACTTCCCCTTCCTTCCTATTCTTCCACTCCTCTAGCTCCCTATCGACCTCATCCTTTGCCTTCCGAATCTGCTCATCGATCACATCCTCCTCCTCCGATCTCAGCTCCCACGGCCGATATAGTATCTTCGGCTCGGCCTTAGTCTGCAAGAAGTTGGCCTGGTCCAGCATCTGCCTATGCCGGGCCCTCATGACTTCCTCGTCCACATCGTCACGTTGAACTTGCTTCCTGTGCTCCCGCAATCGCTCCGTCCGTCGCGCCTTGTCCTCCTGTACTTCTTCATCTTGCTTCTGAAGCTCTGCTTTACGTCGCGTTTCGATCTCCTGTCGTCGCTTGCTCGTACGATCGGACGGCTGGTTGAGGTTGCCTAGCAGTGCGCCAAATAGACGCTTCGAACGTTTCTTCTCGTCTACCACGCCGGTCTTTCTGGGCGCGCCCTTCGGCTCTTGAGGCTTGGAGGTGTCATTGGTGTCGGCTGGGGTGTCGTGCTTCTGCTCTGCAGTTTCGGTACTGTTGACGGGGTGATCGGTTTTCTCATGGCTCGGCGACCGTCGCTGTCGTTTGCTGTCTGGCTCCTCATCTTCGCTTGCGTGCCTCTTTAAGCCATTGGCGTTTGGCGATTCGGATACTGTGGTCGGCTGCGCGACTGTTCTGCGAGTGCTGTTAGTAGGCCTTCTTCCTCGCAAGCTTGCGCGTATGTACATTTCAGACATGGCTGCCACCGAGTTTGTGGCCGTCGCGAGTAGTGTTTGGTCAAACGTGGTGCAGTTGTTTGTCTTGGTTTCACATGCATGCTCAAGCGGGACGCGGGAATGCCAAGCCTCCATGCTAGGGTTGGGGTAGGAGGGGACAACGTTCGGATGCTCTTCATCCGACGTGGAAATCTGAGCAAGTAAGACGCCGCAGCATTTGAGCTTCATTTGGGCTTATAGGTCTTACAGGCGAATGCTGCAATCGTTGATGTTCGACTGAGATTGCGCTGCATATTACCGGGAAATGTCTGGCATTATCTTAGAACCTGCCTGAAGCATAAACAAATTCGCCTCTAAAGTACAATCTCGCATAGCCTACACGAAGCCACTTCATAGGAGATTGAGGACAGAGGTACTAAGCACTAGAAGGGAGATCGTTTGGGCGACATTAGTTCCACAGGCACTCGAGGTTCCTACTGTATGCCTCTTTGGCTTCCGTAAGTAATCGACAAGCTCGTGGTCGAGTGCCTGGCCGTCTTCTTAGTGGCGAATGGACGATCCCTGCAAATACGCTTATCTGGACGAAGATTCAAATTCTTTAGTTGACAGGGTGCTGCACTGCTGTAGCTCAATCACGCAAGGGTCGGCTATCCTAGGCTTGTGAATTCACTTCTAGATACATTATTATGTGGTAATACTACAAGCCTAATGGTTGTTGGGGAGTTTCATACCACTGCTAAGAGCTGTCAATCCTCGATCTTCGCCAAGTATTTCGATCACTCTAAGAGGCCGATACCGTTCAAGAATATCTGTCCTTCTGCGACTGAGCCTGTGCTGGTATTGAGCTTTTGTGCAACAGGTTGGCTGCATGTAGTAGTCTGGATATGAGTTGGAAGTTCACAAGCCATTTCTACTATGCTCAAGTCCACTTGCTTTGCATGGATATTGGCCCTTTTTCAAATGAACGGGGAGCCAGCCACCGGCAACTGCAGAGTTGCTTTGCGTGTGACGGATTCCAGTGTAGATCGCCTGAAGATACTTTCAGTTGGAGTTTGGCGCAGAGCAAGGGAACGGGCCCTCTAAGAGATTGAAAAGAATTTACTAGGTAAGCCGTCGCTCTAGCGAAGTATCAACAATCACCACGCCGGTCGCCAATACTGTCCGTACATTGAGCCACTTTCATTGAAGACCTGGATGTGCCTTTCTGGCGGTGAATTCCTAAAGTTGCCTCTCTAACGCGGCAGATGCTCGGAAAGAATCATGGCACAGTGAGTCAAACAATGCGAGACTTGCCAAGTAGGGGGCCGACAATGAGCGGCTTTTGATTTTGTTAAAGAAAAATGAATTGATATCCACTGTTGGCGGCATCGTAAGATGTAGATTCCACTCGTGGACACGCGCGTGAGGCCTTAGCTCGCTTAGGCTTCACCGATAACGCCTAGATCCGCCCGCTTACCGCGGCTGCCGCTCGAATTTGCCGATCTCGGTCGTCTTCGCCGCCTGATCATGACGCTTTGGATTTGCGACAACATCACTAGTTGGGAGCTGGCTGCACGAGTGGAACAACGCATCCCACGCGTCCTTGTCCACTCAGGATCTGATATCGCATTGGCCGCGTCACGCGCGTGAGACCTTACATGCGTAGCCACGTGTGCGCCCGATATCCGCCGAGCTGCTGCGGCGGTGACAGGAGCAGGTACCTAGCTGTGGTGGTTGTACGAGGTACAGCACGGCTCCGGTCCAGCTGGCCGAGCTGCCAAAAGTGGCGAGGCCCGCAAGGCTCAAGGTGGGTCACTTCTCGTCGTCTTTTAACTACCTTGCCGCCCGCCGTCCCTTGCGTTATCTGATCATCTCTCCCACCCCCGGTGATAAACCACACCAACGGAAACCTCCTCAGACATCGCAGCTTGATGCTGTCCCAAGTATGGCTGGGGAAGGCTCCAGCAGCTTTTATGGAACATTTTCTTCTGGACAGCATGAGTCTAACCCCGACTTCGCAGGCGCGGGTTTCAACGGCTTTGCGGAGGAACGATCCACCGCCGGCCACGAGAAACGTAGCACCGACAACATGATCCCGTTTGACGAGCGCGGACATGACCCGGATGACTTCGATACCGAGAGTCGTGCTTCGACTCAGCCAGGCGTCAAGCGGGTTGAAGCCATAGCAACGACATGGACCAAGGCCAGTCTCTACGTCGCCTATCTGGGTATCGCATTATTAGCATGCTCGACCTCGCTCGAAAGCCAAACAACGACCAACCTGACCATCTACGCAACTAGCGCCTTCTCCGCGCACTCACTGGTATCCACTGTGCTAGTGGTTCAAGGCGTAGTGTTATCTGTCGTCAAACCACCCATGTCCAAGATCGCAGATGTCTTCGGCCGCTTTGAAGCCTTCAGTCTCTCGGTCTTCATCTACGTGATTGGATACGTGCAGCAGGCGGCGGCCAATAACGTCAAGACGTACGCTGCAGCCCAAATTTTCTACTCTGCAGGTCAGACAGGGCTGCAGATACTTGTGCAGATCTTTATCGCCGACACCAGCGATCTGCTGAACCGCGCATTGATTGTTACACTGCCGGACATTCCCTTCCTTGTCAATGTCTGGATAGGACCGCCTTTGGCCGATACTATCTTGCAACGGCTGAGCTGGAGATGGGGCTATGGCATATGGGCGATCGTGCTGCCGGTCGCATTCTGTCCTTTGGCGCTCGTCCTGTACCTGAACCAGGCCAAGGCAGCAAGAAAAGGCCTGCTACCGCCGTCGCTGTTCCAAGGACAGAGCAAGTGGAAGACCATCAAAAGCGTCTGGTTTGAGCTGGATGCTTTTGGCTTGCTCCTGATCTGCTTTGGATTTTCACTCATCCTCATACCGTTGACGATTGGAAAGAAGACAAGTTGGAACGACCCTAGCTTGATTGCGATGTTGGTCGTTGGAGCTGTATGCGTTATCGGATTTCCATTCTGGGAACGAAGTAAGACTCTTGCTCCCAAAGCATTCTTCCCAAAGGGCCTGGCCAAAAACAAGACGGTGGTCGCAGGACTTGCATTTGCATTCTTCTATTTCAGTAAGTCAGATCTCATCTATCCATCCGTTGACATAGCTAATCAGATGGCAGTGGCGTTCTACCTTTCCGTCTACCCATACTTCCAGTCCTACCTCCTGGTGGTCAAAGGCCTTGATGTCGCCCAAGCCGGCCATATCATACAGATCTTCACCTTCGCTGCCACCGTTACCTCCATCTTGGTTTCGCTACTCATAAAGTACACTGGAAGATACCGCCAGTTCGTCACGATGGGGGCTTGCGTCTATGTCGCAGGGCTTGTACTCATGGTATTCTTCCGAACCCAGGAATCATCCATTGGTGCTATCATTGGAGCCCAGATCCTGATTGGAGTTGGTGGTGGCATTTGTCACGGTCCAGCACAGCTTGGTGTTCAGGCATCAGCAAGTCATCAAGAAGTTGCAGCTGCTACTGCGGCGTTCCTAACGTTACTCGAGATAGGCGGAGCATTCGGCTCTGCCATTTCTGGAGCAATCTGGAGCGGAAACGTCCTTGACAAGCTTAAGCTATACCTTCCCGAGGAGACAAAGGCACGTGCAGAAGACATATATGGGAACATCGGCCTCGCTGCGAACGGATGGCCCATGGGCGATCCAACACGGGAAGCTATCAATCGCGCGTATCAGGAGACCATGACCATGATTCTGATGGTAGCCGTCTGCGTGGCAATCCCATGCATCTTTTTGAGTCTTTTGATGAAAGACTACAAACTGGACGAGATCGATCAGCACGTGAAAGGGGTAGTCATTGGCTCGGCCCAGGACAACACCGACCACCATGCGGAAGCTGGACCGTCAAACAGCGCATCAACTCGCCTGCTGGCCAGGCCTAGTCACGACTTTGACGAAGAAACGAACTTAGATTTTAGCTCACAAGGAAGACGAGCTGCATCGCTTTTGGGCAAGCAGAAGAGCAGAAGAGCATAGCGTGCCTCCAAATCCTCTGCATTACAGCATGCACTCACCGTTGACGGCAACGACGTGCGGGCGATTCAAGCATTTGCAACGATCAAATTTCTCAGCGGAGGTCACTTCCAGGCTGCACGGGGATATGGTACCATGACATTACGGAGAAATAGCAAGAAGGAACGAGTGCGCGTAGACTTGCATGGCTTTCGAGCGTTTTAGACAGCGGGCATGGTGATGAACTTTTTTTTTTTTTTTTTTTACGAATGGGATAGACACGTTTTGCGGTTTGGGATACCCGGGAAAGGCATTTGGTTAGGGGCGTACATAGAGATGTCACACTTTCAACCTCAGCTCTTGACATGCAATACACCCCTACCGATCGCTTGACTTGCGTGAAATACTATAGTGGGTCACGATGAAGGTGAGACATGGAGAACTAGCCAAAATGCACAAATGTTTCCTCACATATGTAACTCATCTCTCGACACATGACTACACATTCCTCGGCCCCTTCAGCCGCGTCTCCTGCACCCACACTTCAAGACTATTCCCATCTTCCTCCTCCACCACCTCCCGGAAAAGCGGAATATCCTCTCCCCCTCCCCCTTCATACTTCTCCCTAAACTCCCTCATCAGATCCGCGCGCTCCACATCCCTCACAGTCAGGTTGATAGTATCGGGGTGATACGTCTTGGAGATAAAATGGCGCATCGCCGCATCGTTCGCCAGATCCGGGGTTGTGTAGGCGGAGTCTCCTACGACTTTTACCTTGTGGGTTTCGTGGACGGTGAGGACTTCTTTCTCAGTCGTGATGTCGCTGTCCTCGCCAAAGAGGGGATCAGATTGCTTCTCTGTCATAGTTACGGTATTCGTCGAACGTGCCGTTTCGGTCCGTCGTTGCATGATTGTGTAAGTGGTCCGATTGACCCATGCCACGGAGTCAGAAGGGCGGATTTGTTCCTGGAAGCTGCGTTGGTACTCCTGGACGCGCACTTGGACGGTTCCGGCGGCTGGGGAGTCGAGCGTGTAGAGTACGCCGCTGTTCAAGTTCTGGCGGTTGAGCGACCAGTCGTTGCCGGCGTGGATGGCGTCGTTCAGTTGCCTGTCGTGTGCGACGAGGGCTTGTTTTGACGCTATCGCAGTTGCTTTTATGCGGTCTGTCAGGGGCTCGCCGTAGGTTATCCAATTCTTCTCGTCGATCGCGATGTCCTCTTCGCTATTGGTTATCTCACGACGCTCGACTTGGTAGATGAAATGGCAGAAGTCTTCAGGGGAGAAATCGTCTTCCTCGGCATCTTCAGAATTTGTGTCACCGTATTCTTCGCGTAGCCGCTCCTCTCTGATTTCCTCTAGGTAATATCGGAAGGCTTCTTCGTTCATTTGCTTGCCGGCGGTAGTGGGTCTTGATCCCTCGACTATTGGTTGCGGCCCTATGGATCCCGGGCTAGTTGGAGGAGTGGAAACATTTTGATCTTCCCGTGAGCCGTAAGAGGAAGAATACGCTGAGCCCATATAGAAGCCCGGCTTCAGCTGTTGAGCATGCGAAGCAGATTCTGGGAATCTGCTCCTCGTTTGAAAAGCGGACTCAAGTCTCTCAAGTGTGTTTTCAGAACTTCCGGTCGAGCTCGTAGAGGCATACAAAGGCCATTTCCCATGGACCAAGCTGTTAAGCCGTCTTCGCGCTTCCTGGTCGCCGCTAGCCACAGATTCGAGCAGGTGAGTATCGATATCCAAGGGATCCAACAAAGCTTTAACAGACTTGCATCGTTCGTTTACCCACGAGTACGATCGATGGCGTCCAGTCTTCCGTCGGTAGAGACTGACAATGTTCTCGTAAGTGGTCCCTTTCTGCCTCTCCTGCACCATCATAACATCCTCTGGCAAAATCTCACCTACGTGAGAAGCGGTGACAGTAGAGTGAACCAGCTGATTTAGACGAGAGCAAGCCTCTTGGTCGCCATTTTCAACAGCATCGAGCAATGCACGATCTGCGTGAATTCCCGCAGCTTCCAATGCCCTCCTGGCCTGACTGCAGCGTTTGAGGACTGTTTTGATAACCATTGGTCTTCCAGTCCTTTGTCTCAGGGCTTCAACCATCTCCGCTCCACTCATACCCTCCTCCTTCCAACGAACAAGTCTGATATCGTCAGCAGAGACGTGGCCGGGCTTGCGGTCATGGCCAGACCCTGTAGCCGGACGGTCGACTTTGACGTCTTTCTCAACACGAGGAACAGACCAGACACCATGAACAAGTCTGTTCAACTTCTCCCTCGCGGCGTCATCACCTGCCATAACTTGGGTAAGCAGCGAAGCGTCAACCTCGCTCTTTTCGATCGCTTCCTTGACGAGCTTATATCGAACTCGAAGTAGCGGTTCCGAAACATTCTCGCCAGTTGAGATGGCCAAGTCCTGGACGATCTGTGACCAGAGCATACCTTTTCCTCTACTCACCAGCAATCGGATATCCTGTGGCGTCAGTTCGCCAAGTTGGTCCTTGCCTGGAACCGCGATTCGAGGTTGATCGGTGACCACATTCGAGGACTTCTCAGCATCCACAGGGGCCTGCGGCATCATGGCATCAAGCTCCCTCTTCGCTTCACCATCCCCAGTCCCCACTCTCGTAAGAAGCTCTTTACTAGCTCCAATACCATCTAGAGCCTCTTTGACCTGGCGATATCTCTTCCGCAGAGTATCTTCACTTTTCTTCTTTCCCGTAGCTTCTTCGTAGTCCTCGATGATATCTTGCCATTCGTTCCTAGCGTCGCGCCAGAAGAGCAACTTGATATCTTCGGGTAAAATCTCGATGCGAGGTACATGGCCTTTCTGGAAGTTTTGAAGATGTGGCAGGTCTGACTGGGCGGTTTTCATGCGAGTGATGGTTCCGCCTTGTTCGGCTATAGCCTTTAATGATGTTGGTTGACGGGAAGGTCCTTGGTGATTCACCGCGCTTGTACTTGCGCTTTGTCCGTACGTATGAAGAGGCTCATGTGGGATACCTGCTGCGGTAAGCCTTTCAATTCCTGCCGAAGAAGTCGAAGAAATAAGTTCATCTTCCTTCTCCTGCGATCTTTCGTTCCGAGAAGCCCTTCCCAGCGAAAGCTGTCTATCGCGCAAATCTCCATTTGGTGAATGCCGAACTTCATGCTGAGCATTCTCGATACCAGGATTCTGCTCACCCTCGATCCGGCGCTTCGAAACATCCTGCTTTCCCACTTCGCCGTTAGGAAATTTCCGTCCATCACGCTCAAAGACCGTCCCAACATCCTCTAGGTGATCTCTACCAGCCTCGAAACTTGACATCTGCTTGCTGTGAGTCGCAGCACCGGCAAACTTGGAGCTCATCGAATTCTTATAAGCAGCCATCTGTCTCTCATTCTGTGCCTTCTTCGCCGCTTCCACGGCGAGCTTCTGCTCAGCTTCACGCACTAAAGACGCTTGTCGGTCTTTGCGCTGCTTTGCGAGGTCTTCGATGCTCGGTTTGTTAGTAGCTGGTTGCTCGATCAAGCTCTCCCTGCGGGTATCCTCCTTCTGAGGCTTGTTGTCGGGATTTTGCAAGGTACCGGGCTTGTTGATCTCTGGATTAGCCACTTGTGGGAGAGTACCTTCTTCTTGCTTTCCGGGATATGCTTCGTCTCGCCTGACTTCTCCTGGCCAATCCTCGTGCACCTCGCGTCTTTCGGACTCAACTCCACGGTTCCGATAGGGTGAATCTGGTCTATCAGAGCGCCGTAAGACATCTGAATTAGAATCAGAGTATAGCGGGCTGCGGTTGACATCTTCTGCTCTAGCTTCCGCCTCCCTCTGCCTCGCCTTCTCCGCCTCAGCCTGAGCACGAGCCTGGGTCCTCTGCCAGATCCTCTTCGCATTCTCCAGTCGTTCCTGGCGAATCCGCTCGGTGGCGTCTTGAAGTGCTGAAGATTTACTGGGTGGTGGCGAGAAGTTGGGCAGGCGTGAGGAGTGATGTGATGGAGAAGCTGATTCTGTGATGACCTTGGAAGGAGTAGATTCACGAGCTTGAGTTGTGCTGATGTTCGATGTTTCCTGCGGTGCGGCTTCCGGTCGGTTTTGTGCTTCTTCGGTATTGCGCAAAGTTTTGTCGGGCTCGTTGCTTTCTTGATGAGGCTTGGTTCCATCGTTGAAAGTCATTATGTTGCCCCCACTCAGTAGTCCGGGCATAGATGAAGGTCCAGATGCAACCGTTGCAACAGCGATCACATCGCCCTCCTCGTCAGAATCCGAAAGCGTAATGACCTCAGCCTCCCGTCCAATCCTGTCCACCACAACCCTATCATCCACTTTCGTCTTCACATCCTCCCCTTCCTCCATCTTGGAATCCAGCTCCTCTCCCTCCTCAACCGCACCCAGATCCCCAAACCCCAACCCGCTCGCACCATCCAGCTTCTTCCTACTCAAAGCACGCCTCCTCAACCTCTCAGACTCAATCCGCTGGTTCTCCTTCCTCCTCAAAACCTCACCCCGAGAACCCTGTCGTCCCACGAGGTCGCCAGAAAATCCCTGGAAAAGACCCGTGGACGACTTCGTCGCGTGAGGAGCAGGAGGTGAGCGCAAAGACAACGAACCAGCATCTCCATTTCCATCGACGACTTCCACCTCGTCCTCGGAGGAAGACGAAGAGTCATCGTCGACCACGAAGGGAAACCCAGCGGATTTATCCTGCACTGTTGTCCTTCCCGCGTTCCGAGAAGAACTAGCAAAGAAAGGGCGAGAAGTCCTCGACGCCAGTCCACTGGACTCCCTGACTCCGGGGACGACCGCAGCAGAGCCTATCGTCGTCGTCGTGTTCCCCGGCGGGAAGGGCGCAGCAGCATTCACAGCAGCAGGGATAGACTTCGCCTCTCCGGCCCTTCTTCGACCCACAAATCCCCCGCCTGTGCCCCTAAACCGCGACGTCCGCCCAAAAGTCGCAAGCCGCAGTTCATCTTGATCCTCCGAAGGAGAAGGAAGCGTAGAAGTCCGCTTGAATCTCTTGTTCTCGCCACTCGGGCCCCAACTATCATCATCGGCTTCGGCCGTGGAACCTGAGACCGAACGCTTCCGTCCAGCGACACTCGACCTACCATCTCGTCCGAATCCTCCCGCACCAGCATCAACGACTACCTCCGGAGACCTGTGCTTCTGGTGGCTGAAAGGGGAGAAAGGAGTCTGCATTTCTGGGCCAAGGGTCTCGGGGTTGGGAGAGAGAGAGAGTAGAGGGAGATCAAACCAGCGATCTGAAGGAGGCTGCGTATTGGTGGTGCTGGTGGTGGTGCTGGTTGAAGGATTCCGCTGGAATGGCGCAGAAGTGGGAGAGGGAAGTGAGGGGTCAAGTGTCTTCTTGTCTTTTCCGTCGTTGACGTCGTCGTCGTCGTCGTCGTCCTTGTCGGTGCCTTTGACGCTCTCGCGTTCGCTAGAGCCGTGGTGTAGGTGGGGTGGTTCCGCACTGAGATGGATCCGGGCTCGATTCTCGGGACTGGTCCTGGGAGGCTTGGAGCTCAGGGTCGGGAAGTATGGATGGATCCGGTGTGAAAAGTCCTTGATAGGAGAAAAGACGTATGGAATGGGCGCTCCAGTCCTCTTCTTTTTCCCTGTGGATCTTTTTAGATTCTGTCTTTGAAATGTTTCTTCGGACCAGAAAGGGGCGTTTGAGAGAAGTCAGAGGCTGAAGTTTTTGTAGATGTACTATGTCTTGTCTGGAAATTCAACCGGTTATCAGCCTGCTAGGTGTGAGGGTGTTATGGGCCATTGTTGATGGTGGTGGTGGTGGTGGATGGTGGTGATGAAGTGATGTTGTTGATAGAAGGACGGAGGAACCAGAAGATCAGTCTCACTTTAAACCTCGATCGAAGAAGGACTCACATGAAACGCTTGTGAGAGCGGCGGAATCGGCTGCTTGTGAAGGTCGCTTCACAGAGGCCATAAGATCACGAGACATTATTTTCGTCTCACCGGAGAGAATGATATAATGCCCAAGAGTCTCCTCGGACGTGGTTGGAAAGCATTCAATTGTATCATGCTATCAATATGGAATCTTTCGCTCATGTGGTATCCTCGCTCTGGTTCACTTCGGAGTGGGTGATGCTGAAGCTTGCCCTTTCCTATGGACGCCCTTTGCGGAAGGACAATCGGTTGGAGCAAATTGTCCGGCATAGACTCTTTAGCTCAGCTTCGCTTCAGGACATGCATGCATGCACATGTCAGGATTCCGCGCAGTGTAGTCGGACGCCTCTCCACGACCATTCTCATTCATCGTGCTCGCCCTTAGATCGCCGAACACTCAAGCGCTCCTTGGAGCATTCCACAATGTTTCTTCATTCTAACCCATCACCTCACTACCACATCCCTTCCCACTCATCGCTCATTCTCCGCCCTCAACTCCTTCATAACCCCTCCCCGATCCCTCCACTCATCATCCTTCCTCAAAGCCTCCTTAACCATTCCATCCAACATCTTGACCCTTTCCAACGCCGCACTAACACACTTCAACATCTGCAGTCCCTCGACAGGGGCACCGCCATACTTCGCAATCTGACACACCTCGCCGAACCGATTGATGCCCACGATAACCTCGCCCTCTTTACACTGCTCCTCGAGCAGATTCGCATCCTGCAGCACAATCTCGCCCGAATCAAAATACGAGAACGTGACGCAGAAAGGCGTATGATGCAGATTCAACTTCACGGGATCGCGTTCCCTAGGATCAAAGACAGTGACTTCTTCGCCTTTGACTTCGACGTCGGGACGGCGGTAGTGGAGGAGGGCGGCGACGAGGGCGACGCAGCAGGCGTCGAGGAGGTTGCCGTCGTGGTCGAGGACGTGCAGGTCGGCGCGGACGTGGAAGCATTTCTGACCCGCGATGATGCAGAGGGATTCGGTGTCGAGGGCGCCGGAGCGGCGGATGGTTTTCTCCAGCAGGCGCGAGAGGGGGAGGGGGAGTTGGTCGGTTCTATTTCCCACATCATGAGCAATCTTAGCTTGGATGTTCTGATGTTTGGTAGGGGTAACCTACCCATGCAGATGCAAACGCTTAATTTGGACGGGGGGCAAGTAGGGAATTGATTGGTTGGATTGCCCAATCCGTCGTCACACGGGGAAGGGCAAAAATGTTCAATTGGTTGTAATCTATTCATACCTTCCAGCTTCAAAAGCAGTGGAGCCCATAGGACTTAATTCGCAATTGATAGTAAAGAGGCCTTCGAACTTGCGATCGGCGTAAGGGGCGACGACCTCGCTGCTGATATTGCACAGTACTCTCGTCTTGCCCAGCCGTACATCGGCGACGCCATACTGATCGGGGAGTTGGGGGAAGGAGAGGGAGATGGGGCGGTAGGCGTCGAAGGGGCGGTTATCCAGGCGGATGTTCTCGCGGAGGGCGGAGAGGAGGAAGGCGGACTCGTTGGTGGATGGCGGGGCTTCGGCGGGCATGATGGTCACGGGTTGGTGGCGGGAACAAGTTATTTATTGAGTCGTGACATTCACTTGTTCATCTTTCCCCTGTTGTCCCGGTTGATTCCTTGAACGCGGCGCACGCTGGTTGTTCGCAACGATTGAAGCTTTATCAGGTTGCGCTTATCGATAACGCTTCTTCGGCTTAATCAAGGCTCGTGCACTTTCACGTCCGCGACATTGCAACAACCACGCGCCTGACTACCAGACCATCCCCACCCTTACGCACTGCGCAACACCTCACGATATAGACAGCGGTCGCCACCATGACCACAGCCCACAGACCCACCTTCGATCCCGCGCGAGGCAAAGAAGCCGCGCGAGGAGAAGCCTACCACCAACGCCTGCTGCCGGCGCACAAGACGCTCAAGTTCCGACAGCAAGGGCAAGGCAGCACGGAAGAGCAACGACGACGGGACCTGAAAGCCGAGCTGTTGAAGAACGAGTCGAAACATTTCGCGCGGAAAGAAGGGCGGGAGATTGAGGATGGAGACGAAGAGGACGAGACAGAAGGAGGGGATGCCGTGCAGGAGACGCGGAGGATAGAAGACAGCAAACCGGATCCCGAGAGCGAGACATCCGGCGCAGCAAAACGGAAATTGGGAGACAGTAGCGAACAGACACCTATACCGGGCCAACAGGGGGAGGCAGAAGAAGAAGACTACGAAACCAAGAAACGCCGCGTTTTAGAAGAAAGCAAAGACATCGACGCGGACTCGGACGGATCTTCCGCTTCCTCCGACTCCGAAGAAGACGACGAGGAAGAAGAAGACGAAACGGCAGAACTGATGCGCGAACTGGCCAAAATCAAAGCCGAGCGCGCCGAAACCGCCGCAAAAGAAGCCGCGGCCAAAGCCGCCCGCGAAGAGTCCCAACGGGAGAAGGACATCGCACTCGGCAACCCGTTATTAAACTCACAGTTCGAAGAAACCGGGGGGGAGTACGGGGTAAAGCGACGGTGGGACGATGACGTGGTGTTTAAGAACCAGGCGCGCGGAACTGAGGAAAGGGGGAAGGAGAAGAAGTTTGTGAATGATTTGCTGCGGAGCGATTTCCATAAGCGGTTTATGGATAAGTATGTGCGGTAGAACGTGTTGCGATAAGAAAAAGGGAAAAAGGGGGTGGGGAGGAGGAGAGATTTAATGAAGGGAAGGATTGGGAAGGAGGACGCCGTATTCATAATTTTCTCAGAGGATTTCCACGAGCTGGAGTCGGGCGGAGGGGCTGTGTGGCAAGAGGAATTGAAGAAAGATCATTGTGGGCATGCGGCGCAAGAGAGAGATTGTTTAGTCGCCATTCCTCTCGGTCTTCGTTCGATGAATGGACCTTTCCTAATCTTCCTATTGCACGGGGCCCGTTCTCTCGTCGAGCAGCTATACCCAATCATCTTTCTCACAGCCTATTTCGCCATTTTCCTGTTCTTTGCGGCCCCGTCCCACAAGAGATTTTTATTTTATTTTATTTTTTGAAAAAAAGCCTTCTCACCCCGTACACCTCTCCTCCGGCTTCCTGTACTCAAGCCCCAACCCCTCAAAAACCCTCCGCTCCGCCTCCTCCATCCCCATCGCCATCCCCATCTTTCCCCTTCCACTCCCACCATCCCCATCCCCATCCCCATCCCCACCCCCAACCCGTCGCCCCTCCGCGTCCCCAAACCCCTCAAAATCCACCACCGTCCCACTCCCATACTCCCTTACGCCGCTACTATCAAACTTCCACCCCCTCACGTCCTTGCAAAACCGGCGCAGATCGCGCTGGAACGTCGTTTCGCCCGACCAGCTGAGGACGGCGCAACCGACGCTGCGCCAGGGCGCGACGATGATGTCGACGCGGCGGTGGATGTTTGGGTTTTTCTTCCGCTTGTGCTTCTTGTCGTCATCGGCGGAGGCAAAAGCCGAGGTCGGTCCCGGGGAAGTGCCCTCCCACGAGGGATCCTGCCATACCACGAGCGCCTTGTCCAAGGTGTCGAAGCCGGTGTGCGAGCCTGTTGGTGCACCGCCGCTGCTGGTGCTGGTACGGAGCGGCAAGGTCTGCTGGTCGCGGTGTGTGGATTGCAGGGACAGCAGGAGGGTATGCGTGATGCAGTCTTCGGCCTCGAGACTGGAGACGAGATCGGTGATCAGATCGCGAGTCTGGCGCTCGTCCGGGTGGGAGAGGATGAGATCGACATCGCCGCAGGCTTCCTTGCCGCGTCGATAGCCGCCTACGAGGAGGGACTGGATGCCCTGATCTCTGACGCGGACGGCGTGGTCGTGGATCACGGCGGCGATTTGGCGGACTTCGGCCCGTGGGATCGGGTCTAGGAATTCCTCGTAGTATTTCACTCCGATCTGCTGGACGCGGGATAGGGTCGACCAGCCGTGCTCGACGATGTCGTCCAGATCGCGCCAGCCGCGTGCGAAGTAGAAGTCTCGCGCCGTGGTGGCGCCGACGCCCCAGATGTTGTAGAAGTGGTGGAGGACCTGGAGGTCGGGGTCGGCTTCTAGGTCAGTCACCGCTTGGATGACGCCGCTGGGGGAGTTTGTGTATTCGACGAAGAGGTTTGCGATTTTGGCGTCGCAGCCGGGTAGGGCGATGATTTCCCGGGGACTTTGGATCTTGTGGGGGTAGGCCGCTAGGGCTGCGATGCTGGTCGAGTAGGCGCGCACGCCTATCTCGTCGTTGGTTAGGAGACGAGCGGTTCGGATCTTTTTGAGCTGTTCGATGAAGGGCTTGTTGGGACTCTCCCGGGGAGTAGAGCGTTGACAGGCATACTTAATGCCGGCTTTCACCCAGTCCGGCATCGGGGGGAGGTCGGAAGTGCCGTTCTCGTCGTCTTCGGTGGTGGTTTTGTGGAGGAGATGGGCGGTCTTGTGATCTTTGCTATGGCCTCCGGACCATGAGTTAGCTGAAGAAGGAGGTTGGTGCTTCGAGCCGAATTGCCGCTTGCCGAAATGATCTGCTGTTTTTGAGGGCTGGGAGGCATCTTCTTTTGCGCGGGCGAGAATGTGGTGGGTTTTGGTATTGGACGTAGATTGGGTTGTGATGGTCTGACGGGAAGACGCCGGTATCGACTTCCACGAATTTCCTGTTGTAGGAGGTAGTGCGTAAAGAGGTCGCTCAATACGCCGGCATCGTAGTACTAAAAAGTCATGAAGCGGCAGTACTTCTCCAGACTGCCGAGACTGCTCAAACCAGTCCACTCTCACGACATTGACGATCTCATTACTCTCAGACGCCGCAACTGGTTGCATCCGTGACGCACGCTTCTGATTCTCACCATGCCGATGTGGCCGATCAACTCCATCCTCTCCCTTTCTCGTTGCTCTTGCAGCAGTCTCCGACTCACTCTCAGTACTTTCGTCGTCAACTGGAATCGCAGCTTGCTGAGTTTTCCCGTCTTTCTCTGCTTTAGACACCTTTCGCCGTTTCTTCGACAGCCCATCCTCTTCTCCAGCCGGTTCGTCCGCTTTCACCTCCTCCGTCCACACGCCCTTTGCTCGCAAATCAAACTGCACCCTCTTCGGCTTCAACACCTTCGTTATGATGATGCCCGCCTCTTGGGCATCATAAGTCAATGTAGCACCCGCATCGGCCAGATCATCCTCGAGATCATGCAAGTCGTTCGTGTCAAAGTAGGTTGAAGACACAAAAATGGGTGGACAACTACTTAGGTCCAGGTGCGCTTTGTGAGGCCATGGCGATGAAGAAAATGTCTGCAAGGACAGAGGATGGGCGGCATCCATGCTATCGACCCTATCCTGGGTACTTCCCTAAAGTATATACAGCTCTTTTTCCAACTAACCAAGAGATATGGTTGCTTCACGTATCCGTGTCTGGCCGCCGCATTCGGTGTCCTATCTGGTCTGCTGGCATGGCTAACGCTGATCGCGTGGTCTATGCGATCAGTTCAATCGAAGCTGCAGAACGGGGGGAAACGGGAAATGCATGTGAGAAAGGGTGCGCTCTCTCGAGTTCATCAAAGCCGAATGTCCATTGTCGTCATCTCGCTCTGCACAGACCAGCAGTTCACCCGTCGGGCTGGGTCGGCCAGCCGGGAGCCGGGAGCCGGGAGCCCTGAGTCGACATCCTGAAACCACACCCATGCCGTCGGTCTCGCGTGTTGGCCATGCTAACTGTATGAATGCCATTAATCCATTGTGATCCATTCACTCCTCTCACTTTAGCTGTCGCCATGTCCCGACCAAGTCCCTGAACCGGTCTCTTATTGCACCGACCTCGCGTCTCCTATCATGGCCGCCTTTCAACCCCGTCTGGCCTTTCCCACCCCGTCCTCCCTTCCGCGCTCCTACTACTTGGGCCACCATGCCGCCGGTCTCGCCAAGCTGCGCACTCTGCTCTCCCAGATCGATCTGGTCATCGAGTGCCGCGACTACCGCATCCCCCTCACTAGCCGCAATCCCATGTTCGAGGAGGCGCTGCGGGGCCGGGAGCGCGTCGTCGTCTACACCAAGAAGGACCTAGGCACGCCTCTGGATCAGGACAGAGCGACCGAAGAGAAGGTAGGTCTTTCCTTTCATACATGGTTCTTTCCTCACTAGTCTCCTGTCCACCTTCCCCATCTGCACACACATCTATATCCGTAGAGAGAAAAACATCCGCTGAGGTAAGTCGCAATCCAAACAAGACCCATTCTCTCCTCCGCTCCTTCCACTCCCCCTCCCCCGTCCTCTTCTCCGACCACCGTTCCCATAAAGACGCCAAGACCATTCTCCGCCATGTCCGCAGCGCCGCCCAAGCCCGCGCCGCCCTGACCGGCTCCCACCTCCTCGTCGTCGGTATGCCCAACATCGGCAAATCCTCCCTCCTCAACGCCCTACGCCGCGAAGGCACCGGCCGGGGCAAAGTCGCCCCTACCGGTGCCCAGCCGGGTATCACGCGCAAGATCGGCACGGGAGTCAAGATCATCGACCCGGAACCTCCTTCTCCCACCTCCTCAAACAACCCAGCTGGTGGTCCCGCGAGCGCCGGTGGAACAGCAGGCGTCTACCTCCTCGACACGCCGGGAGTCTTCATCCCCTACGTCCCGTCCGCCGACCACATGCTCAAGCTCGCCCTCTGCGGCTGCGTCAAAGACACCATCATCCCGCCTTTCCTCCTCGCCGATTTCCTCCTGTATCATCTCAACCTCGTCGACCCGGATCTCTACGCCCAGTACCACTCCCCGACGAACGAGATCTTCGCGCTTCTGGACGCCATGGCCCGGAAGACGGGCCGGTTGTTGAAAGGCGGGGACCCGGATCTGGAGGCTGCGGCCTTGTGGATGGTGCAGCGCTGGCGGGCGGGTCATCTGGGCCGGTTTGTCCTCGATGAAGTTTCGGAGGGGGCGTTGGAACGGTACAAGGATGGGAGCGGGGGAGGGGCGGATGGGGAGGGGGTCAAGAGTCAGAGTCAGATGCGGAAGGTTGCTAAGGAGGCCGCGAGGGCTAGGGCGAGGAGCAGACGGAGTGGGGGTTCTGGTGCTTGATTTTCGAATTGAGAAGATGATTTTTTGATCGAGGGGAGCGCGAAGGGCTGTGATTCGTATCCCGGGACTGGGGGCGAGGGATAGCGGGCAAGCTAGGGGAGGAGTGTTGGTCTCAGGCTTCCTGCTTACGCTGCAGAAACTTACCGCGGCGCCATTCGAAGAAGTACCAAGCCCGGCACTGTGCTAACGAAGCTTTGCGAAGCACAATGAGTGCAAGACCTTGGGCGCGCAACCTTTCAAGCGACGAGCCTTGGCCTCTTCTCTTAGGGGGCGGCTTCACGAAACCTCTGAAGGTCAAATGTGCCCGTCGATGTGTTCGGAAGAGGATGCAAGGCTGGCATCGGCTATTGCATGCATGGTATCGTACGTGAATGCAGAGCTAGGCTTGGGTGATTTCCCGGTTACCTTTAAGCGCACCGCAAGCTAGAGGCGGGACAGATTCCCAAACGTGAAGACGAATTGGCAACGTGGTTGTGAAGGCTTTGGGCCAGCTATCGGCGGGTGCTCGTTTGTCTCGGTCGGGCATTGGTAACAGCAGCGGTGAATGTCTTGAGGAGGAGTTCCTCTAGCTTTCTCCAGCCGTTGCTCTGCCGTGCAGCGGGGCTTGCCAAGCGGCAGCATGTGAATACACGGGAGGAGTCATCAGTCTTGCCATGTCATGTGGCCGGATCTTCACGTGAAAACGCTGTTTGATGTCTTTTCTACCTTCTACCTCTCTCTTTCTCTGCCTTCATCTTTCCCTTAACACACTCATACTCTTCTTCCACCTTCTCTTTAAGACCTCTTCCTCTTTTCCTCTCTCCACTTTGTGACACATTCTTGAGCTCTGTCTCATACACTAAAAGCTTTACCTACACCACTGAGTGGCAGTCCTTCACTCAAAAGCCTCAACATGACCACCTCACGCAATTCCGGCAGTGAGTCGGAGGAGTCTCTGGCACCCTACCGTACGCCCGAGACTTCGCCCTCCTTTCACGGCTACGATCTTTCGGCAATTCACTGCTACGATTCCGAAACCGAGGAGATCCACGACTCCATCCTGCGCCACAACCGCATGGTCAACATCGTCGTCAAAGACGCCCACGACATCGACGGCTCTGGCATGCTCTTCCCCCTCGGCCTCTACGCTCCCTTCAAGAACGTTTTCGACACTTTCAAGGCCCATACCTGCACCGTCTGTCGCGATCCCGAGAAGATCCGCTTCAAAGCCGACGGGGTAAAGTTGACTGAGGATGACACGCCGAGGAAGGTTCGTTGCCCAAACCTTCTGTGCTGTATTCCATCTCTCCACTACTGCCGAACAAAGCTGACTCAAAGAAAAACACTTGAGAAAATTCCAGATCTCGCCAGACCTCCTGCACAACCAATCCCTAAGCATCAAAGCCTTCTCCAACTCCCCCGGACTCAAATGCGCCACCTGCAAGACCAACGGCTACACCTCCTCGCACGGCGAGATCTTGGACGGCCATATCCCTTGCGATGGCGAGAAGGGCAAGAAGTTCCTCCGTCTGCAGTTCGTGGATCCCAATGGGAAAGTCACGGCGATGTCGGCGGGTCTCAGGGATCCGTTGAAAGGCGCCATGCGTCGCTATGCGCAGAACACGGACGCCAATGTGCACACGCTGTTCTTCTTCTTCGGCGGGGAGAAGATTGATGGGGAGGATACGCCGGAGGAGGTATGGATGTCCCCCCTTTTCCCTTTTCCCCTTCCCCTATACTTTTTTTCCTCTTTTCATTCCTCAGCCCTTGCCTTCCTTTCGTCCTTCTCGGATTAGCCCTCCCGGCAGGTTTTAAAAGTCATACCGATTTGAAAGGAAGAAGAGGAAGAAGGGGGGGAAAGGCTAACGAAAATTTCGCTTGCAGATGGGCATGAAGAACCGCTCTGTCATCGTCGTGCACATGTTCAGCACGTCGGGTTGATGGAGCCGACAACGTCATATCCTGCAACCTGACATATTCTTGACAAGGATGGCTTCATCGACACAGAAGGGAGATGGATATGCAAAAAGGGCAGGGGATGACAGCTCGTTGGGAGAATGGACTTAAGCCTGCGATGTCGTAAGATGGGACAGTGCGGTTTCAACACACATGAGGTTTACACTTGCCAACTGCGATTCATTACCAAGAGAGATTCATGACAGAAGGAAAGCAGAAGGGCTTTCAGCAACAGCCTAGGTAGAGAACGAGAAGCGGGTCCCCATCCAGCTCTTCTCGATTTCCATTCCAACTGTGCCAAAAAGGAGAACTAGCAATTGAAAGACGTCTTCCCACGAGAGCCTTGTGCAAACGGGAACTGTTGTGGCTACCTCTCATAAAGCTACGTCGTATTCGCATTCATTGCCATGTGAACTTAGACGGTGAAACATAAGCATTGAGCAAGTCTCATGCTTCCGGTGCTTCTCTACCAAGCTAAACGCAATTGCCCTGAATACAGCGATATGATTGGCTAGCAAGCCTGCGATACTAGCGGATGGGCTTCGGGAGGTGTTGGAGTTGAATTTAAGCGTAAGTGTATTTTCTTGAAAGACTAGACGTCGTGTCTCTTCTTCTACAATGAAGTTCTTCTACGTTTGGGACGGCAAGATGTCTTCCGAAAGTGATCATGGGAATATCGCTGTAGCAACGGATGGCATCTGGACGTACTTTGATGCAGGAGCGTTCGGCGGAGGACAGGGGGTTAGCCAAGGAACGAATGACGTAGATCCAGATGGCTGTACGCGTCCCTGTGTGTTTCTGGGGTACTATGTATACCTAGGTACTCGAGGTACTATATCATATGGGTTGTTGAAAACATTCACTTGCAGTAACTCTATCACTCCGAAGTCAAACACCCAGGCATATGGAACGTTGATGGGTATAATCCCTCAAAAGGAAACCGCATCTAGAAGCTTGCCGCATTGCGTCTCTACCGCCACATTGCAGCCGCACATATGACCGCCTCCCAGGAACTGGACTAAAACAGAGCTGAAGGTAAAAACAAAGGGAATCAAATAGTACAGAAACCCAAAGTTAAAAAGCCTAGAAAGAAAAGGAGAAAAGCAATATGGTCCTCTACAACACCTCCTGCCTCGACATCTCCAGCAACCACACCCCGGACCCCTGGATAACCTACTCCCCATACACGCGCAAATTCTACCTAACCCACACCGGCAACGACCGGATCCCCATGTGGGATGCCCGCTCACTCATGGACTTCTACACCCATCCGAACCGGGGACCCGTATACATGGCCTCACCCAACGGGGGACCGCAGAGCGAACGGCTCTGGGCACCCGAACTCCATGCGCTGCGGGGACGATGGTACATCTACTTCGCGGGAGCGGACAAGGCGATAGGGAACCGGAGTCATAGGATGTACGTACTCGGCGGGCCACCGGCGGAGGAGGATCCGCACGCGGGGCCGTGGGAGCTATTGGGGCCTATTAGGGGGATGGATTTGGGACAGTGGGCGATTGACGGGACGGTGTTTGAGGTCGACGGAGAGATGTATTTCTGTTACTCCGGGTGGCCAAGGAAAGAGACGAGTCCGACGGGGTGGGAGGGGCGGGATGAGTCTTTACAGCAACTGTTCCTGATCCGGCTTGCGGATCCCGTGACGGCGTGTAGTGAGGCGGTGATGATTTCGCATCCGACGGAGGCGTGGGAGAGATTGGGGGAGCGGGGACCGGCGATTAATGAGGGGCCGCAGTGGCTGGAGTCGCCAACGGGCCAGTGGAGGGGAATCGTGTTTTCGTGTTCTGCGAGCTGGACGAAGGAGTATAAGATGGCTACATTGCAGTATTTGGGGGGTGGGAGAGATCCATTAGATCCGGAATCGTGGAGGAAGAGTGAGAAGCCGCTGATTCAGAATCGCGAGGACGGGGTTGGGCCTTATGGGCCTGGACATGGGTGTTTCTTGCATGGCGCTGATGGAGAGACGGTAGCGTTATTTCATGCGACGGATCGAGAGACGGATGGGAACCAGAATCGGCGGTGTCGGATGCAACGAGTGCAGTGGACGCCGGCAGGTCCGGATATGGGTGGATATGTTGGAGCCAGCACGAAAGATGTCGATGTCTTCTTGCAAGGATCTCGGAAGGAAGGACAAGAGAATGAGATGGGTGGTCTGAGGGGATTGGTGCATGCTGTCAAGGGTGTTTAGGGCTGTAATACGAGGATGAATCGTGGAAGGGAAATGCAACTCTGACCAAGCAGAGTGGCTGTGAGCCAGCTAGGCAGGAGAAGTCCATGTTTCGATTAATACGGTCCGGCTTGCAACCACACGGTCGAGCACCAGGGGTTATGTTGAATCTTGTACCGCCACCAAAGCACCGACAAGGTGATCACAACCAAGGAAAGGAGACGAAGGCTTCACTGAATTACCGAACAAGGACACAGCCTAACAAAGGACAGTACGTAACATAGTACATCAGCTTGTGGCTCACACTGCCACACTTGCTCGTCCCGACGGCGATGAATCCTTTGCGGTTCCAAGGTGGATCGTTTACCAATCAAAGCCACAGGCCTTCGTCCCTGTCGGATCGAACGGAGTGTCCGAGCCGCTTCGCTTGGAAGATCAGACAGCGAATCACCCATGATCCCGTCCAAAAGCTATGCATAATTCTCCATCTGTACTCGTCTCACATAAGCTCCAGCGCAACAGTGCTGTAATGCCAGCAGCGGTGAGATTCTTCTTATGCTACGGTTGCTACAGTCATTCTGTAACACTGCCAAGGAGGACAAGCTCCAATAAAGTTCGGGGAGTATGATGCCAAGACGTGGAGAAGACTCTCACTGGCGATTAACTCGAGGTAGCCGATGAGGATGTGGCTATGAATGGCTGTGTCTATGGGCTGTGGTTGTCTGATCTGCAGGTCATGCAGGAGGAGATTCTGATGTTGTCCAGCTCGTACGAGTAGACCGCCTCCATGTCCGTCCCGCGTTCTCTACTAGCCTGACCGTAGAGACGGACGAAGTCACTGGCGTCGGCTTCTTTCGATCGTACCCGCGGAGTGCCTCTCGTTTGCGGTATGGTTGATACCATCGAACGGCTCGCTTAGAGCCCTCGTGGTAGTTGCACAGGTGCAAAAAATTCCCAGTAGTGAATCCAGACCTGATATTGCATCGACGTCAGCGGCTGATGGTGGCCACTACGCGCGCCACGTCGCGCCAGTCAAACTTTCTCCTATCAGCCCTCTCTACCTCGGAGCACTGAACCAGCAAATCGAATGGCTGTGAAGACATGCAGTCACCGCGGAACTCATTCAGATGCGCGTAGAGACATCGCGCCAAGCGGCATCCCGAGTAGGCAAGACCAATGAAGTCGCCGGCCACAGCCACTCGACGGTCGTGCTTCTGGAACTTGGCAGTGAACTTTATCCGCTTTCACGGCAGGAGAGGTTCCAACTTCGCGTGCAGGCAACATGGCACTGTCGCATAGCAAGAGCGCAAGAGCGTTGCATAGCCCTAAATCGAGATGCTAATGCCGGTACAAAAATCAAGGTAGGCAGACATTTTTTCCTTTCTCATCAAAGCAGATGTGCGTCCGTTTCCGTCAGTAGGCAGCCAAACGCCACCCATTGTTTAATCTGAACAGCAGGGGATATGGGACGCATCAAAAGCCCCGTGAGGCCGCGGTTGCTGGCACACCATCCTACCAGAAAGTCAATTTGCCTAAGATTTGTGCTGCTTATTGGCATCCTGAGCGGGTTTCAGTTTCTAAGGTTGCACTACGCCTACCAAACAGCGCTGCAGGCGAAGTATGTCCCTACAGACTTCGGCAGCGCGCTTCCGGACTTCATCCTGACAGACGACCAATTACGCGCACGGCATGACCTGCTGGCGACCCGGCCAGAATGGAAACGACTCGGGGGCGGGTGTGAAGGCGCGACTTTCGTACATGGGACTCATGTCATCAAGACCTTTAACTCGGGCAAGTTGCCGCGGAATTGTATGCCGGTCCAGCAAGGAGGGTTTTGGACGGCGGTCGGGAATCATTGGGAGCAAACGCGCTGGCCGCCGGAGATCCCAGCCTCGATCTTACTAGCTGGACATGAGGATTCGTCGAAAGAGCGCACAGGACTGGTGCCGGTGACGGATTTCTTTCTGGCGGAGACGGAGGCCGATGCGGGCGTGCGATGGCATTTAGTGTCCCGTCTAGCCGCAGGTGGCAATCTTTTCAATCTCGCAAGAAGACTGGGCCAGGGAACCTCAGAAATCCCACGGTTCCGCGAAGTGGATGAAGCGTTTCGCCCTGCGTTCCATTCGATCCTGGAGACCCTGCGGAACGTCCACGAGCATGGCCTCTGCCACGACGATGTCAAGCCGGACAACATCTTCATCGGCGAGGACGACTCGCAGTGGTTCCTCGGAGACCTTGGCAACATCCGGCACGTGGAGCATCCCTATCACGGCTCGAGGATCTGGCAGTTGAACGACCAAGTGCCGGACTGTCGAGCGAATGACGTCCTGCGAGCCGTGAAAACATATCTCACCCTCCTACGGCTGGCAACCGACGACGCCACTGAGTTCGATGTGGCTCTGTTCGAAGGCAAAGAGCCCTGGTCGAGATTATATTGGATGGCCCAACAAGCTGGCACCAGCCTCTCTGCCGCCGGAATGCAGGACTGGTCACAGAACCTGGAGCCTGCACAGGCCCCTCCTCACTACCTGTCCAAGTACACCACCACGCCATCCGGAATGTGGAATCCCTTCGCCCTGCTATGGAGCGGCAAGAAAGGCGTGTTCCGCAAAGCTGCCGATGAAGCGTTGGCGATGCGGTTGGGCGAGAAATGGGCAAGGTTGTTCGCCCTGACGGATTGGTTCGGAGTGCCTGTCGCACCGTGCCCTAGCTACGAAAGTGCGGAATAATGATCGATACTCGCCTATGAAGCAAACGGCCTAGCAGAATTTAGCATTGGAGTGTGGCGTTGAAAGTTTTTCGACTAGGATGCTGTTTATTGAACACGGTTGGCACACGATGGGAAGCATATGTGATACCCCTTTAGCCTAGTTCTCATGAGATAGCTTGTGAGTGTTATGACATTTCTCCAGAGAGACATTTCCAGCGCTTTCAAAAGGTTGACAGCCCTGCTGCGAATCCCTACACCTTCTCAACCGAACTGGGCTTCCATATACTGTCACGGCGGAAACTCTCTCGAAGAGCCACCTTATCTTGCTGGGATACTTCAGAGTCATCCTCTGCCGGAATAGGGACAGGTCCTTCCCGATCCGACCGCAACAGTATCGGAACGCCCGCGGCCGTGAAATACCTATGGAGGAACCACGCATGGGAGTGTGCCGCGATGATCGATACCCCAATGAAGTCGACACCGTTGTTCTCGTACCGTTCGAAGTCGACCTTCAACCAGTGCTTCTGCAGCAGAACGGCGCTTCCAGAGATCGCCGGATCCAGGCGCGGCCGCCAGGAATTCTCTAGCGGACATTCACGCTTCGCGTTCTCGACGGTGCTGCTTTTCAGGAGCTCGGCGTCAAAAGCGGGACGGCCGTTCCTGTCGAAGCCTAGGGTGATCGTCAGAAGGGACTTCTTTTGGCGTCGCGAGAAAGGGTAGGCTATGTATAGCTTGGCCGACGGCGTGCCGGGTCGTCTGGGGGCGAGGAGGCGGTATTCGTCTGGGCAGGCGGATAAGGCCTCGGCTGTCGCTGCATCACATAAAGTCTGTGTTCCGAGTAACTCGTAAGGCTTACTGAGATGGTCGATGGTGAAGGAGAGTTGGAGCGGCGCCGCACGACGCTGGCTACTTGTTGGGGCCTGGGGCACGAAGACCGGCATGACGGCGCCTTGGATTTGGGCGGCTCCCAATCTGTGCCATTTGATGCGGTGGAACTGGTCGTCGTCAGGGTCGTTCCGGCAAAGATAGATGACAGCGTAGTCGCCGAGTCTTTTCAGACCGCACTCTAGCGCTACTTGATACGTCGTTTCTGAATCATCTACGGACATCATGTGAAGCGCAATCTGGAGTCCGCGATTCGTCATTGCATATGGTATTCGGCCTTTTTTGCTCTTGTACGGCACCGTACTTGACGCCTCGCTAAATCCAAAAGCGGTAGCGCTACAAGCGAGAAGGCCGTGAGGGCTTTCTGTATCACTCGCGCAGTCGCAATTGACCCAGGCGAAAAGAGATTGGTCATCGGAATGACGCATGATTTCTTCTTGTAGTCTCTGGAAAGCTTTTCTACCTTCGCCATACAACAGTGGCATGTTGACAGAGAACAAGCCCATAAGACAGTACGCTGCATCCTCTGTCCTCGTTGTCTCGCGTCCTGCCGCCCAGGACATGCGTTCTGAAACACTGCAGTCTCCAATTCTGGAACGCATCCGTAAGATGCGTGGCCGAATCTGTGTCCGGCGAGAGATGACATCCGCTAGAGAATCTTTGGTACCGAGGAGCGTCCAGTCTGTGGAAAGGAACTGCACTTCATTGGGAGCCAACAACTCCTGTAGAGTCCAGCCTCGCGAAAACCAGCGGCTCCTGACAAAATGCGAATGCTCCGCTAGAGGCTTGTCCGTGCTAGGCACGTCCGAAAGGTAAGCATAGCAGATGGCGGCATCTTCATACCATGCGTACATGGAATTGATCGCTTCCGAGAGCTCGGCACTGCTGCTCTTGTCTATACAGCATGTATCAACCCAGAGATACGAATAGCCATCTGCCCTTGCTCGGCTAAGGGCGGCGAGGACTTTGTCAAGGCCAGGTCCTTTTGCTTGTCGTTGGATCACGTCTTGAAACAGGACCTCTTCCCCCTCGCACCACATGTGCGAGAGGATGGCATAGGGTGGGATTTTTGACCCGTAGAACTCTTTGAAGCGGAGAGCGTATTCGTCCGGCTTTGGCACGCTTGTCTTTAGCAGTCTCATTGTTGAAAGTGTGAGTAAAAATTGCCATCCACTTTGCAACTCTCATTTCAGAACGTGTGGCAGAGGTCATGTCAATGTAGTCGCCAGAACTTCCATGGCCTGTGGCTCAGATTGAGGCTGAGCTGTCGCCCGCAGGAATGCGTCGCTGCAGCTGGAGATCATTGAGTTCCCTCGTAGCATCGCCACAAGATGCGACTGTTTACGTTCAGACCGTGCGTAAGAATATATTGTTGCAGGACATTGTGTATTATGCGTCCGTCTCGGGCCAAAGAGCCACTCCATTTGCTTCTCCTAAAGTCTTCCAACGCCTGCCTATAATGTCGAGGTGGACGTGTATCCGCATCCAAATTCCTTGGCACATTACTGCAGGGTCCTTCGCTCCTGTTAGCGCCACTCTTGCAAACGTCTTCGGTATTCAGATGTACTATACGGAAGACTGCACTGTTGTTATTGAAAGGTGAAAGGATCAAGCTTTCTCCGTATGCGAGACCGCTTCAAAGACGTAAGACCATGAATTTTTTAAGATGTGAACGTACATATCAATTTACATGATGGCAGGCGAATTCACTTTTTGCTTAATTGAAAACCACAGTCTTGTGTCCGTTCAGGAAAACTCTCTTCTCCGCCCACCATTTGACAGCAGCCGCAAGCACTTGAGTCTCAACATTACTTCCTTCGTCTAGCAGCTCCTTCGGGCTCATGCTGTGATCCACTCTCGCCACTCTCTGCTCAATAATCGGTCCTTCGTCCAAATCTGCGGTAACAAAGTGCGCTGTCGCTCCGATGATCTTCACGCCCCTGTCATACGCCTGATGGTAGGGCTTCGCTCCCTTGAATGAAGGCAGGAAAGAGTGATGGATGTTGATGATGCGGCCGCTCATCTCAGCGCACAGTCGTGGTGAGATGATTTGCATGTAACGCGCCAGAACGACGAGATCGATTTGCTGCTCCTTGATCAGGTCCAGGATGCGGCTCTCTTGTTCGGCCTTGGTATCCTTTGTCACTGGTAAATGGTGGAAAGCTACGCCGTAGGATTTGGCCAAGCCTTCGAATTCAGGATGATTGGACACAATCAATGGGATCTCAATGTTGAGCTGGCCGGTCTTCTGACGGAAGAGCAGGTCGTTAAGACAATGTCCGATCTTTGACACCATGATCATGACTCTAGGCTTGTGCGCCTTCGGCACGATCTGATAGTCCATTTCCAAGTCCTTTGCGAGATCGCCGAAAGGCGCCTGGAGTTGCGAAGTAGAGTCTGCATGGCCAAAGTGAACACGCATAAAGAACTTTTTGAGATCGGGGTCAGAGAATTGCTGTAGGTCCAGCACAGTGAGGCCTTGTTTCGCCAGGACACCTGTGACGGAGTGCACAATGCCGGCCTTGTCTGGGCACGACAAAGTAAGAATGTGGTCTTGTGAAGCCATGATAGGGGCTTTCCTGGTGGTGAAGTTTGCCTTTTGATTTACAGCCGAAAAGCTGAGCGCGACAGGCTTGAAGGAAGGCCTGCAGACTGGACGGAAGGATGCTTGAAATAACTGAAACTTGCTGGCGCAGCGCAATGCAGCCATAGAAATGTGAATAGCAGACAACAATGCAGTATTGTTGCTGGCGGCAGGCAAGCCTACATATCTTTTCGATCCTGCTGCTTGGAAAGTTCCATGGCGATGACTCGCATTTCGGACGGTGTGGGTATCGTGCACGAGCCATCCGGCCTCGGCTGTTGTGTCGCTGACGCGATGTCAACGACAACACCAGGAATGCTCGACAAGTACCCAATGTGATCGCGGTAGAATGTATGGCATGATGTCCTCAAGAGAGACTTAGCAGCATATCACGAAGGCAATGTTACTGGCGGCATTCACCCCCCCTTCGAAGACCTTGCAGCTGCAAAGCCAGTCGGCGTCTGAGAAGTCACCAAATACAAGAGGCACCTCAAAAGACCCGCATGTGATCTTTTGACAGCCAATACATTCATGCAGCCATGCTACTTCAGCTAGGTCTTGGTGTTGACCGTAGGGTTAACAGATGCATTGAAGCTTCATGCCGCTTACGGTGAGGTTCGCCTTGGGGTAAATTGGGCTGCTGACCTTGCATCAGCCTCTTTCGTCAGTCGTCACACCTCAACTGATGAAGTGAAGTACCATTTAAGATGGCGGGTTCGTCTCACCCACTCATCTGTCTCTTTTTCCCTCATCCCAAGAGCCGGTGTTCTGCTGAAAGCTGGCAGACATGGCACACTCTCTGGTCGAGGTAGACTTCTCCCACACTGAGGGTCTGATTCGCGACGTCTGTCAAGCGATACTGGAGCGCAAAGATCGCATCGTCGAAGCTCGGCAGGAGAAAGGCGGCTGGGAAGGCTGGCTACAGGTAGAGCTGGCTTATTACTTGCGCCGGAAATTGGGCATGCAGTATAAGATTCAGCGAGAACGACCAATCTTCACCGGCAGACAACTTATTGACCTTTGGGCCTTGCCTCTCCCCGGCCAGAACAATTTGCCATGGATCGGGGTAGAGCTGAAAGTCGAATCGGAATATCAGACTGGGAGCGGAAAGACGCTGCTGCCGCGCTTCAAAGACGACATCACCAAGTGCAATGCTGGGCCAAAGACCGAGTTCAAATCTGGGCAAGGGACATGCCTCTGGGCAATAGGGATTACTTCGCTTTCTGAAGATTTGGCTGGCTACAAGCAAATTGCCATCGACACGAATACCCTCATCTGCTACTGTCCCTTGATAGTAGATCACGAGTTTCAGATAAAGAATGTCTTCGTCTTGTGGTGGGCCAGACAATTCAAAACATGAGAACGCATTCGAAACTGCAGTTACAGACTCGAAGCACCTCCAACGACCGAAAGTTGGATAGGAAGTATCTATTCAGTCAAACCCTTCTCCTAAGCTCGCGGATGGAACTGCACAGTTGGGCCGTCCCGTAGCGCAACGAAAGCCTCATATAGCTGGTACTGGTTAGGGTCACGACGACCCTCGACCTTGTCCGCCGCACCGCCTCCCAAGTTCTTGCTCGCTGGGTCTTGCTTAACGTCGAAACGATGGACGAGCTTGGCCATGACGATGCTCATTTCAAGCCAGGCCAGGTTCTTGCCAATGCCTGTCCAGATGTCAGCTGTAGTCTCCAAACCACGTTTGCACTTTGTCGGTACTTACATCCACGCGAGCCGAATGAAAAGGCACAGAAAGCGCTCTCTGCCGCTTCAACCTTGGCCCGAGATGACGGATCCTTCTCGTCTACGATCCAGCGTTCGGGACTGAATTTGAACGGTTCAGGGTAGATCTCACGGTTGTAGCTCAAACAATACATGCCGATGCTGATCCTGGTACCCTCCGGGAAGAACTCGCCATCTACGGTCGTTCCACCAGCCATGACAGTTCGAGCCGGCTCGGCCGGAACAGGCGCATTCATACGGCATGCCTCCTGGATGAAAGCGCGGAGATACTTGCAAGAAGAAAGCTGAGCGCCGGCCTTGATTTCGCTGGCCTCGCTGAACGCGGAACGCACCTCCGCCGCGAGCTTTGCCTGGATATCCGGGTTTCGGGCCATGTAGAACAGCATAGCGGACATGACGATACTGGTCGTGTCACTCCCGGCGACAATCATCAGTTCGAGCTCGCCATAAAGTTCATTCAGGTCGTAACCTTTTCTGCCGGTCTCCGGGTCGATTGCGTGCCAGAACCAGTAGAAGAAGTCCTTTTGCTGCTCGGATTCGGGCTTCTCTTGCTTTTCATATTCGTCCTGGACACGGCTACGCTCGGTGCGGCAGCGGCCAACGAAGTTCTCCCAGTTCTTCAGGGCCGGAGGGGCTGCGAGGTTGATGAGATAGTCGAGGCCGCGGGGCTTGAGCCACACCCACCAGGATGCGAAAGGAGAAAAGCAGATCTGTTGCCCTCTGTTAGCATAGCGCGAGACCGTGGGGCGGAGATCATTCTACTGACCGGATTCATCAGTGACAGGAACTCAGCCAAGATTTCCGGGATGTTGGTCACTTCGCTGTCAGGCTCCTTCATTCCAAAGGACTTTCCGAAGCACAGGTCGCCAAGAATGTCGAATACCAGGTAGTTGATCTTATGCGCCATGTTGAACGACTTGGCTCCATTTTCGCCCTGCTCTTGGAAAAGGTCCAGCCACCTGTCTACGTTCGAATGGACGCTTGGCTCAGCCGATCTCAACGCCTTCTCCGAGAAGGCATGGTTCAAGACTCGTCGCTTGCGGGCATGCTCATGGACGTCCGTGACATTCCAGGTGCTTTTCACGTCAATGGTCTTGGGCCAGACACGGTAATAGTCGTCGCTCTTTTTGACGTTGCCTCGGGGCCCAAAGATGGTCTTGAATGCGGTGGGCGTGTTGACTAGGACGGCGTCCGGGCGGTATCTGAACGTGGTTCCATACTTCTCCTGCAGGTTGTAAAGCCAGACATGTCGATCTTGCTTCTGCGTGTGCCACCAGGACGGGATGACAGAAAGCCGTGCCCAGAACGGTCCGGGATACTTGGCGAGGGGGTGGAAGTACAATCGGTAGACGACGACAGAGAGCAAGTAGGTGATCGCGACCAGGCCAGTCGTGAGGACCAGGTGAGGGTATGACACCTCCGGGAGGAGGTTTGCGATCGCCATTGTTCGAGCGAAGACGTAGGAGGCGGGCGGGGGGGCACAATCAAGTTGTTACAAGTACGCAGACGACTAGCGGGGGCCGCCGACTTCACATGATGATAGCCATTGTGCAGAAGCTAGAGTAGGCGAATTGCCGAACAGAAGAGAGGGTCCCCACTTCAGCTTCTTTCAGTATACAGTATACATGCCGGCAGATTGCACGCTAGGCCTTCTAGCTGGGACGGTGCATTGACGAGGCGAGAAAAAAACAGAGTCAGTGATTGCACGCGAGCCCTACGCTCCTTCTTATGCCTGTATACGAAGGATTACGCCCTGCATGGGGCCACGCGGCGAGCGACTTAGAATATCACCGGGTCGTGCATTGTTCATGGGAGATCGAAGGAGGGCTCAAGGGCAATCTAGCTGTCTGGGAAGCGCGGCTGATGTCTTTTTGTAGTACCGGTTCCGATGTCCCGAAGACTACCCGGCCACCCCCCAGACAGGGCGAGCCCTACTAGTTGGTCGGCCCAGCTTCCACAACGGCTGCCGTTGGTGATATTCGTTGATTCTGTGGACTTGTGGGGCAACGGTGATTAGGTAGCAATCTGAACTACTGTAGCAGCAGCGAATCGGCGTCAGTGCGAACATTGTCAGTCTGCATGGTTCGGTTGGTTCGATGACTTCCCGGCTTCAAATCGTTGCGCTTTATTGCGCTGTCATCCAAACGATTGCTGACCATTATCAGCATCGCCATTTCTCCAAGACCGTGTTTAAGAACAGGCGGCAATAGCACAACGGGTGTCTACCTTTCTAACCAGGAGAAGGGCGCGATTACATACCGTCTCTGCCGGCGGACGTGGCGAGCATGGCGGACGAACGTGCGCCGTCGTCGATCATGGTGTCTAATCATCCTGGTTAAAACTGTTCAACAAGTTGCCCATGTCATCGACTAGCACATCCAAGTGGACTTGCTCGCTTGTAGACTTTGAGACATTCCACTTGGCCGAGTCGGCCATTCAAGCACGTTTTTGGGGCGGGCCTGGGGTGGTGGTGAAATCTCGACTCGCATGCCCATTATTAGCTCTGATTCAGAGCGTCTTCCATGGGAACAGTCTCTTCGAAACATTGAGCCGTGCTAGCTGCTTGCCGTCCAATCCCATCGCACCGCAACTCCTTCGTTTGCCAGTCAGAGCCTCGACGCCGAGACGGGCAGAGGAAAGATCGGCGCTCTGTGCAGTGCGAACGGCCTGCCTCCAGATCTTCTGGGGGTGACCCCAGTAATTAGCTTGAAGGGACGGACGGGCTCCAGTAGTTACTAGACTCCCTATTGCGAGGCTTTGCGCGATCTCTTCCAGCCCTTGATAACACCAGGCCACCCTCTTTCATCTAGATGCTTGTACCCTTCAATCTACCTTCCGACTGTCGCTGTTGTACACTGCTGGCCGGTCTGTCGACACCGCTGCCGCCATGATGACGCTCCATGGCTTCGAGGTCATCCGGGCCAACCTCGACGGTTGTGCCTTCTCGACATATCCACTCATCGTCCTCTGCGTCCCACTTCGGATCTGGTGCCGAGTGAATCGCGTGGGCAGGAAAGGCATAGGATGGGATGACATCTTATGTATAATAGCCCTGCTATTGCATAGCGCGTTCTTCTTCACATGCATGATAGGTAAATCCTGCATTCCTATCCAAAAGCGGACATGTCCAGTCGCTGACTAGCCTGCTTTCTCTCAGGCTTGAGACCGTGGTTGGGGAAGCATGCCGGCACTGAGGTTTCGATCCCTCACGTCGTTGACTTCTTGCGGAATCTATTCGTGGCTCAGCTTTTATACACGGTCTGCATTACGCTGAATAAGTCGACCATCTTGGCTTTCTACTGGAGACTCTTCTCGGTTAGGAGCCGCATTCCTATCCTTGCCGTTACGGCTGTCGTAGTGGCTTGGTTCTTGTCCATTGTGAGGGTTTCAAGATGATCAGGAGATGAAGAGTTGCTGACCATGATCCAGTTCTTCTGTGTCCTTTTTACTTGCGTTCCAGTTACAGCGCAATGGGATGTCTCGATTACGGACGCGAAGTGCATTAGCACACGCTCCATTTGGATTGCGGGATCAATCGTCAACGTGATGACCGACATTGTCCTTCTCATCATGCCGCTTCCTTATGTTTGGAACCTTAATGCGCCAATGGCTCAGCGTCTTGCCTTAGGAGGCATGTTCGTAAGTATCCTGTTGAAAGATTGGAAAAAGCGGAACGAAAGTCCTGCTAACACTTCCAGTGTCTCGGTGCATTCGTCAGCGTCGTGAGTATTGTGCGCCTAAGCATCATGCTTGACCTAGATCTCAACTCCAGCGATGCCACGTTCAACTTCTCCGAAGTGGTGATTTGGTCGATGGTCGAAATCAACTGTGGACTTATTTGCGCCTGCCTTCCCAGCTTGAGGCCTGCCGTGCGCTTGTTGGGCCTTGGTCGTCTCTTTGGAGGGACTTCAGGCCAAACCGGCCAGCCATCGAACGGACGTGCGACACCCGGTCCAGACAGCATTGATGCGTTGAAGCCGTATCGCAGGCAATCTCGAAAGAACCCAGGTCTTTTCTCCATAACCGCCACAGAACGGCCAATGCCGGGCTTTGAAGGCTCTGATGAGGACAGTTATGCGATGATCGAACATTCGAGAGATAAGTGCGGCATGACAACGACTAGTGTGGAGCCGACAAAGAGCAGTATTAGTGAAGATCGGTCAGCCAGCGACAGGATGCCGTTGGGAATTGAAGTGAGGAAGGACTGGGTGATTTCCGGCGAGCCTGTCCATACCCGGCACGGCGTATAAGGCGCTAGACTCTGTCACTAGAAGACATTGTAAGATACGACTAGGTGTACGATCATCTTCACGCCGTGTAGTGCTGATTCCATGGTCGAAGCCCAGGCATTGTTTCGGAAAGTATGGCGGCGATTATCAGGTCACTGAGAAAGACCGTGTCTCTGTGAAAGGCCTATTCCGAAGAGGCTTTGGTGTATCATTCAGGCTCATTTTCGTCAGGTGGCGAGGGGACCGAACTGAATTTTGGGAGAGTAAACGTGGCTCCGATCTCTAGCAGGAGCTCTCTCAACGGAATGCGTTATGGGGATATCAGACACGAAGAGATGGGTCCATGGATCCATACGAGCCCACACATGCTCCCTATGTCCGAGCCTGAAGCGAGCTTCTCGAGCTCACGAAAATCCTTGATGAGCTAGATGAAACGAGATGATCAGCTTTCACAGCAGCTCGTGGGTCTCATATATTCAGTCTGATATATGTTCTCACGTAGTCGACTTCTTCCGTCGCCAGTAGTGTACGCTACTGTGGCGGCGGAAAAGCATTTTCTAGGACGCGAAGAAGTGTTAATTTATGGGTAGGCACTTGACGAATGAGACTGCGGTTGCCATTCTGAGTTAGCCGGGTGGTCTTCCTCTGCGAGGCAGCAAATCGCGACCACCTTCTACGGCAACTTATTATTACTTCTCTTCTACTAGTATTCTTGATCCTCCGTATAAGTGAGTACAAGGCATTAAGCGGATGGTGTGCGGTGTGATGATGTGCCATGAGCCCGTCTCATTATTTGGCACGGTACAGGTGGCTCACATGTCGTTTCTGCCGGGCGGGATGGTAATAATGAACAGCGGCATATTGCTTTCGCGAGATCCGCATCTGGGACTAGCGCATCATTTGCCGCCATCGAAGCAAATTGTTCTGCTCGCTTGAGGACACAACAGTCGTGCATCGAACGGTGGGAATGATGATGGCCCGTCTCAAACGCCCAGACGGGCGGTCGACGGATACGCACATACCGTACTGGGAAATGCCGGCCAACTGCAACCGGACAACCCAATGAAAAGTCTGGACCATCAGGCGCAACAGACAATCTCTCCTCATCAGCTCCCTCCAAATCACGCTTGTGGAGTAACGTTGAACTATGCCGAGTCAGGTCGACTTCTGGAAAGACTGAGTTCGTGTGGCACAGCAGCACCGCCGAAAGCTCCTTACTTCCCGCCCAATGCATTTGCCTTGTCTGCTGAGCCCTGTGCGCCTCTGGGATTGGTCGGCCTGGCGGCCTATACGGATGCATAGCAATCTCGACACTGATCACAGAATCTTTGGTGACGGACGACCATTCGCCTGCTTGTGAGAACTATTATTTGCCCGTCTGCGTCTCCGCCAGCCCTAGCCCGCCGAGCCCGGCTACCAGGTTTCCCGCGGTCCATCTTTCTAACCTCTCGGTACACTAGTGTGGTTTCGCAAGATTGACTTTGCGCTACACGTGGTTGTCGAGGCAGAGTTCACACTATAGACGCAGACGCGCGAGGACTTCCACATGCGCGCGAAACGGACTGCTCCAGGGTTGGACGTGCAAGTCGAGACGCCGGAGAATGCAGCAGTCAAAAGCGGCCGCGTGCCCTCGCGGCCGAGCAGGACGCTCCGCCTTTCTTGCCGTTCCAAGGGAGGCAATTGTACTGTCCCGTGTCTTCGTGACCCAGTCGACTTCCAGGATTAGCGACGATGGCGCCTTCGAGGCAGGGCAAGGAAACACTCTTTGAGCTATGCACCAGCACCATCAGCCTCGGCAACTCGATATCAGTGCGGTGTTTGGAGTATCTAAGTGATGCGCGGACAGTCAGAAATGGCTTTAGGGACCTCACGATTGAGTTTCTCGAGGCCAGCCGACCACTGTTTCCCACCAAGACTGGGCTCACCGAAGCATCCAGTGCTGGTACGCAATTCCCGGCTGATGCTAAGAAGGACCTAGTCGGCCTCTTCCGACAATACCATACCAACTATGTGGTTCTGGATCAGATGGTGTCCAAAATACTGGCCAACGAGAAGAAGCATGGGTTTAGCAAGATTGGCAAAGGCTTCAGCATGATGTTCGCTGATAGTGACATTGAGAAGCTCAAGTCATCACTATTGCAATGTCGAGATGCAGCGAGCAAGAATATGTTAGTCCAAGCCTGGATGCGGCGCGATGTTGGCGAGGACGCCACAGCCTGGATTGGATATACAGCACTTGCAGCTGTCCTTGGCAGACAAGATCCGACGCGCAACAGTATGCGCAGCCAGTCGCAGAAGGCAGCGACCGTCGCAGTCACTGATCTGTCTTCCCATCATCAGAATCTTCCTCTCCGGCCGGCTTTGAAACAGTATGGATCACCTCCTCAGCTTCCACAAACCCAGCTTCAATCGCCCGTCTTTCCCCGGACTGCAGACCTACTTGGTCGCGATAGCTTAACCATGAGCCCTTCTGGTAGTCGTTCCACCGCCGAATCTCAGTTCACGCAGCTCAGCTCACGCAGCCGAGCAGTACTCAACGACGACATATCAGAAATATCTCCGCCCTCATCTGTTTCCGTGGCGGACGAGATGTTTTCCCGGGACATGGACTCGCCCAAGCAAGCTATCCGCATCAAAGTCGACCCTTCTTCCGTTCCACGATGGAGACCAAAGAATGTGGCGGGCGCCGTCTCTGCCGGTGCCAAACAGGCCCTGTTCGTCGCTGTTCAAGAGCTGAATCACGAAATGGTGGAGCACTTGCTTGATTCAGGGGTACCTGCAGACCACGGACCCGATACCAACCTTTTACGAATGGCTGTAATAAACCACGATATTGCATGCGTCCGACTCTTATTGCTCTTTGGCGCGGATCCAAATGCAAAGGACAAGGAAGACTTCACACCATTGTATGCGGCAACCAAAGAGTTCTTCATAGAAGCCGCACAACTTCTTCTCAAGTACGGCGCAGACCCCAACATCAGTGCAGGACCGAAACAGGAAAATCCGCTGGCTCTGGCAATAACAGACGGGCGGGCGACCTTCGCTCATCTATTCCTCAAGCATGGTGCCGATCCACACATTACTATGGGCAACACTGATACACCCTTCACGCAAGCGATGAACCGCACTACTACTACCAACCTCATTGATCTGATGCTTACGTATGACTCGAACGTGAATACCAAGAACGGACATGGTGAAACTGCACTCTTCAAGGCGATCAATGCCGAACGTCTTGATCTCGTCAATATCCTACTCGACAATGGTGCACAGGTAGGTCTCTACGATACCTTATACAATCATTTCCAAACGCACCGCTAACTTATGAATTTTTCTTATAGCCAAATCTTCCTGGACCAAAACATGTAAGCGCATTTCTAGCAGAATTTGGTATTGTTCTACGCTGACAGTTTCAGATGCTATGGCCCGCCGTTCACAGGCCTCAAATCCTCGCCCTGCTGCTAGAGCGAGGCGCGGATCTCAAGCGAGCCCCTGGCTGCTTGGAACTAGCGACGTCCATCATTTCGACCGAGTCTGTTCAGATTCTGTTGGCCAACGGAGCTGGTAAGAGCCTTTCTAAAAGTGTCCTAGATGGATCATCTTGGCTGACACTTGATTACCAGATCCCAACGCCAAGAAAGACGGCATCTTCACCCCCTTATGCACAGCGATTCGCGATGACCGAGGGCAATTAGTCGACATCCTCTTGGCCGCCGGCGCAGTAAGTCAAAACTTTCAATTGAGGCATAAAGGATTGTAAATGGATTGTAACCGCTGACACTCAATGCTTTTCATCAGGATCCGAATCTCATGGCATCAGAATACCCGGCCTGGAAGTGTGTGACACATCATCGTGCCCACCTGCTTCCACGTGTATTGGCGGCTGGCGCTGATCCCACTAAGCCTGCTGGCATAATCGAGAAGGCCGTGGAGTGCAAGAACAAGGAGGCGCTGCGGATCCTGCTCGATGAAAGAGTCAGCCCGAATGCAAGGAATGAGGCCGGCTGCACGGCTTTGACGACTGCAATTCGACTTCAAGACCTAGAAGCTATCGACACCCTGCTCGCGTATGGTGCTGACCCGAGCGTGAGAGGACAAGAGTGGCCAATCACCATGGTAAGCGCCAAGTGATCCTTGTTCGCTAGAGCCATGATAAGCTAACATGACTACAGGCTGTCAAACACCCAGAGATCCTCGCGAAACTATTGCCCCATGTCCCGGTTTCTAGAATTCCTAAAGGCGTCCTGGAACGGTCCGTCCAAGCAAATCAACTCGAGAGCATCAAACTCCTCTTAGCCGCGGGTGTCGACTGCGAGGACAAGAACGGCGGCGTCTTCAGCCCACTGACGACCTCGATCCGCGAAGACCGGAAGGAAATCTTCCAGTACCTGCTTGACACTGTCGGCTGCGATCCCAACAGCCCGGGCGAACACTTGCCCATTATCAAAGCGATCCGCCGACACCGTGAAAATGACCTGTCATACATCCGCGCTCTTCTTGCAAAAGGCGCCGACATCAATCTCATGTACCGAGGCTGGAACGCCGTCCTGCAGGCGCTTGACCAAGGTGACACGCAGACACTCCGACTACTCGCGGAGATGGGGACACCGGATCTCCACGCACGCGACGAAGACGGGATGAGCGTGCTGGAGATCATGCAGGATAGAGGGATGAAGGAGGAGGAAAGGATCCTGAGTAAAGGACGGGAAAGTCCCACTGGGGACATGGCCGGCGCGTTTCGGGAGCTGAGGGATTTCGTGAAGGAGTAATTGGGGATTACAGCACAGTTCTCGAGGAGTAAAAGAGTCAGGATGGTCTTTGCTTCTTGAGCGTTTGGATTGTGCAATGGGCGTTTGGGGAATGGCTGCGGCTTGCGGCCTGTACATGTATTATGACTACGTATACCACTTTGTTCTAGCTGTATGATTTTGTATGCTCTGTGATTAGGACATCTATCTACACCGAAAACCATGAATCCATCGTCTCAAGGTGGAAATGCCAAGCTGGCGTTGCTGACGGGCCAAGCGAAGCCAAAGCGAGGCACCCTCCGTCCGCAAAAGTCAATGGACACTTTTCCATCACCGTGAGAGAGTATTTCAGCCAAAACACTCTCACGAAACATATTTGACACGGCTCATCATGAATCGCTCCGCCGGGATCTCGACTTCCCAATATGCATTTGCGTCCATCTTCGTGCTCCTCGCAGCCTTGGGCGTGCGAGAAATGCGGATAGGACCCGTCTGCAGCAAGGTGGGCGAAATGTTCGAGCCCGCCGTCCGCGCCAACTACATCGAAGCGTACGACAGCATCCAGCTCCGGAAACGCTATACGGGCATTGAGCCCATAGACTATGGGCTGCGGTTCCTCGTCGTGGCATTCCTGCCTGGAGCCACGGGGGTACCGGACCCAGGCCAGCAGTTACAGCAGGCGTATTTCCTGCTGTCTTTCTTCCCCGTCGTGGCGATTATGAGTGTTGAGGCTGGGAGGAGGGCGAGTTTTCGCACGGCTATTTACTTGTAAGGATATGCACAATTTGATGATTACTTTGGGTGACATGCTAAATTGGAGATAGCACTTCGCTCTGGGCACTAGCCTACCAGACTGTCGGCGGAGCCATCATCCTTGCGCTCTATGGACTTGCGTTTGTGACGGTCATTGCGAAGCCCGAAGGGGGTGCATTACAGCTTACTGATCCCGTCTCACGGGGGCCTAGTAACGGGTACGCTGAGGCACTTCTACCGAGTCTGGTGCTGGGCTACTTGTTACCGACCGGACTCATCTATCTACCCTACGACGACTGGTCTTTGACTCAAGCTTTCATTGCTGTGTGGCAGCCGGCTCCTCTATTTGTCAATCTCTTGCTCGTGGTGTTTACCTGGGCATACACGGATGGCGCGGGCGACACACTTCACAGCATAGTGTCCACCTCGGGAGGCTTGAAGCAGCTCAAGCAAGTCTACGCACTTGGTTTCGTGGTTGCAGCGGCTGCGCACTGGACTTTGCTGACGATTTGCTTCCTTGCATCTGATGCTCGCTTGTCATTACAGCACGTCTTATTCCCAGACTGGCAACTCTTCGTGGGTGAGAATATCAGCCCGACGTTGCCGGAGGCACTTCTGTACATCTTTCAATGGGACTTTCTCATTATCGCTGCGACGATGTTGGTCCTTGCATACATGGTGGCGCTTGATGTGCGAGGAGCATACCCCAAGAACGCACCGTCATCTGGAAACATTATTGGGTTGCTATGTGTTGGTAGTGTTATAATAGGACCCGCAGCAACTGTTGCTGCTGTCTGGTACTGGAGGGAGGGTTTTCTTGCAGAGCAGCAGATGGAGAAGCCTGAGTCGGCGAAGAAATGATTTGACCTGCGGCGCGAATTTGCTGCTTATAGCTGGGAACCCGCGATGACGGTTTGCGTAGCAGCAAAGTACATATCCTTACAATGGGGAGACCTCACATCTTGGCGGATGCAGGAGATATCTTACTTACTCCGTCCACCGAACCAGGTCTCTGGAACGTCTCCAGCGCACGTCTAGCGATCTGATCGCCCCACTCCTGAGTGAAATGACCCCCGTCTTCAACTGCCGTCCAGTGACAGCCATTCTTCCACATCCGCGCCAGATCCTTCATCACCGGCTCGCCAAGCACGGGGTCCTTCATTCCGCATGCCATGAAGACATCCTCCGCCTTCCACTGATTCGACGTGGCATACATGCGAGCGCTCTCCTTTGAAATTTCCACCCCCTCCATGGAAGGGTCAGTCATCACCAAGTTTGGGAACCGGCGCACACCAGACTTGAAACTCTTATCGGGAAAAGGCGCGTTATATGCATCAGCCTCAGCCTGAGTTAAATGGGGGCAGGATCGTTTCATCAGGGCTCCAATATCCATGTCCGGCGTACGGTTGTTGTATGCTCTCCATTGGGTGAAACCTTCAGAAGGCACTTTGCCGACAGCTAGAGATGTATTCATAACCACAAAGCGCTTGAAACGCCACGGGAAAGCGATCGGTAAAGTCAAGCCGAGCAAGCCGCCCCAGTCTTGCACAATCAGCGTGACGTTGCGTAGATCCAATTTCTCGATGAAGTAGAGCAGAGAGTCGCGGTGGAATGTATAAGTGTAATCTTCCTCTCGTGTTGGTTTTGATGATCTACCAAAGCCAAAGAGGTCCGGTGCAACGACCCTCCGAGGTTGCTGTTGAGCTTTAGAAGTTTGGTGTCCTAGCAAGACGGGGATCATTCGTCGATAGAGGTAAGACCACGTTGGTTGTCCGTGAAGACAGAGGTAGACTTCGTCCTCTCCCTTTGAAGAGCTCTCGCTCCTCTCGTCAATGTAGGCCATTTGGAGGGACCCATTTTCCAGATACCGCGGCTGGTACGGGAAGTCCGGAAGATTGTTGAAACGGCTCGAAGGCGTTTGCACGGAAGGGATGTTTTTGGCCATAATTTTCACAGCGGCACCGAACGTATCTGGCCTCTGTCTCTTGTGTAGGCCTGCAGAATGATTTTAGAACAAAGAGTAGATGAAATTGTAAATGGCATACGGATACGGATGGCGCGGAGTACGCCGAGGTTCTATATTCGACCGAGGAAGTCGTTCGGCTTGGGGTTCTTGGGACCCGACTTGCAAACGTCATGTGGAGCACGAAGCATCCCATCCATGTCGCCACCATCACAAGTTGCGTCTCTAGCGAGCACCTGGTGTAGCGAGCTGACATAAGTTGATCTCCTATTCATCAAATCTATCGCCCAAAGAGATCATCAAACAATGGCCAAGTTACAGAAGAAAAGCATACAGGATTCACCTGCAAGCAAGACCTACTCAGGCTCCTACTTCGAGCCGCCACCGCCACCATCGTACGCCGAAGCCGCGGATCCCAAAACCGCACCACGTCCTACTGCAGGCCCAACCATCCACAAATTCGCCCGCCGAGGAATCCGCCGCACCGTATCCGTATCATGCAACAACGTCGACCGCTTCACCTTCAAACCCTCCCGCACCCACGGCGCCAGCATCTGGATCTACCCGGGCAGCAGCCGACGGAAAACCCTCCCTTTCGGATGCCTAACCTTCGCAACTAACATCAGCGCCTTCTCGCTGCACTTCGCCGGACCGGAGGAAGGCTCGGCACCGACCGCGACGAACGTCCGCGCCCGCGTCGGCCACCCCCATCCCTCGGTATTCTCCTTCCAACCGCCGGCTAGCATCTCGCAGGGGCGAAGCTACAACTGGACGCACCGCAAGGGGCGATTCCGACACACGAAATTCGGGCTCTCGGAGGAGCTGCCGATCGTGTACGACCTGACGACCGGGGTGTACAATGAACGGATGGCGTCGATCCGGCTGGCGAAGAAGTCGGTGCAGGGGGCGACGATGACGTGGTTTCTGGAGCCGGAGTCCGAGGTCGAGCAGGCGTTCTTGGTGCTTTCTGCTATTGGGGTGATGGCGCGGTTGGCGAGGGGGTTGGAGGCGGATGTGGATATTATGGCGGGGTTTGGAGGGTTCTTTTGGATGCCGGTTTTGGCTTCGTGAGGGCTGACGATTGGGGCCTTTTGGGGCTAAATTGGCTGACCGATCAGTTGTTTGGCGCTTATGTGGTTATGTTTTTGGTTGCGTTGAAAAGGGGCGTTGGTTTATGGGTGGATTTGCCGGCCAATTGGGTATTGGATCCAGGTCTCGAATTGGACGACCTGGCTACCCTGTATGAATTTATGGGGCACGGAAGGAGGGTGCTTTTCGCTTTTGACGACATAATGCTTGGTCATTTCACGACAACAGATTGAGCATCTTGATTCGCTAGTACATGCTTTACGGCTTTTACTTCATTCTGGCCTTTTTTGACGATCTGTTTGGCCTGCAAAGCGGAGAGGCCGGGCCTGCATGTGGGCAATACTACCGCGATCCGACCGACTCCATCTCTGTCTGTAAGTGACACTCTTAGACACGACCAGAGCTTTTCCGCGAACCAAAGAACCGGACGCCTCTACAGAATGGAACAAGTGTTCGTCTTAGCGGGCATTATCATAGACACCGGCCAGAGACCGTGATTCAAGCAGGGTCAATTCTTCTTCGCCACCCCACCGGAGACTTTCTGATGGATCTGCTGGTCTCTGTCCTCTAGGTCATGGTACTAGAGAGCAACACAGCTGCTCTCAATTGGCTTAGCGAATCGGTCGGTGCGCCAAAGTCAGACACATAAAAATCGGGCTCCAGGTGCGTCTCTTCAAAAGCTCCAGAGCCTTTGCTTGAGAGAGTGGGACAACTTCACCTCAGACTTCAGGAGTCCTGCATTTGCGCAGGATTCCGTGCATTCCTTAACTTCAGGTCACGCAAGAGATGAGCACCAAGTAATGAATAATGACCAATTCATAATATCTCTCAGTATTGCTCTCCTCCGCTTGACCTCCGGTCCATCAGTTTTGAACCGAAGTCAGCAACAGCAATGCAATGACAACGCACGGGATAATTCAAGCGAAAAGGGGTATGTAGATGAATCAAGAATTTCTTCATATGGATTTCTCATTCCGGGTATCTAAACAAAACAACCTCCTAGAAAACTTCCCTTCCCCCTTCCTCTCCTCCCTTTCCCCTTCCCTACCCTCCCTTTCCCCTTCCCTACCCTCCAACCACAAACCTAAGCCTTCTTCCACTGCCCAGCATTCTCCGCCCCCTTCCCCGCCGAATTGGCACCATCCTCCACGCCACCCGTGACAGACTGCAGGCCGTCTCCGACGGCTTTCGTGCCCGTCGTGCTGTTAATGGTCTCGCCGACGCCGCGGCCCGCGGTGCCGATGATGCCGCCGGCGGTTTTGGTTACGCCGCCTGCGAGGTTGCCGAGCTAGATCGGGGGGTTAGGAAGTGGATAGGTGGATGGAATGGGTGGAGCAGCAGGAGGGAACATACGGTGGAGGTGACGCCCTTGGCTACGCCTTGGGCGCCGGAGTCGTTGTTGTTGCTGTTCATTGTGGATTTCCTTTAGAGGTTGTTGAGCTCGATGTTGCTGTCCTTCAAGCTAGGGTTAGCGAATGAAACTACTCAGTATCCAGATCCTCTGACAGTCTCGCCGCCCATGCTAGATAGCGTGGGGAATACACACACCGAGTTATTATTGCTTTTATCGAGACTGCTTTGTAGGTCCCGATGGACTGGTATCGCTTTCTTAATCCTAACGACTTTGGCCTCTTCCTAAGTGTTCAAGTCAAAGACACGTAGGCAACGAGGTTGATATTATATACCAGACATTAAATGAAACGAACACGAGGTCTGACCCGCAATTGTGGCTACGTCAGGATCAGCAGCGGGTGACGTCGGTGTGGCGCAGAGAGGTATGGGTCAGCTAGTTTCCTTCTTGGGAAAGATCGTGATGGAAGCTGGCGATTTGCTGGCCATGTAGGTCGAAGCATTTGGGTAAGAAGTGTGGGCTACAAATGAGATCGCGGGAAGAACAAGACTTGAACATAGTATTGCGGGGCGAATAGTGTTGGGCATCCTGGCAGCGTACCGCTAGTGTAGTACGCTTTGGAACCTTGCGCCTGGTTTAGGCAGGCACGCGTTCTGCTGTAGTTCACCAGCAGTTTTCAGCCTTGATGGAGTCTCGATAGTATTAGGTCCCTGGTCAGTAGACTCTACGTTCAAGTCTTGACATTATGACTTGAAGTTGATCGCATTCCGAGACACTGTAAGCATCACGTCGCGTCACGTCGCGTCGCTGCGCTGCGCGTCACAAGACGACAATGGCAGTGGCCGTTCTGAGAGAGTATCTTTGATCCACGTCTTGGGAGGAGATCAAGAGGGCAAGCACGTCTACACTAGAATCTTGAGCATCCTCGCCGTACACGCGCACGCGCGACGTTCAACGATGAGACGACCACGACGACTGCGAGGGAGCCGTTGGACATGATTGGCTTGCATTAGTATCGCATCGCAATGCATTTGAATTCCTTCATTTACGCATCCATGGCCTTCTTGTCCCAAGAGGATAGTAGTGAATGTGGTTGCTTGGATTAACGGCTGATTAACAGCAGTAAATTGATGTGGAAAACAGAGAGGGTAGAAAGAAGAAAAAAAAAAAAGCCAATACGCGTGTCTGTCAGCGTTCATCAAGCCCACGAAATTGCGAAGCGCGCATCGAGGAAGAGGGATAGATGAGACTAGACCTACTCGGACTAGCGGGATCAAGCGGAACAGAGACAGCTGGGCAGAGATAAAAACATCGCCCATCGCCCATCGCCCGCCGCCCACTCGACCGATTTGCGCCGACGACCATCTCCGCCCGCTAAGCTTAGTCAGCTGTAGGCTGTACTGCCTCGACTGAACACCCCCGCACTAGGCTTGAAACAGCAGATCGCACCAGCCAGACACAACAGTTGCGATGTGGGGGTGCTGCGTCTCTATTTACCTTTGAACACAGAGAAGCCGAAGAAAAAAAAATTACCTTCCGCGAGTCATCGTCTCCATCCGCTCCTACGCTCCGCTGCGCTACGATCGGGGCAAGACGGCAAGTCGCTTCTGCGCCTAATTTACTTCCTACCACCTTCGCTTGCATCGCGACTGGGTGAGGTGGGTCGCACAGCGCTATCCACGCCTCAGGCATTCAGAGAGAACCGAGCAGGCCCTCGAGCTCTCGAATCTACCCCGAACGAAGATGGATCCATACCGACCTCAGTCACCCCAACTCTCCTCCTACGCTCCGCAGTCCCCCGACCTTTCCGGCCGACCTCAAAGTCCTGATCTCTCCGGCCAACCCGCACAGCCCGCTTTTGGAAGCTTCAACCCACTCCAGCAGCAACAGTCCCGATTCGGAGGAGCATTCGGTGGTTTCCATGGCGGTGGAGGTGGCGGCGGCGGTGGTGGTGGAATAAACTACCCGACTTCAGTCCCCCAACAGGGCTATCAACAACCATACTACGACCCACACCAACAACAACACCAACATCATCATCAGATCATGGCCGCCGTCAAAACCGAAGACGGCGACTACTACCCGGACGCGCCTCCAACGAAACGACCCCGCGGCCGCCCTCCCGGATCCGGGCGCAACCAACTAGCCACCACCTCATCGAACGGTCGAACTGCCTCCTCCCTCCAACAACCCGCCGCAACCCCCTCCCAACCCTCCACCGACCCCACCCTCGGCGTCGAGCTCAAAACCTCCTTCCCCGTCGCGCGAATAAAACGCATCATGCAAGCGGACGAGGACGTGGGCAAAGTGGCGCAAGTCACCCCCCACGTCGTCAGCCGCGCCCTGGAACTCTTCATGATCAAACTGATCTCGGCGTCGGCTGTGCAAGCCCGCGGCGGCAACCATAACAACAACAATAACAATAACCCACCTAGCATCAAAACCGAAGGGTCCAGCGGCGCAGGAACAGGAGCAGGAACAGCGAATAAAGGACCCAAAAGGATCCTGGCGCAGCACATGAAGAAAGCGATCCAGGGGGACGAAACGTTGGATTTCCTGGCGGATATCGCGGACAAAGTCCCGGATGCGCCGAGTAAGCAGTCTACGGCGGCGAAGAAGGAGGCGGCGAGTCAGCCGGGGAGTGAGTCGGAGGGGGAGGCGGAGGTGAAGCCGAAACGGAAGGGGAGGAAGAGGAAGGGGAGTGCGGAGGATTGAGGATTGTTAGGAGGGAGAGAGAGGGAGGGGGGAGAAGGAGGAGAGGGAATCAGTAGAGGGTGGGGATGTTGTAGGGGTTTGGGGTTTGATCTGGTGGTTTGGAGATGGGTTTAGGGTACTCGACATTGGAAGGGGAGGTTTGGAGGGGGGTTTTTTTTTTTTTTTTTTTTTTGGTTAGGTTTTTATGAGATATGAGAGCATACAATGGTAGAAACAAAATGCCATCAGAGGGGGCAATTTGAACTTTCTATTCTCTGTCTCCCCTCTTTTTCTTTTTCCTTTTCTCCTCTTCTGCCCCCCCCCCCCCCCCCCCCCCCCCCCCCCCCCTTTTTTTTTTTTTTTTTTCCGTTAAAATTTAGCTGTAGGGCAGAAGGCTAGTAGCGCAAAACAACCGTTCCAAAAATGGGAGATGAAGGTGAGAATCGAACTATCTCGAATCTCCAAAAAGAAAAAAGAAAAAAAAAATCACATCTCCTCATTCCTTGAATTCCCCTCTCTCTAACAACGACCGTCCCCAAGCAAGCACAACCACCCCCTCTCACACGCTCCCCACGCTCTCTTTTGGTTTTCAGAAAAATCGATCCCCACGATTTGTCCTTGTTACTCTGGCGACGCAGGAGCGCCCCGTATCAATCACCCCCTCCGCGACATGAGTCGGCTGCCCGATATCCCTCATTACGTTCCCCTGATACCTCTCCAGCGCGGTGGCAGTCACTATAAAGAGACTCTCGACCGCCGCTTCCGCCGTCGGGCGGATCCCGCTTTTGGCTGCGATGCCTTTCGAGGAACAGTTGATTCCGTAGTGGTAGGTGAGAATGGCTCGGAGGGAATGATGACCGGATTGCTGCTGGGATCTGTGGGGTCTTTTTTCGCCTTCGGTGGCGACAAGGTCGGCCGTCATGATACCGATCTCGGAGAAATGTTCGGTGGCGCCTAAGGGGCGCGTATTCAAGATCAATCCGGCGTTGACTAGGAGCAGTCAGTGAAGTGATGAGATGGTTCTGTGCCCAGATGATTGGTACCTTTGATTTGCTCTTTCAACGAGTCCATCCTGGTGCTGCAGTTTTCCGTGTGGCCCTGATGAGGCCCCAGATCGCTGCTCATTGTTAAAGAAAGAAAGTTCAGGACCTATATCCCAGAAGTAATGGTTGACAAATTATTAACAGTGTGGAAGAAACGCAGCATCGGGTTCTAAAGCAAAACTGCAATCAACTGAGCCTCTCAAAGACCTAAATGCTCTCCATGCTTCCGAACGCATGTAGTTGGAGTGACAACCCTGTACTTGCCTTGACGGCTTTTAACATCGTCACCAATAAACCTAAGCCCCTCGGAAATCATCTCCATCTCCAATCGCAAGTACACAGAGGATTACTGGGTGCGAAGATAAGCTTAGACAAGTTATGCGAAGCTCCTGTCACGAGACCTGTGTTCAGTTGCGACTAGCAAGCGTGAGGAGTGCGAAGGATCAAAAGGTGGGATGGTATTTAGCAGACCGAGGCTGCCGGACATATCTCCGATAGTCCAACACCAAGGAATGCAGAAACTCCTATGCCGCATGCAATCGTACTCGCGCACTTTGAGGGCTCGACACGAACATGCAGGCGAAGGGTCGATCGAGTTGAACGCCGTGTGCGCGCTGAACGGCGCCGGAAGGAAGGCATATCAACTCTGCATTGCAGATGTGCCTCTGCAATGCCTAGGTCTATGTTATTACTTTAGAGGGCACTTCCTACACCATGCTGACAGAAACCATGGTGATGCCTGCGCAAGGCGACGAGACACGGAAACATGACGGTGTCTAACCGCCATGGTCGAGGGAATTGCAGCAGATTCGGCATCAATTCAAGGGAGATGGAGAATTATACAGATCATACCATCATCCCAAGTAGCAAGCGGAAGTAATAGTTAATATTCCAATAACGAACGGGCATCTGAGTGTGATCATACCTCGTTCGTACAGCTTCACTGTCCCCACCAAACAACTGATGATCAACGGGGTTCCATTGCATCCATCAGTGCGAGGAAAACGAGAAGAGCGCGGAAGCCCTTTCAGGGATCCGTTCTGATAAGTGGCTACAGAAGCAGCCGAAAACGGAAAAAAGGCAGGAGTAAGAACGAAATCATCCCACTCTATCGACCAAGTCAACACTAATGCAGGGGAGCAGAACACAGACATCCGATGAATTCCTCACGCCATGCCGGCGACAATAAAAGGCCCGAAAGATATGTACAAGAAACACCCAGGGCACAAAGAGGGTTCAAAAGTACAAAAATACCAAAAAAAAATTCCGTTTACAAGCCTCCTCTCTTTTCAGAGGGGCTCCCCCATCAACTCCCGGCCAAAACGATGCGACAGCAGGCCCTCCGCCGGGGCCCACCGAAAATAAGAATGCTTGCCACCCCTCACATCCTCATCTTTCGCTGGCACGATCGCCCGCTCACCTTCTGGGGTTCCCATGAAGACGAGATGGCCATGCACTCAAATATCCAAGATTTCCTCTTCGGGTGGTTGGCTGTTCGATTGTTCGGTTTAGAGCTAGCGCGGAACAAGGGAGGGGTTCCCCAGTTTATTGTCCGCACTTTTTAATCCACGCCCGCATACAGATCGACGACGATATTGATGGCGGCAACGAGGATCTCGGCGGCGATGAGGACGATGACGATCCATTCGAGGTATTCGCCTATAAGGGAGAAGAAGAGAAAACAAAGTTAGGTCAGGCCATTTCATTTCTCCATCCTTTTTTTTTCATTTTTTTTCTTTTTTTTTCATTTTTTTTTTTCGGTGGGGAAAAAGGGGTAGGGCAAAGAAACTCACCATGCGTATGGCTCAACTGATCCTTCAAAACAGCCAACAAATCCCCGACGACACTAACCCGTTCCTGCATCAACTCGACGCGCTGGTCCATTTCCAGATAAGACCTCACAGCCTGGTAGACGGGTTCGAGCTGGGGTTCCGCCCACATGAGTTCGGGAGCATCGAGGACTGAGCCCTGCAGGTGGATGTTGATGCGGAGGATGAAGAGCTCGCCGATCTGCATGTTGATTTCGCGGCGGGTGAGGTTGATGCGGCCGGTGCGGGCGATGGTCGAGGGGATCGATTGCGTGGTCGTGATGGTGGTGGAGAGGAGGTCTTCGTAGAGGGATGTCTGGAGGGAGAAGGAAGGGGAAAAGGGGGTCAGTCCTTGTTTTTCTTTGCTGTTTTCTTCTTACCCTCTTCCTGTGGATTTTCATCGCTAGATGCTGGGCCCCGGGAGAAGGGGAATTGGGCCCGAAGAGGAAATCAGGAAGAACCAAACCCTCTACATGAAGAACAGAAAGGGGAATTAAAAAAAAAAAAAGAAATAAGAACATACCTTCGTACTCTGCGCCAACGCATGACTAATAGCCAACTTCGTCATATAATTCCTCTTCTCCCTCAGACTAATAAAATCATTATAGATCCGGGCCTGGTACTCGCGGGTATAATAGAAATTAAACTCTTCGGTCTGGACATCATCTTTGGCGAGCTTCTCGTTCTCGAACCGCGCGATTTCTTTCAGGAAACGTTGTTCTTCGCGCGGGGTCATGCCCCAGAGGACCACGACGCCGTATTCGAACAGGAAGATCTCCGGGATGTGGATGGTGGTGTCGAAGTCCGGGGTGATGGGCCGGTGGAGAGGGGTGGTGGGGTCGGTGGCGGTGGTGGGTTCGTGGGTGAGGTCGGAGGTGGAGTGGTGGTGGTGGGTGGAGGAGCCGTGGAGGGGGGACTCGGTGGAGGGGCTTTCAAGGGCGGTTTCGGAGGGGTGGTTGTGGTGCTGGTGGTTGGCGTCGTTGTTGCTAGTGTCGTGGTCTTGAAGGGTTTGGCCAGCTTCTTCGTCTTCGCCGCTTCGTTGGAAATCTATTAGGTCTTCTCGTCGTTGTTGAGCGTTCTCCTCGACTTCGATCGCCGAGTCGGAAAAGCGGCGGACAGGTTGGCTTTGTATCCGCGACACGCCCTCGTCGCTCTCTCTTTCGACACCGCGTTCGCTTACAGTGTCCACCTTTCCCGCCCCACTGTCCCCAAGACTCCTTCTCCGTCGTTCTTGTCCATCGCCTTCATTCCGACTCTCGCCACGCCCTGCGTCGCCGCCATCTTCCCTCTCCACTCTGTACCGGTAAGGCGAATAGATACACTCGTCGAACAGCTTCGGGTTCGCCGCTTTCGTCTTCCCTCTCCCCTTGAGAAAGCGCATGAGCTCTTCCATCTTGTAACTTCCCGCCGTACAGTAAGCCGTCACACGCGGCAGCTTTATGCGATCCTCCTTCCCCAATCGTGCGGCATCTCGTCGGGCTGTGGGGTCCTTGATGCGGGTGAACTGCGAGTAGACCTCGCGCTGCTCGGCCTCATCCTCTAAGCGGGCGGCTTCCTCGGCTTCCTGCTCCGGGTTGGGAAGGAGCTTGAGTTTCTGTGCTGTGCGGGTAGTACGTTGCGGGCCGATCTTGCTGGCAGGGTGTTGGGCAGGGAGAACGAGAGGAGCGCCGGAGCTGTTTCGGCGGCGGAGTTTGCTGTTGAGGGCGCTCAGCATAGGTTGGGTGCCATCGCGCAGGCCGCCGGAGTTGGAGGCGGAGGAGGACGAGGAAGCGGCAACTCCGGCTGGGTGGTGTTGGGGAATGGCACCACCGGATTGGGAATAGGGAGGGAAGCCGGGACGACGGTTCGGCGGAGAGGAGGTGGTGACTTGCGGGTTGAAGGTCACACTCCGAGGCGGTTTGGGGGAGGGTCGGGACGGGATGGATTGCGGATGGGAGGGGGTGATGGAGGAGGAGTTGGAGTGGGTGGGTAAGAGCGGAGTGGTCTCGGAGGAGGACATGGCGGCGGGGAAGGTCCTGATGGGGGCGGAGGCCCTGCGGAGGGAGGGGATGCCGCCGTGGCTGAAGATGGGATCGTCGGTATCACCGGCCGTGTGCCAATGTCCGGATTAAATTTCCTGCCCAGATGCTGTACCTCGCCAATTCCCACGTGATTGGTTACACCGCTGTGGACGCAGAGAAAAGGCAAAGGGCGTCGATGGGGATACACAACGGTGGTGACAACCGGCAGACGCCTGCGCGGTTCGCTGCTGTGATGCAGTCCAGACTACGGTACCAACCACTACAGTTGACAGTATCCTCGTTTCATCCCGAAAGCTTCAGCTGCCTGCGTTCGGCATGACGACACCCCGCGGCATTAGCGTCCGCCTCGTCCACCTCCGCCGCCCTCCCGCTGGCCGCCCTCTCCTGTTCGCCCCATCAATCTTGATCAACCTGATCATCAGCGCTGAGCTCGACGGTTGGAGAAGGGCATCCCGGCGCGGTACTGAGAGTACTGAGAAGACTGGCACAGCTGGGGCAGTCAGCATATCATACCCTGCCCGCACCCGCCCGCTGTCCACGTGCAGCAAATGAGGGATGCGGGCACAATCTGCGCCTCTCTGTGGCGATGCGCGCCCCAGCCCGTAGGTGTCGATCCATCCTTCGAACATAGATGATGACCTTGTACTACCGTCGCAGCCCAGACTCCATCGCCGCCCAGACTCCCTCCATTGAAGCGAGAAAGCAAGTGAGGTGTCCTTCTGACTGTTCCCATCGATTTCATCTCTTCCACACTCATCTACTTTTCTCTGCTGTTGTTCTCTCTCAATCTCATTCCCTTTCTCTAATCTTCCGTACACAGACGCACTGTCGTCATTTTGCACTGTTGAGGAATTCATTCGCATCTTGTCAAACACAGGAAACCAGGGAAAGAACTGATATGCGCTATTGTGCTGCCAACCTTTTCTTGTTGCTCAACAGCTCTGGCACCATCTTCTCTTCCAGACAGCCAACGTCGGAATTCACCAGGGACCCAAGAAAGAAATAAAGAAAGGAAGGGAAAAAGGTGTTTGTTGTACCAAAAGAATAATATTGACGTCACGCATCTATTGGACCTGAACAGGAGCCATCTAACCCGAACGTATCGCGGAAAAGACGAAACAGCCAGTCCCACGGTGGCGAGAAAGAAATAAGATAATAATCAAACATCGAAAAACCCCAAATTCAAAAAAAAAAATAAAAAATAAAAATGGACCAAATCATCCTCTTCGGCGACAACCTAACCGAACAATCCTTCACCCAACACCAACCGCCGAGCCCCACGACCTTCGCCTGGGGCGCCGCCCTGTCGGCCCTCTACGCCCGCCGCCTCGACATCATCAACCGCGGCCTGTCAGGCTACAACAGCACGCAAGCCCTGCGCGCGCTTCCGCTCTGCCTGCCCGAACCAACCCAGACCTCGCTGCGCCTGCTCACCATCGGCTTCGGCACCAACGACGCCCGCATCCCCCACTCCCCCGGCGGGCCCGACCAGAGCGTCAGCGTGCCCGAGTTCGTGCGCAATCTCCGCGACATGGGCTCGCATCCCGCGGTGCGGGCGCATGCCGACACGGTGAAATTCGTCTTCATCACGCCGCCGCCCGTAGACGAGCGCAGACTGGCGAAAGCCGATGCAGAGAAGTATGGGAGTCTGGTGATGGGGGGCAAGTTGCGGCGCAGGGCGGATCGGACGGCCGAGTATGCCAAGGCGGTTAGGGAGTTGGGGTTGGAGTTGGGCGTGCCCGTGTGCGATGTTTGGAGCGCGATGGTGGTGCGGGCGGGGTTTGGTGCCGCGGGTCGGGATGAGGAGGAGGTGGGGGATGAGACTGCGAGCGGTGCTGCTGCATCAGTAGCCGCTTCACCGAGCGTCGACACCGGTAGGCGGGATCAGACGGATGGGAGCGGAGCTGGAGCCGCCGCTGCCGGTGCCGGTGGTGGCGGTGGTAGTGGTGGCGGTGGCGGTGACGGGGAGGATGCAACAGTAACACCGCTACCCGCACCTCTCCCCGGCTCTCTCGACCTACCCCCCAACGAATCACTGCAGTCCTTCCTGCAAGACGACGGCGTGCACCTCAGCGCCGAGGGTTCCCGGGTCCTGTTCGGCGAACTCATGACCGTCATTGACAAGCACTACCCAGAGCTCATGCCGAGCGCGCTACGCATGCAGGTGCCCGCCTGGGACGACGTGCACGCGTGGATGGAGGTGGAGAAGAATGGACGGAGTGAGCAGCGGGAGCAGCAGGAGCGGATGAGAGCTAGGAGGCCCGGGGGAGAAGGGGGCAGAGTACTCACGGGGGAGTTTGAGGCTGTGTTGTCCGATGCGAAGCAGAGCGCGTGAAAGGGTTTCAGGAGAGGGGGAGCGTGAAGTGAAGGAATGGATGAGGGTTTGGAGACGGCAGGTCAGGGGTAAGGATGTGGACGAAGGGGAGGAAAAGAGAGAGAGAGAGAGGGGAGATGGGGGGGTAAATACGGTCTTTTTTATTTTAGAGGAGTGGAACAAGCAGAAGGGACAGGAGATAAGCAGATGAGGAAACTTCCAGAATGAGATTTGATGATTGGGATGAGGGGTGCTATTTATGTACGCAGGTGTGGGAGAGATATATAAAAATCGTGTAAAAGCGTAGCAGCTGTTTGGCTCGCCACACGACGCAGATATCGGGAAGAGTTGAATTTCAATGGAGAAAACTACGATGCGGCGTCGGATGAGGGTGCGTTAGTGATTGTTACGAGCAGATGGTCCGATGTCTTCCCTTGCTATTCATTACCCCGTAAGATATTATCTTTAGCTCCCCATTCGGGCATCCGTGATGATTCTCGGCCGCCACAAGGAAACCTGTGGCGTCGGGCTCCACATATTTCTCCTCGGCGGACCAGGAGCGTTCACGCGACTGCCTTTCATCCAAAGTGAATATCAGGCGCCTATTCCGCAAGCCTCTTGCCTGATTCGGATGGTTCTTCGCTTGGATCTTCCAAGTACCTTTTCATTGAAGGCTACAAAAAGGTCATCAAGCGGGACTTACATTTATGTGGGCGTCGCCATTTTCGGCAAAGATAGGCGCTCTTTAGATTGAGGCTGTACAGCTCAATTGCGCGTCTCCACCCCCGCCAGCACCAGGCAAAGCAGTGGCCAGCAGGTTTGTTGCACCGTCACGTTCGATCATGACTCTTCTGTTCTCAACCTGCTCTACACACTCGTTCACTTTGTTCGGCTGACATTCTCTTTTCGTCTTCTACTTTCACTTACTAGAGCAGCTTGACCACTGCCGCTACATACTACTGACCGAAATCATCACATACCGCCGCCAAGATGAAGTCGATGCAACGCAAGTTCGGCGGGCTCATGAAGCGCTCGGAGAACCAGGAAGACGTCCAGGTCGTGCTGACCGAATTCAAAACCGTCAATGACTCTCTTGAGCGCGTACGTCCGCCCCTCACCCTATCCTCAGAGCACATCCAGCTCGCCCAAGCAAGCGAACCCCCAAACTAACCGTACTTTCCTCCAGCTCGCTAAAGACATCCGCGAATACCGTAATAGCTGGGAAGACGCCCTCAAACTCCAATACGACGCCGCCGAAGCCTTCGCCTCCATCTACAAACCCATCGACTGCCACCCCGCCCCAGAACCGGGCGTCCAACGCAGCCAACCGGCCGAAACCCCACAATCCTACCTCCAGAAATGTCTCGGGCTGCAAAAGCTGTACAGCGACCTGAAAGACGACCTGCGGCAAGAAATCGGCATGATCGACCAGAAGCTCGTGCGGCCGGCGGAAGAAGCGCGCGCGGCGCTCAAGGGCCTGCATAAGACGCTCAAGCACCGGGAGAACATGAAGCTGGACTACGAACGGTACCTCAGCCGGGCGGAACACGCGCGGAAGAAGGAGATGCGCACGGCGAAGGAGGAGGCGAATCTGGCGACGGCCGAGTCCAACCTCGCGCAGTCGCAGATCGACTACCAGACGGCGGACGACCAGGTCAAGCAGACGTTCCCGCCCGTCTCCGCCGCCGTCGTGCAATTGTTGCCGTACCTCATGGCCAACATCGTCATGTTGCAGACCACGCTCGTGGGGCAGGTCTACACCGTGCTTGACACGTACACGAAGAAATACCGGTTCCCGAACCCGGCGCCGGGTGATAGGGAGATCGTCGAGGCGTGGCAGAGGGAGTTTGACGGGTTCCGGCGGGAATTGGAACAGGGGATTAGTGTCATCGCGAACGGGAAGGCGGTCAAGATGTCGATGGATCTGCCGCCGGAGAAGCAGGCGGGGACTGTGACGGGGTTAGGACTGCGGAATCGCGCGGGTGGGTTGATCGATAAGCGGAAGGGGTCTGGACAGCTCTCCGGCAACGGTGGTGCAGTGCAAGGACTGCAGAGACCGATGATTGCGAGCGGGAGGTCAGACGACCAGAATCAGCAGCCGCTGGCAATTACATACCCCGGGGGACATCAGGGGCAAGAAGGGGACGAGCAGACGGAGATCGCGCCACCGAAACCCCCGCGTCCGGGCACGATGGCCAGCAACGGCAACGGCGGCGGAGGGTGGAACAGCGGCAAACCCTCCCCAGCAATCCCCACGAGCACCAAACCCCGCATGCCCTCTACCTCCTCCCCATCCGCCCCAGCCGACGACCCTCCACCCCCACCCTACGAACAAGCCAACCCCTCCTCCGGCCCACCAAGCCGCTACCACACGCCACCGAACGAGTATCCCGCGGAAAAGCCCTCCTCAACCCCTTCCCTAACCCCCTCCACCTCCTCCTCAGCCCTCGCCTCAGCCGCTTCCTCGAAGAAGAAAAAGCCTCCTCCCCCCGTCCCCGCCAAACGTCTCGCTTCCTCCGCCAACCAGGCCCAGTACGTTACGGCACTGTATGATTTCCCCGGCCAGAACCCAGGCGATCTGAGTTTCCGCGAGGGGGATAGGATAAGGGTTGTGCATCGCACGGGGAGTACGGAGGATTGGTGGGAAGGGGAGGTTGAGGGACGCGAGAGGGATGTAGGGGGTAGGGGGAGCTTTCCGGCGAATTATGTTAGGTTGTAGGTTTGGGGTTGATGGTGGGGGGATGGGGGGGAGAGGGAGGAGAGAGGGAGGAGAGAGGGGGGATAGAGGGGGTTGTGGTGATGGAGTGGTAATTGGAAACTGGTGTCTCAGGGTTGTGTGGTGGGAGACGGGGGAAGGTAGATATTGCCCACCTTTGCTGGGTTTCGCGTGGGAAAAAGCGAGCGAATGGTGGGAGAGAGGGTGAGGTAGATAGGTAGCTCCTTCCCCAGACAGACAGACACACACACACACACGAGGCTCCCATCTCTCCCAATACCTTTGTCAAATGGATCCTTACGTGCGTAAGCATGAAGGCTACTACAGTAACATGGCCCACTTTGTTCCATACCTAGGTACCATGTAGCATTTCTCGAAAGGATTGCCTGTTCCTGCCCAAGTATAGTAGGCGTGGGACCTGGTATTTCGGATGTATGAGCGGGATCTACCTAGGGCGAAGCTAAGAAATCAGTGGGAAACTATACATCCATTCTAGAAAGGCTGTCGGCATGGAACGATGCCCGGGATGTGTTCTAGTGTCTACATGGAACTACTTTATGCACCAGCCCTATGTAGGACGAAAACTTAGTCAGCCGTTCGAGACGAGACCAGGCGGGACGCGACGCGTGACGTAGCTTGACGTCTTTAAGCTTCCAGGCTTGACGTCGTAAGTTGATCTTCCGGAGCTGCCGTACGTGTAATAATAAGCCCGTATAGTTGGCCATCCGGATACACCGGGACAGGAATAACCAGGTTGGGATTGCCATAGGAAGATTACTGATAACAAGCCATTGGAAGCATAAAGTGACATCAGCCTTATTGGGAAACATTCGCCTTCGTTTCTTGCTCCTCTCCCGTCTCTTCACGCTTACTGACGACTACATCTCTCGTGTCACTCGCCATCCCCACTGATACACCACCGACTACAGCAGACCTTCGACCTAGGAGTCGACTATCTCCATCGTAATGGCTCAGAAGGCACAGTCAGGCGGGGCCACGCCGCAGAGGAAGATTGAACTCTTCTCCGGCACCTACTTCGGCGCCTGCACCTTAGGCGGGATCATTGGTATGCGACCCATCCACCTGCTCTCAATCTTCGCGGGCCATTGCAAGCACCAACCCGGACACTAACCAACGTTAACAACGCAGCCTGCGGTCCAACCCACACCTCCGTCACTCCCCTCGACCTAGTAAAATGCCGCCGACAAGTCGACCCCAAAATCTACAAATCCAACCTGCAAGCCTGGTCCACCATCTACCGGGGCGAAGGCCTGCGGGGGGTCTTCTTCGGCTGGGCACCCACCTTCATCGGGTACAGCTTCCAAGGGGCCGGCAAATACGGCGCCTACGAAGTCTTCAAATACTACTACGGGGAGAAACTCTTCCCCTCCAGCCCCAAAACCATCGTCTACCTCGGCGCATCCGCGACCGCCGAGTTCATCGCCGACATCTTCCTGTGCCCCTTCGAAGCGATCAAAGTCCGCATGCAGACCACGCTGCCGCCCTACGCCTCCAGTCTCCGCGAGGGGTGGAGCAAAGTCGTAGCCGAGGAAGGCTACGCGGGGCTCTATAAGGGCATCTACCCCCTCTGGGCCCGGCAAATCCCTTACACGATGGTGAAATTCGCGACCTTTGAGTCCGCGGTCGAAATGATCTACAAATCCCTCAATAAGCCCAAGGAATCGTATACGATGCTGCAGCAGACGGGGGTGTCCTTCCTCGGGGGTTATATTGCGGGGATAGGGTGCGCGGTAGTGTCGCACCCGGCGGATGTCATGGTGTCCAAGTTGAATGCGGATAGGAAACCCGGCGAGGCGGCTTTTGGCGCTGTCGGGAGGATCTACAAAAACATCGGGTTTGCGGGGTTGTGGAATGGGTTGCCTGTGAGGATTGCGATGATCGGCACGTTGACGGTATGTTTCTCCTTCTTTCTCTCCCCCTCCCTTTCCCTTTCTTCTTCCCCTTCCTCTTCCTCTCCCCCCCCCCCCCCCCCCCCCCCCCCCCCCCCCCCCCTTAAACCTTGATGAAAAAAGTTCCCGGCTAATGGTAAATTCTTTAGGCTTTCCAATGGTTAATCTACGACTCCTTCAAGGTGTACTTGGGCGTAAGTCTCTCTCCTCCTCTATGGTGCGAACAGTTAAGCTAACTCAGCGGAACACAACAGCTCCCTACGACTGGCGGTCACTAGGACATTGTGCCTCATTGCATGCCGTAGGGCGTAATGCGAAGCACGAGTTGGTGATAAGTGAGCGTGTTTACTGAGTGGGGGAGTTATTTTGCAAGAGAAGGAGCGATTTTTCTGGGCATGTTGGGTTCTTTTTTTTTTTTTCTTCTCCTTTTCCACTGTCCATCCATGGGGAGTCGGGCAGGTAAGACAGGTGTAGTTGGGGTTTGGGGGGCGAAAAGCGGACCGAGATGTAATGCGGAGGATAGAAAGGAATTTGTCGACGATAGTTGAGAGTTGTGTCTTATTGAAAAGAATAGGAAAATTTAGGAAAATTACCGGGAAAGGGAGATTTTGGCTAATGCACACTGTCGAAATTGGTGTCTGCCTTTACTTCCCTCCCTCCCTCACTCCCTTTTCCTTCCTGCCTTCTTTTCTTTTCTTTTCTTTTTTTATTTTAGTTCCTTACTATTTTCTTTCTTACCTTCCTAACATCTTCCGAAGAGAAGAGGAGAGAAACCCCTCCGTATGCTTAGGAATGAGGTAGGAAGGTAAGTCTTGGATCGGAAGCTAAGTCTTGAATGACCGGATGGCTGGGAAAAGAAAGGTGTATGTACGCAGGTTTGTTACGTGTATATCACAGGCCCGTGGCACCTAAGGAAAATGCCTCTCTGACTGACACCCAACAACCATTCCTTCCCTTTTTTGAAGGGCAGCAAAGTCGTCCAAGCAGGAAGGAGGAAGAGGCACAGAGGGAGAGTTAAAAGGGAGGGGGGCAAGAAAAAAGAAAAAAAGGCCCCCGATCTTCCCTCCCCACTCTCCTTTCCTCTTCCCCCAAAGAGCCATATGGAAGTACTATCGTCTGCATACATCTAATCTGAACCACGAAGGATGGGCAAAGAAAGTCCGAAAATTTCAAACACCGCAGGAGAAAGGGGGGTGGGGAGAGGTTTGGGCTAGGAACGTTCAAACAAGAAAAGACACACAGAGGCAACGAACTCCACCACCCATCTTCCTTCTCTCGGAGGAGAAAAAAAGTGAAATGGGTAGAAGGCTGAAAAGGCAAGCATAATCAAAGACTGAAAATCAAAAAACCAAAAAATAAAAATAAAAATAAAAAGGCCCACACAAGAAGTAATAAGCATAGATAAAAAATCTGTAATTCTCGAAAACACCACCAAAAACCCACAACGCTAGAAACGTTTCCGTGATATGAATGAGAAAGCCAAAACCAAAGAAGGCAAACCCTTCCTTCCCGACCCCTCTATGCCCCATCGCAAAAGACCCAAAAAGGCATTGCCCATCACGTATCCCCCACTCCGCGCGCACGCCTCCACGCCGTCCCTTCCCCCAACCTCCAAGCCCGCTCATCGCTCCCTGAAAAATTTTTTTAAAAAAAAGCAATGTTAATCCCTCAAATCCGACTCCAAAATCGGACCCCCACCGTCCTCCAATTCCGACCCGAGCATATGACTCGTATCGTAGGCCTCGGTCATAATTTCATCTTGCTGCTGGGCGAGGGATTCCTCGTAGTGGAGACGGGATTTATTGCGGTGTTGTTGGCGACTAGTACTGCCATCGGCTGTGGCGACGGCGGTAGAGGAGGCGGGATCTTCGTAAGGAGAGGAGATAGTGGCGGCAGGTGGGGAACGGGTACGGGGGGAAGAGGAAGATGAGAGCGGGGTCGTTGTAGAAGAAGAGGAGGAGGAGAAGAAGTCCGCCGCCGTGGGGGATTCTTCGGGGGGTGGGGCGAAGGACCAGACCTGTTGCAGTTAGCATTGCGTTCATCTTCGAACTTAACAAGGTGGGGAAAGGGAAATGGAAAGGGAAAGGGAAAGGGAAAAGGGAGGGAAACGAACCTCCATAACAGTCTTCCCACCCCGACTAGCGAGCACGACGGCCTTCTCCTCCTCAAAAACCACGCGCCAGACAGCATCAGCCGGCGATCCCAACTCCCTAACCAAACAACCCCGCTGCAGATCCCAGACTTTAACCCTCCCGTCAGAACCGCCGGAGACGATCCGTCCATCGTCAAACTGCAAGCTCGTCACACTATTATCATGCGCAGCTAAGCGATGGATCGCGGAGAAAGTCTGCAGACTCCAGACGCGGACGGAGCCGTCGCTGCCGCCGGTGACGAGGGTATCGCCTCTTAATTGCAGCTGGCCGACAAGGGAAGTATGGCCCTGGAGTTGCGCGAGACATCTTCCGTCCTTCGGGTCCCAGACCCTAACACTCGTATCGAGTGACCCCGTCGCGACTCGACGGCCATCGAACGCGACGGCGTAGATCTGGCTGAAATGGCCTTGCAATGTGCGGAGACATCTGCCTTCGCTGATGGACCAGATGCGGGCCGTGGTGTCATAGGAGCCGGAGACGACGAGGTCGCCACAGATTTCCAGACAGCGGACCGAGGCCTGGTGGCCGACGAGGACGTGCTTGCAGACGCCCTTGCGGATGTCCCAGACGCGGAGGGTGGTGTCGCGAGAGCCGGAGATGGCGAGGTTGGGGCCGGACATCTTCAGGCAGCGGACGGTGCTGGTGTGGCCGCGCAGCATGTGCTGCGCCATGCCTGTGGTCAGGTCCCAGACGCGCACGTCGCGGTCGCAGCCGCCGGAGACGAGGATGTCGGCGTAGGGGACCATGGCCCACACGCCCATGACGTGGCCCTGTAGGCAGCGGAGGTGGCGGCCGTCCGGGTCGAAGACGTGGATCTTGGCGTTGTCGAGGGCGACGATGATGTAGGAAGGGGTGAGATGGAGGGAGGTGACGACGCCTTGGTCGGGCGTGATCTGGCGGGTGTCGACTTTGCCACCCGTCCGCCAGGCGGTCTCGACTTGATAGCGCTGTTTGAAGTGGGAGCGGTAGCTGGTAGCTTTCGGTCTGCGTTTTGCGGCGGATGAGCTCGCTCGGGCGACGGAGAGGGTAGGGGGAAGGACTGTCTGCGCGGCGTTCATGCTCGATCTCCTCGTCAGATCAGGCGCGCTGGATGATAATCCCGCTACCGTGGGGTTTTGCGCGTAAGCAGCACTGTAGCCGTAGGGGTTATTCGACCCTCTGTCCTGCGTCGCTGTCGCCGTCGCACCGGGTATAGGTCTCGCCTGCGCTGCAGAAGGCGGAGGAGGGTCATCCGATAATCTTCTATAGGCATGCTTCTCGCACAAGCTCTTCCACGCCATGTCATCACTGACGAGTTCATGCCACCTCCTACTAACCTGAGAGCTCCGTGCCAACGTCCGCGCATCCTCGATCGAAGCCAAGATGCGCAGACAGAGTTCATTGGGAAGCACAGCGAAGGGATCCCGTTTCAACCGCGGTCCGACCACACTCGCAACGAAGCCGAGCAGTTTCCCATCACACATATTCAGAAGCTCCGCCAGCATACGTTCTCGCTCGTCATTGTCCATGTCGGCAAACATGGCGCGCATATGTCTAAACCCAAAGTTCCCCGGTCCGCCGCGTGTTGAGCTCGTGGTAGAAGCGCGATCCGTCAACGTCTCGTCCAAGTCGATATCGCCGAGATCTTCATCTGGATCTGCAGTACTCCAATCCGGACCTCTCTGCATCGGCGTCGGACTAGGGGCGGGAGTCGGTGGACTCGCTGGAGCGGAGGGAAGAGTATTGCCCGGTATCACGTTGGGGTTCGTTGGGATCGGCATCGGCATAGTGGGTATACTGGTTATTGAGGGAGCGGGAGGGGCGTTCATAGGTCTCGGTCGGTGCTGAGAAGCGCTCGCTTTGCCGTGCCTTGAGGCGTAATAGCGAGCCTGCTTCTCAGCGGGTATCTGTGAATGCATACGTGCGAGGTTCACGCTGTCCTGGTGCTCGTTGTGGTTCGGGGAGGTGTAATCCATCAGATTCGAAGAAGGTCGCCGTTGACTCCACTCTGCGCCGTCCTCCATTTTGGGGTTATTGTCCTTTTACAGGATATACGATAGATTTCGTAAATCCCGCGTACGGAGGGGAAATCGTGTGTCGGTTGCGTTGCGTTGCGATGCGGTGCGGAAACGAGAGAGGGTTCTAAAGCCGCACGAGGTTTCGCTGCGCTCGTGATGCGTTCGCTGTAATGTTCGCGACGGGTCCTGTCACCCTGTTCACGGCTTTGTGATTGTGCTCCAGCCACGGGTCCTCGTCCTCTCACAAGACGACAGCAACAACGACAACCACTTCCGGATCCTCCTTTCTTACAGCATTGCACCCCAACCTACCCTTCTTTCGCTATTGCTGCCAGTGTCGTCGTCGATAGAGTCCAGTCTATTCCCTCCGGAAGACCAGCAACAAGCAACCTCCCAGCGAGCTAACCGCGACGTAACACAAATCGGCGGTCAAGCTCGGCCTTCCGTTCTTTGTCCCTCCCTGTCCTCACGAGTCCCGTGGTTCCAAACTCGGACTTTGTTCCGGGCGGAAGCAGATCAGATGCGCCAAGGAATAACGAAACGTTCCCGAATGGAAGAAAAGCGAGTTATGTCGTAGTCGTGGTAGTAGCAGCAGTGTGCGAGTGGCCGCGGGAGAGAAGAAGTGCAGAAGAATGTGCTGGAAGCAGCGTGGGAGAGATAATGGGCGCGCGAGGATGATTACTGGAGTCCGTCAGTCGTCAGTAGTCGGTCGGGTCAGCCAAGTCAGCGCTGCCCTGCCCTGGCCTGGCGTGCCCCAAGCGCCCGCGCCCGCGCCGATCTTCCACACGCCCTTTTGGAGGAGGCCGGAGTTGGGCCACGGAGAACACATTATTCAGAGCAAACCTTATTGAATGGTTTTTTAGGCGGTCCCGCGTATACCCTGCTTATTCACTTGGCTGACTACTACAACTACTACGAGAACAACCAGACGCACAGTCCAGGAGGGAAAGAAAAAGAGAAAAAGAGAAAAAATCAAAAAAGGATGGCGAATTGTTGCAAGAGATGAGGTGCTTACGCGTGGGAGACTGCTGACCGAAAGAGCAGCAGCACTTACAGCATGTTCTTCTTCAAAAAGACCACACTGTGTACTCAATTGGGACAGTGTAGCTTACAGCAGCGATTCTTCATGACACGCGCACTAGGTAGATAGCACTGCCAATACATAAATGGAAGCCACCAACTTCGCCTGAGAGACACAGAGTCATTTTTTCCCCTCAGAACTACTACATGATTCAAAAAGAAGAAGGCACCGCTATGTCAAATATACACGCACAACACCGAAGCCAAGCCACACCTCTCGCGCCTTGCCTTCGCTAAGAAAATGGGGGGATGATTGCTGCTCCTAGATACCATATGTTTGCCTTACAAATCCTCGCGTCAAGACTCCTCCCTTTACGGGGTAGTCTGGGTCGGTGGCGGGGTCTCGTCGAGGGGACGCTGGGGGTCTGTCGTGGGAATTAGCACACACGTCCTCGTACTGTCCGAACTCGAAACACTGGAGATCAATAGGGTGACTTACAGTAGAAGTTCTCCTCTGGTATCCTGCCACGGAGGAACTGCGGCTCCGAGCCACGGACGTAGATATCCTCGTACAGCACCTCCGGGGTCGGGTCGGGCACCGGCATGGCCTCAGCGGCCGCGACCTCCTCGTCGACGTGGCTACGGGCCTCCTTGTCGATCTTCTTCAGCTCCTCCTCCTCAGCGACGCCCCACTCGATGATCTTCTGCTTGAGGCCGGCGATGGGGTCGTTGGTGCTCCTCATGCGCTGGATCTCCTCACGCGTACGGTAGGTGGTGCCTGGGTCGGACATGGAGTGACCGCCGTATCGGTAAGTCACGTACTCGTAGACGAGCGGGCCGTTGTCGTCCTTGCACCACTGCTTGCCGTACTGCACGGCGGCCTTGACCGCGAGGACGTCCATACCGTTGATCTTCAGACCGGGGATGTACTGGCCACGCTTGTAGTACTCGGTCATGGCGGAGGAACGGCTAGCGGAGGTACCCATACCGTACTTGTTGTCTAAGAAATATTAGCATGTCTTCCACGCGCCCCGCTCCAGAAAAGTATGTAACTCACTCTCGCAACCAAAGATGACAGGGATGTTCCAGAGCTTAGCCAAGTTGAACGCCTCGAAGACCTGACCCTGGTTGGCGGCACCGTCTCCGTAGAGAGCCAGGGTGACGTTGGGCTTGCCCAGGTACATGTTGGCGAAGCCAATACCAGCACCGACGGGGACCTGAGCACCGACAATACCGTTACCACCGTAGAAGCCAGTGGAGAACATGTGCATGGAGCCACCCTTGCCGTAGGCGATACCTCCTCTCCTACCAAGCAGCTCACCGATGATCGATCGCACGGTACCACCTCGCATCATGGCGAAACCGTGGCATCGGTAGGCGGTGATGAGGTGGTCGGTCTTCTCGATGGCGTGCTCGATGCCGGCGGCGACGGCCTCCTGACCCGTGGACAGATGGCAGAACCCTCGGATCTTCTTCTCCTTGTACAGCCGGTCGGCGGCCATCTCCATCCGGCGCACGGCCACCATGTCGTAGTACATCTGCTTCAGCTCCTTCTTGCTCGTCTCGAGCGTGTACGGCGGCGGGTCCAGCTCGTAGGTCTCGAAGGCTTCGTCGGAGAGCCTGACAGTGAAGGGCTTGTCATCTTCCTAGAGGGGCATGTTAGCATGGTCTTGCGGTGATCTAGTCGCCTGATTTGCGAGGAGTTGGGTCATCTTTACCGAAGGAACATCGCTCTTCTCTGCGTGACTGCTCGCCGCGTCGGTGGTCACTGATCTCCTCACTACCGCCGGGCTGAATGCCTTTCTGGCCGGCGCGTACCGGGTGGGCGCGGCCAAAGCGCGCGGGGCGAATCTGGACAGCATCTTCACTGCACCGAAGGATAATGGATGGGGAGGGGGCGGAGAGGGAGAGTGGTGGGGAGGATGGCAGTGTGAGGCCCGGATGTGGTTTTCTTTAGCTCGTTGAGCTGTATCGGACTTTCTCGCGAGGATTGGGCTGCCCTGTGCTTTCCCTGCTTTCGGCCCGGTGCGGGAATCAGTGAGGTGTCCGAATTTAGTTCGCAGGGCTGATCTGCTGGGGGACATGCAGCCGACGCAGCGGTGCAAGAGCGCACTTCACCCAATGCAGACCGATCGCATTGGAGACATTCTTCTCCCGACAGTATTATAGACATAACCCAATTGGGAAGAGTGCTGGGCATCGGCGAAATGAGCGGCACTTGGTATAAGCGCTGTTGTTATGAATGGCATCCCCGCGATGCACTTGGCGTCTGATCCGCGACGACGACGAGCAGAGCCAGCCATGGCGACCGTTGCCCTCCCATGCCACGAACGTGTATTCACCAGCAGAGCCACCGACCGTCAAGAGACTCGTCATCCAATGGACACCCAAGATCAAAGCCAGGAGGCCAATACAAACGCCATGCTCTCGAGCACCACCGGACGAGACCTCCAAGGCTCGGCACCGCCGTCTATCTATCACTGAAGATTGAAGGAAAGATTGAAGATGACCTTGTTCCACCATCAGATAACCAATGATCCTATTTCACCTTACCTACTTCTCCATTCTTATCGTCCTAATCACTTCTCAACTTGCCAGCTACACAATACCAGAGCCATGGCTCGGCGCCTAGTGACCGAGAAACATGATAAAGCTTATTGGACGAACATGACGACGCATTCGAGCAGACGAGCCTTGATGGCTCATGGCGAACTCACACAAATTCCTCTTGATCCCAGCTATCCCGTGTTGACAGATGTAGAGTAGCTATACCGTGCTCCCGCCCCGAAGTTGTACAAAGCTCCGCCACCTCACAGGATTTGCCACCTGATCTCACACCACAAACCCAAACCATGCCCGGACGCACTCTGGAAACCTCTCGCACAGACACCAGCCGTCGGCGCCACAACGCCGCCGAATACGAAGGCAAAACCAAAGCCACGCCACCGCAAGGCCTAAAACTGCACCTCACCAACCTCCGCGATGCCGCGACCCTAAACCCCTTCGCCAAAAACCCCATAGCCGAAATCACGCCCGTGGCTTCACCAACCGAAGAAATCCACCACCAACCCAACTACGTGCTGCACTCATCCCAAGAACCGACCCTCCTCCAACGCACCTTCCAAACCCCACTCACCAACGCCCGTCTGGGAACCCAAATCGGCACGACCAAATCCGCGCTGTACGAATTCGTCTTCCCCCAGCAGAACTACAGTATGGTACGCCTGCACGCGAAACCCTGGCAGACGGCTGCGGACCTGCCGCACCATATCCTGCGGTTTCCCGGGAAACCGGTCCGCGGCGGTGCGGCGGCGAAACAGTACCGGTACGAGCCGTTTATTATTCTGCGCAAAGTCCGCGCGGCGGAGGGGCCGGTGGGCGTGACGCGGAATGAGTTCGCGGTGGAGTGTACGGGGCAGGTATTGGGGCAGGCGGGGGAGGTGGTCGGGGCGATGGTGAAGGGAGTTCGTGGTGGCGGTGGGGGACGGGGATCCCGAAACAGTGGGGGGTCTGCTGCAGGCGGGGGGGATGATACGTCTTCGTTTTCGTACGCGGGGAGTAATAGTGAGGCGGACGCCGAGTTGTCCCGGTGTAGCGATGCGGAGAAGCGGGTTAGGCTGGCGGAGAAGGTGGTTAGGAGGACTGGGGAGTTTTTGGAGGCGGTAGGGAAGGAGGAAGAGGAGGGGGAATTTTTGGGAGAATTGAGGAGGGAGGTTGAGAGCTTGAGGGGGAGGGTGGACGGGTTGTCTTCTGAGGGGCGATGAGACGTTTTTTCTTGTTTCTCTGACGCTTTACCTTCCTGTTTCTTATCTTTTTTTTTTTTTTCCTTCTTTTCCCCCCTTTTCGTTTTGTCGTCCTGATTGAACCCCGAAGTCATGACTTGAGGATTACGACTGCGTGCCCTGTGGTGATGGAACGATTGCGTTGACGAGGAAATTCAACGATTGGTTTGGGGACAGCACACCCACTTCAGCTGTATACAAAATTACCATTGTACAGACTAGACTGATCTTCTTCTGGCCTTCTGGAAGAGTTGAAATTATCGTTCTCTGTCGCATAACAGTGTAAAACAGCTAACGGACATGTGCCCCCATGATTTCTTTGGTGTGTTTTCCGCTCACAGTATCTGATCATGCATCGAAGATTTGCCATTGATCACTACATACAGCGGCCATGACTTCTAGAAGGTAAAGTTTACGGATTGCTTGTCCGCAGCAGAAGCTGTTGCTCTCTTGGCGAGTGGCAATTTTTCGTATTATCTATGCCCGTAAAGATCAAAGTAGAAATTCATGCATTTCTCGCAATCGTTGCCACAGCTAAAGCCAGACCTCGCCATTTAAGAAAACTCCCAGCTCATATTATATTGCGTTCCTGTTGAAAAACACTCGGGCCCTTGATGTGAGGCTCAGAGAAAAAAGGATGTCAATTCTCCTTGCTGCCGGATGCCATGTGCGCCTTTCAAGGGACATTTGGCCCTTATCACGATTACGGATTGTTCATCTCTGGCCTTTATTATTGATGGCAAAGCCGATCAGACCAGTGATCGGCTTGCCTATGCCAATCGAACGCTCAAAAATCGCGCTTGGAGGGCAGTGCCGTAATGCTCCTCGGTTTTGAAAGTGATGTAGAGCATGGTGCTTCGGAGATAGTCTCCGACAACCAGACGATTTCCAAGGACAGTTTGGTATGCGAAGGAGCCGTGTATCCATGACAGATGGAGAGGCAGAAAAAAAAAAAAAAAAAAAAAAAAGAGAACCAGAGGCAAGAGCGAATCATAAAGCAGAAAGACCTCTGTTAGCTCATGGCGTATAAGGAGCCGTTTCGTCCGCTACATATCTCAAATACAATCGCCTCGTTGAGATTCTTTAAGCCATACCTCTCCTCTCCCTTTCTGCAAACCCGGCCAGGTCCCCAAAACCAAAAACATCCATCAACGCCATCCCCATCCTCCCCCTCAGATCCTTCACACCCCTCTACCCCTCAAACTCATAAACCAACACCGTCTCCGCCTTCCCTCCCTCCCCACCCGCGCCCGTGGTAACAACCCTCCTGACGAACCTCCCCCCTTCCATCCTCCAAACCTGCACAGCCTTCCACGCCTTCTTACTTGCCAAACTCTCGACTTCCGCCCAAATCACCTTCTCCTCCGCCTGTAACCCCTCAATCAAGAAACCCTCCACACCCTGTCCCTCGCCCAAATCCTTCACAGAGAACCATCCCGATCGACTCCGCACCTTGCCCATAAGTTTATCCTCGCTTTCCAACCACCCGCTCAACTTCCCGTCAGTAGGCGGATACCAGACTTCCCTAATCCCCGGCAACGAAGCCGAAGTACTCTGCTCGATGACGATCTCGCTCTCGCTTTTCTGGTCGATGGACAGATGGACGGGGGCGGCGAGGATGGCTTTGCGCATCAGGGCGTTGAAACCCTGGATTTCTAGGACCGGGGCGATGTCTGAGGTTAGGGGTTTGGATTGCTTCCATTTGCCGGAGAGGGTGGTGAGGGATTTGGCGTTGGATGAGGAGGACATATTTTTTTTTTTTGGCTCTTTTGATCGTATGCCAAAGAGGTGGTTGGTTTAGATTTATTTATTTAACTTTTTTTCTTTCTTTCTCTCTTGGGAAGAGTTTTTGAGTGCGGGAGGCACAGAAGACGGGCTTTCTTGCGATCTTGTCGTTGCCTTGATTGATCAACCAGGTGTGGTGGATAATGTTTTCAAAGTCTGCAGCAACGAATGGCGAAAGCGTTCTCGTCAAGCAATCAAAGAGACTCTTACAGGATAGTAGTAGTAGTCAAAAGAGAGCAACAACAGACCAGTCTTCTTCTCGTACCACCATTGTTAAATTGTAAAAGCCTACATACATAGAACCATCGATGACGGCAAAGCCCCATCATTGACTTGACCGATATGGGGGGGTACTATACCGCACCTGGAATTAAGCCGACCCGATGATGAGAGACATTCAAGTCCCCGCGGCGCGGGCGAGAACTTCCATTCCAACCTTGAAGGTTCCTTAGCGAGGTGCCCGCAAATGTAGTACTAGTTATAATGCCGTAGAAAATTTTCTTTAGTAATACAACAGATATTTTAGGGAATCTGCTTACTATTATAAACGCTTACAAATTGTAACGGTAAGATATAGGAATCCGATAAGGTACGGCTTATATTATAAGCGCTTAGAAATTTGCTATAGTTATAGGCGATAGTAGTTAATTAACGGTTAAGAATTGTTAACAGTTAACAAATAGATTGCCGCTAGTTAGGTTAGCGTTCCTAGTAAGCCGTAGCTTCCGTAAGTTATATAGTATTATAATAGACTTTATACTAAATATACCTAGATAATTAGACATAGCTATCTTTTGCTACCTAGAGCCCTTATATAATTAATTAGCTATCTATCCTGTCTCCTAATCCCCTACTATAAGCCTATAAATACCTACCTTACGCCGATTCCTACTATAATATCTATAATTAATCTAGAGCTTCTAGATTATAACGAGGTAGAGAAGGAGGAGGAGGAGTAGGACCTTCGCGATACTATAAGATTTTAGGCTATACTTTTAGATATATATAGATATATTAGATTCCTATAGATCTATACGTAGATTAGATCTATTAGATAGATAGATAGACGTACTATAGGTAGCGCTAATTATAGGTATAGGCTATAGCAAAAGTAGTAATTACCGCGAAGTATAGCTAGAAACCTACTAGGCGTAGTAGTAAGCGTAAGTCTACTACGCTACTAGAAGAGATAATAGAGAGCGAGGAGATAAAGGAGAAGGCTAACCTACTATACTATAAGATATAGTAGGAGGCGTTTGTCTTTACCTCCTATAAGCGCTAAAACCTACTAATAGGTAATATCTTTAGGGAGGACGTCTAGTAATAGCTAGATTTATTTTTATATAGCTAGGCCTAGTAGAAGATTATAGCTAGGATAAAAAATTTCTAGTTATCTACGCTTGCCGCTATAGAGGTATGTCTTATACTAACCTAGGATTTTAGAATACTAACTTCTATAGTAGTTCGTTACTAGTAAGATAGCTAAAGTGCCTCTCCTAAAGAACGCTACTCTAGCTAACCTACTAGAGCATTTCCGCTACTAGTATAGCCCTACTAACTTCCTTAATATCTAGACGTATATAAAAGAGTATATTAATATTAATACTAGTAGCAAGCTAGGTCGATATTTCTATAAGGGTAAGTTCTATCCTATCTACTATACCTACTTATATATTATAGATATTAGGTAGCTAATACTAATCTTTATATAGAAGTATTCGCTAACCTCGCTACTAAGGTATATATATACCTTAAAGCTAACGCTACTATAGGTAGATATAATAAGAATATACGCTAGGCCCTACTAGATACATTTAAAAATATATATAATAAGGAAGCGTTCGCTAAAGTCGTAAGTCGTAGCTATCTACCTATTCTATCTATCCGTTTATTTAGCTATTCTATATATCTACCTATTCTATCCTACTAGGCTACGCTAGGCTAGTAGCTAACTTATATATAGGACAAGAGTAACTTTAAGGAGCTCTTTAGCGCTACCTCCCGCTAGCGTACCCCTACTAAGCTAAAGGATATATCCTTCTAGTAGTAGTTTACTACCGCTCGCCCTCCTCTACTAAAGTAGCCTTAGCCTACTACTCCTAGCTATAATAGCTAGGATCCTACTACGACTAGTTAGTATTTTTATAATATTTTTATCCTATAATAAAGACCTGTAGGTAGGCTAGCGCTAGCTATTTTGCTTTTTTGCTTTTTTTGTTTTGCTTTTTGCTATTTTTTTGCGTTTTTAGTTTTCTTGTTTTTTTTTTCCCCTTACTTTCTACCTATAGGCCTATACTCTTACGCTATAGCCTACTATAGGCTATAATTTTCTTAAAACTAACAAACTAATTATTATCTTAGACGCCTTTAAAGGAATAGTATCGATATAGAGTAGCTTTATACTCGGTAAAAGCTAGGACTAAAGCTTACGCGACCCCCTTAAATACTACTAAACATTTTTATTTAATCTTAATATATATTCTTATCTACCTACCGTTAACCCTTGCCTACTTTAAACTAAATAGAACAAGTATACTAGTCTATCGAATACTAATATACGCTTTAGTAACTAGCGAGCTTACTAATATAGGTAAATAACTTAGTAACGCTACTAAGTACTATAGCCTTATCTAACGCTATTCTCTCTACCTTCTTAATATAACGACTATAGGCAAGATGCTTATTTTTCTTCTCGAATATAGCGCCCGCCCGACCTAGATAATAGTACCCCTCCTATAGATAGTAGGAGTATTTCTAATTAGATAGATACTAATTTATAGCTTATACGATCTTACTAACGCCTACTATATCCGCCGCGTACGCTATTAGTATTACTAACCCCTAATATTGCCTATAATAGACGTAGCCTATTACCTTATACCCGAAGCGCTAATAGTAGTAGCCCGTTATATAAGAGCTTAAGTGCCGAAATTATAATAATATATATAGTATTCTAATAATCTCTATATAAGTAATTAGTATATCGACATGCCCTAAATAAGTAGCTACTAACCTAAATAGTAAATAGGAGCTAGACTCTTCTATTAGTTCTTACTAGTATACTAATTACCCCTAACCTACCCCTTTACTTTTAATTAAATGCCTTTTAGCGTACTAACAAGCTTTACTAGCTATATATTCTATACTAGTATAATAAGTAGTAGCTTTATACTAGCTACTTGTATAATAGCTAGAAGTTTAGCTACTTAAGGTAGATAACTCGGACTTTAGAGACTTATAAGTATAATAGGTACCTAGTAATAAAGATAGGTCCCGTTATTTAGTTATATCTTACTATAGTATTAAGCTATTATTTAGTTATGTCTCCCGTTACTATATTAAGTAGTTATATAGTTAGGTCTCTCGTTACAATATTAAGTAGTTATTTAGTTAGGTCTCTCGTTATAATATTAAGTAGTTATTTAGTTAGGTCTCTCGTTATAATATTAAGTAGTTATTTAGTTAGGTCTTATTACGATATTAAGTAGTTATTTAGTTACGTCTTATTACGATATTAAGTAGTTAATAAATTACCTAGAATTAGTATTCTATACCTAAGTAAAACTTTATCTACTCCGCTCCCTAATATTGTTAGGTATATTAGCTTAGCTTAGCGCGTATACCTATAGATTCCTAGTAAAATAATCTACCTTCCTATCGAGTAGCAAATTAATTAAAAAATAGTTTAGTAGGTTAGCTAAGTAGACTTTAAAAAAGCTATAGGTAGCCGTAGTTAGGTAGTTTAATAAGTAGGCTAGTAGATAAGCAAGCTAGTAAATAAGCGAGCTAGTAGATAAGCGAGCTATAGAGATAGGAGTTAGTAGATTATCGGGGGTAGCTATTAGAGTATCTATTTTTTTCGTTAGCTAAGTTAAACATTAATAAGACTATAGTAGTCTAGTAGTTAGGATAGCTTCTAAACATAAATAGTTATAGACTAGGGTTTAAATCCCCGCTATAGTATAGTAGGGCTAGCTAAGGTAGTTATACCTCCTTACCTAGCTCTATTATTTTTTTTTCTCTTTTTTTTTTGTTAAATCTACTAGTATAAGGTCGAAAGCTATATTTCTTTATAGATACTATAAGTAGTCCTTTTTCTTATATTCTTTTCTTTTAGTATTTCTCGTCCCTTTTAGGATACTAAGAGGTAAATATACTATATAACTTCTATATTTACTTAGAATTTTGCGCTAGTATAATAGCGCGAGACCCGCGTTAGCTTTTTAGACCTTTAATTTTATTAAACAAACAATAACCGCCTACTTGTAATTACCTATAATATTCTAAAACCCCTTCTCCTTCTAGGTACGATAATACTTATAGAGAATAGAGATCCTACTACTACTATAAGCTCTCGCCTTCTAAACCCCTTTAGCCTTAGCTACTAGAGGAACCGCCTAGTCTTTAAAGGTAGTAGTAGTAGCGGTAGTAATAGTAGTAAGAAGTATAGCCGTAACGATAGCGACAAAGGTAGTATATCTTTAGGCTTCGACCCTACTAGCTTTAACTTAAACAACGACGACATCGATATAGTAACAAATACTATATATATTATTAGTATATTTCTAAGCTTTACTATAGGGCTAACTTCTCTTTATATATAGGGTCTTAATACTACCGAGCTATCTAAGCAGCTCGCTATTCTTTAAACTAGTATAGATAAATAAGGCTATAACTAAGGCAAAGACGCCTAGCCCTTATATATACCGATATTGCGCGAGGCGTAGAACTTAATTAATCTCGCTAACTACTAAGAGCTACTTGTAGTAACTAGTAACGAGTATAAGCCTACTATTAAACTAGAAGACAATAGCGAGATCGCTCTAGCCTAGCTAGCCTAACCTACCTAACCTACTCTTTACCTATAGCTAATAGTACTACTACTATTAGTAACGAACCTATTTCTAGTCGATAACTCTACTATACTTCTATATATAATGTCGGGTACTATACTAGTACTATTAGAGCTTACTATAGGCCTATAGTATTAGTAGGTTAGTATCTCTTATAGTAACTACTCTATGCTTTAGTAGATTCTACTAGTATTTGCTAGAGGTACTACGATTAAAGTACTTCCTATTACTATCGATATAGTTAAGAAGTATACTAAGGAGGTACTACCCCTTCTCTAGTTACACTTTATAAAAGTACCTCTTGTAGCTATAAAGCTCCTAATATAAGCGGTAGGCTAGAAGGTAGCTAAAGGCTAAGTAGTAGCTACTACCTCTAAGGACCTCTATTTCTTTAACCCTCGCGAGCTCTTTAAATAGATACTAGTATCTAATATTACCTAGAAGGTATACTTTAGTATAGGCAAGATTATTAATAACCTAGTCGATCTATATAAGTCGTAGGCCTAGGCATTATTAATTTATACTATGTCTAGTAAGTTTATACGCTATAATAGAGCGCCTATAATAATTAGTACCTACCCTACTATTGTAGCGCTAAATACTATAAGGGATAGCTAGAATTAAGCTACTATAAGCTAGTTTATTAGTATCCTAAGTAATACTATACTCCTATCCGACTTTGTTCGTTTCTATTATCTTAATATAGCGTATCTTAACGGATACTATAATGTTACCTAGTAGTAGTAATAATATCCTTATATTGGGCGTATTACTACCGTAGGTAGGGACTTCTATATAGCTCCTAATCGCTAGTATAGTAGTATAGAGGGTAGTATTATTATCTAGGTTTAGAGCCTTATACTAAATATTAAGCTACTACTAATCTTCGCTACTACTAGTATATACCTAGTAACTTAGAAAGAGTTATTCCTACTTAAAGGCTCTAAAATCTACCTTTTCCTATAAGATATAGTTCTATTTAATAGCTCTATTATAATATACTACGAGTTTAATAGTACTATTAATATAGCGAACTTACTAGCGAGGGTAGTACCTTCGCCCTTACTAGGGCTTAATTACTTTATACGCAAGGTTTGTCTACTATATAATAGCGAGCTATATAAGCTACGTCTAGTTTAGAAGACCTATCTAATCTATAGCAAGCTCGAGATACTCTATTTTAGTAGGTAGGCGCTTCTCTAGAAGTTCGACAAAGTAGTAACTAGGAACGAGGTAAAGTTGCTTCCCTTTATTAATTTTATCGATAGCTTTAGTCTATACTAGAATATAAACCGCTCGCTTATAGGATTCTACTACATTATCGCTAGGCTATCGTTTAAAGAGCGCTCGCGCTACGCGAATATTATCCCCTTTACCCTTAGTCTATATAGTAGTAATATAGCTAACGTTATAAAGGTAATTAGTCCTAGCCTATATATATTAGATGCTAACGAGATAATAGACCTTCCTAGCAATAGCTAGACGAATCTAGTCCTCGTATGCCTATTTATACTCTTCTATATTAGTAATATGCCCTAGTAGTAGGAGAATTCTAGAATAAAGAGCTAGAATACTAGCTATAGGTGTCGCTTCTATCTAGTCGGACAGAATAAGCGCTAGAGGCTAGACTACCCTATTGTCGACTAAGGCTAGTATTACTATAAGGTATAGCGCTATCGCTAGTATATATAAACCGGAGGACTCTTAGTAAATTAGCGTAAAGCTTACGCTAGATCCCTAGGTATAGATACTAAGCTATCTACTATCTAGCAAATTACGCCTACGCTCGATATTATACTAACTTAACTATCGAATCTAGTATATTTAGAGTATAATAGCATTACTACCCTATTATATAGGCTATTGCTTAAATTTATTCTTACCCTAATAGTAGCCTATAAGTACGTCTATATCCTTCGAGGCTTTGTCTTTCTACTAACGTAGGCTCGTCTCTAGTTACTACTCTACTACCTTAGAAGCTATATACTATCTAAGTATATACGCTAGTCGATTATTGCACCTATCCTACTATATATCTAGCTTAAAGACAACTATCTATGTCTATATTTTGTAGGAAAGCTATAATAGACTATAGCTAATTCTAAGTAGCTTCTTAAGTAGTACTTTTATAAATTACTACCTAGAAGTATCTCTATAGCCGACCTTATAACAATAGTCTTTATAGTAGCGGTAGCTTTAAATATATAGTTAATATTAAATTTAATAATAGCTACCTACTATAAGAGATTCTAGATAGATCTCTATATTATAAGACTAACTTTCTAGGCGATTATAGAGGCCGTAGCTCTAATATCTATTAATAACCTAAGAAGCCGCGAGGTCTCTATAGTACCTAGCTATTAAACCTTAGGCCCTCGCGGTAGTTATAGTAGTTATAGTAGTCGTAGTTATAGTTATAGCTATAGTAATAGTAATAGTAGTAGTAGTAGTAGCCGTAGTACTAGTAGTAGCCGTAGTAATAGTAGTAGTAGTACTACTTAAGGTAGTAGTAGTAGCGCTATAATACCTACCCCTAGTCTATTAAGTAGTTCTACTATATCTACTAACCCCGCGAGTACTACTATAGAAGGCGTTATATAGAGTATCGAAGAGGCGAGTATAGGTAAGTAAGCTATTAAGAGGACTACTTATCGCTCTAAGTAGTACTATACCTATTAGAATTAACTAAATGTCTATAGTAGCCTCTACTATAACATTATTACTAGAGAGTATAGTATTACTAGTAACTATAACGTCCTTATTAGGGAAGACTAGCACCGCTAGTTTAAGAATAAGATCTATAATACTAACTATATTAACCCTAAGCGAGATTTACTTTAGTATATCCTCCTATAGATAATAGTACGCCTCGTCTTATAGAACGCCTACTAGGACTATCTAGAAACATTAGCTTAGCTAAAGACTATCTAGGATAGTTGCCTACGCTTGTTTAATAGCATTATACTAAAGTCTAAGTATATTAGTATATTCGACAAACTAGAGGGCAATAACTCTATCGATAACGACAACTATATAGGTATAAAGGTTAGCGAGCGTATCCTAGGCTACTACTATAGAGATTTCCTATTATTACCGATTATAGGTACTAAAATAACCCCTAAGGACTAGGCCCTACTAACTAATACGTACTCTAAGGACTATAGTATAATAGTATTAACTTTTTATAGTAGGGCAATTAAATACTAGAAGCGGTTTAGCTTTAATAATCTATAAGTTTGCGGGATCTAAGGAGGTATATAAAGGTAAGTAGCGTAGACTAATAAATTTATATAGGGTATCTAAGCGCTATATTACCCTTCGCTATAGGGACTTTATCTAGTATAGTATATCTAAAGATAAGATAGGTTGTATTAATTAGATTTTTATATACGAAGCTACTAGTATTAATAATCCTTGCCTCTTTATTCGCCTTACTCTAGTCGTTGTCCCTTAGTAGAACTATACTAACTAGCTAACGTCTCTACTACTTCGTTAACTTGCTATATACTAAACTATTGTTAGCCTTATAAGTATTAAGGGTAAGAAGGTTTAGATAGTACTAGTAGTTAAGGAAGACGCTACTAGTATTCGCTTAAAATAGGGCGCGTCCTCTCTTAGCATTTAAGGCGGCTTAGACCTAATCTATATAGATTAGGACCTCTAGTTCCTATAGGGAGAGAGTAATTCTATCGGTATAAGTATTACTATTATATTAAGAGGGGAATCTTACTAACCTTACGCTCTACTCTAAGTAACTAGCTACTACGATAGCGAAAACCTATATAGTATATCTAGTCCTCGTATTTATATATAACGAATATTAATATTGTCTATAGTATAGTATAGTATTTATGTTTTTCCCTTTATTACGAATTAGTACGTCTGTCCCCTACCTATATTAGCTTCTATATACTACTAATAGATAATTGTATAGCCCTTATTCGTTCTATTCTATTTCCTACTACTAACGCGAGTATTGCTATAGGACTAGTTGTCCTTCTAGTATATTATCCTCTACTTACTCTCCTATTTAATAGGATAGTCGCTAATTTATTTATTAGTTTTTCTCTTAGACTAAGGTACCTACTTCCGCGGTAGCGATAGAGGTAGTAATTACAATAATAGTAGGAGATTCTATATAGTAGTCGAGCTAGCTAGGCTAGAATAGGTAATAGCTAGAGATAAGTAGGCTTCGCGAGAGCTAGTAGACCTAGTTATTATACTAGCGACCTAATAGATAAAGAGTAGACCTTAGATAGTTAATAGCTTCGTATTTATTAATTTATTAAATAGTATCTAATGCGCGTATCCTAAGGGGTACTAGGTAGTATAGGTAGCGTAAGAAGCGTAGTATCCTAGCCCTAAAGCCTAGGTTATATAACTAGACTATATTAGTAGAACTTCGTTAACCGTTAAAATTTTATAACTATTAAAATTCTATAACTAATGTAAAGCGGTTAACTAACTAATAGCCCTATAACAAGCGCTTAACAAACGCTAATTAAGCGCTTATTCTAAAAATTACCGTTGTACAAAACAATAGATTCTAAAAAATAATAGACCGAATGCTACAAAACTACTTTAACGGCAATTTGCACACAACGGTTTATTTATAGTATACAAACAGCTAATACTCGCAGGGCCCCCCGCTAAGGTTGGGACGCCTCTCGGTGCGTGCCTCAGGCAACAAATTCCGCGCCTTCCGTTCCAGTTCCTTTCCAAGGTTAAGAGTTGCAAGGGGGCCGTTTGCAATGATGGAAATAACTACTAGGTATACATGATACACCGACGCCATGCTGAAGAGAGTAAGGGCACATCTCTGTGTGGGCCTTTCTTCGTTGAATGCTTCTCCGTTCAGAGAAGCGACTAAGTCCCATTTTCTCAGGAGCATTTCCGCCGCAACAACAACAACTCCCAAAGAAGAACCACTAAGACTTAATCCCTCCTCACCTTCTTCGCACTCCCATTCCCCAACTCCGCCTCCTCTGCCTCCTCATCATCCTCCTCATCCTCATCCCCAACGACCTTCCTCTTCCTAACCCTAGGCCTCACCTTCTCCCCCTCCGCACCCGCATCCCCATCCCCACTCTCCACCCTCTCCAAAACCTTCCCATACCCCTCCATGACCCCATCCAACGCAGCCTCCAACCTCTCGACCCTCTCCTCCCTCTCCGCCTGAACCAACTGATCGCGATTAAAAACATAAAGCCTTTGCTTCACATACAGTCTCCAGAAATAAAACGTCCTGTCCCACTCATTCGACGCCTTCTCCTTCCGCGTCAGACGGTTACGACTCCGATGGAGCGGCGGGATGAACGAGAGCGTGTGCATTTCCACCAGGCGGTCGAATTGGCGGGGCATGAGTTTGGTTTCGCGTTGGAGGTGCTCCCGTACGGAGCCCGGGACGATGAGGTGGACGGGGATATGGTGGGAGGGTTTGAGGTGCTCGGGGGGGATGTTGGGTTGGATGCGCAGGGAGGCGAAGGTCGGGTTGTGGGTGCGGAGGTATTGCAGGTCGCAGAGGTCGCGCAGGTCGTCGAAGGCTTCGTTCGGGTCTTCGACGGTGAATTCGAGGATGTTGTGGGGTCGCGTGAGGACCGTGTACATGGTTGTGTATAGGGTTTGGCCGTGGCGGGCGCCTTGGTAAGGGGGGAGGATGAGGAATTGGGAGAGGCGTTCGCGGCTGGGGAGGTCGAGCGGGGTGGTGGTTGTGAGGGATTGGGGGTTCGGGGCGTTGAGGATGTTTTCGAGTGGGTCGGAGAAGGCGTCGAGGTCGGGTTGGGTGGGCTTCGTTCGGTCGGGGAGGGCGAAGACGCGATATGATGTTCCGTAACCGACGAGCGAGTATGGTGTCCCTGATGTCGTCTTCTCTTTGACTTGGTAGAGCAGGAAAAGTTTCCATCGCTGTGTTGTCCAGTCCTGCTCGAGCTGAAGCACGCTGCCGCCCTCGATGAACATAGGGACTAGCACCTGCATGTTCTCTAGGATCGTCTTTGCCTTGGTGTCTGCGAGACTTGCGCACCATATCTCATAATGCTGACCGTTCCTCTCATAGCTGTGCACCTTCTCGCCGGGAGGCTTGAAACCGGCGACATCCTCTGCGCTCCGCCCTTCTCTCGCTTCAAAGGCAGATTCGGGAACGAAGTCAACCAAGGCTTCCTTGATATCGGTCGGCTGCACCTCCCCGATCCCATCAAACTTCTTGCTGTGCTTGATATCAATGTGGGGTTTGAGGTCGTGCGCGGCAAAGGTGAGGTGAATGGAAAGGTCTTGATAGCCGAAAATGGCCTCCTCGTCGCCAAAGATGGGATATGTGAATTCTGGCTGGAAAGGCTCCGTGACAGGCTGCTGAGTGACAGGATCGAACAGGGCGATGGTCATGCACTCGTTGCTGTTGGTGCTCCATTCGTCGACCTGAGCGCGGATCGCTTCTTCGAGGGAGCTGTCGTCTGCCATTTTGGTTGGTTGTAGCGATGACCAGCTATGTAGAAGAAGAAGACGTAGGTGGCAGATAAAGATTGATAGACACCTGAACACCTGTATCGACGTGTACAGTGCGGACGAAGAAAAAGGTGATTAACGCTGGTGAAGCTTGACGCGCGACCGCGAACGTGAAGCGCGTCTCAGTGCAGGGTCCAAGCTCACTCAGGTCGCGAGGCTCGCCAACCAGCGACACCAGGGTCCGGGTCACTCCAATGGATTGAGGACGGACAAATTGTTGGTTCAAATATTGACGCCCATTCCACTTACACCACGCGGAAGGAGACGCGACAATACGGGGCAGAGAAGGGGTTATGGAGCGCTGAAGAGCCATTGAATAAGCTGGTGGAATCAGTCAAAGACGACACGTAGGATCACGACCATCCATCATCCATTCACGGCCACGTCCAACACGGTCAAGATGTGGGACGGCTTGTTTACCTTGCTGTTCCTCTGCCTCGTAATGGGCGGAGCGTGAGTATTCTACATTCGTTACGATATCATGATTTCAAGGTAAGTCTGACCAGATGAGGTAGGTCCTTCGCTGCCGGCGCGTTACCTTTGTCCTTCTCCCTCTCTGCCCGACAACTCCGCCTCCTCACCGCATTGGGTACCGGTGTCCTGGTGGGGACATCGCTGATTGTCATTATCCCCGAAGGCATAGAAACGCTGTATAGCGCTGGAGGAAAAGGTCACGCCCATAGCGAGCGAGCGGTAGTAAGAAGTCTACAAGGGAGAGCAGTAGAGACAGGACATGTTGTCAGCGCATACAATGGCATTCAACCATTCCCAGCAGTCGTGGCGCGAGCAGATGAAGGCCACCCAAGCGACAAGAACCCTGGCTTCGTGACAGGCCCAGACGATGGATTCGAACAGGCCGAAGAAAACATCGGACAAGTCTCCCCAACCCATCCCTCTTCCGCCCCTACCACCAACACCCACGACGAAGCCCACGACGCCACCCACCGCGAACCTCCCTCTTCCGCCCCTACCACCAACACCCACGACGAAGCCCACGACGCCACCCACCGCGAACCCCACGCCTGGGTTGGAATCTCGCTGATCACGGGCTTCATCCTGATGTACCTCATCGACACCCTCCCACAACACCTCACCCAACCCACGCAACCCCGACGCTTCAGCATCAACCTAACCTCCTTCAACCTCAGCCGGCCGACCTCGGACCCTGACAACGCAGAGAACTCGACACCAACCCGCGACACCTTCCCGAACACCTCCCCCGACGCCTCCCACGCAACCCACCCACACCACCGGCCCTCGTCCACAACCCTAGGTCTCGTAATCCACGCCGCAGCCGACGGTATCGCGTTGGGGGCCTCCAGCACCACGACCTCCTCGAACCTGAATTTCATCATCTTCCTCGCCCTCCTCCTCCACAAAACCCCCGCCGCTTTCGGGCTAACCACCACTTTACTCAAACAAGGACTCAGCAAACGCCGGGCGCGGGGTCATCTTTTGCTCTTCTCGCTCGCGGCGCCGGTCGGGGCGGTTGTGACGTGGTTTGGAGCGGGGTTTCTGGGGTTAGCCGGGGGAGGAAGTGGAGGGGGAAGTGGAGAGGTCGGGGGGAAGGAGGATGGGAGGGAGTTCAGCGTAGGCGTGCTGTTGTTGTTTAGTGCGGGGACGTTTCTGTATGTGGCTATGCATGCGATGCAGGAGTCTTCTGCTTCTTCTGCGGCTGCTGCGTCGGGATCTTGGGGGGAAGGGGAGGAAGGAGGGGATGAGGAGGAGGGAGGGGGGTATGGGCATTTGGGTGGTGGTGGGGTGGAGGAGGTGTATGGGGCTAGACGTGTAGGGGGAGGGAGAGAGGGAGGAGGGAGGTTGGGGCAGGGGAAGATGGGGACGGGAATGCTGGATTCGTTGGTTACGGTTGGTGGGATGCTGTTGCCGCTTTTGACGCAGTTGGGGGGTGGGCATGCGCATTAGATTGGCGCTTCGCTTCGCTTTTTTTCTTTCTTTTTCTCTTTTTCCAAGGACGGCATAAAGGATTGAGATCCTTGGGTCGGGGGAAAAGTGTAGGGTTTAGACAATGGAGAAGCATAGAGGAAGTTTAGAAACTCGATGTAGTAATACAGTTCTAGCGATGAATCTACAATACCCGCCTCACTATCTCACATGTGGGTGAAAGGAGGGGGGGGGGGATTTCTCTGCCATGGACCAGTTCAGAACCTTTTACTGCCGCACACTCTCATCCTTCGCCAGTGTCCTCCTCAGAAATACTCCCCCCGCATCTCACCCAGCACCGCCCTCTGCCTCTGCCCACTCATCCTCTCAAACCGATCGACAACCATCGTGAACGTGCCGCGTCCCGCGGTCAAAGACCGAAGGTGCTTCAGATACCCCACCATCTCCTTCAGCGGGACACGGGCGAGGATCTGTTTCGTTCCCGCATCGTCACCTCCTCCTGCACTGCTAGCTCCCGCTGTAGAGGTGATCTCGTGACCACCGGCGAAGGGGTCGGGCGGGGCGTAGATGCGCGCGAGATCGATGGAGGGGATGTGCTGTCGACGCCTGTCTTCTAGATCGGCAGAGGCGTCCTCGCTGCTGGAAATTTCCTGGTCGGAAGTCGTACTGCTAGAAGACCCCAGCGCAACCACCGCCCCGCCCCTTGCCGAACTAAGATCGTGCACCACGGCGCCGAGACTCTCCTCGTCGACCGCAATCGTGACTAACATGAGGGGTTCCATCATCACCGCCCCAGTTCCCCCTCCCCCTCCACTGTTTTCGTGCACAGCATCCCGCATAGCAGCCTGCGTAGCGAGTCGAGCGGCCGACGAGAAAGCCGCAGGGGAAGACGTCGGGAAGAGATGTTGATCCGGAAGGAAGTGCAGCCGGACTTCGACGGAGTGGACAGGGTAGCCGAAAGCGGGACCCCGGGCGAAAGCGGCTTGGACGCCGGTTTGGAAAGCGTGGAGGAGGGTGGGGAGGGGGAGGTGGTCGGGGAGGGAAGGGTGGAGGTCGGGATCCAGGGGGGAACCGTCGGGGTTGAGGGTTGGGACGGTGATGAGGAGGCGGTTGTTGTCCGGGAGGGGGAAGATGTGGGTATGGAGGTTTTTGGGCTGGAGGGCGTCGCCTTCGCCTTCGCTTTCGGGGGAAGTGGAAAGGGGGGAGACGGAGGCGGTACAGGCGGCTTTGCTGGATTTGCCGCCGATTTCGCGGTCGAAGAGGGAGGTTTGCGGGGTGGGGCTCGGGGTTGTGAGGGTTTCGCGGTAGCCGATCTCGATGCTGCCTATTCGGGCCTTGGCTTTGAGGTCGGTGATCAGGCGATCCCGGGCGATTTCGAGGTGCAGTTCGCCCATGCCTGCGAGGTGGGTTTGCCCGCTTTCCTCGTCGACCGAGACGTGTAGGGAGGGGTCTTCGCGGAGTAGTAAGGCTAGGGCTTCTTTGATGGGTTTCTCTTCCGCGAGACTGTTGGGTTCGACGCTCACGAAGAAGACGGGAGGTGGGACGGCGATGGGGCGGAGTTGGAGGGTGTTGATTGGTGCTGGGGGTCCGTTCTTGGGATGTGCGCCGGTGTAGGATACAAGTGTATCGCCTGTCCTTGCGAACTTCAAGCCAGGAATTACGCCAATCTGGCCTGCAGGGATGCTTTCGATATCGACGGCGTCATTGGCGTACATTTTAAGTAGACGTTGTGCTCGCTCGGTGGATTGTAATATCGTGTTCCAGAGAGGTGCATTACGGGTGATGGCGCCAGAGTAGACTCGGACGTATACCAGCACACCTCGTCGAGCGTCAGCTACGACTTTGAAAGCTAGTGCGCAAGCTTCCAGGTTCTGAAGGGCGAGGGTAGCTTTGTCCTTGCTGACGGCTTTCGAAGAAGGTTTGGAGCGCTCTGGTGCCGCAGCAGCTGTCAATTTGCCAGAGAGGAAAGCTGATAGCCCGCCCTTGGTACCTGACGAGCCAAGGCTGACTTCCGGATCAGGTCGTTCGGTTGGTGATGGCAGCAAGTCGATGACCGAGTCTAGCAATGGCTGCACGCCAACGTTACGGAAGCTAGCTCCAGCAAACACAGGCACGACCATCTGAGGATGCTGTAGGGTGCAGCGGCGAAGACTTGCCGTAACATCGGCAATGGAGATAGCGAGGTGATCTTCATCCGCTTCCAGATATTTCTCCACCATCTCATCGTCATGCTCGGAGAGCAATTCAATCAAGGCAGTACGAGCCTTCCTCAACTCAGCCGCAAGAGCAGCATCTTGAGACTCCAATTCCTGTAACGGGACAAGGTCAATCTGCTTCCCATCGCCACCCTCCACATACCGCATGCCTTGTAAGCCGACAACATCTCCCACGCCGATCAACTTCCCCTCAGCGTTCCACCAGGGAAGATTACAAACAGCAGGCCAAGCACGAAGTCGCAGCCCAACCTCCTTAACCGTCTTCCCAAAAGCCGCACCGTCTCGGTCCAGCTTATTCACAAAGACAATACGAGGAATCCGGTACGCGGAAGCCTGAGCCCAGACTTTCTCCGTCTGGGCCTCGACACCGGCAACGCCGTCGAGGATACAGACCGCGCCATCTAAGACCCTCAGGGAGCGGAGGACTTCGAAAGTGAAGTCGGCGTGGCCAGGCGTGTCGATGAGGTTGAGATTGTGGGGCGTGATGTGGTGGGAGCCTGGGAGGGGTTGTGAGGTCCCCGTCGGCGGCCATGCGAAGGAGATGGCGGCCGATTGGATGGTGATGCCTCGTGCGCGTTCGGCGGGGAGGAAGTCGGTCACGGTGCTGCCTTCGTCGACATCTTGGCGGAGGGAGTTAGTTGAAGTTGAGTGTGCCGGGGAGAGTGGGATTCATTTGGGGTGAGTGTGATGATGGGGGGATACAAGAAGGGAAATAGAAGAAAGATCCAGGAGAGAACGGGTCGGTTGGAGAGGCATGGGTGATTCTTGATGCCGGTGAAATGGTTTGCACTCTTGGTGAGGTGTAAGGGTGCCGCCAAAAGGAGATGGGGGAAGAGGTAGCATGAAAGAGTCAAAGGCAAGGAATTGGAAAACATGAAAAGGGAAATGTAGTACCTCCTAATCGTCTCGTATAGCCACTATAGTAAAGCATACGCTCTGTCGTCGTGGTTTTGCCCTACCTCTTCATAAGCCTACATTCGTCGACCCGACCGACGTACTACATACAGCGTCAATATGAGCTATAATGCCTATATTTCGCGTCCGCGAAGTGGCCGTGGCATCGTCTTGCTGGGCTGCCTGTGCTTGTCTAGGGGTGGTCGAGAAGAGACGGCGGAGCTGGGGGTGATGATGATTCTTACCCAGTCGGCCGGCCAGACCGCACTGTCTCGGCAGCCATCGCAGTCCCATTCCCTTTGTCCGCTAAGCCGCGTTGATACGTGACTTGGACCAGGTACTATGTATTGACGGGGCGATCCTTTTTGAAGGTACGGAGGCCTGTGGACGTACGGAGGTACTGGACGATTTGCCGTCTCGCTTGTCTCGGAATCGGCAACGGCAGCTCCCCCTCGCCGACGGATGGAGCGCGCAGACACCAAGGCCCTCCGTACGTTCGCTAGCCAAGGCCGACCCAGCATCGCAGAGTGGACCTTGCATTCATTGACACCACCATGTCCGCCTTCTTCCCTGCGCTGCGATGAGCGACCACGGCGATTACTCTCATCATCACGACCACCACTATTCTTACTCCCCCGGCCCATCCACCAACAGCAAGGCCCCCGTTACCCGACAACCCGCCAATCTCCGCTTCCAACGCCGGACCAGCGAGCGAGCCTTCTACGAGGGTGCATTGAGAGACAGAGAGAGCACGCCCTCGACCCCGATCATGGATTACGGTGCTGCGAGCGGCAGCTCTCCGTGGGCCAGTAGTCCCGATGCCAGCCGCACGAGCTTCGGCGATAGTGTGCCCAGACAGGATCTCCCGGGTCCAGCTATAGCAGAGGAGCAGGAAGAGCAGCAGCATGGCCATCTCCCCGAACCGCAGCAACAGCAACAACTACCTCAAGACCCGCATCTATCTCAAGGCTTCGGCGAGGAGAACAGACGACCAGCATCAGCAGCTCGCTATCACAATGTCCCCTCACAACACCCCCAACAAGGTGCTCGGTCACCACAGCCTCAGCAGCAGCCACCGCAACAGCAACATATGCCGCAGTACAAGATGCAGGCCAAAATCACCGGCCTCGAACGCACGGGCAAGAAGGACTCCATCTTCCGTTTCGATGTCCACGTATGCCACATCTATTCTCTCCTAAGTGTAAGCTCGAAGCACCTGATGCTGACCCTGTCTCTCTGATCTCCAGACCAACCTGCCCAAGTTCAGAACCACCCAATTCCGAGATATCCGCCGCACCCACTCCGAGTTCCAAAAGCTAGCCTCCCACTTGATGGCATCCAATCCTGAGGCATTCGTCCCCGCTGTCCCTGCCGCTTTCACCTCAGCCGGAATGGGAACGGATGAAGATGAGGCACGGACCAAAGCTGCAGTGCAGCGATGGTTGAATGTAGTCTGCAGCAACGAAGTTCTGATGCGAGACGAAGAGATGGTCTTCTTTGTGGAGTCAGACTTCGGGTACTCCCCAGTGGTACGAAAGAAGCAGCCTGCAACAGGCGTGCGAAGAAAGATGCTCAAGCAGTTCGCTCCGCCGCCCGACGACACGCCCGAGCTACTAGAGACGAGGCCTCTCGTCAAAGAGTTCTATCTGGGTGCGATGGACTCGCAGCAAAAATTGGACAGGATAGTCAAGCATCGACGGTCTCTAGGCCTCGCCGAATCCGAGCTGGGCGGTAAACTAGCCGCCCTCGCCCCTCAAGAGGCCCACGTAGGCCTCGCCAACGCCTACCGCAAGCTCGGCAAGATCATCCAAAATACGGGCGACTTCCACGCCGCCCAAGGCACAGCCGAAGCAACCACCCTCTCCGACCCTCTCGCCTACCACTCCTCGGACGCCTTCAATATCAAAGAGACCCTCACCAACCGCCACATCCTCCTGCGCGAACTCACCCAAGCCCAACAATCCACCCGCTCCAAACTCACCGCGGCCGACCGCCTCAAAGCCAGCTCGAGCGTCAAACGCGACAAAGTCGACGAAGCCATCCAATCCCTCGACGAAGCCCGCAGCCACGAGTCCTACCTCCAGCAGAAGACCCAGCGCGTCACTTCCAACCTCCTCGCCGAACGCCAAAAATGGTTCACCCGCACCTCGGCCGACCTGCGGGCCAGCCTCAGGGAATACGTGATCCGCCAGATCGAAGCCGAACGCCGCACCCTCGCCACCCTCGAACAAGTGCGGCCCGATATCCGCAACGTCGACGCTTCCGGCGGGCTCTCCCGCCTCGGCCGCGAAGCCGACCCAATCGCCCGCCGGGCTAGCATGGCGTCCTCCCAGGGACCAAAAGGCGACGCATGGTCCGGCGTCCCACGGCGCCCGGACGGCCTGAACCGCTCCATCTCAGGAGGTCTTGGCAGCGGCCAGCCTTCCGTCCCGGAGGAAGGAGATGGCGAGGATGATGCGATGGCGGGGGGCGAGGGCATGGGTGGTCGCAGGAAACGCGCGAGTACGAGTAGTAGTAGTCTTGCGAAATTGGCGGAAGAGGGAGAGGACGACGAGGATCGGATCGATGCGCGCAATGCGGCTAGTAGGCTCGCGCAGACGACGTTCTGAAGTGATTGGTTGGCTCGGTATGGGTGAGCCTAGTGAGGGAACTGGTTCATTGTGAGGGGGAAAAAAACAATGGTGGTGGGTGGGTGAGTGAGTGGCTGTGGAGAGGAAAAATCCATACCGTACTGGGCCTCGCTTTTGGGGGGTGGGGACTTTTGTGACGGAAATATATGTCTTTTTTATACGTAGCTAGCTAGCCATTGACCTTTTTCCGTCCTTCCCCCTTTTTTGCGCCTTTAGTGATTTATATTTATTTATTCTTTCTCCCCCCCCCACCTACCTCCTCGCCCCATCGTTTCCCTCCAGAAGACGCCTCTCGCAGCTTCAATCTTCATCTTCATCTTCGTCCCCGACCTCGACGTGACGGGGCTCTAGCATACCCTGCAGACACACCTGGCAGCACACGCGGGAGGCAGGGATGGTAAGGGGGGAATGTCGTATGCGGTCTGGGGGTGGCTTGCGGGATCCGAGGGGGGATGGGGGATCGGGAGGAGGATGAGAAGAGGGGAGTGGGAGTGGGGTGGGGATTTCTGGGACGAGAGAGCAGAAGGGCAGGAGTGGAAGGGGGAGAGGGAGAGGGGGGAGGAGGAAGGATGGGATGTGCTGGTGAATAATGGGGGGGAATAGGGGCGGCGAGGTGGAAGTGGTGGGGGAAAAGGGGGGGAAGGAGTGCAGGAGTGGGAGAGCATGGTTGGGGGGAGTGGATTGCGTAAGTGAGATTCCCTGGTGTTTTTTTTTTGTTTTTTGTTTTTTCTTGACGAGGAAATTACTGTTGGATATATCACTCGCCAGATTAAGCTAGGGACTTCGACGAGATATCTAGACACAGACCTTTACTGACCCATTCACCGTCTCGCAGACCTGTGTCCCTTACATGAAGCTGAAGAGCAACCAAACTCAAATCCACCAGCCATGGACGATCGAGCCAGTAATCCGGGCCCCTGCATCATCCACATCGGCTTCTTCCAGTCACACCAGTCCGACCCGAATCAAGAGCGCTGCGCGAGCAGCAACGCAGGACAGCTGGGGCTGATGCACAGCATGGCCGTCTCCTTACAAAGCTTTGGGATCCGCGTCAACCTGGTGGCACCCGGCCGGATCAAAGTGGCGCATGAAAGCAAAGAAGGCGATAAAAAGGGACTGGAGTGAGCGCAGCTGAACGAAAGGAAGGACGTCCAGGATCATTTTTCGAATCGCGCTGGGATGCCGGAGGATATTGCGGATGTGCGGTCGAGTACCTGGTGAAGGCGGGGTTTGTTACTGGACAGGAGATTACGAATGATGGAGGTGCTACGAGGGTTAAGAAGAAGTCTTAGCTCGTTTCGTTCTGCATTCTTGCTCTTCTCTTATGGAAATTTTGCCGGAGTGGTCGCCGATGGGGGAGTTGGGAGCAGAGATGACCTAAAGTCAAGTCTTTGATTGTTCGTTGCACCGCAAGTGGTGCATTTTGGCTCCGAGCAGAAAGAACAGGAAAGGAAATTTATTCGTCGTCAAAGCAACACCAATGCTCATCACCTCGTGTTCGTTCCATTATTCAATACGCGATCGACCATGATTTCACTCAAGCCAAGGTAATTAGCAGGGTCGCATAGGCTCTGAAGCTCCTCGTCTGTAAGGCCGGCTCGTTTGATATCCTCGTGCTGGCGTAGAAGCTCAAGCAGAGGTTTGTCCTCCAATTGGGACTTCCGGCACAGATCGTAGACTACCATCACCACCGAGTCAGACTCCCAGCTCGTTGAATGTAATGGAAGAGACACTTACCGATGTCGTGAGCGACTTGTCTCCCAATCGTCTTCCCTAATCCCATCATCACAGCTTCACTAACCACGGCCCCCTTTGATAAGGCTAAGTTCCGCTTCATAGCTTCCTCATCTACTTCCAATCCCTCGAGAAGATACTGAGTGTGACCAAGGCAGGCATGGCTAAGTGTGCAAATCTGCGGTAACACGATCCACTCGATCTCCCAGGGCCCAGTGCTTCGTTCATGGTCCGCTACCACGGCTTCAACCATGCTGCTCGCCATCGTCCGCACACTCGCCGCCATCGAACAAATGTACGCACAGCCGATTGGGTTCCGCTTCTGCGGCATTGTTGAGCTGCTGCCGCGATGAGCGACGTATGGCTCCCGTGCCTCACCAACCTCCGACTGCATCATAAGTTTCAGGTCGGTGGCGAACTTTGCACACGTAGCTGTTAGGGTGGCCAGGTAGTTTGCTACTTCCGCCAGGTTGTCACGCTCCGTGTGCCAGGCTATCGCTGGAGTGGCGAGTCCCAGGTCTTCGGCGAGTAGCTCTTGACATCTTAGGCCTAATGGTCTTCCGTCAACTTCGTTCGGAGCGTTGTAAGAGGATTCCTGTGCGATGGTTGCGAGCGTCCCCGCTGCGCCGCTGAACTGTAGAACCAGCAATCTCGGCTTCAGCTCCTCAAGTCTCTGCTGATGCCGCTGGAACGAAGCCAGTAGCCGTGCCATCTTAAAGCCAAAAGAGATGGGCACCGCTTGCTGTAAATTAGAGCGAGCGGCCATAGGCGTGCTCTTATACTTCTTGCATAAAGCCTCCAGTGCATTTTGGATCCCGTTCAGCGACTGTTCAACCAAGACAAGCGTATCACGCAATTGAAGCACGACGGCGGTATCGGTGAGGTCCTGCGTCGTAGCACCCCAATGTGCCCACTCACCCAGACCGGCCTCGACGGCATTGACCTTGGCGACTAACTGTTTCACTACGGGGAGTACAGGGTAGCCAATAAGTTCGGTCTGTTTCCTGAGTAGTTCGAAGTCCAGGTCATCAACCCGACAGTGCTTCGCGATCTCATCGCCAGCTCGATGCGGAATCACGCCTAGCTTTGCCTGCACTCGTGCTAGACTCGCTTCAAAGTCAAGGAAATAGGATGTTCGCTGTCTGTCAGACCAGATCCGAGTCGTCTCGGGCGTGGAGAAGATATTTCCGAAAATTTGCGAGTCTATCACCATCGTTTTGGTCGCTCTGCTGCCATACTGAGCGGGTCTTAGGAAGACCTCAGGTCGACGTAGCGATGTCGTTAGAAAGGTTCTGAACATTGTGTGTCCCTTTGCGACGTTTTCGTTTCTTAATCGAGGTCGACGGAGGTGGACTTAGTCCCGCGGCATGATATCGGCCAATGAGGAAGCTGTGTGTATTGGATCTGCGCAATGAGCATACAGTATGATGGGCATTGTTGTGGTCAAATGAGTAAGCATTGCTGTATGGGGTATCTGATAGCTAGCTAATAACATGCATGCAAAAAGAAAAGGAACCTGCTGATCAATTCGGAGCTGTTCCCTCAGCAGTTTCCCAACGCTTCGAATGATCAAGCTTCATCCACACCTCGAGACACATTCAAGTGGTTCAAGTCCCAGTAAGGTCGATACAATCTACCACCTCATCCGTGGCCACCCTCATGCGCTTGGACGAGCGACCTTCGCTCAAGACCGTCAAATCATCATCATCATCCTCCTCCGGAGCTGCCATCTGACTGCTTGCTCTCTTAGCGCCTTCATGTTTGATCTCGGGCTCGATCTCATCCCTGACCTGTACGCGACCGCTGTGTTTCTCACGCAGAATGCGCACCAGTTCTCTTGCTTCCTCTACGGACAACGTGGCAGGGTCGCGCTCCTCTAGCGGTACTCCCGGCTCCGGTGATGGTGAACGAGGAATGATGCCTTCGATCTGCAGGTCGCGGTGGGAGCGGTATCGGAAGACGTACGTAGCGAAGGGCTGTGAACCGTACGGGTATGTAGCATGTATACTGGAGTGTCCAGTACATGGCATGCCTACACCGAGTCTGGCCTCATGTCAGTTCATCGCTACTATGGCGACCTCGAATCCTTCTGTCCGAATGACTCACACAGCCTGGCTAGATATGGCTCTTCCCTTCAAGCATTTCTCCGGGATTGCATTTTGTCCTGAGTATCTGACATGACGGGTTGATCGCTCGTCGGCTGGGATGGTCTTCCCTGTCCTGCACCGCAAGAACTTGATCTGTATCTCCCCGAGGCTTTTCACTTTCCGCACGTCGAGCCATTTGCTCGTGTCATCATTCGTTTCGTTGGTGGTCAAGTCCGCGAACTGAAACAATCTTCTCAAGAATTTGCCGTCGTGGTTCTCGGTCACACTGTCAACGTCTTTACTGTAATCATCCTTGTGATTGTTGATATCGGAAATATGTCTGGCGATGCACTGTCCATCAAGGGAAACATCACATTGCAGTGAGTCAGCTTTGGAAGGGGGTTGAAGGCGCCGTGAGCCCGAGCGCTTGATTCTGGTATGGATCATGAAGTTGGAGCCAGAGCTAGCTTCCACATACTTAACGCCAGTGGACGAGTCGTCAAGCTGGTCGGTGAGGTCGTCGTATTCCTGCAGATCAGAGCCCTCTACGCGAATGCTGACCCTTAAGCCCTCGATGCCGTCAATCTTCATCCTGTCGCCAGTTCGTGACTAGGAATCCGTGATGAAGAGCTGTGTCAGTCTCAACGATTCAGAGAGGAGGGGGGATGTCCAGTGGGCAGTAGAGATCCATGCCCCTCACGGAAGTAGAAGTTGGACATCTTCAAACAGCGTACGTTTGGGGGAAAGACCTACACACTCTGAGAGACGCGTCGAACCCCCGCTAGCCTGACGCGACTACTACGCGAGATAGCCCCACCCGAGCGATCTGAAGTGAACTTGTATCTTGCATTCACCCACCGGGGCAGGGTATATTTTGGCCGCCGTTTAAGGCTTGTATGGGCCAACATGTGGACGCAATCAATCGTATCACCAAATCATTTGCATGCTGTTTTAATTGGAGATGGAAACAATACATGTAGCTAGATCGGTGCACTTTAGCGCCAATATTTCCGATGCGTACGGTATCCGTGATCCCAACCAATGTGACCTCTCACATGGATGCGTGCATGATAATAGCTCGTACAGAACCAAATGCAACGGGATCGCGACCAATGCCAAATCGGCCATGTTCGAACGTTGCATTGCTTTCCACAAAAGACCTATTAGAAAAAAAAAAAAAAAAAATCCATCCCATCTCCCGTTTACCCAAGCGCGACGATACCCCAACCCCAGTCCCTGTAGTGGTATCTTATACAAAAGCCCGTAATCCAAACCCCGTAGACGCCTTTTCAATCCCATGCTGTCGATGCATCCATTCCCGTTCTGTGTCGATTCCACATTCGCGGCTCTTGCGGCCAACATTCTCCCAATCGTCACCACATGTCCTCTCCGTCCCCCATCCGCGTCTTGAGCCCACCGTCCACCTGTATACCTTCCTGCACCCAAGATATAGCATGAATATCACCCAAGCCTAATCTCCCCATCCTCACCTTCTTCAGCAGCCCCTCAACACACTTCCTACCGCCTTCCCATGCTTCCTCACCAGCTCGTCCGGAATCCCACTCCCCATCGTCATCGCCGAATCGACACCATATCCAATCACATCTGGCAATGCGGTGCGTGTTTCTAGATCTTTCCGGTTTCCCGGGCGGAGTATCAAACGGCAATCTACCCTCCATCAAAGCGTAAAGCAGAACTCCTAACGCCCAGGCATCGGTCGAGCGGCCATCATACGGCTGACCGAGGAGAATCTCCGGGGCCGCATAGTCCTCTGAGCCGCAACGAGTGGTAAGCAGCGGCGACTCGGGAGGCTGAGGTACGCGTCTACTCAGACCCAGATCTGTAAGCGTCACTAGGGGGTGTGGAAACCGTCGGGGATCGCCATCGAGTCCTAGACGCAATGTATCTGTCGAGTAATTGACCAAAACATTTTCCAACTTGATGTCCCGATGGACGATCCAATTCTCATGCAGATACTTGACCGCGCTTACGAGCTCGGCGAACATTCGCTGCACCATAGGTGAAGTTAGAATATCTCGTTTTTGACTCGCGAGCTCAAAGAGGTCACCGCCAGGGCAGTAAGTCAGGACCAAGAGGGCGCGGGAAGGCTGGTACTCGCAAGCCTTGAGATCGATCAAGGAGGGATGAGACACGGACTTGAGCATCTCGACTTCGCGTTTGAGGCCGTTCTCGATTCGCTCCTCGTCTGCACCGCCGGCGGGACCATGCTCCACGATCTTGACAGCGACCAATTTGGCTGGATCAAGATGGTCTTCTATCTCCGGTGTTGGGTGAGCGGGAAGTCCCTTTTCACGGGTGGCGAGCATGACTTTGGAAAAGGTACCTTGGCCAAGCTGGCGAAGCTGGCGGAACCTGCGACGTTTATTGTGAATCCCGCAATGGATTTCCAGGTACTCTGCTTCCGACCCGTCTTCCAAGTAGGGTGTCTCTAGAGTTTCTTGTGACTCCTCGGCTTCGTCGAGACTACTGCTACTAGCAGGCGGCGTCGGAACGCCTTTGCCCGCATCAACGACAGGTGCATGGGTCCCTACAAGACCACGACGCTCGGCAAGGTTAGCTTCCCGTTGCATAGACTGATTCTGTGCTTGGCTTTCGAAGTTGTGGGTATTGCCAGGACCAAACGTGACATGGCGTTGGGGGCGGATGTTATTCAGGGCCTCCGGCACGAAATCAGAAATGGAACGGTTTCTACCATGCCCTTTAGGCTCGCTTGATGTCCGATAATCTGCGTTTCCGTCGCGTGCGGCCGCATTCGAGATGGTGACCTCTTGGACCAGGCTACCATACGGCTTCTTCCGCTGCGGCGGAGAGGTGGGCGATGCAGGCATACTAGATGTCCTATTCCCCGTGGGCGTTGCATCGTCCATTGTCGTCAAGGAGCTCTGCCGTGATCGGCGCGGCGTTTCCAGCTGAGCTCGTCTCCATGGCCCCGGTGAGTCAGATCCAGCAAGCGGAGATGGCAGAGGAGTCAGGTCCGTCATCGCCGCCAGATAAGGCGAAGGCAGCGTCGAGCCGGCACTGTATGAGCTTGCCATGCTTGCAGTGGAAAGGGTCGTCCTCAAGCCCGAGCCTCCCATACTCGGAATGGGGACCGGAGAAGTCACGCTGGGATGGAGCGCGCTGTCATTAGACACGGGTGTCTCGAATATCGTCGGCGTCTCCTTCAACTTCGCAGGTGCAGCGGTGCTTAGTGAACCCTCAACATCGGTATAGATATGTAGCCCAGCGGTGATTGGCGTGACGTGCCTCGAGCTACGATCGGCGCGCTGGTGTAGTTGTTGACGGGGGTCGGCGGCAGTGTCTATCGCCGACGGTCTCTGGCCTGCATTACGCGAGAAGGCATCTTGATTTCGCGTGGCAGCATCTCTTGCCCGCACCTGCTCGTCCGTCGAAGGATGCTGGGGAATTATACTTGCATCCTGAAGCCGACCAGAGGTACCGCCATGCTGACCATCCACCTTGCTATCCTGCCTCGCTGGCAATTCTGACCCCTCATCCCGCCTCGTATTCGCCGTCTGCTCTTCTTTCCCTCTCCGCTCAGCTCCTGTCGCAGCATGATTCGTCATATCGAGAGCATCGGAGACCACGCGTAGGAGCCCCAAAGGTACCAGCGTGCAGCAGTGTGTAGGCGGCTCAGCGAGAGCTGCTATGTATCAATGTCAAAAGTCTACATTAATCTGCAGAAGCGTTGCTGGGTACCTGCGACGCGGGCCAAGCGAGATGACGGAGTAGTCGCTGATCCTCCACTAAACGCGTGAACGTGCCTACGGCTGCTCAGTGTCATAGGATTTGGCAAATGACAGCGGGAAGAAAGATTGGGAAAGCCGGGACACAAAGTCAGCCAGCGTTCCGAGGCAGATTTGCTTCTGATCGCGTACCAAATTTATCATTATTCATTATTGTTATTGTACCATGGGACAGAGAAGTCGCAATCGTTACGTTGTGTTGCACGTGAGGGGTGAGTCTTTCGGGCCATATGATCCTCGCCTTGGCGGGGTTTTGGCCGATGCATTGAGTGAGCACGGTGCCATGGGACACAGTGGAGCTTGGGCTTGGAACGTTGTCCCGCTGTGGACAAAGAACGGCGAGAACACCCCTTTCTTGAATCTCCTGACTGATTCGATTTGAAATCTATTGACTAGTAATGCATAATACCTTACCGGCTCGAGGGTGGTACAGTGCTATTTATCGAAAGAATGTAAACCTCACGGCCGGAGACTTGAAGCTTGCTCGCTTCGCCTCCAATTTCATAACAGATGTCCATGCCCCCATGCCCTTACGGAGCATTTGCCGGAATAACAACCTTTGGAGATCATCCGAGACACTCAGGCATCACTGGATTAAAGGTTCATTGCAGTTTCATGGCTAGGATACTCGCAGGTCTGCAGCTCATTGGAATGTCGTGTGAAGACGTTCTCAAGAGCTTTCATCAAAAGCTCCGGCAGCTTCACGTCTCGCGTGCCCTTTCTCGACCATCCCATCATTGTGCACGATTTTGCCCGACATCTCCATCAGCTTTCCCATCGTCGAATCGTGCTCCATGCTACCGGACGTCTTGTTGCCGGCCCTAAGTACAAGACATCAGCTTCAAGATGCGATTCGCTTAGATCGAGTCGCAGAAAGGCCTACCCTGCGCCACCCGTCGTACCGGATCCGTACTCGGTGCCTCCGGAGTAGCTCGAGGTGTCTCCGTGAGAGCCAAATCGAGTGGCGGAACTATCGATCTCGCTCTCGTCGTTGGATGTCTTGTTGCCCAGGCCTGGGCCTCCGGTCATCCCAGACCCGTACTCTGTCCCGCCCGCGTAAGGCGTGGAATCGGTAGCAGAGACCCCGGTCGACATGGTGTCGATCGGACGCTGTTGAATGCTACAGTTAACAGTGTAATTTGAAGCCGGAGCGGTGCAGCAGCACGCAAGGGTTTTGTAAAGCTGAAAGGCATGAGATGGGCAGCACACTTACGCCATCATCGTCACTGGTGGCGAAGCTGTCGCTGTCAGGAGAGCTGTAGCTACTATCTCCAGCCACGGGGCGACCAGAGCGGGTGGGCGTATCTAGGCCCTGCGCGTCTCGAATGTCACCACATTCACGCGTGTTATCTCCCGCATAGCGACCAGTAGAAGTGGCTGGATTATAACCGGCGGTATCGCCGCCGCCGAGTGTTGGTGAGTCCATTTCGTCCGCCGTACGCTCTGGGGCCTTGTACTGATAAGCATTGGCTTGGCCGACCAATAAGGATGGGTGATAGGCAAGGCTTACGCTGACGTTCCCGCTGTAAGAGTCCCTGCTGTCGGTAGATGCATGGGAGCCTGGAGGGCATTCAGCGTTGTGGAAAATATGCTGAGCTATTTCTGGGATACTCACTTTGACTGTTGTAGTCGCTGTAGTCCGACATGGTTGCTGACTGCCGTGTAGGCCCTTTTGATCTTTTGGTCGTTGATTTAGTGGCTGGAAAAAAAAAAAATGTCTCAGTGCTTTCTGATCTAGAAGAGAGCGAAAGTGAGCCAAAAAGCGCTCCTGAGTCTATATGTATACTGAGCGGGCGACATACCGGCACATCACCTTCATGATCTGCGGGAGTCATGATGCGGCGGTCAAACCTCCTGAGACCGCCTCGTGAACACACGAAGGGCGCTTCTGATTGTGTGTTGTCTATGATGATGACGATCGCTAGGACAACGAAGACCTGGTATCGCAAGCCTAACGAATTCGCAAGCTGGTGCTCGCAAGTATTACTTGGTGCTTGTGGCTGTGCAACACAATCGCAACTTGCTCTTTGATGATCTTCAAACCGTGGCGCATTCGCCCTACAACCGCAGTCTCCTGCGTACCTGGCGTAGGATTATGCACGACATTCTGTATGAGAATAACCTGGATGGTGACCGTTCGAAGCTTGAATCTGGCATTGGCCATGCTGTGTCTGAAAGGGACTGAGCAAATGCTTAGTATTTCCGGCGATTAGACGGTGGTCTTGAAGCCTTGAGCGAGAGCAGAGCTCACATCGCTTCTTTCGTCTCAGGAAGGCTCGTTCGTTGATGCGGCTTGATGGAGCACAATTATCTTTGGTGAGCTTAGAGGGAGATTTATTGGGCTACTCTTGAACTTCTTTTTCAATGATTCACAGTGAAAGGCTGGATGACCATTGATACGCTAGCAGGCCGTGTCTTGCACAAGTGACAAAATCTTTCGAGCTTCACACCGGTGTCTCTATCAGACGGGACTCTGGTCGCCCTTAACATCCTCAGGATCGAATCTTCGGCCATCAAATTCATGCATCATTCCCGGTAGAAAGCGGTAGAGCCCAAGGTACGGCGTATTAATCGGACTCTCACCTGTGAACAAAAGCAGGTCGTAGAGGAACCCACCAAACGTGCAGCCGCAGAAAGGTGCGACCATAGGGACCCAGAAGCTGCAAGGCATCAGCAAGGAGTCAATGAAACACCCAAGGCAGACTACTTACTAATAGTTGCCGGCTCGCCATACTTCTGGCCCATAGCCCACCATGTATGAAACGAGTCTAGGTCCCGTGTCTCGTGCTAAATTGATAGCGTATCCAGTTTCCCAGCCCCAGCATTGTCCAATGCCGAAGATGACAAAGAAGAGGCCAAGCGGAGTGAGCTTTCCCGCTCCTAAATTCGCGTCGTCCTTGAGAGCATAGATCAGGAACATGAGCAGAGCACTGGCTATGAATTCGGAGAAGAATTGGCCCACATTGGACATGAATGGCGCCGGGTATGTGCAGAAGATGCCCGCGCTGGCATTCTGCGAATAGCCTGGGACAGTACGTATACCAGCGCCTCCTTCGAAGGTATCGATGGCTGACTTGTAGTTCCCGTAGACGACCGCTGCAGCACACATTGCTCCGAGGACTTGTGCGATTGCGTACACCGGGAACTTCTTCCACGGGAACTTTCTGAACACGCAGTTGGCGAATGTAACGGCCGGGTTGATGTGTGCACCGCTGATACCCGAGACATAGACACCGAGCATTACCCCTAAGCCCTAGGAAATGGGTCAGACCGGCTTTATGATCATCGAACGCAACAAGTACTCACCCAACCCCATGCGATCGATTGGTAGTCACCTTTCTCCCCGTTGCTTAGCACCACCTGTGCCACCACGCCGTCTCCGAACATCACGAGAATGAACGTGCCCAGAAACTCGGACAGCGGCTCTCTCATGAACCTTCGCGCCCTCGGCCATCGCAGACCTGCATTTAAGGGTTTCCTCCTTGTGATATTCTCTGCCGTCTGAGAACGATTGATCGGAGCACCTAACTCCGCAAAGGGCAATGTCATAGCAGTCGCAGAGGTGTTGGATGTCTCTGCTGACTCGGTACGCCTGTGATCTAGTTTGATATCTGCCGGCGATATCATCGTGGTGAGATCGAGCGCTTTGATCTCTTTGGCATCTTCCATCGTGAACGGGACATTGGCCATGACTTCCAATCGGGTTGATGCTTCTTGAAACTCTGAATCACTTTTTGACTGAAGTGTTGCCGCTATGCGAGCAGCCTCGATGAGATGTCTTCGACTACGGAACAGGACAGCCGGGAACGAAGACTACGGCGAAGTGGCACTGACTATAATCTTGTATATGGCGAGACTGTTGGCCAAGCACGATCATTCATCGAACAGGCCTCGAGGATGCGATCCTGCTTTCAAACCAGGGCTAGTAACGATCAGTCTCTTCTGAGATGCTTCCGTGAAATGCCGCAGTATCACAGTACCTCTGTCGGTGTTACTCCCCTGCAATAAGGCAATACCTCTGTCACACCCTGGTATCTTTGGAGTGTTGCTGCGGCACACACGTGAGCTGAAGTGTTGCTATAGGCGCCCGCTCTTGTGATGAGAGCTTGGATCTCAGAGCCAAGGAATACAATCCGTGCTGATGAATGATCAATTCTCTGTGAGCTCTGTACTGCGGCATGACCGGTCGCCACCGGAGTACGTGTTCGATTACCAACAAGTCCAAAATCAACCAAAGCAGCCATCACGCCGGGTCGCAGTCGACCGGAAGAACGTCTATCAGACGCAGGTTTCCGCTGCCGTGCATCACGTAGCCGTTCTCGACGGGTGGGACAGATTTCTTTCTGCATACGGCTCGAAACGGCAGCATCAAGAATCGGAACACGGTCCCCTCATCTGAAACCATGAGAGATGTGAAGGCTAGAAGGGTCTTTGCGAAGAAGTGATGTTCCCATGAGAGTGGTACTTCTGTACAACAAAGGAGCTTTAGCCGCATGCAGTCGCATTCGTGTAAGAATGCAACACTGGCACTCATTCGTATGATCCCGCCGGTTACGATTGACAAAGCGGCAGTTAGGTATGAGCTCTTGTGACCTCGGCATCGTTTTGATGTGAGTGCCACTGTATTGTCCACTGCCCAGTTGTCTCACTCGGCAAGCGACGACAGGATGCCGCATCGTACAATACCGCACTTCTTGTACTCGAGAGAGCCTGTAAACGTCAAGACGTCAAAGATGTTTCTCAGACCTGTATTCTGGTGTTCAATCCGCGCGAGACCCTGTGGTATGCGCGCTGTCAATCACATAGTCGCCGTTCTGGACCTCATTTGCAGAATTACCAAGCCATGGTATACGTTGCCCTTGGTCTCGGCATTGCGGCGTGTAGCTTCGAGCAATCACGCTTATTCTTGCAATGCGAGCCCATCGAGTCGGCCAGTTTGGCAGAGAAGAGACAAGGTTGTGCCTCAAAGAAGTCTAGAAGCCGTCTCACTGCATTCTCTTCCCTTGTTGATCACTATCTCTCTGCAGACAGTACGCGCCCGGGCGGCACAAGCTGAACATTTCGCATACCCTGTCGCCCGGGTCACATCGATCCAGAGGAATGAATGGCAAGGGTTTGGGAGGACCGCATGTAGTTGGCTTGCATTCTTTGCGACGACTAGTGCTTTCCATTCCGGCAAGTACACCGCGGATCTTCCCCGCGGGGTTCAATAAACCACGCTTCGGAAAAGCGTTGCCGAGAAAATGCCCCACTTTGCCATGTGCTCATTGGGAGACGCTGGCTCGTCCTCGACCATTCCTCTTACTGACCGGGTCCCGCACCTGGGCGCGCTCTGAAGGACATGCAGCTTATAGATACAGTACTGTTGTACATACCGTCCAAGAACTGAGCTGCTATCTTGAGGCCGGGTACAAGCGGGGATAGTGACGAGTTCGACGCCGCCAGCACGACTTTGCGGCACAGTCAAGCACGCGAACGGAAGCGTGGAGCTGACACGCATTGGCTGCGTTCAATGCCATGCTTCTGGGCATTGCTCACATGGCTCGTCCGATCTAGGACGGCAGCCCGCCTTCCATTATGGAGGGTAGTCCCTTAATCCTTCACGAGTGACGGAATATCACATGCAATGCAGAAGGTGGCACAGTAATTATTCCGCCTGTGGGATGGAGCAACTGCTCCTCCTCTCATCCTTTCATAAGTATCGCTCTTCTTGGACAAAGCAACAAAGCACGCTTCGAATCTTCCATCCTATTACTCTGTTTCCACCCTCTATTCTCATGTCAGCCGTCGTCAACAAGATCTCTGATTTGGTGAATGGTTTGCAGAGGTCGACAATGGATCCGGAATCAGAAGTCTTCGTTGGCAGCATAGATCAAGGCACGACCTCTACCCGCTTCTTGATCTTTGATAAGACTGGCGAGCCCGTCTCAATCCACCAAGAAGAGTTCAGCCAGATCTACCCGAACCCTGGGTATGCTTCTTAACCTGTTGAGACGAGGATCACAGAGATTGATAAGTCGCAGGTGGCATGAACACGATCCAGACGAGATAGTCAAATCTGTCGAGACATGCATAGAGGGCGCACTTCAAAACTTCGAGAAGAGCGGACATCGCAAGGAGAGTATCAAAGCTATTGGCATCACCGATCAGAGAGAGACCACGGTCTTATGGGACACGACGACTGGCGAGGCGTTGCATAATGCCATCGTGTGGACAGATACCAGGACAGCTGCGCTTGCGCGAGAGCTCAAAGCAAGACCAGGCAGTGACAAGCTGCAAGATGTCTGTGGGTTGCCCATCTCAACGTATCCTTCAGTGACGAAACTCCTATGGCTTCTGCGCAACGTTGAGAAGGTGCGCCAAGTATACGAAGCTGGCAACCTTGCGTTCGGCACAATCGACGCATGGCTTATCTACAAGCTCAATGGCGGGAAGGAGAACAACGTGTTTGTCTCAGATCCGACCAACGCCAGCCGAACGATGTTCATGGACATTCACAGCCTGAAGTACAGTGAACAGATGCTGGATTTCTTCAGCTACGAGTTCGACCTGCGCAAGGTACGAATGCCAGAAATCGTCCGGAGCTCAGACAGCAAGGCGTACGGACATATGGCTTCAGGATCCCTGAAAGGGTTTCCGATCACAGGATGTCTAGGCGACCAGTCTGCAGCGCTAGTCGGACAGAAGGGCTTCGAACCTGGCAGTGCAAAGAACACGTACGGAACGGGTTGCTTCCTGCTCTACAACGTTGGCGAGAAACCGGTCATCTCGACGCATGGCTTACTGGCGACCGTGGCTTATGATTTCAACGGAGCGCCAGTCTACGCGCTGGAAGGTAGTATAGCCGTTGCAGGTTCCGGCGTGAAGTTCCTGATGCACAACATGGGCTTCGAAGCGACCAGTTCTAAAGTCACCGAGTTGGCTGAGAGCGTACCAGACAACGGTGGGCTAGTATTCGTCACTGCTTTCAGCGGATTGTTTGCTCCGTACTGGGTTGATGATGCCCAAGGTACGATGTGTAAGTGCTCTTATCATCAAAGCTTTAGCTGCGTTCGGCGGACTACTGACCTGATCCTAGTTGGCATCACGCAGCATACAGAGCGAGGTCATATAGCCCGTGCCACGATTGAGGCTGTTTGCTTCCAGACTAAGGCTATTCTCGACGCCATGGAGAAGGACTCAGGACACGCGCTTACAGAGCTCAAGGTTGATGGAGGTATGTCCAACTCGGCACTTTGTATGCAGACTCAAGCCGATCTCGTCACAATCCCCATCATTCGACCAAAAATGCGCGAAACAACCGCTCTTGGAGCTGCGATTGCAGCAGGCTTTGCGGTTGGCGTGTGGAAAGACTTTGAGGAGCTTAAGGGCGTAAATACCAAGGGACAGTCGATATTCGAGCCGAAGATGGAGAGCAAGCAGGCGGCCAACATGCTCAGGCGGTGGGAGCGAGCAGTAAATATGTGTAAAGGCTGGTTGGCAGAGTATGGAGATGATGCCACGCTTGATGCAGAGAGGCAACGTGCGGACCAGGAGTCAAAGGCAGAGATGAGCGAGATGGAGAAGGTTGATTCCAAGATGGCGTAGTGATCCATTAATGGGACTGAATAGGGGATGACTGCGCACGGCTACCTGCAGATGCTGCTCTGTCTGATCGTTAAGCTAAGGTACCCCAATTATCAAGCTCGAGTTTCATGGTACTAGTGTTGTACTTGTAAGCGTTGTGTTCTTGAGCCGAGCTGCATGCTCGCCTGGCGACCCCGCCCCAACGATGCGCGTTGCGAAGCTTTCGTCATTCCCAAAACATCAACAAGCTTCTGGATGGTTGAGAAGGCTCACCCGCAGCCTATGTAACTCGTACAAGCAGGTAGGAGGAGGGAAACTCTTTCTCATCATCTGATCGTACCTCAGACAGACATGCGATGACGAAGGCAGTGGCGCCGACTTCGTAACAGCATCAGAGCTGCCAACAACGTCCCAAGTCGCTCGTTCAGACGCCCGCGAGCTTGGACACAAGGTAGCCAGCGCAGATATGGCAGATATGGCAGCAACGGCGACAGCAGTACACCGTAAAGGCGCCAATGGCTCTCTTCGCGATACTGCGAGGTCCAGCGGCACACAGACTTCATCCCTTGCGAACACCAATGGAGCAGTCTCTTCGAATCAACCCCCAACACCAAGGCCTTCTTCCCGCCAATCCAAGTACAAACACACCTTCCCTGTTCACTCATACGCCCGTACCTCTCCTCTCTCCCACGATGCCGCCAACCCACCCTCTTTCTTCGGCTTCCGCAACCTCATGGGCCTCGTGCTCGTGGTGTCCAACCTTCGGCTCATGATCGAGAATTTCAAAAAGTATGGGATCCTCGTCACCTTGTCAGGCGCAGCAATCCGCAGAGGAGACTGGACATGGTTTGGCGTCTTGTACATCATAACGCCCTGTTTCCTGTTCGTGGCATATGCGATCGAGGCGCTTGCGGCGCAGTATGCCAAAGGGAAAGTAGCAGAGAGGAAGAGAAAGGAAGAGCAGGTGAAGAAGGAGATTCATACTGATATCGACGTTGATGGAGCTGCAGAGGGCAAAGAGAAGAGTAGAGAAGGGGTTAAGAGGACGGGAGAAGTTGGCAGACGTCACGTCTTCAGTACGTGGAGAGTGATTGCGTTTTGCCATGGCCTGAATGCCACGACAATGCTGGTCATTGCAACGTATGTGGTCTATTACTACATACACAATCCCGGTAAGTGCAACAGACGTTGCGTGTGGGTGACGTGAATACAGGCGAAGGGTGCCGTCTGCACATGCATTGTCAGCCAGCGCATTCGAGAAGGGGCGCAGCGGGAGAGGGAATTGTGGGTGCGACTTGGGCAAAGGCGTCTCAACCACTGACTGTTGACACATAGGCCTCGCGTCCTTTGCACAGCTTCATGCGGTAATAGTCTGGCTCAAAGTCTGCTCCTATGCTTTCACCAATCGCGACATGCGGCATGCCTACGTCAATACTGCTGGTGGGCCTTCCGCTTCGAACTCTTTGGAATCCAGCGACGATCTTCCGTCACTCTACAAAAGCTGCTCTTACCCAAACAACATCACCCTTGCCAACTTAAGCTATTTCTGGTGGGCGCCCACCCTGGTCTATCAGCCTGTCTACCCTTCCACAGAACGTATTCGCTGGGACTTCGTTGCGCGCCGCGCCGTGGAGTTCTTCATTCTTTGCGTCGTCATCTTCGTCGCTTGCGCCCAGTATGCGGTCCCGTTGCTCCAAAACAGCCTCGATTCCATCACCCATCTCGCGCCTCTTGCAATTCTGGAACGCATCCTCAAACTCTCCACCATCTCGCTCGTCTGCTGGCTAGCGGGGTTCTTTGCCTTGTTCCAGAGCTTCCTGAACTTGCTTGCGGAACTGCTGCGATTCGGCGATCGAGAGTTCTACAGTGACTGGTGGAACTGCTGTGATCTGCGAAGCTACTGGACCAGTTGGAACAAGCCGGTCACGCACTTCATGAAGCGGCACGTCTACGCGCCTATGGTTGGGCGAGGAGTACCACCGCAGCTAGCACAGCTGATCACGTTCCTGTTTTCGGGCCTGTTGCACGAGCTGCTGGTAGGCGTGCCAACTCATAATATCCTTGGGGTGGCCTTTCTAGGGATGGTGATCCAGATTCCGCTGATTTACTTGACGGATCCACTGAGTCGGATGCAAGGACATAATGGAAAATTAGCGGGAAATCTGATCTGTAGGTCATTCACCACTGCAACACTATTCTTTGTTGATAAGTGTTTTCAATTTGGTACACATTACTAACGCGTTAGTTCTAGTCTGGATATCCTTTTGCTTTTTTGGTCAGCCGGTCGCTGCTATCGCATACTTCTTCGCATGGCAGGCAAAGTATGGATCCGAAAACAAACCAGAGTGGCCGCTACAGGGACTCGGTAATCGTTAAAGGTTTCGGAGCTGGTGCGTTGCAATGCTATGAATCTATGTGTCAAGTCCGGCGACATCAACTGCGTTTCTATCGGGGCACAGGTCTGTGGATCTTCGGCCTGCCAGTAACTAGTCTATCCAGTATAGTCCAGATAATAGTGATAACTTCCACTCAAATGTTTCTGGTCTTCACCAGCTCGTGATGTGTCGTTTAGGGTCCCTTCATGCGTATTCATGTCAGACCATTCCATACCGAGTTGTTATACAATAGCTGCCGACACCTGTTTGACAATAGCAAGAGCGTTCGTTTTCAACTTCCCAATGGATCTTAAGTTCGTTGCCCACACCAGTGAAGTTGCTTTGGGGAGTGAAGGCCGTCGGCTGCCGTCTGGCGCGAACCAATCGGAGATTTACCGAGCAGCTTTAGCGCGACATTCCACCCTACTCTTCCTGCGACACGTGCGACTGAACATCGCGTATTTCGACAATCTAGATTGACTACCATTTGTCTCGCCACCAACTGGCAAGAAATTTGGAGCGACACTCAGAGCCTCTATTGCCTGCCGCCTGCTTTGGTAATACCTAGGTTCGAGTTCTGTTGGAAACCGCCGGACGAGGACCTTACCGAAGGGGGCCTATTTCTAGGAGCGAGGCCGCCTCTGGAAAATCGACCGCATCCTAGGACCTCGTAAGGCGATCACGGATCTGGAGTCCCTGTTAGTCTAGGCCTGCCGCCATGGACGGCTTTCATGGGGACCATGGCGGCTTCGAGGGAGGCCGCAGCCGTGGCAGGCCGAACAGACGAAACGCCACAGACGTGGGGACAACTTACATACAGTGGACGCACAACCGCCGAGGAAACCATAGGAATACTCGGGGGCTAGAGGCTGAGCGCCCGAGTCCGAGCTACATCACAGACATATTACCTCCTGCTGCGCGCAAGGGGAAGGCCGTGGATACTATACCCGCCAAGCATCTGCATTCCTCATTGAACAAAGTGCGCCAGCCTGTAAACGTGGTGAAATGGACGCCTGAAGGCCGTAGACTTCTGACCGGCTCTACTAGTGGCGAGTTCACGTTGTGGAACGGCACAGGCTTCAATTTCGAGACGATTATGCAGGCACATGACAGTGCTATCCGGGCGATTCGGTATTCGCACAATGACGAGTGGTTACTGTCAGCGGATCAGGAAGGCATCGTCAAATATTGGCAGACCAACTTCAACAATGTTCAGCAGATACAGGCGCATCAGGAAGCGCCAGTGAGGGATGTGGCATTTGCGCCAACGGACTCGAAATTTGTGACTGCGAGTGACGACACGACGCTTAAGCTATGGGATTTTGCGACCGGCACGGAGCAAGGCACATTCACAGGCCATCAGTGGGATGTGAAATGTGCGGACTGGCACCCGAGTAAAGGGCTTATTGCCTCCGGCTCAAAGGATCATCAGGTGAAACTGTGGGACCCACGCGCTGGACGGTGTCTTACGACTCTACACGGACACAAGAACACGCTCACAATGACGCGCTTTGAGCCCAATCAAGGCGTCTTGTTGGCATCTTGTGCTCGTGAACAGAATGCACGCGTTTTTGACATTCGTATGATGCGGGACGTCTTCCTACTGAAAGGTCATGAGAAGGAAGTCAGCTCGTTGACCTGGCACCCAATACACTCAAATCTGCTCACGACCGGCGGTAACGAAGGTAGCATGTTCCATTACCTACTGGACGAGCAGAACGCACCACTTGGCACAATGCCGACAGTCTCGCCATATGACTCCCCGACTCCGGCAGACGCGCCAGCTCAGACCTTGCACCCGGCGCACAAAGTGACATACGCTCACGAATACGCTGTTTGGAGCATGGACTGGCATCCAATGGGTCACATACTCGCATCGGGCAGCAATGACCGGGCAACGCGCTTCTGGACAAGACCGAGACCCGGTGAAAGCAACTATGTCAATGACAGATGGCATATCGGCCAGTCAGCCGCAGAAGCTCAAGGTACATGGAAGAAGACGGAGGCTCAACGGCAGCAGCAAGAAGAAGAAGCGGATGATGAAGCGGATGGCCTCATTGATCAGGGTATGCCGGCACGCCAGCAAATGGGTCTTCCTGGATTACCGGGCCTACCAGGCCTACCCGGCTTAGCTAAGCCCGCAATGCCTTCTTTCCCAGATGGAACGAGCACTGGTGGCGCACAACCAGCCAGCATGCCGAATTTTGGCCAGAATGGTGCGCCGCCTTTCCCACCTCCCCAGGGTATAGACCTTGCTACGCTGCTTTCTGGCGGCCAACTGCCGCCACCACCGAATGGCGCTCAGCCAAATTTCGCAAACGGTATGCCGCCCCTCCCGCCAGGTTTCGCACCACCACCTGGCTTCGCAATGCCGGGAAATATGCCGGGCTTGCCAGGATCTACGCCAACGCCTAGCAACGGCGCCAATAGTGGGGGTGGGAACATTCGAAAGAGAGCACCGTTGCCCAGCCAGCAGGAGAGCTTGGCCGAGGAAATGCGGCATGGGAGGTACAAAAAGGCTAGGTAGGAACTGCCCGGTGAATCCTCCTCGCGCATTCTCAGGCGTCAGCGTAAAGAGATGAGAGAGCGAGCCGAGGCAGGTAGTGATGGCGAGATGAAGTTTTAGAAAGGATATTATTCAAAGACGATGTGCTTAGTATTAGGAGCTTTTCGCGATGCAAGTACGTAGTAATCAAATGCAATCCGCACAATGAGTGTGCCATCGCTGAGACAGCAAAAACAATGCTCATTAATTAAATTTGGTTAAATTAAAAGTGATCGTAGACTATTTTATGTGAAACCCTCGCAAATCTACGTTATCCAGCCGTCAATCATCGTTGCAGTGAAAACAAGTAGCAAAAAGACACCCAGGATCAACATCTACACCAGTGCGTTAGGGTTCTCCAACTGCCTCCTGGCAGTACCTAAACCATCGCTTCCGCCCTCCTGGTTCTCCCCGAGCCAGGGCTTCTTCGCCTCGCCAAGCACACCCTCGGTGCCGTAGTACACGAAATGGCCTCCAATAATGAGCACAAACGCAATAGGATACATCCAGTGGACGCTGTAGTGGAAGAGCTGAATCCCCACAATAACACCCCAGAAATTTCCCGTCAGGAGACCGATGTTGAAGAAAGCTGCGCTGGCCATACGGAACACGATCGGGGTGGCCGAGTAGAAGAACGTCAGCAGCAGCGTGTAGCCGGTCAGGTAACCCCCAACCTGGCTATTCCACGTGGCGTGGCGGAAGGACTGCTTGTCGAAGATGGCGGCCTGGACGCCGTTGATGAACATGCCCCAGAAGCCGAGCTGGCCGAGGACTTCGTACATGGGGCGTTTGCTGACGAGGTACTCCTCCCACGTGTTCGTCAGCCCGTAGCAAGTCGCGCCGACGAGGGCGAACAGATCGCCTTTGACGGCGTTGGCGGCCTCGCCGGTGCCGCCCGTGATGTGGTCGGACGCGACCAGGATCCCGAGACCGCCGCAGGCGATCAGGATGCCGATGTATTGGGTCAGGTGGTAGCGGACCTTGAGGAAGATGAGGGAGATCAGGACCACGACCGCGATGGCCCAGAAGTTGATCAGCTGGGCCGAGAGGATGTTGGTGTAGCGGTAGGCGAGCACGGTGAAGTAGTTGCCTTCGCAGTCGAAGAAGGCGAGGACGAAGTACTTCCAGCCGTCCTTGTACAGCAGCTTCAGCCAGCCCTTAGGTCCGTACTTGTAGATCGTGATCGACGTGTAGATTAGTGCGAGCAGAATATAGTTGAACAAGCTCTGGAAAGCCGGGATGGAGGTTCCCTCGTCTCCCAACAGGGTCGTGAGAGTATTGGTGCCCGTCTGGGTAATAGCAAGCGCCTGAGACAGACAGAGGACGATGTAGAATTGCGGACGTTTGAGAAAAGCGAACCGGCCGCCTTTCTTCTGCTCCATTTCCGCTGCTGTCGTCCGGAGGGGCGGCTGGTCAGTGGGCTCCGGACCACCAATCATCTCTACAGCACCGTGGCGGCCATGGTCGTCGCCGCCTGCGGTCGAGCCGTCTGTCGAGCCGGTGGGCGAAGATAGAACGCTCCCCTTCGGCTTGACGGTAACGCGCTCAATTGAATCCGGTTCGGCCGGCTCGATCTCGTCCTCGTTCGGAACTGAGGCATGACGCTCTTGAACGTCCTCTTCCTTGGACATTTTGAGATACAGCGGCTAACAGAGAAGCGGCTTGGGTTAGGAGCTTTATAGGCGGAGGCGAGCGCAAAGACTCCTGAAGTCGCTCACCAATGTATCAATGATACAAGAATAATGAAGTCAAAGGGGATTGCAGAGGAACAAGTACAAAACGAGCTCCTCATCCTTGTTTTTCTTTTTTCACTTTTCAACCTGCTGAGTCTCGGCCTGCGCGTTGGTGGGAGGTGGCGGGCCCAGCGGGGTCAAACCACGTGTGGGAGCTTGCACGGAGACGGCTAGTCGCCGATAAGATCGCCCTTCGGCTATAGGCGCTACTCCTATAGCGCAAGGGCTTAGGCGAGACGGTCGGCGGCCAAGACCGATCTTAGAAGAACCGCATGTAGTACATACATAGTAGTAACAGTACGGAGGGCCAGGACAAGGGAAAAGATGTCGATGGTAAAGAAGTATTCGCGAGACGTTAAACACATGTATGGGGTCAAAAGCCCTGCGCGATGCTCTGACAAGTTTTGTAGACGGTAAGACAGTGAAAAGACGCAGTACAGTATTTGTGACCCTGCTAGCGCTGTCAACGCCTGCTTGATCTTCCGACTTAAAGAAACTGGTATCTGATCCGTGTACACAGAATTGGATAATTGGCCAATCCCGGCATCCTCTTCGCTTTGAACGCTCAAAAATGAACTCCGAATTCCCAAAAATCCCCAAACACCCGTCGGCGGCGACAGATGTAGAATGGGCACCATAACAAAGGAAACACATCTTAAGACTTCTTGCCAAAGCCCAAGCTGAACCGACTCTTCTTCTTCGTCGGCGTCCTTTCGGGAGCAGAAGCAGCGGCAGCAGGCTTCGATTCGTCCGCTGTCTTGTTCGCAGCTGCCATCTTCGCGGCCGCAGTCGCTCCACTCTCTCCTGACTGAACGGTGACTTTGCCGCCGTGTGTGAAGTACGTGCGAGGCTTGTTGACAGTCCCAGCGGCCGAGGGCATGCTGTAGGTAGAGTGCATCGTCCGGATAGACGGCTGACGATTATGACCAGACATGCCATTGAACTGGCTATTCTTGTCGCCATCGGAGCCTTGATCGCTCTCTGGTGGACTATTCTCTGTGCGGGAATTAGCTTTGAGTCGTGATGAGAAGCAGTGGGGAAGATGCTTACCGTGGCTGCTAAGGGGACTCCGTCTCATAGGAGCATGGAAAGAGTGGGCAGTGCGGCCCGAGAAAGGCCTTGGGCCAGGAACACCTGTGGAGAAGCTCCGCGGCGCCCCGAGCCTACCGGCAGAAGAGTAATGTGCCGCCATGGGCGCTTGGAAAGGCATAGAGCTGATGGTGCTCATCTGAGGATGGTTCTGATTGGGGATATGTAAAGACGGAGGTGGTGACATTGCACCGAGGGACCTTGGAGGGGCTAGCCTGCCCTGCATAGGGTTTTCGCCAGCTGGAATCTGGCCTTTGTATGAGAACCTTGCCGGGCTTCTGTCGTCTTCTTGAAGCTGGCTGTCCTCCGGTACCGAACTGACGGTGGGTTTCGAGTACGACTTTGTCAGGACCGACATGTTACTATCGCTAGCACTCCTTGCAAGCAGTCGAGGACTTTTGGGCGCTTGCGACGCGTTCACGGCCGGCAATGGAGAGTCAACGGCAGATGCTGGATTTGGTGCCGCAGGTTGCGCCTCACTTTGCTGCGTGGTCGGCAAAGCATCTGCGTGCTGAACGTTGGGCTCATTGACCTCTTTGCTCATTTCGTTCTCGGGCTGGGTCTCCGGGTCAGAGAATGCTTGATTCGTTGGTGGAAGCCATGCCGAGTGTTCCGTTTCTGCCTCTTGTGGTTCCTTGATTTGAGGGCTCGATGATGGAGGAGGCGTTTCCGGCCGCTGCGCCGACCTGATCGGGATTGCCGGAGGTTTCATCATTGACGGCGGCATGAATGAATCGCTGTGGTCAAAGATAGGCAATTCTTCTTCGTGTGCCCGGTCGCGGCACCTCTCCATCTCCTGGGCCGGGAGCTCGACGGCTGGCACAGTCTGAGATGTCGCACCAGCCCGCACAGATGTTACATCATAAGGTTCATTCGATTGGGCCAAATGGTCACGCAGCTCGTTCGCAAGGGATGGCCGCCTCTGGTGCGGAGACTGTTTTTGCCAGGCCGGCGTGAAGACTTCTTGCTGCGCTTCGCGGCTTCTAATAGATAGAGCTGGCGACATTGGGCGCGGGATATACATATGCGCGTACTGCTGCTGGATACTTGGGGCAGGCGATGACACTCGCATCATTGGGGTGATTTCGGAGCGGCGAAGAGGGCGTACGCGGCCAACAACTGTACCATTTTCGTCCAGAACGTCTCCGATGCTGTTCACCTTCTGGCGCACGCAATCTAAAAGGTCCCCTTCGAAGAGCTCACCAATCGGATCGCCCTCCTCGTCAAGGACAATTCCCCTTTTGTTTACTTTGAAGCCTTCCAGTCGCGAGAGGAGAGGTGCACTATCTTCCAGTGGTAGAGGCGATACCACACGCTCGATGGGGTCGCGCCTTTCTCCAGGCGGAGGAGAGGAGTATCGAAACGGTGGAGCCTGATTGCTTGACGGCAGAGGCGAAGAGGAGCGGTAGTGAGTTTGATGGTCTGGCAAGCTTTGGAGAGGGGGCGTGGAATGCCTTTCCGGTAGAGACAATGAAGGGTGAGAATAATTCGTGGCGTAATGCTCTCTTGGAGCGACATTGGCGGTCAAGTCGCGCTCCGGCAAAGTAGTGGACTCAGGTCGCACATCCGTCATAGACGTTGCTTGCTGATTATGAGATATTTGAGCATCATGCTGCACGTTGTGTGTCACCAGCTCTGGAGCATTTTCAAATCTAGTTTGTTTCAAGGTGGATCTTGATCGGCTTGATTTGAGCGAGCGTGAATCGTCCAGCTGTGAAGTTTGACGCTCAAGATAGTTCTTGCTACTTTTCAACACGCCTTCTGGCGCTTTCTTTGGTGAGTGTAGAGCTGGGTAGTCGTGTGAGCCTTCTGACCAAGCAGCCTCCTGACCTAGCTCGTCACCCAGATTCAACTCTGGCAGAAACCCGCTGTTGGTACGAGGCAATTGGTGACCATTGACGTCCGCGAAAGCCATCTGCTCACTCGGTGCACGTGAGTGAACGACCGAACCATAGCCCGAATCGCCTGAGTAGTGTGGCGGAAGGTATCCACGGTCTCTTGCTGCAGTCTGCATCTTAATGTTCCCCATGATGGGACTGTCGAACGATGGTCTCTGGTAAGATGTGCCAAAATAGTCGTTGCGAGTAGGTCCACTGCTTGAATAGTTGCGCCCAGCGGAAGGGTTCGGTGAAGTAGGCATTGGTGGGGCATCCGGGTCCGTTACAAAGGCCTCTGCGCTTTGATTCCTTTGGAGATGTGCCCTTGGAGAACGCGGAGCACCCGGATATTGTCCTGAGAAGGCGGGCGGTGATAAGAGGCCCTGCTGTGCCGAATGCGCTGTATTCTGTACACTGCCACTGTTTGCCGTTGCATAATCTCTAGCCTGAGCTGAGATCCTGTTCTGGCTAGCAGCCCGGATCTTCTCCCGTGTGGCCTTCTCGGTCGAGCCGCTTGCTGCATCCGAGCCAGCATGCTTAGGGATGTGTCGGTACGGTGCGGGCGCTGGTTGCTCTCCGCCAGCTCCCTCTGGCTTCTCGTTGTCTTTCGTGTCAACCTTCTTGGATCTGCTTCTCCATTTGAATATAGGCATGGTCCTTCTATGTCAATGAGGCTTAGGCCTCTAGTTTGGAACGTGCTTCAACGGTGCATTCAAGTCGCAATAGAGGAATAGTTGGGTCGGTAACTGGAGTGGAAGAAGGTAACAAGAGCGAATAAATGGTCAGGACTCGAGGAGATAGATATGACGAACAACAACTCTAATGGCAACATAGAGACGGGAAGCTACATTTACCCTCTTGTACCTCGTCCGCGCACCGGAGCTTGCACCCAGACCACTGGATTGGCCTCGATGTGGCAGCACCGGTTCCCAAGTGGGAATTAACGTTATCGCGACTTGCACGAAGCGTGTGCTAAAGCAGCGTGCCGTTAAAGGTAAATCGTGATGGAGTTTAGACTCGAGCACGGCCGCTAGCTGGGCCGTGTTGCGGGAGCGGTCCTCCTCCAGATGTGATCCATAGGACGATCATGGTGATGCGAAGCAGGCATTGTTTCCCTGGCGGCTCCGTGCAGTTGGCGAGATGGCTATTGCAGTCACCGCTTGGTCGGCAAATTCGCCGGCTATGCAAGGGATATTAGCCATTGAGATAGAGTTGTCGCGTTGGAGATTGGATGATGATGATGATACCGATGTCCTCGGAAGTAAGGCACTTTTCCCAAGTGCGCAGCGTCCTTGGAGATGCATAACCTTTTCTCAAATCCCGACTGCCGACCATGGAACATGGAACGGCAACGCTTCGACTCCCGTCTTACCGAGTCAAACAGTCCCCCCCGAGTGGTTACGAGCGTCATTTTCGCCAACTTGACTCGGCACCCGCGATGTTGGCAGCAGACTAGCATTCGTGGCCAAGCGGGATAATGGTGAGTTGCATACGCAGCACGCCACTTAATCCAAGCCACCCAGCGATTGTCCAAACCGTCCACCGGACGTGCTGCATGCTGCTCGGCTCCTGCAATGTTATCAGTGCCCCTGCCAAGCGAGCTCCCACAAGGCAGACCGTCTTCCTATTTGAGCTCAGCTCTTCTGCTTCGGTCTAGCCCATGGCGTCAACCACCCAGATCCGGCCTAGGAGGTAGAAAGGCTTTCCCGCATCCCGCAGCACCAAGTCGAGCCGAACAGCACTACGGGGCGACGTAGCACGTGGCATGTAGACATACTGTACGAGACCATTGGAACAGGCGCCACCAGCGCGCAACCTGAACCATCATGGACACGGCTTGTCTCGTTATCAGCGGCGTGGTATGCCGACCGCGAGCCCAACAGACGGGTACGCTGGGATCGTTCGGCCACGCGAGACACGGCAGTCTTCGCCCCCGAACTATATGCCATATCCATGCCTATAGCGGCTAACTAGCCCCGTCCCATCCAGCGTTTTGAGTCTGAGCTTCCAGACAATGCTACAGGGTGCGTCTTTCCACCGCAACCTTGAAGCGAACTTGTTGACGAAGGCGCAGGACCTAGGGTCTTTCAGCTGCCTCTTGTGCCCCAACTTTCAGCCACGAGGACATTCGCGGCCTCTGGTAAGCTTATGCGACACCGCCCACCCTTCGATCATGGTGCCATCACGGCTAGCACAGAGGTTGCGTTCAGCTGAAACGGCTGTCACCCAAGACACTGCGGAGAGCGCCACGCCTGCCTAGCACCTGCGCCAGCATTTGGAAGCTGCTACATTGACGTTTGTGGGCAGTGCCAATCCCATCCTGAGGGCGGAAGCAGCAGCGGTAAGCCATACTACGTGACCCTGCGCAAGCAAGAATTGCATTCCAATCTTCTTGTACCTAGACTTCCCAATGCACCCCAAATCACTTTAACACGATTAAGTCTCACATCAGCGTTGTGGTCAACTTATCCCCAAAAGTATCACGTTTACCACAGCGACGATGAAAGGACGGCTCTTAGGGCTGACACGACCTTCGCAATGCCAAACTCGCCGCGGCCTACGGAAATCTGGACCCGATCGAACGCTAACCAGGAGCCTAAAAACTTCGCAGCGGAGGGCAAGCGCACAATTAGAGTTTGGATTGATTTGAGAGCACTGCAAGAATAATACCTCCGGAGGGTACCTTTCTCATCAACTGCCAAAACGCCGACCGACTATTACGTCGGGGCTTTTCGATCGTGTAGATCTTGCTGGTGTTATTTGCAATTATGGTTTTGACAGCAGCCTACTACCTCGCCATAGGGAGGGGGGCACTACTAGACAAATCACTCCCTTAGCTGCTGTCACTCCGCGACTAGTCCCTCAAGTGCGTCCGATGACAGCTTATTAGCTTGACTGCAGGGGGTTTAGGCCAGGTTTCCAAATCCCTTATGAACTGTATAGTAATCGGTCACACGTCTGTCTCAGCGTCCGTGGTGTACGTCAAACATGCCTGCGAATGCGACTTGGGGAAAAGGAAAAGACTAGACCGAAAAGCGACAAGCACCATCAGCCACCCAATTCTGTTAGCCTTCCATCGAGTGAATGAGAAAATGAGAACCAATCTAAATGAATTTGTCGCTGGAGAAGAACTGTACACACAAAGGGATATCAATGCCTCAAAAAAATGCTATGATACACATTCATACAGACGATCAGGCGCATCGGTTTTTTACTTGTTTCTGCCAGCCCAATTTCGCAACCTCCCATCCTTTTCTTCCATTTTGCCCCTTCCAGCAACGTGGCAAGACGACCGGATGCGGGCCAAAGTTTGAGACGTGGTCTTCCATCACAAGGTGACACAGCTGCAAGTGCAAACTTGCTCCTTTCGTCCTGACCCACTCCGGCTTCATCCCTCCTGATCCAGTGTCGATGGGTGGGTCCTAGTACTTTCTTCCACCTTCATCAGCGGACCTAAGCAGAAGCGGTGACAGCAGCTCAGCCGTCCGGGATCAGACTCTCTGCCACCTTTCGAAGAGGAAGAAGGGCCTTCCACAGAGTCTCGCCTTGCATGGAATGACCCAATGCATTTCCCACCAACGACTCCCCACGATGTCGCATTTGATGACGAGGCTCTGTCTCGACCTCTCTGCACACCTCAAATACCTTTCGTGTCATAGTCTCAAATGGTGTTGGTGTCTAGCCGGTCACGAAAAGGATTATTTGCCCTGCTCTTCTTTCTTCTCCCCCGCATTCGAGGCGAGCTGGATAGGTTTGACGACGAACTTGTTCTCACTCCCCATATTCCTAGTCTTCAGACTTCCCTTTCTCCTGAGCGAAGGCCGACTACCATCCTGCGAGGGCGCAGGCTGTCCGGCTTGTGCATCCTCGACCGGCTGTTCCAGCCCTTGAAGGTCCTTTGGCGGGGATCGCACGCTCAAGTCCCCGCCTTGGATTTCTGCAGCTTTCGAGGGTAACTCGGAGTTCTGTGTCGCGCCTGGACTTGTGGATCCATCGAGTTGTACGTGATGGGTACCCGATGTGATGGAAGCGGCAGAGCTCCTCCGCTTATTCGACGAGGGGGCCCGTCCAGAGCCCATGAGCATACTCATTTCATCCTCTTCGTCGTCTTCGCGGCGACGTTTGGCTGGCGTGGGAGGTCCAGGCGGAGAACCGCTGGCGGCAAGCGTACCGGGTGAGCTTTCCAAAGGCACAGGTTGGCGATCGCGGCCGCGCTCACGCTCTTGCTCGGTTGTTTGGGAATTCTCGAAGGACTCGTCATTAACCAGGTCCATAGCGTCCTCACACGGCGCGTCAGCATCGGTGACTCCTGCTCGTACTCCAGCATCGCCAATAGACGAGGCTTTCTTGGAGCCACCGGCGTCACGGTCAGGACTGCTCGCTAAGATGTCCATTGCGTCTTCCTCCTCGTCTTCTGGATAGTTGACCAGGGGCTTCATTGGACTCGCCGCTCCACCATGTGGCGAGGCGACACCATCCGGCTTCGCTGCAGCGTCGTCCATACTCGGCAGTCCTGTTCCTGCCTCGTCCTCCTCAATGTCGTCAAAGTACGCTTCCTCGTCCCCATCCATCTCCCGCAGTCCGCTGAATGCAGCTCTTCCATTGACGTGCAATCCTCTGGGTGTCCCCTCTTGCGTTGTGAAGCTTGATTCATCCACACCATTGGCGTTGCTGGGCACATAGCCAGCCTGCATCTGTTCGTACCTCTGAACCAGCATTCCAAACAGCCCAACGAAGGTTAGTCGTTCCAACCTTTCACGGTAGTTTTCCACGAGGTGTACAAGCAACTGCTTGATGCCCTCGCGCTTGATGTACTCGAAGAGATCAAGGCAGGCGCTGTTTAGCAGGTTGTCTTTCGGCTGCGTCGCCTCAACAATGCCCAGTATAGGTTCAAATAGACGATACTGGATAATCTGGCGGTTATGGAATTCATCCTGCAGGCCTATGCATGTGCGAAACCATTTGAGAGCTGTCAGGCGCATATGCTTCTGCGGACAGTGCAGGAGCAAGGCGATTCGCGAATGTAGATTCTCGCTTAAGATGAAGAGTTTACTCCTGTAGGAGTGCTGGCGGACAAAGAAACAGAGGATTTCTACTAGATGGGTAAAGAGGCTGGTCTCTTGCACACTTAAGCCCCTGACACCGCTAGGACCGCATTTGTCGAGTTCCATGAGCGGTTTGAAAAGTCGGGTCGCGCTGTGATCGTAGAAATGCGCAATGAAAGCCTCGGTCTGTGGTGGAGCATTCTGGCCACCAGCATGTGCATGGTGAGCTCCAGCGCGCTTAGCGAGGATCTCTGCATTGGCTTGGCGGGCGAGCATATCCATGCCGTTGGCAGAACTGGGGTCGAGTAAGATTTTGATGGCGTCCGCCATCTGACTCTTCACTCCCAAATCGACCTCGACCAGTAGCAGCTCGATCAAGGCATCGGTTAACGGGCCCTCTCTGCTGTGCTCTCTCTGTCTGGCCTGGATGGCCTGGAAACAGTACTGTCTCACAAGCCCGGGATCGTGATCGATAAGCGCTACCAAAACGTCGGTCCCTGCTACACGAACAGAGGCCTCGTGGTGGCGCAGAGCGTAGGTAATGACCGCAAAGAGTCCATGATGTATGAAGTTCTGAAAGAGACTGGCTCGGTTTTGAGCTTGTATGTTTTTGCCTATGGCACAGCAGTCGCGCATGAAGAGCACTGCATCCTTCTTCTTGTCCCGTCCAGATCCAGAAGCATTAGGATTGCTGTCATCCGGCAGGTCCGTAGTATCCGGCGTGGGTAGAGAATGTCTCGTGCCCTTCGGGGAATGCTGTCCATCATCATCGTCCTTGCTGTGATTTGGATCAGGCCGCTGAGCAGGCGGTGGTGCCTGCGGGGGTGAACGGAAGATGCCAAACAACTGCCGCAAGAACTCAGCATCCCCTAAGAGGTAGTTGACAACATCGACCTGATAGAAAAAGATGAGCGAATTAAGCACACTAAACGTCGGATCGTCCAGTATCCTCGCCAAAACTACGTCCTTGAGGTAAAGTAACCGGTACGTCACATGAATCTTTCTCACGATTTCCTCGTTCCTGATCTCCACCACTTGCTTGAACTTGCTCGTGTCGGCCAGATACTGTCGATGGTTTGCTTTGTGGAGAGGGAAGTCCGGGTCATACTCTAATGCACCCACTACGCCTTGTATAGCCGCGTCGCTTACCACGTGCTCAATGAGAGAGCTGTCGTTGAGCAGGATCAGATGCTTCATGATGTTGCACAGACGGTGAAGATCCTCCACCGATTGGGCGGCCTCTGCTGCCTCCACAAGCGGTCCTAGCCGGAGGATATAAGTAGGGCCAGGGTCCGGTCCCGGTGAAGGCGCAGGGGTAAGGATGGTTTTGATGAGTGCCTCTCGAGAATTTTGCGTTCCACCAGCCGCTCGTATCGCCTGTTCGACCTCGTCTAGATGTCCTAATTCCGGTTCCGGGAGAGATATGGCTTGGACGGGATCCAGGATATCATCGCTCAGCCCGTCGTCTGGGCCCGCGAGTGCATTCAGACGCTGCTGGACCTCATTCACAAAGCTCCATACACCTGCACAGCCGTCTGCCTCTTGGAAGGACAGCGCCATATCCACGCCATTTGCCTCCGTCCATACGATAAGCGTGTCCTGCTGTTGCTGATACCCATCATCTTTACTGATTCGCGTCTCGAGAAGTACCCTGTTGCTGTCGTCCTCGCTCACCACCAATATCCGCGCATCAGGGTTTTCGGGGGTCGATTGAGGCGACGGGATTAGCTGTCCCGAGCAGAACCCCGTCCCGCGGTCATACCAGTCGTTGTTCTTCAGTTCGTAGACTTTCACGCGCTTGCGCTCGGGAGACGGCGGGGAATTGGACGGCGAGGACGGTCGAGGCTGGCCATTATTCTGTTGCGGCTGCGCCATCTCGCGGACTTTCTTCTTCTCGTTGCCTCTAGCGCGAGAGGACGGCTGCGCGCGGGCGGTTGGGAAAGCCGCTCACCGCATCTACCTGTCGCACTCTTTCCCCCGCTCTATGAATGGACGCGCGCGAAAATGTGTATGCGCCCGTCTTGTTCGTGCGCGGCGCTGGCCTTGCCCCTCCGGCGTTCCGTGCTCGACGTGTGCGGCGCAGGTGACACGGCGTCTGATGCGCCCGCGCGGTGTGGTGTTGCGGCGTCCCCGGTATCGCTGGCGGGCGGCGCGGGCAACGCAAGTGGTGAATTGCCTTCTGTCGGCGCGTCGCGATCGTGTTGTTGGTTGTGGTGGTCCTCGCGCGCTCGCAGCAGTCAGAGGCGGAGCCGTGTCCCAAATTGCGTCAGAATCGGTAGCGCAAAGCTCGCGTGCTGCAAAGCGACATGAACGGACGGCGGAGTTTGAGGGGGCGCTACCGAGTATCGCACAACTCCGCGGCGGTGAATGGACGCGCCGAATACTACAGACGCGCGAAATCGCAAGCGGACGCTCGTAGAGCGAGTCTCAATCGTCGTGGTCCGTATCGATGGTGATTCACATCTACGAAACTGACACTGTCAAACTGTAACAGGCAACGGTAAGGTTTGGAGACCGGAGAATCTTGCGTCATCTCTCGGCTATTTTAGGCGCGAGCAACGCTGTGAACTGTGTGTGTGAACGGCACGATGCAGATCATCATGGATCCTCGTTAAAGTGTAGTACTGTACGTCTCTGATCAGACATTGGCTTATACAGTCTGTCGAGCATAACCTTAATCTCATCGCTCCCGTTCGCAAACTCCACATCACTTCAAGAACGAGCCATTGCTCTTTGCCAAGATCTCATCATAGTATGGTTGAAAGGCCAGCCAGCCTTTGGCTTCTGTGCCAACTAGCGCATAGGAATCCCTTGCCTCTTCATCCGGAATCATCGTTTTCTGGTGCCCACTCCCGTTCGCCGCAGCATCCGCCAAAAGCTGCGCGTGACATGTCTTGTCCAGAGAAAGGAACCAAAAGGCTGCCGAGTCGACTGATGAGCCGACCTACAGATTACATCGTCAGCACTGAGACCATTGCATGAAACTCACAATGTCAAATGTCCCCCTCGTCCAAAGGCGGCAGTGGGAGACGGGTAGGAAGCGCGACGTACCGTAAGTAAACCATGATTCTGCAGTATAATCGCCTTCCCATCCCCAAGATGCTCAGCGATCCGTCTCCCCTCCTCCCGATCCAACACCACACCCCCAAACTGCGGATACACCGCATGGCTCTTGTAAAATCGCAGACTATCCTGCGTCATCATATCCAGTTCGCGCCCAAAGACGCTAAACGCCTTCCCGTACACGCTATGGGCATGACAGGCCGCCGTGACGTCTGGGCGCGCTTTATGTATTTCCGAATGGATTGCGAAGGCTGCGGCATTGATAGTTTCTTCGCCTACCACCACCGTACCCTCTTCATCCACGAGAATGAGATCCGACACGGAGATCTGTGAGAAATGCTGCGAGAGCGGGTTCAGCCAGAAGTGGTCGGTTAGGATTGGATCACGGACTGAGATATGTCCTGCAACGCCTTCATCGAAGCCTAGAGACGGACGCATCAGCTTAAAGACGTTGCAAAGATATCTTGTGCGTGCGGTAGATGGAGCATACTGACCTCTATCGGCGAACACCCGATATGCGGCTGCTAGGTGCTGTTTCCTGTACATTCGCTCCTCCTCCAAGCTGTCAAACTTAGGGTAAGCTCTGATCTTCAACGGCTTGCCGGCCTTCGTCTTCCCAAGCGCGCCGACAGAGGCGTTCCCATTACTCGGCTCTTGGGTAAGAACGGTGTTAGGCTGAGCTATTGGCGCCATCGTAGTCTATTGTGGCAAATATAGCGGGAGGCGATGCAATCACAGACGTTGCAAAGTAGTTGCAGGTAGTTGCGACACTTGAATACCGAGTTTTCCAAGGTTAGTCTCACAGCAAGTCATCCAAGGCTACCAGCATTCGCCTCTGGCAGCCCCAAATATATACATCGCCAGGTGTACTGTGCTCAGACTACTTGCCCGCCTACTGCTGCCCCGCAGACCGAGCGCCGATCTCTGGAGTGGACCAATGCAGGGTCGACCAACGTGGAGATAACGCGGAGAACGCATGCCGATGAAGAAGGATGTGGAGCTTGAAGGATGCCGCAGAGCCGTTGCGGTTGGTCACTCGCACCTCAGTACAGTCCGAACTCGATATTGGAATCTTCTGACTAGCAATACCGCTCTAAACCCATAATATCCGTTGAATTCTCTGCTCTCTACACTACTACATTGTACCTTTGGTTCACAATACTCGATCCATAGCACTGAGAAACAATGGACTTTCGCGATTCTTATAGGAAGTTCAGACTGTAGTCTTTTGCGTCGAAACTCGGGAGGTCAATATGTGTTAACGCAGTCTCATAGCAGGACTTGCTTCCTCATAGCCCTTACGAGACCAAAGACTCGACAGTCTTGTGGCAGAAAGAGGTCTTTCCAAGTAGCAAGACCCCGAAGTTGCAGCACAACATGGACAACCCAGACGTTTTGTTCCATTGGACGTTTTGTGCGCTGCTCGAATCATCGTTTCCGTTTCCACAAGCAATCGTCAATCTCATGCTCTTATTGGCTCCATAGAATCCAAGAGCATCACTACTGCCTCACCATCAACGCCATACTGCACAGTTCCACTACATACAATGAAACGCACAGCTATCAGGACTCAGCTCATGACCTTCCTTTCAGCAATGATTCGTTTGCGTCTCCTTCGCGGGCCTGGTCCTGCAATTGACTTTCGACCTATTCCCGATCTTTCGAGCCACCTGTTATCTGATTTAAATGCGCCACCACGTCGTAACCTCTCGGCCGTTTCCACCTTGCATCGTCATGAAGGTGGGAAAATGAATGCGACTTGGGCGTGCCTTAGGCCTATGTCTTCCTCCCGTTCGAGTCTCGAGATGAGATGGCGAGGGTTTCCGACTAGATTGGACTCAGCCATTCCGCGCAGAGATTCGTCTCGCGCCGTCTATGGTCCAAGGAGACAGGCCAGGTGTCCGTCCCTGCTGTTCGCTTGCCCGATCTTCTCGTGTCCGACACTGTGCTTCTCTGTCTTCATGAGGCCCCTTGGACCGGCCCTTCTAGCCGCCCGCCATGGTTTCGGGTGTTTGTAGGACCGTCGAAGGTTATCGATTCATGTATAATGGGATGCGATATCAGTAGGGCGACGTAGGCGTAAATAATGTCCTGGTGAATCTCCGCAAGACGTGAGTAAATTGATGTCTGTAATGGGGGCTTGTCAGCGGTGATTTGTGTCACTGAGGGGGCTGAGCAGATCAAGCTGTTCGTCGCACGTGCAACATGTCTCATTTCATTGCGTGCCTGTGCTATAGAGAAAGAAGTACAAAGTAGAAGATACTGTAGAAGTGACTCGAGAAGCGTCCTGTCGTTGCTTACAATCCCGCCGCCAAGAGTGTCCGCTCTCCAGCTGCCGGCCCCGGAGAGCGACATGGCGGGAAGCTTCGCAGGGCTTAGCACGAGCCTGACACGCCGCTTCGCACCAACACCCGTAACCTGAGGAAAAGCTGATTGTGGCTCAAATACATCTTTCAGCTGTCCATTGTGACATGGAGACGCTTCTCACAAGCCATTGCACCCATTTCCAAGAATTCCTGCCGCGTGCAGCCCCTGAGCGACCATCAAGAGAACCCAATATCTCTTCCACCTGTGTGCGCGCTCCGTGCTTTTGCTTGGGCCTCGCGGGACTCTCCGCGACTCGGCGCACACAGTCCGCCCTGACATGGCCTTCTATGGAAGGCATGTTCCAACTCAAGGGAGTTGCCACCGGCAACGCGGCCTTCCCTACCTGGACTCCCGCTTTCCATCGAGGACGGCCACACGGACCTGCCTTCGGCGCTTTCCTTACCAGGACTCCCGCTTTCCGTCGAGGACGGCCACACGGACCTGCCCTTCGCCTTTCCTGGCGTCCGAGCTTGCCAGCGTTGGGTGGTAGAGTCCTAAACCTCGCTGCTCTTGCCCTATCCCCGTCGTGGAAAGCTACACTGACAGACCCTGAGGCAGGCCATAGCTTCTCGGGGTCCTCGCTGCGACCAACCCTTTGTTCGTGGTGACGCCTTGGATGGTTGGGGGTCCTGGCATCTATCTTGACAGTCGGTAACTTCACAAAATGTTCTGCTACCAGTCGCAAAGGTTGTGTCATCGTCATCCCTTTTCGTCGAGTTGGCCGTATCGGGCGAAGGTCGAGTCTGGCCCTGCGGTCGCTGCTTCCACGGTGACCGCTGTAAGAGGGGAGTAGTGATGAGAGAAAGGAATATCGTGCTTCAGAAGAGTGAGCTTGTTGATCGATTAAATACAAATCTTCGTGATATTGTTGTGGTGATATGTCGTATTCGTCCAACACATCAATGAATTGTACCATGGGCGCATTTCGCCAACCATGGTCATCTTGACGTCGTGATGTCCGCACGGTTGTCCTGGTGAAAGCTTGGATGGATGAGTCCATACCGTCGGGCTCGTAATCAGAAATGGTGTTCCCGATTTGGACAGAGCGTCCTTTCGAGCGTAGAGCCCTCCCACACAGGCATGAAGGAAGTCGTACTTTCCAGGAGGCCCCTATGCTTTTACAGGCGCATCTGCAGCAGTGGGAAGATAGGTCCCTCTCATAGCAAGTAGATATCGTTGAAAAATTCCACCGTCCGATGAAGTTGCTCGCAGTATTCCCCTGGGGCTGCGAGGCAAGGCTCTCGTTGGTAGTATTTTCATTGTTTCGACTGTAAATCCCACCCAAAATGTGTTTCGCACCGCCAGCCATGCAATACTTTCTGCCCACGAATCTGCTTAAATGTCAGTGAGATCTCTGATCCGCAGCCTTTCTTCTCTCTCATACCCATCCTCACATACCCACCACCGCCAACAACAACACCACCAGCACCACCACAGCACCACCACCACCACCACAACACCACTACCACCACTACCACCACCACTACCACCACCACTACCACCACCACTACCACCACCGCTACCACCACCACCACTACTAACCAAGATGGAGCCGCAGATGCAGGCCGCTGCTCCGGGACAGCCATGGATCCCGGAAACCCAGGACTTCGGGGGAGCGACCGTAGCCCCCTTCATGGCGTTCGAGAGCCCTGACGGCCTCAGTGGCATGGACTTAAGCGGCGACGGCATGAACGAGGCGTACCTCCCGGACTTCAGCCAACCTATCCCGGGAGTCGACAACTTCGACAATGCGGCTGCATGGGCCTCCCTGCTATCCAGCGGCCACGACCTCAGCGGCGACGGAACGGGCGATGAATGGACGGAGCGATTCCTCGCGGAGGATTTCTCAGGCGCTGAGGATCTCAACAATGCTGCCGTAGACCCCATCATGCAATCCTCACCGGTGAACGGCGGTGAGACTGGTGGCGCTCTTTCGACGATCGCCATGCCGTCCATACCGCAGGATCTCGCCGCGGAAGGCTTCAACATCCCCGTCAGCAACGGCAATAGCGGCAGCAGCGGCCATGAAACGTCCCCGGCTGACAGCATCGCCGTCCCAAATGACGTCCAGCCCACAGGCGTCATGGGCTCCGGTCAAGTTATCGCGAGGAGTCCAAAGAAGATTGCTCGTCGCACGAGGACGCCACAGCCAGCATCGCCGCCCAAGTATGGCCCGGGGAATCCGCGCCCCAACAACCGAGTGGGCCAGACCAGGAACTGGAGCCAGGCGTTGCGGCAACACAAGCACCGATGTGAGGAGACCGTGGGTTGTCAGGACGACTGCATGGTGAAGAAGGAATTTCCGGAGAAATGGGCAGAGCAAAAGGCGACCGTGTGCAAGGGCTGGGTCGGTGGGAAGAAGGAGAAAGGGGAGGAGGTGACGACCAACGAGCTCTGGGCCTGGAAATACGACGCCAAGCCGGTGAGAAAAGCGGCTCCTGCCAGACGCCGTGCGAAGGCGGCCCTTTGAGCAATAGGCGGTCGATCTCCAGGATGATGAGGTGGGCGATGAAGGATGAGAAGGGCGTTCAGGACCATATGGAAAATTTGCTGGGTCGGGAATGGGCGCTTGGGTTTGCTTGGGGATGGGTTGCATTGGAATTCTTGTACTGCTTGGCTTGTCTTGTATATGAATGTGCTGCGGCATGGGTTGTCGGTAGGATGTTGATGGATCATCGGATGAGAGATGTTGGATCTGCTTGATGTATCTAGTTTTCGATTGTGAACTTGCACATGAAACTCAAATGCAATTTTTGACACTCAACCAAAGAACGCCTTTCAAATTTCTCTATCATGCGAGCAAACGGTTCTCACAGCCCGCCTTGAATGGCGAAAGAGGAAAGGATGAGGACCATAGCGTTGATGACTCCCCATGACAGAGGGATCCATGTGGACATGCGGAAGAATCCTGCTGAGTAAACACCTCCAAGTCTGTTCTCAGGGTTAGAAGATGGGCCTAATATCACGCTTCCCATGCGCAGGAGAAATCTGCTATGTCAAAGGAGACTTACACGCCACCCACAACACTTCCGGCAATCACGGCTTCTACGCCACCGATGATGAGGTAGACAATGGGCACCACCCAGATCACCTTCCAGTTCTTCCACTGGATCGCACAAGCGTAGCTGGCCGCCACCATATGCACTCCTACTACACAGATGAGTGTCCAGTAGAGGGTGAACTTGAACATCGAGTATGCATCGTAGAGGAAAGCTGTTTGTGTTCCGGCGACAGGAAAGGGCCAGTAAAGGGACGGGAACGGTGGTGGCGTGTAAGAGAGTGGCGTCTGATCCACGACAGTTTTTAAGAAATTGTTGCTGCTGAATTCAGTTTAAGGACATGATCATGTCTTCGCTAAATGACGATACCTCATCTTCGCGACTTGACGCTCGCCTGCAGCAAGCTTCTTGCTGCTACCTCCTCAGCCCAGTCGTGGTTCCTTCTTCTTTAAAAAAAAAAGTCATCTCACATGCTCTTCAGTAAGACGTCTAATGTGAAGCGCAGTGATACTTCGAGCATAATGTATCATCTGTGAACGATATGCAAAATACGTATGGACATATGGACAAGACTTGTGGAAGGAGGCGTGGTTGATGAGGTCGTTGTTGCGACCGTTACTGCCGCGCTAAATTATTCGTGCGTCGGGCGCCCTACCATATTAGTAAATAAATATGGGCCTCAATTCCGACTTCAGTACCTCGGCACGTGAAGCGCGACCGACAGCGACAGCGAAACCCATCCCTACCTAGGTACGCTAGGTACTACTGGTCGGAACATCAAGTCGTAGACCGATGCTGCATCACTTACTGATGCGACAAGCTGTCAACCACCAAAATGCCTGCTGATCGTCTGCTCGGGACGTTGCTTAGAGCACTTCAGACATGGTCTGATCAGCAAGATACGCAAAGGCAAGGGTCTTCCGCCTAAACATCGATTCAGGATAGATACTGACACGGCATGGTGAAAGACTTCTGGGAACGGCGGCTTCACTACTGACAACACTCAATAATCCACTCAATGTCACCCTGCTAGCCAGTCAGTTGCTCTCGGCCCCAGCAATCTGGGCGCAGCCTGATGGTCTGCGAACCTGCATGAGGAGTCTGAGTGTATTCCATTCCGCCGCACAGTCCTTGATACGTCATGAGGCCGCGCTGAAAGAGAAGTCGCCCTCTGATCCGGACTTTCAGCAACTCCAACTTGAACGAACCTTGCCCAAGGACGACTGGGTTCGAGCTGCCGTAGCCGGTGCAGACGAGCATTGCCCACGATGGCGACATCTTCTAATTATGGGGGGCCTCTTGTTGGGGTTCGGGGCTGCAGAGGATGAGCACCTGTCTCAGCCGATGCGAAATACGCTAGAATCCGGGTTAGTGGCGGCTTTTAATGCTTCATTGGAAGAGATGGCAGAAGGCGATGTTCTCGGCCAAGAGACCATCGCTTTTGTCTTGAATCACTGCTTTCCCGTCATGTCTGACTACGAAAGATCACGTCTTGATTACGACCGCCTCCTACCAGTTCTAATGCGGTCCGTTCTGCATCTCCCAGAAGGCCTGCGATCGGCATATTTTCTGGGCGCTCTTGACATCGACGTACAGCAAGTGTCCAAATCGCAATTTCAGTGGTCGGAACGAACGAAGTCCTTCCAACTTATCCAGACAATGCTTGCCAGTCCCCTCATATCCTCACTTGGCCCGCTTGCTCGGCTGATAGGCCACACTGTCGAGCAGGTGAGAGATCCGCAGCTTGTGCTCGCCGCCGTTGACGATATCGAGGGGTTCGTACGCACGCTCTACCTGCAGTGGCGGCAGCTCAAGCTTTCAGAGATAGATGCATCGGAAGAGGCCATGTATCTCGACAATGAGACCTTGTACAAAACCACACCGGCCCTGTGGAAGTTGCTGCGGTCGACAATGTTCGCGCTTACTATAATCCTTCGAAGCGTCGTCGGCAGGACACTGGGCGACAGGATGCTGTCAAGCAGTCGAAGTAAGTGATAGTGTCAGGCTTGGGATGATCGTCGCTGATTTGTAGTGCAGTCGCATCCGGGCTGGCCGCACAGGCCCTTCATATCTTGCGATACCTCTATTTCATCTCATCGAGACAAGGTGGCTCGACATTCTCGCAGTATACATTTGTCTACCTGACGGCTATGGATATCCTTGCTGCCCATCCAAGAGAAAGCGAGGCCTTTGTGGACCAGATCAAGCCTGCCGAACTTGGACAGGTGCCACAGCACCCGTTAGATCGCACTCTTGACCTCTTCTTTCTCAACACAGCTGAGAACTTCACGCCGGTCGTCTCTTCTCGCATTTCGGAAGAACAGCTCGTGGCAGCTGCCGCTCCTTATCTTGCCGCTGGCGGCAACAACAACTTACTTCCTATCTTTGAGGCTGCACACAGTGTTATGCTCGCCTGCTTTTCGGCGCCGCAGAATGTCGACCTGACTTTTCGACATCTGCCTTTCTACATCGATGCGCTATTCAAAGTCTTTCCAAGCAACCTGTCCGCACGCCAATTCAGACTGGCCTTCAAAACACTCATGCGTCTGACCACTCCGCCCTCGGCCCTCGCGTATCACCAGCCCATGCTGCCTGCTACATTGCTCGAACTTCTTAATGAACGAGCACGGAATGCCTCAACTGTCCCCTTATTCCCACAGCCGACGAGTCAAGATCCCGACGCGCCGCCGGAGGCCGTGATGGAATTATCTGAGCAAGCAGTCGTCGTGCTGACGGTGCTCGATACACTTACACAGCTCCCGCTTGACCTACTGGACGAGTGGTTGCCTGTCAGCGCCGAACTGGTCAACATGATTGAGGACGCCGCCATGCGCGAACACTGCAAAGAACACTTTTGGCACATGTTGATTGATGGCGAGATGGATCCTGGAAGGAGTGAGCTGTGCGCGGCGTGGTGGAATACCAGTGGCGGTAGAGAAATGGTTTTGTACGGTCGAGAGGATGAAGAACAGCATGTCGCTGAGATGAGTGGGGCACTTCCGGTGCCCGGGGCTGAAAGAAAGCTCTAATGGCTGTACGACGTGAAACGACAGTTGGCTTCTTCTCCTATACCACATTCTCGGCTTGACGGCATTTGGCGGAAGGCAGTCTGTCGCGCGCGGGCACAGGATTGGGAATGGAGTAGCCTGACGACCTTCAGAGAGGCAACCGCCAATCGATGGGATGCCACAACGCCAGGAGAAAAAGAGCTTCAGTCGACAGCGCCATGTAATACAACGCGGCGGCCATGCATCTGATCCGTGTATGGACAGTTTCAGACAATAGAACATGGTCAAATCGGGGGCATTAGATGCAGTCGTGGCAAACGTGGCCCTAGATCGGTCCCAGCAGCCAAACGGGTGCTTCAGCTCTCATTCGCAGAAATGTTAAGTCTTTCTCGAAGTACGCACCTTACCTTTCAGGAGAGGCTCGAAGCATGTGACCGATTTGCAGCAGTCTTGAATCGTCACATCTTTGCCACTGTGCGATCATGAGGTGGTTTTCGATTCAAGCAGAAGTGCTCCGAATGTACGCCGACAGCTTATTTTACGCTATAGTCAAGAGGCTTTTCTTTGCTGTCAGCTGCCCTCGAAAGCCGAGGGCTATGCTTCATTATTGCTTAATTGCGAGCAAGCACTCCACTAAGCACGTAGACCAGGCTGTGATGGCTCAAACAGGATCATGACCCGTCTGACTTCCTACATGCAGCAACAGTTGCAGCACGATAGCCACAAGCATCATTAATGACCCGTCCCAATACCACTCACCTTCCTAAGAAGCCCCGGCCCAGTCCGCTACCCCGCAGATGCGGTAAAGCTTATACATGTGGAACCTCTCCCAAAGGATCTCATTTGCGCAGTACTCCAGCCTCATTTCACCCACTGTGCCTATAGCGGAGCCACAAGACTGCCGTTCGCCCAGGTGTGGTCACTCGATCGGGCTATCGACGGCAGATTAGCATCTCAAGCAGCCACTTGATCCCTGGGCAAGACTCTTATTCGTGGGAAGAAGTTCGTGCCTTGGGCTAGTAATGCATATGCTCCGGTGATACTGTAGAGTGCAGCTTCAAAGGCGTCTAAGGGGGTGTATCATGACGAGCCGAGGCGATATGGACAGGTCAGTATCTTCATCGTCGGGAGATAGATATCTTCAGGCTTTCCCACCCCAGAGGACGTTCTGTTGCCTCATTCTTCCGATTCAAAATGAGAACGTTTCACATTTTGGCTACCGCGGGAGCGGCATTGCTTGGTGTCGAGGCCCAGCATGTTCATCTGCAAATACCTGAAGTCCAGGAACATGTCCATTCTATGCTAAGAGAGTTCAAGGCGTGAGTCTGGCATTCTAGTCATTCTCTGAAACAACTGTCGTCAAGTCGTCGTGGGAGGCAACGAGGAACATATGCTGACCATACCAGGTACACTGATTACGATGGTCCTTCGTCGACGTACTGGAACCATCCTAGTCCACGGCCGCACCGACCTGTCTTCACTGCACAGGAGAGCTGTGACTACTGGTTGGCGGACATTAAGCATCAAGGATTAGCTGCATTCAACTCCAATCCCTCAGGCTACCAAGTGTTCAGGAATGTCCGAGATTTTGGAGCAAAAGGAGATGGTGTTGCAGACGATGCACCAGCTATCAACGCGGCTATATCTAGTGGCGGTCGTTGCGCCCCTGGCTCATGTGCGTCGTCCACAACGACGCCAGCGATCGTTTACTTCCCTCCCGGAACCTACAATGTGAACTCTTCTATCATCGACTACTACTACACGCAGCTTATTGGCAATCCGAAGTGCTTGCCGGTCATCCGGCCATTCCCGCTTTTCCAAGGAGGGCTTGGTGTTATCGACGCTGATCCTTATGTTGCCGGAGGGAACCTCGGATTTGGTAGTACCAATGTCTTTTGGAGACAGATTCGCAACTTCATTATCGATCTCACCTTAGTACCACATACCAGCGCCATTACCGGCATTCATTGGCCAACTGCTCAGGCTACAAGCATTCAGAATGTTCAATTCAAGGTACGTCTTCTGCGGTATGCGGAGAACGAACTAGAATAGGTTTTGTTGACATTAAACAGATGAGCAGTGCGCCAGGGACTCAACACCAAGGTATCTTCATTGAGAGCGGATCGGGTGGATTCATGACCGATCTTACCTTTGATGGTGGGCTGAACGGTGCGGCATTCGGTAACCAGCAATTCACGATGCGCAATCTTGTCTTTAGGAATGCTGTCACGGCCATCAGCCAGATCTGGGACTGGGGTTGGACTTACCAGGGCATCACGATCGAGAACTGCTCCGTCGGTCTCGACATGTCTTCAGGAGGCTCAGACAATCAAGCAGTAGGGTCCATGACGTTCATTGACTCCAGCATAAGCAATACAGGTGTTGGCATCAAGACGGCCTTTGGGCCTAACTCTCAGCCTCCTGCGGCTGGCTCATTGATTTTGGAGAATGTGGAGTTTAACAACGTTCCAATCGCTGTTCAGGGTGCCAATGGAGTCACCGACCTACAAGGCAACACTCATGTCACAGCATGGGGCCAAGGCCATTCATACACTCCTAATGGACCGAATAACTTCAAGGGAGCCATAGAGGCTGTCAATCGTCCTGCATCTCTGGTACAGGGAAATGGACGATACTACACCCGAAGTAAACCGCAGTATGAGCAGCACTCGCTTCATGATTTCGTGAGCGCTCGGGACTATGGGGCCACCGGTGACGGCCACACTGATGATACTACAGCGCTTCAGCGGGCAATCACAGAAGCCACTGCCCAGAACAAGATTCTTTTCCTCGACCACGGAGACTACATCGTCAGGACAACCATCCGAATCCCAGCAGGTAGTCGCATCGTCGGGGAGACTTACAGTGTGATCTTATCTCAGGGTTCCTTTTTCAACAACATGGACAGTCCACAACCAGTGGTACAGATCGGTACACGCGGTGAGACGGGATCGGTCGAACTTAGTGACTTCATTGTCTCCACACAAGGTCAACAGCAAGGCGCGACCCTGTTTGAATACAATCTGATATCTGCTGCGAGCTCGCCTTCTGGCTTGTGGGATGTTCATGGACGAGTGGGCGGCTTTGCGGGCAGCAACTTGCAATACGCGCAATGCCCGAGCACACCGGGTACGACGATTGACTCCAGCAACCTCGATCGCAACTGCATTGCAGCTTTCATGGGAATGCACATCACAGAGTCAGCCTCGGGTCTTTACTTGGAGAACGTTTGGTATGTGAAATATTCGCTAGCATTGCTCTACAGATGCTGACCCTGCATTGCAGGCTTTGGACAGCTGATCATGACATCGAGGACCCTGGCCTACGGCAGATTACTATTTACGCAGGTCGTGGCCTGCTTGATCAAAGCAAGGCAGGCACTATCTGGCTCTACGGCACTAGTTCGGAGCACTTCACTCTCTATCAGTACCAGTTTGCCGATGGAGCTAGGAACGTCTTTGCCGGCCAGGTCCAGACGGAAACGCCATACTACCAGCCAAATCCCTCGGCACCTTTACCCTTCCCATATGTGGCCTCACTGAGTGACCCCAAGTTTCCGAGCAAGACTGCCACGGATGGAAGCTTGGTGATTCCGGATGCCAATGCCTGGGGTTTGCGTATCGTTGACTCCTCAGCTATATACATCTATGGCGCCGGGCTCTACTCATTCTTCAACAACTACAGCACCGCATGTTCGAATCAAGGGAACGGAGAGCAATGCCAGAACAGCATCTTCGACCTCGAGAACAGCAAGGATATCACTGTGTACAATTTGAACACTGTGGGAACGCACTACATGCTGGAAATCAACGACCAAGTTTCGGCGATTTATTCACAGAATCTGGACGGCTTTGTGGATACTATTGCCTTATTTCGGAACAATTGATCTCTTTTGGACAGCTATCTGTTGGAGAGCTCTAGCAGTTCAATTGGAGTCAATGTCGGGTCGAGTCGGCTGTAGCTTGACGCTCCAAACGCCGGTTGCCATCATTTAGCTACATTCGGTATGTAGCTTTCGGTACAAGCGGCAGAGCACATCTACAAAGGTGGAAATATAACCGGGTTTGTAAAAGGTTCCTGCATGCGACATGCGGAGAATTTCTTCTCTTGTCTAATGCCTGGGTGCGAGTGCGCCAGTGTTGCCCAGATGGGTGCGTGTAACGACATGTGCTTGAATTTGTAAAGTGGATTTTCCATCGTTGCGAGTGCGACTTTGCTTGAAACCAAAGAGAATTGCATTGTGGACTGTCCCAGGGTACCTAGGTATCGATGTGAATTAGGCCGACGGAACTGTCTCCAGCTGTGCCACAACCTTCTTGTCACACTATACGCTAACGAATATGTACAAGGATATATCGGAGTCTGCTAAATTGATCCGAGCCTTGGATCGCCTGTCAGCCAACCGTTAGTGTGGGGAAATGTGCGACTAGATGTGCTTTGACATGCACGACGCAACTTCATCTTCTCAAGCCCATAGAAGACTGACAAGCATTTGCGGACGCCAAACCTCTCATAAAGCATTGTTCGCAGCATGGATTGGGACGACCATGAATGCTCTTGGATGGCTCCTCGTACGGACTTCGTCCCTTCGATCGATTGCGGGCAGCTCGAGTGGTACAGAGCGTTAATACCCGGCTCGCGTTGAGATAGCTGCAGGAACCGCATTCCAGCAGATCCAAAATCAAAGTCTATCCATGACGATGAGGCGCATATTCTATGTGCCGCCTCGCTGTACGCCGCAGCAATCGCCACCTCTCCACCATCAACTGTGTAACTCTCCCATTGGATCTAACCCTTCTCGAGCCGCTCACGCTCTCTGGTCCCTTGTTGAATTGATTGACAGGGGCAGACGGCTTCCTCTTAGAGTTTAATGGGAAGCCCAATGTGGGCTGAGGAAGCTCTTGCGACTGGTCAAGACGGTCTTGGATGTCCGATGAATGGTTAACCGAGGAGGAGTTGGCTCCTAGGGTCTCAATATGCCTTCCATGGCGGCCTGGATGAGTTGAGTTTCGACGATGGATGCGACGGCAAGAGGGCAAGTTGATGCGGGCGTAACACAGCAGACGTCTGCATATATATTGTCCTTGCAGCAGCTAGATTTGTTTCGTTGAGCGTTCTCGTCGCGTGTCTGTTTTGAGCAAGTTTGCTCCTGTTTCAGTCTTTCGTTCTCTTATACATATCAGCTCGGAAATATGCACTCGCTATTATCGTTCCTGGCTCTCGCGCTGCCATTGGCTTCTGGAGTCGATGCAGCGGCGTCATCGAAACACTGGTCCCGTCCTGGACGCGGCGGTTTTGGCGACCGCCACGGAGGCCATCACTGGTCAGCCTTGTCTCAGGATAAGACCAATGGTAAGCTGCTACTTTGTTGCGACTTCTTGACAAGAACTGACCAATGCTCGGCAACAGGTTTAAGCCACCTTGGCGAGCTTGACGCCCCTCGGCTTCCACACTTCATAGACGGCCCACACCCGGGAGGCTCACCGAGACCCTGGGGGGACAGAGATGCTAAGAACTGCAATCCGTATGATGTGAACTCCATCCCGAACACTGGAGTTACTCGGCAATACGACTGGACAGTCACCAACACTACACTTGCGCCTGATGGAGTTGAGCTTCCCCTGCTTGTTGTCAATGGCCAGTTTCCGGGTCCAACTATCGAGGCCAATTGGGGTGACTGGATTGAGGTCACTGTTCACAACCAGTTGGTAGGCGAATATGAGGAGGGAACCAGTATCCACTGGCACGGTTTCTTGCAAACCGGAACTCCTTACTACGATGGCACCCCTGGAATTTCTCAGTGTCCTATCGCGCCTGGCAAGTCCTTCACCTTACTACAATTCGAACTCGATGTAGGAAGCCTTCGACTAGCAATCCGGCATGCCAAAAATCTCCGTTAGTTTATTTGCGCTCTACGCTACTGTATTACACATCTGGTTAGCAATGCGTCCTCTGTAACAATGAGATGTGTTCGATTTTCGCGATTCTTACAGGAAGTTTAGACTGCATCCCGTCCTACACCGGTAGGGTTGGACGGATTCTTCATGTCAATGAAGATGAGACCAGCGCCACAAGAATCTACTCTGGGCATCATCATTCGGTTGCTCGGGCAGTCTAGATGCCTGTCCATACTTCGTCGTGGGAAACTTTGGGCATCATCATTCGGTTGCTCGGGCATTCCCAATACTTGTCTATGCTTCGTCGTAGGAAACTCTAGGCATTATTATTCGGTTGCTCGGGCAGTCCAGATGCTTGTCTATACTTCGTCGTAGGAAACTCTAGGCATTATTATTCGGTTGCTCGGGCAGTTTAAAAACTTGTCTATGCTTCGTCGTAGGAAACTCTAAGCATTATTATTCGGTTGCTCGGGTAGTTTAAAAACTTGTCCATGCTTTGTCGTAGGAAACTCTAGGTATTAGCATTCGGTTGCTCGGGCAGTTTAAAAACTTGTCTATGCTTCGTCGCAGGAAACTCTAGGTATTAGCATTCGGCTGTCGTCCTTTATAAAGATATGGATGGATTCTAAAGTGACATGTGTAGCTTATAGTCGCTATCTTAACTCGCTCCGGGTTTGCCTCTCGGGGTTGCTGTTTTCTAGTAGGCTCGTTAATTGCCGGATACATGGCTACAATAGTAGATTAGTAACAATCTATAGGGGCATTGCTAACTAAATTAGAATTATTATACGCAGCAATTAGCGCTCTTTTATTTAACATCGAGAAACTAGAAGTGACAGAAGAGCGAAAGCTACTACACAAATTGTTATTGGATGTAAGAGTAATGTCTAGCGGTAGTCGGTAGCCAAACTTTTCCGCTTCCTACTAGGGATTAGGTAACAGGAAATAAGCGCACGATAACGCTAGGTTCTTTCTATCTATAGGCTAGACCTCTAACAACTAACGCTCTTTTGTTCTAAATTGTTACCTAATTAATTACACCTAGGCACTATAATTATTAGAGACGCGCACAATCGAGTACGCCGCCGTCGACGATATAGAAACGCAACGAATAGCTCGTCGACAAGTAGGACGAAATCTAACGCCTACGCGAAATCCTTAGGAAGAGTGCGTCTAACATAACCCCTAGCCTAAGTCTAGACTAGAGCCGCAGAATACATTAGACGTCTAGTTACGCACTATCGATTTAGGTAGAGCTACATACTCTTATAGTCCTTTATAAGATCCGAACTATAGTATAGAGTCGTACCGCGGCTAAACTGTCTTCTCTAGTAGTAGGAAAGTAACAAGATTCTATAGCAACGAAGTAAGTAAGTGCCTCGCGGAGCTCTATAACCGCTAGTACGAGCTATCCGCTAGACTAGTAATAGGACTCTACGGCAACGAAGCAAGTAAGTGCCTCGCGGAACTCTATAACCGCTAGTACGAGCTATCCGTTAGACTAGCGATAGGACTCTATAGCAATAAAGCAAGTAAGTACCTCGTAGAACTCTATAACCGCTAGTATAAGCTATCTATTAGACAAGCTATAAGACTTTATAGCAACCGAGCAAGTAAACGACTTGTAATCCCCTAGCCCTAGAGGCTCGAGCTATCTACTAGACTAGTAACAAGACTCTACGGCAACGAAGCAAGTAAGCTTGCTACAAAAAGCGGACGTAGACGTCTCGCTACGGAGGCAGACGGCGTTGTCCGAGACAGATAGAGATTAGGCACCTACTATCCGCTTTCTACTAGACATAGAGCTAGTATCGACTACGGAGCGTTTTAATTCTACTAGTGCCGTATCTTGTACCCTAAAAGCCCTAGCGAAGTTTATACGCCTTAGTCGCAAAAGCAAAACCTAGTTTAACGTATCCGATCCTAAAATTCTCGACGTTAAGTGCGATTCTAAAGTCGTAAGTTAATTCTATTGTACATTCTAGTATAACGCTCGAGAAACTTAATGGCACATTCGGGATCTAGGGTCCTTAAACGGGACCTTTGTAAATGGCGTACGTCTAAAGTCTAGAGGATTATCTAATCCCCTCTTTTCTAATCCATATAGCATTAGCAACGGCGATATTATTTAACTCGGTATTACTAAGAGGGGCGGAAAGGAGAATAGACACAGATCTATAAAGATCCGTATTAAATGCAATAGTAGCTAACAAAAGCCTCTAATATCCGAGCACAAGCACACCGACTAACTAATAACACGCCTAGTAGACTACTATACCGCTCTACTACTCTCTACCTACACCGACTAACTAGCGCTATACTCTACCGACTACCGTACCTCTCTCCTACCCTCTGCCTACGCTAACTAACTAGCGCTATACCCTACCGACTACCGTACCTCTCTCCTACCCTCTACCTATACTAGGCAACTAGCGCTATACCCTACCGACTACTATACCCCTCTCCTACCCTCTACCTATACTAGGCAACTAACGCTACGCCTAGCCGACTATACGTAGGCGAAGCATCGCCTATTCGAAAACTCTTTGCCTATTGTAGTCCCCCTTTTATTCTAGTAACATTCTATAAGGCCCTCTACAAAGCGTAAGTCGAAAGGGACGGCGTCTTCCTCTACGATACTAGTAAAGCGAGCGAAACTACTCTAGGAGAATAAGAACTAGTCGAGTATTTTTAATTTACCTTTCGACGAGGACAGCCTAGCCTTACTACCTTAGAAAGAGTAAGGGTATAATAAAGAAGTGCCGCTAGTAGACAGAGATCTAGCGGAGGCGAATAGAGTATATAGTAACTAGGATAGCTCGGCTTTATATCTTCGAAAGGGGCAAGGGAGTAATAAGGGAGCACTACTAATAGATAGTAATTAGGCGTTAGCGAGGGAGGCATATAGTAACTAGGATAGCCTAGCTTTACTTTATCGAGCGGAGTATAGAAGCGATAAAGGAGTATTCTTAATAGATAGTAATTAGGCGTCGGCGAATAAAGAATATAGTAATAGGGACAGCTTAGCTTTACTTTATTAAGCGGAGTATAGAAGCAATAGGGGAGCATTCTTAATAGATAGTAATTAGGCGTTAGCGAGTAAGGCACGCGGTAAATGTAACACCCTAGAATACTTACGTAGACACGCATTTAACGGCTATACAATAGAGGGTGCTAAGGACTATTAGCCTTCGGGAAGTAATAGAGGCGGAGATAGTAATAAGGACGACAAAGAAGAAGATAAGGACGACGAAGAAGAAGATAAGGACGACGAAGAAGACGATAAGGACGACGAAGAAGACAATAAGGACGATAGTAGCTACATTCTAGCAAAACATTCGAAGCGACCTCCTATTAAGGGAAATCGTTTTTGCTCTCTTTCCTATTAGAGACATCTACAAACGAAATCGAGGTGTCGCTAGTATGTCTAGTAGTATCTTACCTGCCTCCGGTTTACCCTACTATATCTAATAGGCAACGACGACTTTCTAAAGGCTACTATAATTCGTATATAGAAGAGTCTTAGGTGCTTCCCGATCTTTTATTATTCTTAGGCGTATAGGGGAATATTCGGCCTAGTTAAACAGTTTTTTACTATGTCCGGCTACAAATAAGGAAAAGGGTGTAATGTACTTGCTACTCCCTATTCCTACTTCGAAGAAATCTTTAATACGAACCAACTATACTAAAACTGCGACAGAAAAGTAGTATGCGCCCTAGGAGCTATTCTACCTCTACTAGTTCTAGCTATTAGAAGCGGCCTAGTAACTAAGACGGACTAGCAAGCCTACAAGAGCGGTAGGGAGATGTCCTATCTCTACTATCGCACGTACTGCGTTAACCCTACTTATGTCGTTATTAAAGCTCTAGATCTTAATATAAATCGCGAACAGGAATGCGCCAAAATAGCTCGCGCTACTAACTATCTACTACTAGAATGTTAGTAGCACACCCCTCCTTATATGCTTCTACTAAAGGACGAATTTTACTCGGTCGACTATATTGCTTAAAAAATAGCGGATCTCTAGCAAAGAATAATAGACTTCTTACACGCGAAGGAGCTACATACGTGTCTAGTATACTAGGAAGAATATACGACAAGCGGTACCGATTTCGTTAAGCATGTTGCAGAGCATGTTAATCCTATCGCTAAGCACCTAACGAACGACCCTACTCTAGACCCGTGTCGTAGTAGTCTTGTCCCCCGAAAGACGACATCGGCCGAGTCTTAGAGGAGACATTTCTAGAGGTGCGAGAAAAAGCTATGCTAGGGGAGAGGCACAGTACAATTTTACTAATACAAATTCGGTTCTTCTAGAAGATTAAAATTTATAGCTCGAGCTAACCCGTTAATCTATACTATTAAGTTTTCGTAGCGGAGTTATAACTTTGCGACTATTAAATCGGAAATCGTTAGGTTTACCGGTAGCTATAGGCGTGCACCCCTAAAGAAAATCCTACGCTCCTTAAAAGGGATTAGTCTAGGCAAGCGAGCTCGGCTAAAGGCGCGGCCCAAAAACAAAACGCCCGCTACTACACCTAAGAGTAGATCTAAGAACGCGTCGGTTAGAACTCGCAAGTCGGCAAAGCTATTAGTAGAGGAAGATCTTATTATTATCCCTAATAGCGAGGATTAGGAGTTGTGTACGAAATAAGAACGTCTACATTTTATTTTATAACAACTGTCGCCTAGGGTTTCTAATAATACTTTTGCTCTTTGTTTATTATCTTATACTAATTTGTATCTAGCGAGACAGTTATGCTTACATTAGCGTACTAAATAGTAGCATTTACTTCGTTAATATCGGGCACATTATTCTAGTTAAGAAAATTCTCTAGACATAGCTCTAGTTATATATAGCTTATTTAACAATTTCCCTTCTATTATGTTACTATACTAGTTACTATTGCCTACCGCCCTCGCCTCCTCCTTTAGTAGCTTACTGCTTAACCTCGTTTAGACCTTATTATCTACTACCCTCGCCTCCTCCTTTAGTAGCTTGCTACTTAACCTCGTTTAGACCTTATTGTCTACCGCCCTCGCCTCCTCCTTTAGTAGCTTACTACTTAACCTCGTTTAGACCTTATTATCTACTACCCTCGCCTCCTCCTTTAGTAGCTTGCCGCTTAACCTTATTTAGACCTTATTGTCTACTACCCTCGCCTCCTCCTTTAGCAGCTTGCTACTTAACCTCGTTTAGACCTTATTATCTACCGCCCTCGCCTCCTCCTTTAGTAGCTTGCCGCTTAACCTCGTTTAGACCTTATTATCTACCGCCCTCGCCTCCTCTTTTAGTAGCTCGCTACTCTTCTTCTTCCCGCTTAGCGTCTTTCTATGTCTTTCGGCATTCCTACTTATCTTCCTTTATAAATTTTACCGAGCTAGCTATTGTTAAACACTGCCCCCCTATACTTCTTATCTATAGGAATATAGACATAGGAATACTCTATGGCCGGCATTAATATAGTAGGCTTACCTTCTAACTAAAGCGTCTACCTCGCCCTACGTAACATGTATTAGCGGACTGTTTTTAACAAAACACTTATCGTAGTTTCTATTTTCTCTTCTGTCTTTACTAATAGTATACTTGCTCGATCGCGGGCTTTGTTACTAATAGTTTTTGTAATAGCGCCCCTCCTAGATGCGATCTTGCCCTAGTAAAGGTTGCGTTTCGCTATAAAATCCTAACTGCCGTTATATTAAGTGTATATGTCTTTTAAACAACGATTGTTAGCTTTTGTAGGGTCGGCGAGCATTAGGGATTGCATAAGTTCTAAATGCGTTTATAGGTATAGTAGGGTTATTCTCGAGGAGTATACCTGTAAGATAGACAGAGAAGGGTGTTCTTGTCTAGCAATTAAACTTGTTACAAATTCCGGTAGATCTACTAGCGTCTTGGTAGAATTTTAGATATACTTGGATAATGCGTATAGACGGATCGATTTATAGTTCTTAGCGAGAAGCTCTAATTATTATTTCTCGTTCTATTGTATAATGCGAGGACTCGCAGCTATTTAGCTAGACTAAGCTTTGTCTATTGCTAAGACTATAATTAACATGTTTATGTTAGACGCATTAAGGTTATAGAAATTTAGCATCTCTTGGACCTAGGTTAGAGTAAGGTTATAGGGGGCATCTTTAAGCGAGTAGGTAATTAGGTATTTAGTGCGCATGTTAGAGAGAATACTACATTCGTAGCAAGGGCATCGAAACATATAAAATGCTTTGTTACTTGTTTCCGGGTTCGTGCGGTGTCGTTAAATTTTCCTTATCTAGGGGTGCCTTTCTACGTATAACGTCTTTCTCTACACTCTACTATACTTATCTACACTCTACTACCCTTATCTATACTCTACTAACCTTATCTATACTCTACTACCCTTATCTCTACACTCTACTACCCTTATCTCTACACCCTGCTACTACCCTTATCTCTACACTCTACTACTACTCTTATCTCCGTACTCCGTCTACATTATCTCTATACTACGTTAAGCTTTTCTCTACAACCCCTAACCTAAAACAGATGTTACTATTACTCCTACTAGTATAATTAATATCCCCTTAAGCGTCTTACTAAAGTTTAACTTATCGTAGAGAAAGCCGCTATTTCTAGGAAGCCTTAATTACTTTTTAAACACCTAGACCGCTAGGAGCTAACGGAACTTAGTAGAGGAAACGCAAAAGGATTCTTTGCGGATGCGAAAAGATTCGTATACTTTATCTACAATGTGCGGCTTAATATAGATGTATAGAAGATCGAGTAGATTTATTAACGCCTTGCGCGCGCGCTATAATGCTTCTATATCTTCTATATTGTTATCGTCGTTTGCTATTGTTATTGTCGTTCGCTATCGAGTCCTAGTCCTTGCAAAGCGCGGCGAACGGGTCTATAAATAGTATGTCGATGTTATTGCCTCTAAGAGCTATCTTTAAATCGAAGTTAGCCCCCTCTAAGTTAGGCGGAGTATAGCGCCTGCTTATTAGGAGCATCTGTTTCTTTAGGTACACGTGTTCGTTATAGGCTTATTAGTTATGTTCTAAAAGAGCGGTAGCCTATTTAGGGACAGCGTTATTCCTAATTATAATAGCCTCTAACGAAACTTAGGCTAGAGGTAGCAGCCTTAGCTCTTGCGTATAGTATAGAGAGCGGCAACCTATTTAGGGATAGTGTTATCCTTAATTACAATAGACTCTAATAGAACTTAGGCTATAAGTAGTAGTACTAGCTCTTTAGTATAGTACATTAGCGGACTTGCGGGGCGCTACTCGTCTCGACGCTCTAGCTAAGTCGGCTTAGGCGAGGCAAGGCTTGTTAGAGAGAGGGAACTAACCTAGTCTAATAGCGGTAGTGTTAGAGATTTGCTAGGATAGCATCTAGGACTGTCGACAAAAGATAATAGGTCTAGTCTGTCGGCGGGTAGTTAAAAAGGGGGTCCGGGATTATGCTTCGCTTCGCTCTTTAACTACTCGACGTCTAGGTAATCTAGTCTAGTCGGGCGATTAAACTACTTTAGGTTCCAAAACATAGAAAATACTATAAAGACGTTAGCTAGCTATCGAATTTCTCTCCGCTATCGCTCGCTATATTTCCTAGTCCTTAATTCTAGCCTAGCTTAGGGGGGTAGCGCTAGAAGCGTTATGCAAATAGGGTCTTTTCCTACTTCCGAGGGGGGGCAGTCGCTTCGTTTAGATAAGACTCGCTTGTCCCCTTAATCTTAACAGCATTCGTAGGTAATACCTATGTACGATAGTCCTTATAGTTAATAGTAAGCGTTAATACTAGATATTTTATAGCTTCTTTCCTATCCTAAACTTCTTAGCTATTTCTTTTCGGCAAGAGCCTATTAAGTAAGTAGCCCTAATTGCCTTATATACTCCTCGTTTAGGTTAGTAATTCTAACCGCTACAGATTGTCCTCGGTAGCGTAACATTTTACGTAACCTAAACGCTTACTTTTACTCGCTACAAATAACGTGCGGCTGCGTCTGCAATCTAATCGTGCGACAACAACTAAACTTTTTAACGCTACTATCGACGAGTCGCCTTTTCGACACTTCGCTTGCGTCTATACTCGCACGATCTTAACCGCGCATTGTTATCTCTAAGCGAGCTCTAGACAAGATGCCTATAAATAGACCCGAATTTCTAGGCAACGCGACCTAGGAGGCCATCCTAAAAAGGGATCCTAAGAAAGAAGCAAGACTTGCAGCATTTCTTAATACGACTAAAGCGGCGGTCGTAAAACTAAAACAATAGTTTACTACTAAGATTTAACAATTAAGAACACTTGGCGTAGTTATAGACAATTGCTCGTTAGACAAGACACTAACATATGGCGCCCGAGACCGTCTATAGGCGGAGATTAAGCAAGAGGCTAACCTAGATGTTAGCGCAATTTTTGGAAAGCAACTATAGTAGTACGACGACCTTAAATTGCATTAGAACTATAACGTAATTCTCGACTATATTAAAGACTATTTGCTACACAATTGGAAGTTTTCTAGTAAATACCGCAAGGAGTAAGTTCGACCTTTTCTAGTAGACGTCTACTATATACTAATAGTAAACACAATAGGACACTAGCACTAGAGGACAATAGCACACGTTCCTAACAATAGGCGAGCCTCCTACTATCGACGAACGTAGTAAGGGGAAACTCTACCGCGCCTAGTTAGCTCCTAAATTAGAATGCCTACCTCTCCGAAAATGATCCTAGCTTTAATCCCTAAATAAGATAGTCGCATCTCCTCGGCAATAGTAAACGCTGCCTATAACTGTAGTACTCGTCTCTATTTAACTCCGCTATATCTAGAGCTAGCCTAAACTTTATAGCTACGAATTCCTTAACGTCGCAAACTTTAGACAATGCTCTATCCTAGGTAGGGCAGTCTTAGTATACTAGCCTCCTATAGTCGACCTACCCTCGTCTCCGCGTAGATTTACTTTAGCCCTATAATTAGCTAGATAAACCTCTAGGCATCTCTATCCCTCGATAGTAGGAAGGTCTTCGGCATTATAGATAGGAAGGGCTTAATGCGCTGTCTAATAAAGATTAGGACGAGGGGTACGACAATAGCGTTAAGCAAAAACCTAAGGGTTAAGTAAAAGAGGCGGGAATTTCCTAGCGTAGATACCTAGCTAGGTAGCTTTAGATAGAGTATCTCGTTATACGGGTATATTATAACGAAGAAAGAGTATCTACCTTGCTCGGTAATATAATAAACTATAAAAGGGTAATGGATTATATAGAACCCGTCGTAGCGGTCTCGTTTAAAGAGCTAAAGAAGCGCCTATTAAATAGACTTAGTTTTAATAAAGAGGAGCATTTGTTAGTATAGAAATCGCCTTTAAGTAGACTATTCGAGTAGGTAGAAAGCGAGCTAGATTTTGTGTACTCTATATCCGAGTTTTAGCGAGGCGGCGATTTTATAGAGCTAGAGTATAAGATATTAAAGAGACGACAGCGCAAGTGGAAAGCTAAATAAGTAGTCGACAATAGTAACAGCCGATTAGTAGCATTTATAGCATTTATAGCACTTGTAGCATTTGTTGCATACTTAGTACGATTTCGCAGACTTTTAAACTCTTATTTATCGAGCTAGCCGCCTGCCTTATAGAAACAATTGTCCTAGATATTATCCCGCTCGGAAGGCGGTCGTCGTATTATGCTAGCGTCCGTTACGGCGATTCTGCCGTATAATGCTAGTCTAGAGAGATAGGGAGGATTATCTCGCCCGAAAGGAAATTGCTAAATTACGCTAGCGTCTAATACGGCGATTCTGCTATATAGTGCTAATATAGGGAGATGGGGAGGATTATCTCGCCTAAAAAGAAGTTGCTAAATTACGCTAGCGTCTAATACGGCGATTCTGCCGTGTAGTACTAATATAGGGAGATAGGGAGGATTATCTCGCCTAAAAAGAAGTTGCTAAATTACGCTAGCGTCTAATATAGCGATTCTGCCGTGTAGTGCTAATATAGGGAGACAGCGAGAATTATCTCGCCTAAAAGGGTATTATTATATCTAACTAGTGTCCGTTATAAATCCCTCGCAAACCTCCCTTCTTTACTATATTGCTATCTCTTATATACGGGCGGAGGAGATTATGTAGCATAGGGTAGTAATAGGTAGTAAGATTTTAGCTAGGTAAGGGGGGGGTAGTAGCAGAGGGTAGTAATAGGTAGTAAGATTTTAGCTAGGTAGAGGGGGGGTAGTAGTAGAGGGTAGTAATAGGTAGTAAGATTTTAGCTAGGTAGGGGGGGGGGGGGGGGGGGGGGGCATAGGATAGTAATAGGTAGCAAGATTTTAGCTAGGTAGAGGGGGGGTAGTAGTATAGGGTAGTATTAAGTAGGAATATTTAGCTAGGCGTAGGTTAAATCGACATGTCATTATACATTTTGGATAGTCTATCTACGTCTACTAGTTAGCTAGAATTTTACTACTCTACGTCCCTAGCGACTAGTAGTAGTAGTATCGAGCTTTAAATCGACATAGATACGAGGTGCCTACTTCGTTGTAGAAGGTCCAATATCTACTTACTATTAGCCTTCTACTAATAATGCATTACTAAACTACAACTAGCGTAATAGCGCGATAGTAGTATCTAGTTACTAGGCATACGAGAGGCGGCGGTACGAGCTTAGACAATAGAATACTTTTTTTTTAGGATAGCTATAAACTTGTAGCCATAGGGTCGTTAGGACGACGCGATGTACTACATCGAGGAAAACTAATAATGTCTACATTCCGCTATCGTCTTACGAGAGTAGTCGAGATAGTACGAAATACATCGCTATAGAAAACTATAGGCATTAGTATTCGGCTAGGTAGGTAGCTTAGATAGTACGAGACGCTTCGCTATAGAAAACTATAGGTATTAGTATTTAGCTAGATAGGTAGCTTAGAAGGCACAAGACGCTTCGCTACGGAAAACTATAGGCATTAGTATTTGGCTAGATAGGTAGCTTAGATAGTACGAGACGCTTCGCTATAGAAAACTATAGGTATTAGCATTTAGCTAGATAGGTAGCTTAGAGGGCACAAAATACATCGCTATAGAAAACTATAGGCATTAGTATTTAGCTAGATAGGCAGCTTAGAGGGTACGAGACGCTTTACTATAGAAAACTATAAGTATTAGCATTTAGCTAGATAGGCAGCTTAGAGGGCATAAGATACTTCGCTATAGAAAACTATAGGTATTAGCATTCGGCTAGATAGGCAGCTTAGAGGGTACGAGATATATCGCTATAGAAAACTATAGGTATTAGTATTCGGCGGATATCTAAACATTACGAGAGGAGATAGACGAATTCTAAAAAGTAATGTGTCTAAGTAGGTAGACCCTATTAGCCCTATCTTAGCTCCCTTAGGGATTGCTATAGCATAGGATTTGTTTTATTAGTTACTAGGCATATAGTTACAATCGTATAACTAATAGCCCCGCGACAGTGTATATAAAATCTAAATCCCTCGTAACATTAACATTGCTAATTCTAAATAGGGTCCGAGAAAGGGTCCGAGGAAACCTCGCTAGCCTAACGACGACGCTAAGAAGAAGAATACACGAACGATCCTCCGCTATAGAATTAGGGAACGCGCTGCGGAAATAGTAAGGACTTCGCGGAATAACGGTTATACCTCTAATTATAAAGCAGAGTATAATTAACTAGACGCAATAGTTCGTACTCTCCTATTCGACGCTAAGAAGCGGAAGGAAGCGGAAGAGTAGAAGGTATAGCGGAGATCGCTCTTAGATGCAAGAGTAAGTTCGATGCCTCCTATTATTATACTTTCTTATCTAATAACTTGTATTTAGGCTAGGCTTACATAGACAGCTACCGCTCTACTACGATAGGAAGAGTAGGTAGTATTGTTACTTTGTAGGGAGTAAGCAAACGAAGTTAAGTAGACGTTAGAGCTGTTGTTTAATAATGTATACTTTTGCGCTAGACTATAGAAGCTTCTATAAGATGTTGCAGCTTTTATCGACCCTACTACTAGCTTCTACCCCCCTCTGTTATTAGATAGCCTAGGCTTAAGACGGGACCTAGCTGCTACTTCCGAGATATAACTACAATTGCGAATTGTATTCGCTAAGGAAAGTAGCCTATCGGAGTAGGCTATAACGCTAGCAGCGATTACTTATAGAACGCTTATTAAACTCCTAATTAGCGGACAAGTAAGCGCCTCGTAGAGCTCTAGAACTAATAGCACGAGCCATCCGCTAGACTAGTAACGATAGCCTCTAGTAAGGAAGTAAGGAAGCGCCTCGTAGAGCTCTAGAACCGATTATACGAGCGATCTGCTAGACGAGTAACAAGACTTTATAGCAACTAAGCAAGTAAACGACTTGTAGAGCTCTAGAACTAATTATACGAGCGATCTACTAGACGAGTAACAAGACTTTATAGCAACTAAGTAAGTAAACGACTTGTAATCCCCTAGCTCTAGAGGCTCGAGCTATCTACTAGACTAGTAACAAGACTCTACGGCAATAGAGCTATTTAGCTCCTCTCTAATCTCTAAGCCTAGAGGTTCGAGCCTTTTCTAGGATTATTAATATAATTATGCGGCAATAGAGCTAGTAGGCTTTTTACGGAAAGCGAATACGTACGTCTCGGCATTAAGGTAGAAGGAATTGTCCGAGACAGATGTAGATCTAATGCCTATTATCCGCCTTCTATAGTATACCGGGCCACGAGCTAACTAGGAGCTTAAATTCGATTTTCCTACTATATTGTTTTCCCTAAAAACCTTAAAGGACTATATACGTATTAGCTAATTTAGGGAAGGCTATAACTCTTCTCCCGATCCTTATACTCTCTATAAGACGTTTAATACATTAATCGTTAATCTAGACTACTACATAATCTAGTACGATTTTTAGATATCCTAGTAGTATATTTAGGATAAAGGGTCCTAGTTTAGGACCTTTTTAAATAGAGAGCAAATAAATAAGTTTAAAAAAAAGTCCCCTCTGCGTTCTATATCTACTAGCGACATTATCTAGCTTAGCGAGACCTAGGACGGTAGAGCCTAGAAAAGACATAGATGTATAAAGATCCGTATCGAATGCAACCGTAGCTAACAACGGCCTCTAGCATTCGAGCGAGTAGGCATTATAATATCTAGGCACCTCTAGAAACCTATTAATTACTATATATCTTAAACAATCTCCGAGTACATCGACTAACTAAAGCTACGCCTAGCGGACTACCGCACCTATCTCCTACCCTCTACCTACGCCGACTAACTAGCGCTATACCCTACCGACTACTATACCTCTCTCCTACCCTCTACCTATACTAACTACCTAGTACTATACCCTACCGACTACCGTACCCCTCTCCTACCCTCTGCCTATACTAGGCAACTAACGCTACGCCTAGCCGACTATACGTAGGCGAAGCATCTCCTATTCGAAAACTCTTCGCCTATTGTATCCCCCCCTATACCTAGGCTTACCTAATCCCTTATAAACGATCCGCGTATCGAGTTCTAGCAACATTATATAAGGCCCTCTATAAAGCGTAAGTCGAAAGGGATAGCACCTTCCTCTATAATACTAGCGAAGCGAGCGAAACTACTCTAGGAGAATAAGAACCCGCTAGGTATATCTAACCTATCTTTCGACGAGGATACTATAGTCTTACTGCTTCTAGAGGTATAAGAAAGTAGCGAGGGAGTATTACTAATAGATAGAGATCTAGTAGAGGCGAACGAGGCACGCGGCAACTAGGATAGCTTAGCTTTATATCTTCGAAAGGGGTAAGGGAGTAATAAGAGAGTACTACTAATAGATATAGATCTAGTAGAGGCAAACGAGGCACGCGGCAACTAGGATAGCTTAGCTTTATATCTTCGAAAGGGGTAAGGGAGTAATAAGAGAGCACTACTAATAGATATAGATCTAGCGGAGGCGAACGAGGCACGCGGCAACTAGGATAGCTTAGCTTTATATCTTCGAAAGGGGCAAGGGAGCAATAAGAGAGTACTACTAATAGACACAGATCTAGCGGAGGCAAACGAGGCACATAGTAACTAGGATAGCTCGGCTTTATATCTTTAAAGAGGGTATAGGGGTAATAAGAGAGTATTGTCGATAGATAGAGATCTAGCAGGGGCGAATAAGGTAGACAAGAGCAAAGTTAGTATAGCTAAAGAGCTAGCCTCGCGTATAAACCGAAAGAAGGGGGAAGTTCTAGGAAAACAGGTCGACCGAGGTAAGGAGTATATAAGGCAGGGAATTGCGACTAGTATTCTAATAGAGACATTAGTTAAAGAATTATTGCGTCGACGAGGGGGGTAAGATCCTAAGCTCGATAGAACTCTTGCGGACTTCCGCAAACATTTAATAGGTGCAAAAGATGCTCTTACGAGGCTTCTAGTTATATAGCCCTTAGAAAAGCTAGTAATATAACTTTTATATTGTTTGCTCGGCTTGTTAATTAAAGCGGACTAGCAAGCCTACGAGAACGATGCGGTGCGGTTCTATCTCTACTATCGCCTGTACGGTTTTAATCCTACTTTTATAGTTTTAGAAGATATTAGTCCAAATACAAAATCGTAAATGTAGTTCTACTAACGTACCTTACGCTTATAATTATCTACCGCCGAGATGTCCGCATAGCCCTCCTTCCGTACCTTTGCTAAAGGACAAACTGCTCTCGTTAATCTATGTTACTACTATATAGTAGACCTCTAGCAAAGAACGATAGACTTCTTCTACGTAGAAAAGACACATACCTGTCTAGTATACTAGGATGTTTATATAACGAGCGGTGCTACATCCGTCGAGCAATTTAATTTTGTTAAAATAATTAAGTTTATACATCGAAACTATCTATTAACCTATCCCCCGTATTACCCTATCTGTCTTCGAGCCTAATAGAATAGTCTATAATCTAAACTTTCCTCTTCTTTCCTTATATACGTTAAGATCGTATTTATAGCGCGGCGTCTCGCGGTAGATAAGGTATAAGTAAACTATATTGCTCTTCTAATTAATACGATAAGCCCGACCGATAGCCTATACTAATTCTTTCTAGGTTTTCGGTAGATCTAGAGCCACGACACGAAAAGCGCGAGTGCAAGTGTGTCCTACACCTATTATTTTATACGTACTAATTATTATGTCGATCTTGCGGGGTAGTTTAATCTTTACGTCTAAATCGTCCTCGATCTCCTTATCTTAAAAGCGAGAGATGTAAGCCGCGCGCGAGATTATATCTATATCGGCGTAGATAAGAACGGCGTTGTACTTATACTTGTAGCGCATAATCTAAATCTATTAGCTAAAATCTTCTTTACGAAAGGAATAGAAGGCTTACCGTATAGAAAATACGAGTAGTGCCTAGGTAGTTAGTAAAGACTAAAAGCTTCTCGCCTGCCTAGCGTGCTAACATTTTGTCCTAGAGATCCTTTACCTATTATATAATGGCGTTATTATCTACGCTCCTCGTCGCTTTTAATAGGAATTCGTTAATAGGGAAACTTAGTAGTGTCTCCTTCTTTTTAATCGACTAAGCTCGCTAGATAAAGTACGCTTTCTCCTCTTTAAACCTCTCCTTATACTATGCTGCGTCTAGCGAAACAGTAATGTTTGCTTTTGCATCCTAGGATTTAGTATTTACCTCGTTAACATCGGGTACGTTGTTCTAGTTAAGAAGTTCTAGAAACAAGGCCCCCGTAGTATATATGTTGTCCCGAGCTTCCTTTACTTCTAGCAACTCCTCTTTTGTCGTGCTATCTTGTAGTACTAGTTGTCTACCGCCCTCTCCTCCTCTACTAGCAAGTTGCTACTAGACCTAGTTTAGACCCGGTTACTTACCGCCCTCTTCTCTACCTCTAGCAAGTTGCTATTAGGCCTAGTTTAAACCTAGTTACTTACCGCCCTCTCCTCTACCTCTAGTAAGTTACTACTAGGCCTAGTTTAAACCTAGTTACTTACCGCCCTCTCTTCTACCTTCGGCAAGTTGCTATTAGGCCTAGTTTAAACCTAGTTGCTTACTGCCCTCTCCTCTACCTCTAGCAAGTTGCTACTAGGCCTAGTTTAAACCCGGTTACTTACTACCCTCTCCTCCCCCTTTAGCAAGTTGCTACTAGGCCTAGTTTAAACCCGGTTGCTTACTACCCTCTCCTCCCCCTTTAGTAGCTCGCCGCCTTGCTTCTTCTCGCTTAGCTGCCTTCCGTAGCCTCTAGCGTTCCTATTCGTTAGCCTTTATAAATACAACCGAGCTAGCTAGAGTTATATACTACCTAGCATACTTCTTAGTAATCGGGATATAGACATAGAAATGCTCTATAGCTAGTATTACTATAGTAGGCTTGCTGTCTAACTAACGCGTCTATGTTGTCCTTTAGAAGACATAGAAGATAACTATCTTTCTTAAAACTTCTAATGTAGCGTCCGCACTTTACTATGTCTTCTCTGTTATTAGGTCGGTTCGCTCGCGGGCTTTGTTGCTAATAGTCTTTATAATAGCGCCCGATCTAGCTACGATTTTAGCCTAGTAAAGGTTACGTACCGCTACAAAATCCCAATTGTTGCCAAATTTATAGTATATACCTTTTAAACGGCGATCGTCGGATTTGCTAGGTTCGATAAGTATTAGGGATTGCATAAGCTTTAATACGTTTACCGGTATAGTAGGGTTATTGTCGATAAGTGTGCCTATAAGAAAGACAAACGTAGGTCTATCTACCTAGCAATTAAACTTGTTACAAATTCTAGTAGATCCGCTAGCGTCTAGGTAGTATTTATCGTATACTAACCGACTAAACTTAATGTTTTTAAATATGTTAAGCACATAATTCTTTAAGACTTCCCGGTTAGTAACGATAATGTACTTTGTTAAATTAACTAGAACATAGCTATCTTTTTTCTTAGTAGCAATCTTCGGGGCATTATTCTTATCGAGTGCCTTAATACGAGAGCCTATTGCTACCTAGCTAGTCTAACCGCTATTATTCTTCGAGACTACGACCAATACATGCATATTAAGCACGTTAAGGTCGTAGAAATTTGGAATTTCTTTAATCTAAGTCGTCGTAAGGTTAGCGGGTGCAAGTACGAGCGTAGGACTATCTAACCTTCCGATACTAAGCCTTCGCATAATGCTACTTTTGTAGCAAGGGCATAGGAAGTTATATTTATACTTTCTACTTATTTCCTTAGGGCATTAAAGTGCTAGGTCGTAGCTATCGGGAAGATACTAAAGCGGGTAATTAGGGTCCCTTGTTTTTTGTACCCTTTCCGCCTTAATCTTAACGTAAACCCTTTGGATTTAATAAAGGATAACAAGTATTGTTATCCCCTCGAGCGTCTTACTAAAGCCTATCTCGTCGTAGAGAAAGCCGCCGCTTTTAGGAATCCTGCCCTACTTAATATATACCTAGACCGCTAGGAGCTAATACATTTTAAGCGATTTGCCCTTGCGTATGCCGCGTAGACGGAACCTAGCAGTTAAAACGGAAAAGAATTCTTTAGGTATGCGAAAGAATTCGTATGCCTCATCGACAATCTATAGCTTAGTATAGATGCGACAAAGCTTAGGTAGATTTATTAATGCCTTATAAGCGCGCTACGATACTTCTACATCTTCTATATTATTATTATTATTCGCTATCGAGCCCTAGGACCTGCAAAGCAAGGCGAACCGTTTTATATATAGTATGTCGATGTCCTTGTCTACGAGAATTATCTCCGGACGGAAATACTCTTCTTTTAAGTTAGGTAGAGTAAAGCGCCTATTACTTGCGAGCATCTGCTTCTTTAGGTCTACGTGTTTGTTATATGTCTCTTAGTCTTATTCTAGGAGGGCGGTAACCTATTCTAGGATAGGATTATCCTTAATTATAATAGTCTCTAACGAAACGTAGGCTAGAGGTAGCAGCTTTTGCTCTTAGGTATAGTATAGTAGCGGACTTATAGGCCGCTACTCGTCTTAATGCTCTAGCTAAGCTAGCTTAGGCGAGGCAAGGTGTAGTAGCGAGAGAGAACTAAGCCGGTCTAATGGCGGTAGTATTAGAGACTTGTTAGGATAGCCTCCTAGAGTGTCGACGTAGAGAGGAATAATGTAGCCTATAGATAGGTAAGGAGTATCGGCAACCTATAAAAGGGAAAGCGCTATATGCTAGTTATAATTATCGTAGATTACCTCCTTAATAGAACTAGGGCAATAGTAGTAAATAATAAAGTCGTCCCTATTAGGGAAGAACTTCCGCTTTACTTCGTCCCTATATAACTTAAAGTCTAGGTCTTCTATGTTAGTCGGGTAGCTAAACAACTTCTAGTTACGCAACATATAAAGCTTCGTGCAAAAGTAGTTAGGATCTAGGGCGTATTCTTTATCCTCGTTAGTATCGCCCGCTATACTGTCGTGTCCTTAATTGCTACCTACTCTAGGTAGCGGTACTAGACGCATCGTGCAGATAGCGTATTTCCCTACGTCTACGGGATTCCTCGCCTTATTTATGTAAGACTCTCTTGTCTCCTTAATCTTAATAGCCGTTGTAGGTTGTCTACGTAGTCGGTAACTCCGATAGTTTCTAGCAAGAGTTAAAACTATATTTCTAATAGTTACTTTCCTGTCTTCGACTTCTTAGCCATTTTCGCTAGCAAGAATCTATAGGAAATAAGCCTTAATCGCTTCGTATGCTTCTTTTCTTGTAGCACGACTAAGTTAATAGCCCGCTAACTCGGCGATGTTAGGTGTATCCTCTACTAGGCGCCTCGCCTCTTCGAACTTATCTAAGCTAAGGCCAAGCCTATTCTTGTAGAATAAATGTCGACGTTAAGCTATATTAATCGACTAGGACGCTATAACGAAGACAAGGTCGCTCGTGTTAGAGGTATAAGCGAAAAGGATCTAGTGTAACAAGAGGATAAGGTTAAAGATAGTATAAAGTAAAAAGCTCGTTGTAGCAAACAACAAACGTAATAAGGCCCGTGTAGTTTTTATAGCGCCTATAACAACGGTAACATTATAGGGGCAACTTTTTACGATTCTTTCCTAAGCTTAGTAATCCTTACGGATCTAGATTAAGTCGACTAGGAATGCAATTACAATTAGTTACAATCTTAGTAGGCAGAACGGTAACGGTACTAACCTAATACTTAACTAGAAAGGACACTTTTGTCCCTAACTAGAGGAGTCTCGGCAAAAGAAAAACAACGGTGCCCTTCCTAAACATAAGCTAGCTTCCTATTACTATAGAATCTATCCTAAGGAAACTCTGCTATACTAGGTTAATACTAAATACTACGGCCCTCTTCGGCTGCAATTGTCCTAGCCTTAGACCTAATAAGGGACAGTTGCATCTCCTCTACGATATTAACGACCGCCTTGTCCTACGTAGCAAATCTCGTTCTAGCTCTATTATATCTATAATCGCCCTATACCGCAGTGCGAATCTCTTTTCTGCTCTACTCCTATCTAAAAGATCCTAGATACTAGAACAACGACTTCTCTTAGACCGCAAACTCTAGACAATGCTGCATTCTAAGCTAGGCCGCCTAGGAATACCTTCCCCTATTGTAGTCCTATCCTAGTCTCCGCGCTAATTCGCATCCGTCCTACTATAAGAAGGACATATCTCCGACATTCTCCTCTCCTAGACACCCGGTAGCTCCTTAGGCTAGTAATTAGAAAGAGCTTAGTGTACTTCCCGATAAAGATTAGGATTTAGGTTACGCTAGTAGCGTTAAGCGAATAGATAATAGTTAAGCAAACGAGGAAGAGATTTCCTATGTATGCTACTAGCGTAGGGCAAACAAGTAATAATTAAGCAAAGGAGGAAGGCGTTTCCTAATGCAAATACCTGGCTAGGTAGCTTTAGATAGAGCATCTCGTTGTACAGTAGCACTATAACAAAGAAAGAGTATCTACCTTGCTCGTTAATATTATAAACTAGGAAAGGGCGAGGGAGTATATAGAACTAGTTATAGCGGTCTTATTTGGCGAGCTAAAGAACCACCTATCGAAGAGACTTGGTTCTAACGAAGAGGAGCATATGTCGACTTGAAAGGCGTGCTGGCTAGGCTTAGTAATTCGTAGAAGTCTAAAGGGGGGTTGTGCATCCTGTAAATGAGTTTTAGCAATGCAATAATTGTGCGGAACAGGAATATAAGATGGAAGAGAGGCGGCCGGGCAGACTTGCATTCAAGTTAAGCGGCGATGGTTGTCACAGGGTGGTGGAGTGTGGAGATGAGGTTGGCAGAGGTTGTCACAGGGTGGTGGAGTGTGGAGATGAGGTTGGCAGAGGTTGGACCAGGGTGGTTGAGGGTGGTGGAGTGTGGGGATAGGGTTGGCTCCGTCGTCGGTCCGCTTACGCTTGCTCCGCGTCACCTCTGGCTTAACAGCCTCTTCACCGCCGCCACCGCCGCAGTCGTCGTCGGTCCGTTTACGCTCGCTCCGTATCACCTGGACGACTGATGGCTTGTCCAACCCTTGAACCTTGCTGCATGTCAAGCAGACATCCCTCACCGCAATCGTCAGCTTCGCGGCGTCAAATTCTCGCGTTCCGGACCCTCGGCAAGGAGCTCCAGGCGAGCTGGCCTTCAAACCTCTCATGTTGCTGCAGTCTTCGTACATTGGCCGCATAGCTTGCCTGGAGTAGCTGCGAGGCTCATCGAACAATGCGTTTTGTTTGATACTGCCGAGTTCTTTGTCGTACTTTTCCAGCGACGGCCGCAATGACGACTACCACTCCGAAGCTGGATGACACCAACGCTGCTTACGATCAGGCGAATGTGCAGCGCCTTCAAGAGGAAAAGTCGGACCACTTACCCATCTTCTGCGTCTCCAACTCGCACTACAGCTCTCTTAAAGGCGCCAAAGCAATCAAAGACACACGTCTCAATGAGTACGCAGCTGCGCTGCGTCCGCCGTCGATCCATTGGAAGCGGTCGAGTGGGTAGCTGGCGGAACATACCTAGGGCGGAAGACTGGGTCGCCTTCTGCGCCCAGCTGCGGCGTCATGCTCTTGAACGCCTTGGGATCCAGTTGATCGGATTGTTGCGGTCCTGTTGGCCGCCTTGCTTCTCGTCTTTGCCGTCACGGCCAGGGGCGTTGCCGTTGCCACCGTTCGATTGCATGGCGTTGTTGGTGCCTGTGTGAGTGTCAGAAATAAAGGTGCTAGAGATGTTGAAGGAGGAGTCAAACTTCAACGACCATCCGCCGCCTTCAAGAGGAAAAGTCTGGCTACTTACCCGTCTGCACTCCCTGGAAATCAAATCCTACATCAAAACCACCTCCCGCAACGCCATCCGCCGCCTTCAAGAGGAAAAGTCTGACTACTTGCTAGTCTGCACTCCCTCGAAATCAAACCCTACATCAAAACCACCTCCTGCAACGCCATCCGCCGCCTTTAAGAGGAAAAGTCTAACCACTTGCTAGTCTGCACTCCCTGGAAATCAAACCCTACATCAAAACCACCTCCCGCAACGCCATCCGCCGCCTTCAAGAGGAAAAGTCTGACCACTTGCCAGTCTGCACTCCCTCGAAATCAAACCCTACATCAAAACCACCTCCGGCAACGCCATGCACTTCCTCTCCGCCTTCAAGAGGAAAAGTCTGACCACTTACCACCTCCCGCAACGCCATGCACTTCCTCGCCGCCTTCAAGAGGAAAAGTCTGACCACTTACCCATGGGAACCACTCTCCCCGTCTTCTGCATCTCCAACTCGCACTACAGCTCTCTCAAAGGCGCCAAAGCAATCAAAGGCCCGCGTCTTAATGCTGCAATGACGGGGACGCCCTTGTCGTAGTATCGAATAGTGGGATTTTGGCTGGGCAGAGGGGGGTGGGTGGCACAGGGTGGTAATGGGTGGTAAGATTTTGGCCGGGTAGAGGGGGGGTGGTGGCAGAGGGTGGTAATGGGTGGTAAGATTTTGGCCGGGTGGAGGGGGGGTGGTGGCAGAGGGTGGTAATGGGTGGTAAGATTTTGGCCGGGTGGAGGGGGGGGGGGGGGTGGTGGCAGAGGGTAGTAATGGGTGGTAAGATTTTGGCCGGGTGGAGGGGGGGTGGTGGCATGGGGTAGTATTGGGTGGCAAGATTTTGGCCGGGTGGAGGGGGGTTGGTGGCATGGGGTGGTATTGGGTAGCAGGATTTTGGCCGGGTGGAGGGGGGGTGGTGGCATGGGGTGGTATTGGGCGGCAGGATTTTGGCCGGGTGGAGGGGGTGGTATTGGATGGCAAGATTTTGGCCGGGCAGATATCTACGTTCGCGCTTGCGTTCTCTAATATTACGTAGTACACTCTATACCAATGATTTCCGTCAACTTCTTCGCGTTCTTCGCTACCATATTCTTCCACCGGTTAGCAATCCCTCCTCTGTAGCAATATGATGCGTTCGATTTTCACGATTCTTACAGGAAGTATAGATTATAATGACCCAAGCCTCTTCGAGGCCAAGCTTGGCAACTACAACTACAGCCAGGAAAGGCAGATTTACAACATGAAGAATAACACAGTCGTGCGGATCAACATGACGAGTGTTGGTTTCCCTGCTTCTCACCCAATGTAAGTGCATTTCCTCGATAGTTCTAGAGCGCAACCTGGCACAATAGCTAACTGTTTTTTCAGGCACCTTCACGGCCATAACATGCAGGTCCTTGCGGAGGGTGTTGGCACGTGGGATGGAACTATCGTCAACCCGTCCAACCCTCAGCGCCGCGATACGCAGCTCATCCGGCCGAGCGGCTACATAGTCGTTCAGGTCGAGCTCGACAACCCTGGCGTTTGGCCGCTGCACTGCCACGGTAAGCAACCATCCACTTCCGAGATTCATGTGTGAAACTTGCTGACATATACCAGTCGCCTGGCATACGAGTGAGGGCATGAATATCAACTTGTTGGAGCAGCCGGACAAGCTCAGGGAGGAAACAGAGATGCCTTATGTAATGGGACAGACCTGCAGAGACTGGAGCGCTTGGAGCAAGACTACGGTCGTGCCTATGATTGACTCGGGGCTCTAGATGAAAGACTGGTGCGCGGCGAGAATAGATGTGACCAATTTCTTACCTAGGTATTTCCTTAGCTTTGTATCGTCGCCCAATAATACCACCGATAGACTAATTCCGCCTCGTCTTCCTATCACGTCATTGGTGATTACATTGCATTCTCGCATTCGTTCAACTTCAAATGCGAGATGCGAGGGGCTGAGAGCTGTGGCCCCGTGACTCCGAAGTATGGCCGAGCTCATATCTCTCCGTGATGAATCTGAAGTGAAGTTCACTTTCACCGACGCCCAAGCATTCGGAGAAGCAACTTCTGTTCGGCCAACATGGCTTCGACTATTGAAGAGCCTTCGATTGTGAGCACTACTACCGTCCTATCTCTGCTCTCAACCGTCGCCATTCTCGCTACCGCCTACTTTGCTTCTCTCTCCCTCCTCCCGTCATCCAGCTCGACCAAGATTCGTGTACTCTTTGTCTGGCATGCCTTCGATGCCTTGATCCACTTCATACTCGAAGGCTCATACCTTTACAACTGCTTCTTCTCCTACACCACGCAAGCTTCCGGGCTATGGCAACCGAACGAGCCCTTCGTCTCGCCTTACCTTCCACCCAACGTCTACTTCCTAGGCCAGAAAGAGCGAGTCTATGGCGCCGACTATGGCACAAGCCCCTTCAGTGCGCTTTGGCGTGAATACGCCAAGGCTGACAAGCGATGGGGCGGCTCAGACCTGACGGTCATCTCACTCGAGCTCCTCACGGTCTTCATCGCTGGGCCTATGGCACTGTGGATCTGCCAGTGTCTTCGCAAGCAGAGGACGGACACATGGTTCTGGATGGTAGTTCTAGCCACGGGTGAGCTCTATGGGGGCTTCATGACATTTGCCCCGGAGTGGCTGAGCGGCAATCCAAACCTCGACACGGACAACTTCATGTACAAATACATATACTTGTTCTTCTTCAATACGCTTTGGGTGTGGATACCTGCTTGGATCCTATGGGAGGCGTACTGGAGGATCAGTGCCAATGCCGAGTTCATCAGGAAGAATGGTGCGCTGCTTAGGCAAATGGGAGTGCAGCAGCAGCAGCAGGGCAGCGGGCAGCCATCCGACGGCAGCAACAGTAGCAAGAAGAAGAGTTGAAAATGGCTGGTAGATGCAACAGGGACACAGGATGAAAGGGGAATAGCGATGAGCCTGCCAACTGGCACTGCGAGATGGGAGTTGAAGAGTGCAGGCTCGCGATCACCGTTCAATGGGGATCTATTGGCAGTTGAAAGTGTTGCAAGTCAAAGGAACACATTCCAAGGCCGCTGTCTGGATTGACATCATTTCAGTCCGCAACGCTGGCGCTGCGTAAGATATCCACAAGGCCGGCTGCAGAAGGATAGACCTCCATCTCTGCTCTCAGGGCATACTGCCCTGAGGCCGCCGCTCCTCGTGCCGCGGGCCTCTTGTCAAACTCACACAAGACTGAAATCCAAGTTATGCTGCCGGACCATCAATCTAAGCTACAAGCGCATCAGTACAGCAAGGCAAGGCGTACCTGGGTGGACGCGCAGAATTAGCAAGTCTAGAACGACGCTCTTAACCCAACTTACCAAGAGCGCATGTTCCCGCTTCAACCACCGGTTAGACATCCTGCCTCAGCCGCGATCATTCAGAGGCTGGCCATCATTCGCTAGCTCTCACGAAGGCCCTCGGAAACGAGATTCAGTTGGGGCAGCAGAGAATAAGTGAAAGAAATCCAACATTTTGCTATGATTATGCTGGCCGTGTTGCGGTCAAGAGAGCGCAGTGCGGCCTCAAGTTGAACACATCCCAGTAGCCCTCTGGTCTTCCATCCCCTTGTGGAAGTACATGACTTCTCCATGTCAGCTCCCGCATACCCGCCTCTTCAGCTGCCCTCTCATAGAACTCATAGCTATAATGAAACACGTCAAACTCGATCTTCTCCGGCTGGGTGTGAGCACTAATGTGACACTTCCACCCACCCTCGTCGGTCTTCGCGGTCGCAACAGCGGAGATCCCGTAGCGGTCATCAAACGGAACATCCCAGCCAACAAATGTATTGACTGTCAGAGCGACCATGCGGCCGCCCGGCTTGAGGTTGAGATAGATATTCTTCCACATACCAAGCATCTCCTCGTACGTGCCAGCGTAATTGAAAAAGTAGACAGAGAAAGCCAGATCGAAAGGGCCGTTTGGTACCGCCATGGGTTTGCCACAATCGCCCGCATAGTATGCTATCTTCCTGCGTTCCTCATCTGGCATCTTGTCCAGACCTGCTTTCGCGCTAGCTATCATTCCCTCCGAGAGATCGACCCCAGTAACGTGTGCCGCGCCCTGCTTGATAAGGAATGCGGACCATCTGCCCAGCCCACAGGCGAGGTCAAGACACCGAAGTCCTCTGACATCGCCGAGGATGTTTAGGATGCTGACTTTCTCGACCGCTCGGGCTGGTAGGTCTTCCATGCTCGCATAACGCGCTCCGATGTTGTCGTATTGAGACATCTTGGTTGGTTGCGCGATGGTACTATGTATCCTCAAAATGATAGAAAATACCTTCTCTCCGCCTTTAAGCGTGCATGAGAAGCTGGTTTACGTTTCTCAAGCATGAAGTTGCTTCCCGGAGCGGAGCATTTGAGGGGAATGTCCTGGAGCTCACGTCGTCTCCACCAGGCTGCGTAAGGTCGATAAAGCAACCATGCCATCCGATGCTACCACTGGCTGCTGATGTACCTACCTTTTTCCCCGCCTCAGAGGCTCTCACGCATCATTGCATAGCGCTGTGCTGGAAGGCTGCTCTCGCCTGCTTTACAATACATGGGATGTGATTTCAGCAAGTATTGACACGCTGGAGTATTCTGCAGTATCTACTATGTACTGAAGTGCACGAGCAGCTTCGGTCCAAGCTATCTCGAGATTCGAGGTGCACAGACCATGCTGTATATTATATTGGCCAATTTGGTAAAAGTCCGCTCTTCCGCAGCATGGGTTTGATTACGAGTCCGTGGCTCGCCTTTCAAGGAACTTGCTTGGCTATTCGGTCTAGATTGATGACCCCCCCGAACCGTCTTCAATCAATCGCCTTCAAATTTTACCCGTCCGTTCGCTGTTGTTGTCAACGAGTCACGGCAGATAATAGCGTTTGATTCGGTAGATCGTTGCCCAATGAAGTTTACACTTGGTGCATGGCGGCTTTCAATCATGGTTGACAATGTGATTGCCGCACCGCCAATCCATCAACGATACGATTGAGACGAATCGGTAATCTGAATACTGTAGTGCTGCTCGCTTCTGAGAGTGATCAGCGCCGATTCCTTCGCGCTCAGTTGCAAGTCCCTTTTTCTGGCTTTGCATCAGTCAGATAGTATGATGCGCGACTAGGTAGGAACTCCACTACGGCCTCGTTTTCCCGGCATCTCCACACTGCCACGAGGTTTTCTAAAAAGGACGGAGCAGACCTCTCCCAGCGATCGAGAGGCTTTGTTTTGCCATCAGCAAGGCAAAACGCAATTGCTGGTGTACTAGATTGTAATTCATAATGCTATTGTCTTTTCTCACCGCGTCGCTATGCGCGTTCGCGGCCGCCTCAACACCATCTTACAGGGCACGGCCGTATACGCAGCATGCCAGAAGGCAGGCGGACGCAGGATCCGGGTCGGATTCGATGACCGTTGATCTTGGGTACGAAAAGTACCAAGGCTTCCGCAACGATAGCCAGAATCTCGACATCTACTATGGTATCCGATATGCGAAAGCACCGACGGGTAACCTCAGGTGGCAAGCTCCTCGCGCTCCTGAGCCCAATCGCAACTCTACAATTGATGCTTCGACCTACCCTGCTCAGTGCCCTCAGAGCGCTGCGGGTGTTGGTCGCATTCGTGAAGTGAACAATACCGCTTCTAGCGAGGACTGTCTCTTTGTAAGCCCTACCATCCTTGAGAATTTGGTGCCCGAGCGATGCGATTGACCATCAATTTCTTCAAAACAGCTCAATGTATGGTCTCCCAGTGACGCAACTGAGGCTCTGCCCGTCTATGTCTGGATTCACGGGGGAGGCTATGGTACAGGCTCGGGACAACAAGATCAGACCCCACTGCTTTACACGAACAACAACAGCTTCGTTGCTGTCACAATCCAGTACCGGGTAAGGCTTAAAAGGTGCGAGGCAAGAGTCATAAAGGCTGATATGTTGCGATAGCTGGGCGCATTCGGTTTTCTTGCCGGCGACGAAGTGGCAAGGAGGGGCGCTCTCAATGCCGGCTTGTTGGACCAGCAGATGGCTCTCCAATGGGTGCAGCAGTATATTCACCTCTTCAACGGCGATGCCTCGAGAGTCACGATTGCCGGTGAATCAGCTGGCGCAGGTAGCGTGATGCTCCTCGGCATGGCTTATGGTAAGTGAATTTCTATCAGCGCATCTGTCATTGTATCTGACCATTTCGAATCTAGGTGGCTCCATGGGGACTGAACTGTTCTCCAACAGCATCGCTGCTAGCCCTTACCTGCCCTTCCAGTACTATTACAAGGATTGGGTACCAAGCCAACTTTACTATGCTTTCGCCACTTATGTCGGCTGTGGACCTACGTATCCTGTCGGCCATATCGGGGGCCAGGATATCTTTGATTGTCTCCTATCAGTGGATACTGATACTTTGATGAACGCGAGTGCTACAGTCAATCAGCAAGGAGGGTATGGCACGTACCTCTTCACGCCCGTGACGGACGGTGTCTTCATTCAAGACCTTCCGTCCCGGCAATTCGGTCGTAAGGCGATCAACGGCGCCAACATGCTGGTTGGGAACAACGCGAACGAGGGCGCATCCTTCACTCTGCCAGACATCGAGACCATTGACGACTTGGTGGAATATCTGGTCGGTAAATTCCCTCTGTTCTCCAACAACGACATCGCGAAGCTCCTCTACTACTACCCCACCAGCAACGCTACCACCAACGAGAATGCCACCTTGTTCGCAACAACCGGTGACTCCCCACCATATGCTCTGAACCAAAGCGCTCAGGCCACCGGCCAACAGCAGCGTGCCGAACTCATCGTTAGCGAGTTCCAGTTCGTCTGTCCGGCGTACTGGATGGCCGAGGCCTACAGCGATAACGACCTGGGCGGTAACAGCTGGAAATATCAATTTAGCATTCCGCCTGCCTACCACGGCACTGACCTTGCGGCGTACTATGACTACCCCGGCGAAGGATTCAGCGTAGACTTTTCGGTGGCTTTCCAGAAGATCTTTGGAAACTTCATCGTAGACTCCAACCCATCGATTTCCAACGTCGTCGCCAATGGGATCACGAGGTGGTACACAAACGGGACGCAGGAGAATCCCGCAAGCAACTGGCCGCCTTACAGCATCTATGCTCCCAATCAACTCGATCTGAACACTACGTGCCCGAGCGGAGACAGCGAAACTTGCGGTGGACCGGACGCGGTCAACACATTCCGATTGACCAATGCATACACTTGGGAGGCAGGCCGCGGCGAAAGGTGTGACTTCTGGCGAGCCATGGGCGAACGGGTTCCCGAATAGATTAGTTGACCGTGTGTGCTAAACACGCCTTGGTCCCCAACAGAAGACCCTCACCAACAGGAAATAAGAAAAAAGAATTGAGATTTTCTGTGTGCCCTATGTCCTGCTCCTCCGCTAAAGCGAAGCCGAACATTGCCCTTTGTGCAATACCGGGACACCATCTCATCTCAACATGCTACCACCTTCTTTGCGCGATGCAAGGCTAACAGTCGCGTACGTATTCGTAGCGTTACGAGAGGCGATACGACCGTACCTGCATTGATGATCTTTACTGAACGCGGCTTGCAGCCCGTGGTAGTATTTCGCTGGCTGTAGACTTTCCGCCGGTGCAAAGCTTTTTGGCTGCTTATCCGCAGAGGCCACGCTAGGCAACCTAGGAACGAGGCCCACGCGTAGAATGATGTGCACACTGCTGGACAACGCCCGATGCTTTGTTTTGCAAGCTTTGCCGAAGCGGCTGGTAGGTCAGTCAGGTCTCAACGCCTAGGGCGGCCGGTAGCCGGAGTTGCATGTTGTTACGACTCATGGCCATCGTTCATGAGGTACACGACATGGTATCCACTGCAAGGGGGTCGAGGAAGGGGTGAGAACGATCCCGATGCAGTGCGGTTTCTGTGCCTGTACATCAGGTTTCCAGAAGCCAAGCAGACTTCGCGAAATCGCGAATGCGGGAGCTTGGCACTGAAAAGCCAGACTGGACGCAGTATTGCAGAGGTTGTACATAGCAATTGGGGTATTTTGAATCAAGGCTATACATTTCAGAAACAAGAACCGCTCGAATGGCAAGAGTGACCTGTCCAGTTGAGTCCAGTCATACATCGTTTCTACAGCAAACGACTTCCCAGCCCTTCCCCCATTAGGGCGCCAACGCCAGATGATGGGTACAACTCATTCCACCACAAACTTCCCTGCCTACAGCCGTTTGCTTCCTGTGTATTCTTCTTCCCACCTAAATTCCGTCTTCTGATATACGGCGTTCCTTTGCAGACTGCTTTGACTGCTCGTTTCCACGTTATCTCTAACGTCCATCTCGATTTCGTCGCCGTTTCCGTCATGAGGCGCCCTTGAACAATCATTCCTCAGTTGGGCCTGCCGATCTGGTCGAAAGGAGGATAACACTCCATTGTCATTGTGTCGTGAGCCCGTGAAACTCGCTGTGGGGTCCTGAAATGTGGACCTCCTCGGGCTCGTTACAGAGGACAATGGCCCTTTGGAGGAGCGTTTATTGCCGTCCCGATTCCGGCTGTTGTTCGCTGAGTTCGAATTGGATGACTTCCAATGATCGTAGTCTCGCTGCGTCAGAGCAAGCCCGGCTTGCTTCGTCTGCATATCGGCAAGGAACGTGTTGATGCGTGGAACAGTCGCTGTAATGATGGAGAGATGGACGACGGCGCTAGACTGTTGGTCAGCACTTGTAACTACACTGCAAAGTCCTAGCCACGGCAGACGGGGATTGGGGAGACCTACATTCCCAAACTGTAGCCTGTTGACGCGGTCCACGTCCGGTCGGCCTCGTCATACTCGCTCGATTTCCTCACATCCGCCCAATATCCAATCTGACCAAGCTGCACGCAGCAGACGAGAAATCGAGTGCTCATCAGTACCATAGGCACAATTCTATGGTTCCAGTTGGCTTGGAGATGGTAGATCCTTGGCAACATCCAAAACGCAAGCATGGCGTCTGTAACCAAATTGGTAACGATGATAGGGAAACGAAGATAGCCCTCGGTGCTGCAATGATCGTTATACTTCAGGCTTGTGTTGCAAGCGAATGCTGTCCCAAAGAATGCGAACAAGATCCAGAGTCCAATGCAACTTAGAAGAATCGCAATGCCTCTTTTGTCTTGACGGGGAGCAATCCGCTCGTAAAGGAATGCAACAGAAAGCTTCGCAGCGCTCTGTGCTATGATTCCCAGAAGGCCAGTGGTGTAGGTGAGCTCCGTGTATGCATTGAGCTGCCATGTTGCAAGCACGTCGTCGTGTCTGCCCAGGCCTACGTCTACAGCTCGCTCTAGAGTTATGGATGCGATGAATCCGAAGACCTTACATATTATCAGCGAAGTCAGGACGCTCATGGCAGACATAAAACATACTGCAGCCGTGTACCAGCAGTAGTCGTCGGCACTGAATCCATGTTTCTTTCTGATCGTCAGGAACAGCCTGATCAATGCCGACAGGACTGTTATAGAAGCTCCGATATAGCCTATGACCACGGGTGGAGCGCCCCGATCTGTGGCAGTATTGCTGAAGAGCGGAGGCAAAGTATTCTGTCCCATACTTGCTCACGCTCGTAACAAACACAAGGCGTGACAGCTGCAAGCCAGCACCGCCAGAGTGCAGACGCCAGTGTTGGTCAGAAAAGAGGGACGGAGAGGTGCATTGGAAGGCGGGGGCAGAGGCGTCAACGAGACAAGGGACCAGGGCGATCTTGTAAATCAACCAGCAACCCAGCCAGCGAGCCGTGGTGAGAAGCGCTGCCCAACCTACCGACCTACTGTACTCCAAACTCCATGCTAACTACTGGGCACGGCTCACAAGCACAGACGCATCAGCTCCGGAAGCTACCGTAGGAGGTTCATAGCGGTGATAGGGTTGATAGAGTCGGCAGGGACTCTGTTTGGGGATGGTCTGTCCCGTTCAAGCAGAGCGCATTGGAAATGATACTGTAACGGGAGAATGATGGAGAAGCAGTCTGACGTCTGGATGGAGTGAATCATGGACCATCAGGATCCCAGTCACACGGGAATGGCAACATGTCCACAAGGTTGGGAGGAAGATGGTTCCCCGTGCCCGCTGCAAGTCTGCAACCACCTCGAGGCCCCACCGAAGAATTTGCAGCCTGCCGTCAGCGATCCAGCGCGAACGCTACCGGATATTATTACATCCCAACTTGCAGCCTAGTACTACTGTCTGTCGAGGAGGATGGGTGGAGGCCGAGGTGGCCACGCGGATGCTACCCCCCCACGTCCACCTTCGCGAACACCTTCTTGTCCATGACACGCGCATTCTCGACCGTCGCCGGAAGGTGGATTCCGCTGTCGTACTAGGCACTGTACTGTACCACCCGTACCCTCCGACGGAAGGCAGACGGCCGGTAAGGTTCAAGCCCGGTATGTGGGAGCGGGAGCGGAGTCGTCTCGAAGTCGGCAGATACCGGTTCCTTGCAGACGTATCCCCCCAACGCTCCAATGAGATGCTCGAGCGACGTCGTCTTGGACTTCATCTCTGGTTTCAAAGCGGCGCTTTGACTGCTTCGGGAAGTTGGGCTGCTTATCAAGCTAGTGTAGATTTCTTCCAGAACATCTACCCTTAGCACCACCGATGCTCATCTTAATGATGACGAGTAGGCAATATACCGCGCGAGCTTTCCAGTTTTCACGTGCGGCGCCGACCGAGATGCGCAGCGGAGGCCTTGTAAGTCTCACGGCTGAGAATACTGGAACTTCACAGTATGCATAGACTTCATCTGGCCTAGCTTACGCGCTCTAGGTTGGCTTTCTCGCATATGTATGGCATAAACCTTCTTGCGCTTGCGATCCGTGTCGAGAGGGTGCACCCCCGACCGTCATCGGCCCGCTTGTCAGGGACTGCGAAGGTGAGTCGTAACAAGATTCGTCTTGCGCACCTTGCGCCTTTCTCCGGACCGCTATGGACGCACGCACTTCCGCCACATTCTACCACGGCCCACTTGAACCATCAAGGGTGCGTCTGGAGGTTGGAGCTAATGCTGGCTTTGATCCGCCACCATGAGGCCACAGCCGCTAATCGGCAGCACATACCGTTTAGCGCGGTGGGTAGGTGGGAGCTTGCCCGTCTGCCCTAACATTCTTTCATCTCAATGCTCACAGCGCTGGGGAACGACATGACTTCCTCATCTTCGGTGCACCGCCAAAGCCCCTGATCTGGCGGAAGCGCTCTGAATTAAAAGCCCTCATCCCGATCGATTCGGCGAGATGGAGAGTTCAGGTCCAAGCCATCAGGCTTACGGAGCACCACATCTAAGACCAACATTTCAGCGCGCGGACACCGAGACAATCGCCATGGACGACCAAAAGGGTGTGAACTTTTCCATTAAAGGCGCAGACGACTCAATTACTCCTCCACGCGGCAACAGCGATGACAACTTCCACGCCTACGACGACCAAACCGTGGATGACAAGGAGAATGGTGGCGTCCTTCACACCATCGGCGGCGGCTCCGCAAGTCGTTCAGGTCCAATGGATAGGCTAGACCGATATCTCAGCTCGAAACCCATTATCTCCTTCGGTCTCACGTTGCAAGCTTCCTGGGAGGCCATAGCAATTTCGTTCCAGTCAACATTACAGAATGGCGGTCCTTCAACCCTGGTCTACGGCTGTATCCTAAGTACCTTTGGCTCAGCAGCCATGGCAGCGACGCTTGGCGAGCTAGCATCAATGAAGCCTTGCGTGGGTGAGTATCGAGGATGCTATTTTATCTAATTGTATAGCCGCTAATGCGCTTTCCAAGGCGCTCAATACCGTTGGTCTGCTCTCCTCGCCCCACGCGGTACTAACCCACGATTTTGGGGTTATCTCCAAGGTTGGCTCACCACCTTTGCCTGGAATGCTGCTTGGTGAGTACGCTTATGTCCAATTATACTGGAACGACTGCTGACATTCATGACCCGCATAGCGCGCTGAATCCTTATCTCATGGGCTCCATGATTCAGGGTTGCATCATCCTTTGCAAGGAAGACTATATACCTCAAGGCTGGCATACGACGCTCCTGGCCTACGCGTCCATGGCATTACCCATTGTCTGTAACATCTATGCGCGACGGATCATTGCTCCCTTGGAAATCGCAGCGGCCATCCTGCACGTGCTGCTGCTTATCGTCTTCGTCGTCGTTCTGACTGTGATGGCCAGAAGGAGCACAGCGGACTTTGTTTTCCAAACATCTTTCTTTGGCATCTCTGGATGGGACAGTCCGGGAATCGAATGGTCAATCGGACTTCTTGCCGTCATTTTCCCGATGGGTGGTTACGACAGTATTCTCCACATGGCCGATGAGGTCAAGGACGCTCCCCGAAAGGTTCCGCAGGCCATGTGGGGTGCCACAGTGCTCTCCGGCATTGTTGGCTTCATCTTCATCGTGGTACTCTTGTTCTGTCTCGGCGATGTGGAAAAGGTATCAAACTCACCGACTGGACTACCGATCATCGAGACTCTCTACGAGGCCACCGGCTCCAAAGCTGGAACAGTGTTCATGGTCATGTGCATTTACTTTATTATTGCTTCCTCGCAATTTAACATTCTGGCCTCTGTATCCCGACTGGCTTGGTGAGTTTTCTACCCCTAAAGCTTTTGCCTGCTCCTACTAACTATCAATTAGGGCTTTTGCGAAAGACGGCGGCCTCCCCTTCTCCAAGCAGCTTTCCAAGGTCCACCCGACTCTGCGCATTCCAGTGAACGCGGTGCTTGTCACATCAACTATCTGCCTCCTTATTAACATCATCCCAGTCGGCTCGACGACGGCATTCTACGCACTGACGTCTCTGTCAACCTTGGCGCTATATTTCAGCTACTGCGTCCCAGCCACGCTGATTTTGATCCGGAAGTTGGAGAACAACTTCCCGCCCTATGGACCGTGGAAGATTGGTGGACCTGCCTGGGTCGGACTGGGTGTCAATATCTTTGCGTTTGCATGGGGCTGGTATTGCGTTTTCTCTCTGTGTCTTCCGACGGTCATGCCGGCCACGGCGGCCAACATGAATTGGGCAGGCCCGATTCTCGGCGCCGTTATCTGCATTGGGCTGAGTACATGGTTTCTTGGTGGAAGCGACAACTTCCAATTGCCAGCGGATGAAGTTGAGTAAAGTACTTTCTTGTATGGGTACGGTTTTTAATGTATTATGAATTCACGGGCTAGATTCACATTTGGAGAATATCTCTTCTTGGATTGCTGGAAGGCATCTCAAAGTCATGGAAAGGAGAGCAGGCCTACCTCAACTTTTGTTCACATTTCCTGACCTTGGCAAGGGCCACTATGCGATCCGGTCACGATTTGAGCGACAGATTGTGTTTCCAAGAAAGGCAGTAGTAAGCCTGTCCTTCTACAGCTTTGGGTTGCCATGTCTTTGCCAGTGAGAAGCATCGTCATCAGCTCCCTCCGGTTGCAGGTTTTCGTGATTGATCACTTATGCGGGTAAGAGAGCACAGCATACAGGCAAATCACAGCATGCTCTCGATGGCTCTCGTATTGGCCTACCCCGTGACATTGTCTCTCACAGTAGATCAAGATCTGTAGCCCATCATCCGATATGACCACACAGGCAAAGGGTTGACATCGCCAAGTTCGGTCCGAGCCGAGTGACATTCGCAATGAACTTGGTTCGAACTTCCGTTTCACTGATGACATACAATTTGAGGACAATGATCCAAGCGCATGTCGCGTAGTCAGTATGTCGGCTTTGATAAAGCGTCCACGCGCCAGAAGAACGGTATCTGTGGTATCATCCTCTGAGGGACCGTTTGCAGCAGCGACACGAGTTGTTGAATTACAAGGTTCGCCAGGCTTCGGGAAATTTCTCCGGTTTCGATGAAGGTCACCAGTTGCTTCAGGCCTATTGCACCGACAACTTCTGGGGGCCTTTTCAATACCTACGTAAGGCGCACTGCGAACGTGGCATGGGGGAACTATCTGCAAAACACAGTCAGAATGAGCAGCACGACCAATAACCGAGGCGACCTTAACAATAACTCGGTGCTTCGCAAACCAGTGCAGGAGTTCTTGCCAGATCCTGCTTGGGCGCACCGTAGCCTCGCTGTCCCCGAGAAGCACGACGATGGGGATGTGAGAGCTCAATACCGGCCTTTCTTGCTTACCCAGGATGTTGCGGACGAAGATTGGATTTCCAAATTGGAGCTTAGCACAGCCGTCAGGATGGCATCCGCCGAATTTGAGCGCACTGGAGAGCGATTGAAGATACTGGTGCTTTACGGAAGCATGCGAGGTCGGTAAGGCGTCAAACTGTCACGGAGATACGACCAGTGGATCGTCAGCTGACAGCAATCTGAAAGTTCTTATTCTCAATTGCTTTCCTACGAAGGCTCTCGTATATTGTGGAGGCTAGGTTGCGATGTCCGGGTCTACAACCCTAGCGGTCTTCCTATTAAGGATGATGTCCAGCACGACCACCCTAAAGTGCAAGAACTTCGGGAGCTGAGCAAGTGGAGTGATGGACATGTTTGGGTCTGTCCAGAACAGCATGGTACTATTGTACGTCTTTCCCATTGACAGCACTGCCCACCTTCTGCCTTAGACACGTAGCTGACTCCAAGCCAGACCGCTGTCTTCAAGAATCAAATCGACTGGATTCCACTGAGTACTGGCTCCGTTCGGCCTACGCAAGGCCGCACTCTTGCCATCGCCCAGGTGAACGGTGGCTCACAGTCATTCAACACCGTCAACCAACTTCGACAGCTAGGACGATGGATGCGAATGTTTACCATACCCAACCAATCGTCTGTACCCATGGCCTACAAGCAGTTCACTGACGCAGTCGACAAGAACGACGAGAATGTGTACCGCCAAGCCGAAGGTGGCAGCAGAATGATGCCATCTGGGAACCGTGACCGTCTAGTGGATTGCATGGAGGAGTTGGTGAAGTATACCATTCTAATGAGGCAACATTTCGATCTGTTTAACGATCGATTTAGCGAGCGCGAGGACAAACGCCGGAAAGAGGAAGAGGCCCGTAAAAAGGCAGAGGAATCCGATTCGGTGAATGGCGTTAACGTCAAGAGCATGTAGCGTGCCACTGGATTTAATCCACAGGACATTGCTTCCGGCAATGACCGAGGGAGCTTTACCAACCCACGTCTCCTCGCGCCTGCATGATAGGCGAGTCATTTCACCATGCAGTAGGTACCCAGCGCGCCCTGACTCGGCTGGCATACTCATCATAATCTCTTTTGACACCTTCGCTCTTGGCATCGTTCCGGAACTCCTCTTCTTCTTGCTTCGCTCCCTCCCTGAACAAACACATCAAGCCACCAAATGAAGTCACTGCAACAAGCGTGGCGAATCTTCTCGGCCTGGAAACCTCGAGTAGCTGTGCCATGGCACCAATCCATGTAAGGGCGTAGGAGACGTATGTTGGATGCCGAATGTACGCATAAGGGCCATGAGTGACGACGTATTCCGGTTGGGCCTTCCCAAAGATGACAGAGAATCGTCGAGGTCGCGTAGTGATCGCCGTCCACGTGAACAGCGCCAGGGATGCCAGAAAACAGACAGTGGCGATGAGTCCGAAAGGGCTGCTGGGTGCATGTGAGCTAGTACTTTGGGAGGCTGCCCAGAGCGTGGAAGCAGCGCATGTCGGACCAAGAACAAGCAGCGCAGTATGATGCTTCGGATATCTAATGCCACCGGGTGGCGTTGGGAAATGGTAGCCAATCGCATAGACTTGCTGCAAGAGCGTCATTAAGAAGAGTGAGATGGTCGTCGAAGGCATCTTTGCTTTCTCCTGTGCACTTAATCTTTCTTCGCGATAACACAACCTCCGGAGGAATGACTTCGATGGAATGATCCTAGGATGCTAATGTGCAAATGGTCGACTGACATATGTGAAGTTAGCTCTTATTGTTTGAAGGATTGCATGATGCTATTGTCGTTTATTACACATGTATGAGCACTGTTGGACGTCAGCATGGATCATGGCAAATGCAATACCCCTGCGCTTGCGCTACAACAGTCCAGGCGAGGGGAGTGGTCTTTATAGTCGTCGATCACAAGTCGGGCACTTTGTTTTTATAATATTACCCATATTGCCATTGCACATTACTACTACCTCCTATGTACGTCTATTAAAAGAATGACGGAATGGGAAGTAGAAGCAGCTACTACCTCCGTACATAGCATAACACACAAATGCTCACTGACTACGCTTATATAATCTTCCATCAGTGTGACGTTCTTCCAGCCCAAGTCATGACGACACACATCAACTCCTAAGAATGTAAGAACCATTATCGGGGAAGTTCACCAGACGAACGTTAGATGCGTAGGCGCTTCAGTATCGATCAAATCATCAATCGTCGTAAGTAGACAAGCAATCTTTGCCGTCTGACAGTACTCCATAAACACCAACCTTGAAGTTCATCACAATGCCATCTGCCGCGGAACTACGCCAAACAGCTGAGCAACCACTGGATCCCAACACGCCTCAATCTTACGAAATCCGCGAAAGACAGCAGCTTGAGCAACCTTCTGAAACGCAACGTCCGGCGAACGCAACCAATGCACCGACAAACGAGGACTATGAACCCAACCCTTCGGCGTCCATTCAGCTGCAGCCCGAACGGCAGCAGATCGTTGACTGTATCTTGAGACTCTACAGCGGATCGGGTAACCATGAAGAAGGTAGCACTGGCGAGGAAGACATGAGGGTGTATGCAAAGCAAGCCGTATACGACGATGTGTGGTCATATTGCGATACCCGGTACAAGATCGCTGGACAATGGTATGGAATCCCCGCGGTGATGAAGTCGTCTGAAACAAGGGCTATCGAGATCGTCTCCTCCACTCCATCCCCGGACTCGCCCGGCACCGGCACGAAACCAGGTGAGATCGTGTTCAAGATGAAGCGTGCTTGGACGCCCAAGCTCTTGCAGAAGACGTACGACGTGAATCATTTTGTGACGCTGTCGATGGAGAAGGCCATGGAAAGCGATGGAGAAGGACCGAGCGAAAGAGTCAAGTATCACAAGGACCAGTGGAACGAGAAGGACTATAGCCATGAAGGGCTGGGCAAAGTGATGAAGACTCTCAATGGGGATTTTGCAACTATCGGTACCAGGCCACCGAAGAGCTTGTGAAGTGTTGTTTCTGAGAAAGAAGGGCTCGACTCCGCGCATAGAGATTCGTGCGAGTCAATTGCAACCGTCGGCTGTGCGACTAATGTACCAGATGGGAACCATCAATGCTGAGAGCGATGCGGCATTGCTCCCGCCAGCCCGATGGAAGCGCATTTACTTCAATGCATCAACCATTTGATGGTACCGGTATCCATCCGTCCTGTTTCCAATACAAAGGCAGGAAATATTGGATTCAATCCAGCTGAGCCCCTATTGACCGGAAGAAACGGGGATGCCAGACCAAGTATCAGTGCTTCACGAACCAGGATCTGTCATCTTCGACACACATCCAGCAATCCGGAAACTTGAGCTGTCGAATGATTCGAAGGGAGTTTAACCAGATTGCATCATCTGAGGGTGCGTCGATGAGCCGCTCCTCAATCGAGCCAAGCTTAAATCAGAGAGAGTGTCTAGTCAGTCTGTCAATTACGCTTCAAACGGATTTCTTGACTCTTTGGTTGTCTAGTGGTGATTCCTTGCAGCACTGGTCTCACGCATGCGTTTCGAAAGCGGGGAGCTCTTTCTTAAAACGGAAGTGTGGGTTCGCACAAACAATCAGTGAGAATCCAAGAAAGGTGCGTTGAGATATCTAGTGGCTTCAGGCGCGAAGAGAACATGAAATATGATGTTGCGACCTTGGTTTGCATTGAATAATGATTGGCTAGTTCTCCTTGCTGGATGCTAAATAAGATCGAAGGCGTCTTTGAACTTTTTCACAGTTGCTTCCTTCCTCCACCAACAATGGTTCTCAGTAGCCTACCTACTGCTGCTCTGCTAACAACATGGTTACACTTCTCTACCTCTTGAGCGTGAGAAGACCTGGGCGGTAAGGCAGAGCGTTGTAGTCTCCGCCACCGTTGGGGCTGCGGCCCTGGTACAGCATCTGGAGGTTGCATGGGTCGATGGTCATGGTCTGGTCGTTCTTGCTGCGGATGAGGTCACCGTGAGAGATGTCGTTGGTCCAGGAGGCACCGCTGTTGGCCTTGCCGGCGAACGGGTTGCTCTCGGTAGCGGCCTGCGGCGTCCACGAGCCACTCAGGCTGGAAGCAGTGAAAGAGCGGAAGTAGCGACCGTTGGAGCCAATGGCCTCAACAATCATCAGGTACTGGTTCTGGCCGTCAACCTTGTAGACCTGCACGGCCTCGAAGAGCGAGTACTGAGAGTCGGACAGGACGACAGTCGACGAAGAGCCGAAGTTTCCGGGGAATTGGCCGATGGGCATGCTGGCACGGTAGATCTTGCCGTTGTCGCCGGCGAAGAAGAGGTACATGTTCTGGCTGTCGCCAATCAGGGTCTGGTCAATGGCACCAGTGCCAGAGCCAGAGATCGTGCCCGAGAAGAGAGGCTGGGCAGAAGACCAGCCGTTGGCGTTGGATGGGTCCTTGGAGGTGAGGTAAGAGAAGGTCGTGGGACCCCACTGGTAGGCCAGGATCCAGACGTCCTTCGGCGCGAAGTAGAAGATGGTCGGGGCCACGGTGGAGGTGGACATCTTGTTCTGGCTAACAGACGACATCTGCGACCAGTCGCTGAAAGTTCCGAAGTTCATCGAGCCGTAAGAGCCCTGGGGGGTAGCAAAGCTACCATAGACGAGGTGCTGGCCATTGTACGGGACGTGGGTGAAGTCCTTGACAGACGCCCAGCCGTTCTTGGGTTGGGCGAGGGCACCCGACGACGACCAAGAGTACTTCGACGGCAGACTGCAAGCGGCTGATGCTGCGGTTGAGCAAATGGCTAGGATAGCCAGACGACCAGCGTTCAAAAGAGGCATCTTGAAGGAAGAGAAAGTTGCTGCAAACTACTCTCTGAGGTTTGTTCTGGACTGAAGTGGATGCAATGGAAACGGTTCTACAAACCAGATTTTATATACCAGTGTACTGTGGCTTTCTACTCCACCACACTACGACATTCTTCTCGTCGATTGGAGGAGGAATTGCAAGAGGGGGTGTCATGGGAACCACATCTCAAGCGAAACCATCTGAAACGCCCATGCCAGTTATTGATTAGGTGCGCTGCGGTGCAGAGTATAAAGGGCAGGGTATATGTACAACACGAGGCAACGGTAGCTTTGGAATCGATGGCGGCTAAAACCAGTCAATATACGCATCTTTGCCAAAACGCACCCCGACTTAGGCTATAGTGCGCTGTGTCTCACAGAGTTTCGGCGGTGACATAGGCTTTGGCCCATTCGAAACAGCTGGTGCGGAGAGAGGTGAAACAATTCGGCGCTGGTCTGACCACTTTCCTACCCAGCTGAAGTTGCAGACTGGGCCAGACGTGCTGCAGTTCAGGCGCTTTTACGGCGAACGTCAGGTAGCAATAATAACAAGCACCGCCTTGTTTCCAATTGAAAAGGCTTAGATCGCTTAGCTGTAGGAAGACCGACGAAGCAATGGCTTACCCATGTTGCACGTCGTCAAGCATATCCTAGCAGAGCGGTCCTTTCGATTTCCAGAAGCTGAAAGTTCTTCCAAGGCAGAACCTAAGAACCTGGGAAAGATCATAGCCATCGCCGGATCGGTGAGACTTTGCTTCATTTAGGCGTTGTCAGCATCTGGTCTTACGCTTGCAGTATTCTTCCACAAAGCGAGCACATTGCACACGCCCTCATTAAGTCGGTCGCGTCTGCTAGTACGTCTCAAGACCAGTGAAAACAGGTTGCCACCTCATCATATGGAGGGGCTATGGCGTTGGTCGTGCATTCGGGCCTTCACCCTGGCAGCTCCGAATTTTGACAGGTCACAGCGTTGTCCCTCGCAGAACAATCAAAAATGCACCGCCGAGGTCACGTCCTTCCCTCGCATTGTGACGACTGGGCTACAGACCACCCTCCGGAGCCGTTCCCCTATCCTCTCGGCTCCTCGGTTGCCGCCACGGGGCTGCAAGCGAGATTCAGATTAGTACACCTTCCCAGACAGGAAATTTGCCGAGACCAGGTAGGGATTTTCATTTATTTTACTGTGACTTCTGTAAGCGAGCCACGGAGACATCCGCACAATCGACGTCCCCCCGTCGCCATCGCCGTCTGATCTTTTCCCAGCTGGGAGGTAGTCCTCAAGTAGTTCCCAAGGGGTAATGTCACCGCAGGAAGGCGAGGTACTGTATGCGTGAAGTTTCCAAGTACCACCCACACTCCTACTCATTGCAATAATTCCTCCGTCTCTGCGGCTAGAGACCTAGGTACTGAGATAGTTCTTCCCGACGGAATATCTCTCGATGCAGGCCAGGCATCACACGAATGGCTGAAGAGAAGAACGTGCGCAATCTACAGGCACACGAACCCCAGCTCGCCAAGGGGACGGGTGAAAGGGAATGAAGCGCATGCCGATCCGTCGACTGTGAGAGCCGATGCGAATCCAAGAGCCAATGGTGTTGGCAATTGTAGACCGTGTTCACCAAGATAATGTGAAGAATAGACGCGAGATGCTGGGATCTCATACTGTACATAACAAGTAAATAGAACATCTGCCTCCTCGTTGCAAAACGTTCCACTCATCAAGAAAAAATCGCGATGTTGACTAGCTACTTGACCCTCATAGCCTTCACGGCAACAACCGCGCTCGCATCTCCTACATCGCTAGACAAAAGGGCAGACATCAACCACGATGCCGTAGTGAACTTTCCGGAAACGGTACCAGACACGACGATCGGCCAGCTGATGCTAAAGTACAAGCCGTACCTCTACGTCGAAGATGGCTGTGTACCGTTTCCGGCAGTGGACGAAGAAGGAAACACTAGGTTCGTTGAATTCTATCGCACAAAGCGTACGGGACTGACAACGCACAGTGGCGGTCTCTCGCCCAGCGGTCTTCCATCTGGCGACTGTGACTCGTCAGTAGGGCAGATCTACGCCCGGGGCGCGACATACGACGGGAAATTTGCGATTTTGTATTCTTGGTACTTTCCCAAAGACGAGCCGTCGTTGATCGAGGGCGTGTTTGGGATAGGGCATCGCCATGATTGGGAAGGTATTGTCGTCTGGCTTTCTGGGGAGTCTTTAGATGCCGAACTCCTTGGAGTGGCTGCTTCGGCTCATGGCGACTATAGTACCTCTACTGAGCCGAGCTTGTCTGGGAATGGTCCGCTAGTTAGATACTACACTGAGTTGTCGATTCTCGATCACTCCCTGGGATTCACGGACACGGTTGGCGGTCAGCAGCCGCTGATTGCTTGGGGATCGATGCCAACAGTGGCACAGGATGCACTTGCCAACAAGAATTGGGGTGGTGAGTACAGATCGAAATGTAAGCAAATTCGACCTGCTGACCTTGCTTCAGATGCAAATGTCCCCTTCATCGATTCGAGCTTTCAGGACAACCTTTCCGAGGCACAACTGTAGAAGAACCAGGCGAAAGTTGTACAGAGGCATTCTTCTAAGCAATATTGCGATTCGCTATGCTGTCACTTCCATCAATTGCTTGTCTCAAACTTCCCCTTGCTTCTCAGCCTTTCTCCACATCGCCAAAACAGCCATGGAATCGGTGCCATGGCCAAGGTACAGAATGCAAGCAAACTCGTTGCCCAGCCGACACCCAGCGCTCGGAACATCTGCAGGCTGAACAGAGGAAATACCGTTGACAGGACGTATCGACTCAGCATCGCGGCGCTTGCTGCTGAAGCGCCATAGAGTGGGCCATAGGAGTCCATCATGTACAGGTTGGCCGATGCATAGATCAGTAAGCTTGAAAGGTTGACGCAGAATTGGAAGGCAATAGGGACTATCCAGTGTACCCTTTCCTCGGCAGACCAGGCAAACGCAAATAGAAAAGCGGGCAGGGCGAAAGAGGCAAACAGAGCTGGATAGAGACGGTGTTCTGGCGGGAAACGCTCGTCGTCTGGGTTAGAGGCGCGATAAGATCTCCAGCGAGGCTGATAAACAAAGCGATCGATAGCAATAAGTGGGATCGGTGCCACGGCTGTGCCTAGGATGAGGCCAAGGAAGGATAGGTTTTGCGCAGCAGGTCCAAAGTCATAGTAGTGTTGGTAAACCCAGGGAGAAGCCACTACGAACGTGTACATAAGGCCAAAGAGGAAGCTGTTGTAGAGACATACTAGCGTTACGATCGGCTCAGTCAGGAGCATGTTTATTGGTCGGAAGAGCAAGTTGGTGGCGAAATGATGGACTGACTGAGCTAGTGAGCGTGTGGGCTGTGGCGGGCCTTCGATATCGAACCTTTTGGCCCGTTTCCGTAGGACTGCTTTTTTGTAGGTCTCATTTGTGAACAGGGTGGGGATGTAGAAGGCAACGATGAAAAAGATGGTCGTCCATTGAGTCCATCTCCATCCTTTGCCCTGAGCAGCAAAGCCGCCGATAAGGGGTCCGAGCATAGCTCCAAAGGTCGGGATGCTGTAGTAGAAGGCCATGGATATCGCGCGGTATCGGCCGGCAGTGTAGTCCGTGATTGTGGCCGATGCGTTTCCTACTGCAGGCGCAGCGAAGACACCGGCGAAGAAGCGACAGACAATCAAGGAAGCCGCATTTTGGGAGAAGCCTGCCCCGAGCGTGAAAAGGGCAAAAAGCGGCGGCGTGACCAGTGTCACTACTTTACGACCAGCTGTCTCGCTCAAAGGCGCGCCAATTATGGGCCCTGCGGCAAGACCTGCGTTGTAGAGGCATAGTGGCAAGACGGCGACCTCTTCCGATACACCAAATTCGCGTTGGACCTCAGCACTCCCTGGACTGTAGATTGAGGCTGCAAATGTGGTCACAAATGCTAAGAAGCTCACGGCGAAGGTGGAAAAGACCCGCTTCCACAATGGGAAGTTGCGTGGGTTGCCTGGATCGTCAGGTCCAGACCAGTCTCGGGCATGCTGAATAGGACTCTCGCCAGGTTCGTCATGGTGGGTGAAGGGCTTGGACATGATTGTGTGTCATCTCCAATGTTTCCACTGGCGGGCTCATCTCGTCTTGATATATTAGCGACGAGTACAAGTTCTTGTCCAGGAAAGGAAAGTGAAGGGTGCATATTTGGCCCCGCCGAGGTCGGACAAGCCATCTGCATGTGCGCACGGCCCCATCACAATGTCATTGGGCTGAGGAGACGAGGGCGCATCTCTTCGACAGCAGCGCATGGGATTTATTTGAGAACATCCGGCGAGGCCGTGAATGAGATTGCTCCATATTTACCTGTCGACGTCGCGCGCCAAACTCGGCTGATACGAGAATGTAGTGTAGGCCGCACGACTGGAGCGGGTTGGCATGTGAACGCTCTCCCAACAGGCAAGAGCGACGTCTTTCATTCAACAGAAATTTCCCTACAAACCCCCCTTTTCTTGCCTCTCAGCATTGTTTCATGACCACTCGCAGTATCTACAGAAATTGATTCGAGCGTTGATTGTTGAACTGCAAGACCTTTCACCACTGTGACACCGCTGCCGTGCGTACATCCCTCCCTCGAACCGAAGACCACGACCACGACAACGACAACGATAGCGTGATGGAGTCGCACAACGGACAAGATGCACAGACATACCAGAGTATGCAAGGGACAGTATCGCCACCGTTACTGAAGGCGCTGGAGGTTATGGGATACCAGTACATGACTCCGGTCCAGAAGAGGGTTCTTACAGAGCTGCCGAACTTTCAGGCCGATTGCCTCGTCCAAGCCAAGACCGGCACTGGCAAGACCATCGCATTTCTGCTTCCTTCCTTACATTCGCTGCTTCAACAGCAGACATTACCAGCGGGTCAGGTCGGCATCCTGGTCGTGTCTCCTACGCGCGAGCTCGCACTGCAGATTGCTCAAGAATGCGACAAGCTCACCACGCAGCTTCCAAGGCGCTTGGAATGCCATACGGCGTTTGGCGGGACGAAGAAAGAGCAGCACTTGAAGACTTTCTTGAACGGGAGGCCGACTGTACTCGTTGCCACCCCCGGTAGACTGAACGACTACCTCTCGGACGAATACGTCGCCGACAAGTTCCGCAATGTGCGCACGGTTATTCTGGACGAGGCTGACACCATGTTGGAAGCCGGCTTCCTTCCCGCGATCAACGACATCTTGAAGCGCCTGCCGCCGAAGTCGACGGGGTGGCAGGGAATGTGCTTTAGCGCAACCATGCCCGAGAAGATCAAGCCCGTTCTTGGAAGGGTACTGAAGCCCGGCTACACTCATCTTACCACTGTGGATCCCAACGAGACCCCAACAATTGACCAGGTCACGCAATACTCGGTCGTCCTACCCACCGTGAGCGACACCTTCAGCACATTGTACGCGCTAATCGAAGAGGAACGTCGACAGACTCCTTCCGGATTCAAGTCCATCATCTTCGGCACCACTGCAAACGGAATTGCTTTGCTTCACGAACTGTTCCAGATCGCTATGGCAGATAAGATAAACATCTATCAGCTGCAGTCTCGTTTAAGTCAGAACGTTCGCACTCGGACGACAGAGGAGTTCAAAAAGGCAAGTTCCGGACTGATGTTCGCTTCCGACGTTATCGGACGTGGTATGGACTTCCCTGCTGTCAGCCATGTCATCCAAGTCGGACTGCCGACAAACGGCGAACAGTATGTCCACCGTGTTGGCCGAACCGCCCGAGCAGGCAACGAAGGCAGAGCAATCATTATGCTTACGGAGCGTGAGAAGTACTTCCTAGCCGTCAACAAACACTTGCCCATCCAGCCTTATCCTGCCAGGCTCCAAGACGAAGCGGCTCGTGCGCTTCCGGCAATCGAGCAGGCCCTCAATGGCGTGGACGAGAAGACGAAGTCGAAGGCTTACCAAGCGTATCTTGGCTTTCACAAGACCTTTATGAAGCAGCTCCGATTAGATCCTGCAGGGTTGGTTGAGATGGCGAATGAGTACGCGAGATCAATGGGCTGTTTAGAGCCTCCCGTTATAGACAAGCAAGTGGTGGGCAAGATGGGATTGAAGGGGACCAGAGGGTTGAATGTCGGTACTGTGGAAAGGGCGAGCAATGGTGCAGGCGGTGGACGTGGCGGACGTGGTGGCCGAGGCGGCACAGGCGCAGGACGATCAAATGGCAGCGTCAACGGCGGAAGGGGCGGCGCGCAGACGAACGGTGGCCAGAGCAGAGGAGGCGTTCAAAAGAGCAAGCGCGACTTCGGTCAAGGCAGGAGAGGTGGGCGATCAAAGCAGCACCAGGGGCCACCGGGCGGTGAGATGTAAAGCATCCACTGAGGTCCCAATGATACCCACAGCCACGCCTAGAGCTTCACATGAAGAAAAAATAGAACTGAAATGTATTGTGCCCTACAATTTGCTCTGCAGCCTCCCATTCACCGCCATAGTCATAGCGTACACCGCCGTCAAGGTCGGCAAATCCATCCCAAACTCCCTCGCCTTCTTCATCGGGTACCCCAAAATCACATCCACCTCCAACGGCCGCCCTTCCTTGGAGTCAGTATGCATACTACTAAAGATTCCGGGAACAGAATTGATCTTCCGCATCAGCTCATCCACCAACTCATACCCGATGGGGACCTCACATCGTCTCGCCACCTCAATCACCTCCCGCATCAACCGCCTCGTCATCCCTTCCGCTTCCGGCGACGAGTGCAACCACGTCTGCGTATCCACGTCCGTCAGCGTCGTGAGCGGATTCCACGCCGCGTTCCACACCACCTTCTCCCACCGTTTGACCTGGATATTCGCCTCGACCTGGAATACCGTACCGCCGTGCTTAAGCAAGTCCGCGAAAGTCTCCAGTCTGGCTTGCTCGGTTGCGCGGTCAATTGAGGGGTTGGCGAAGAGTCCGATCTGCATATCCTCGGACTTGGTGTGCTTGATCAGGCCGGGTGCGGTTTGGGTGGCGCCGACCCACGTCACGCAGCTGAGGATGGAGTTTTGCGGGAACGAGGTCCGGAAGGGTTCTTCGTTGCCGACGCCATTCTGGATGATGACAAAGGTCGTGTTGGCGTCGATGCAGGTTTGGAATAAAGGGGGGATCTTGTCGGGGTTCACGGCTTTGTGGGCGCAGACGATGTAGTCGAATTTCACTTGGGATTCTGAGGGGGATTTGAGGACTGTGGGGTTTTCTTGTTGTTAGCACATGGAGCTCGATGCTTGGAGTGTTCGGATTGGAGATTGAGACACACCTCGGTCGATTTTCACTGTCTGGTTGCCGTGATTTTGGCTCTCTATTCGCAGGCCCTGAGTAAGTGTTAGAGTGGTGTTGCCCAGTATATAAGTAGCCACTCTTTCGCTTACATTGCTTTTCACGCTGTCGTAGTTCGATCTTGCCACTACGCTTAGGGAGACGTTCTCATTTCGTCCGAGGATGAACGCGTAGAATCCTCCGATTCTGGAGAGGCCAATGTCAATGCGAATAAACGTATGTGGCGATGATGGAGACTCACGCTCCTAGACCGAAGAGCAAGACGTTCTTCTTCTCGGCTGACATTTTGTTGATCGGAATATTCGAACAAATTCCAATCGTTTTTTGGTATCTGGTTTTCTGTTGATCTAAAGTTCCACATGCCGGTCTCCAATGTCTATCAGACGGCTAAAGTGCCCAAGGTGGGGAAGGTACGCTTTAAGCGGCCCCCAATGACCCCCATTCTTGCAGTCGGGATAGTTCCTCCGAGAGCTTTGTATGAGCTCGGTGACAGTCGCCGAAATATCATCTACAGGCATCTTTCGGCGTGCGAATGAACATCTAGACGTCTTGCAGCAGCAGATCTTGACAGTAAAGTTTTACGAGCGTTGCATATACAGTATTCTTGAGAGAGCAGTTGTTACGATATTCAGCATGCCCGGAGTCATGGAGCTATTCTCCCTTCAAGGCCGTACGGCTCTGATCACCGGCGCAACTCGAGGCATAGGACAGGCACTCGCGATAGCACTTGCTGAGGCAGGCGCTGATGTTGTGCTCATACAACGAGACTTCAGCAACCAGGCAACGAAGCAAGAGATTGAGAAATTGGGCAGGAAGGCTAGCATTTATCAAGCCGACCTCGCCGATCGAGAGCAGCTTCACGACCTAGTCAAACAGGTCCTCGCTGACGGTCACGATATTGATATTCTGGTTAACTGTGGCGGTATCCAGCGGAGGCATCCAGCCCACCAGTTTCCTGACAATGACTGGGACGAAGTGCGTGTGCCGTCCATTCGCCAGCCATGATCGAGCTGATGAATTGTCAGGTCCTACAAGTCAACCTGAACTCCGTCTTCACTCTATGTCGAGACGTTGGAGCATACATGCTCACGCGCCAGCCTAAAGGCAATCCGCCTCATCGCGGATCAATCATCAACATTGCTTCCCTGGTGTCGTTCCAAGGAGGTCTCAATGTGCCGGCTTATGCCGCTGCGAAAGGTGGTGTTGCCCAGCTGACGAAATCGCTGTCGAATCAGTGGGCTGCTCAAGGGGTCAATGTCAATGCTGTAAGTACGCGTAGCCGCAACAAGACGGACCATCGAATACTGATATTTGCAGATTGCCCCGGGTTACATTCATACGGTAGGTGATCGATATTGGAGATGTTCGGTGGAATGAAATTCGTTTATGCAGGTGCTAATAAAATCCCATTAGGACATGAACGAAACCCTAATCAATGATGAGAAGCGAGCAGCTAGCATCCTCGAGCGTATTCCCGCTGGTCGATGGGGTCTGCCGGACGACTTTAAAGGCTCTATGGTCTATTTGGCCAGTCGAGCGAGTCTGTATGTTAGTGGGGAGGTGCTGACTGTGGACGGCGGCTGGATGGGAAGATAAGCATAGCAACTGTTTGAGCTACTCCATAGGATGTATATCGATGGTGGGAGATGAAGGCAGTTCCTGCATGTTCAAAGGAGCGACAGCTGCCGGCTAATTCCGATGGCCAACGCTTTCCAAGAGTCGTTGGGGGTCGCTTCGATCAGCTTCTCTGCCTTCCTTGTTGTCACTCCCCCGAGTCACTCCACCCCTCCAATATGCGCACGTGCTACCCCGTGGGCATACGGTACCACGACTAGCTTGACACAGTATGTGTGTGACACGTGCAGTCAGGTGACGATTTCCAACATCCCAGTGATCCGCGCTTCGTAAGGCTCAGGACAAGGTATGTGCGCGAGTGCGCCGTGTTCCTAGTCGCTTTGAAAATACTATGTCCGCGACGTCGAATACTCCAGCCGCGGCGTCCGAGACAGGTACGCCCAAAAGGAAGCGCGCAAGTCGAAAAGGGCAGCCGCGACGATTTGAATGCCCGCACGAGGATTGCGATAAACGATACTCACGCGCTGAACATTTAGCGCGCCACGAGCTGAATCGTACGTGTCGGCCTTCAGATTGCTCGTTAATGCTGTGCTAATGGCTTCGAGATTCACCAAAAGAAGTGTACCGGTGCGACGAAGCTGGCTGCGATAACACGTTTGTTCGCCACGATCTCTACAAGCGACATAAGAAGAAGCACGAGGAGGCAACGAGTCCAACCCGAGATATTAATTTAATCCCTACTGGATCGGAATCATTGCAAACTCACGCCGACCATCAGAATCATGGCTCAGCAACACAACCTGCGCCTAGCCCGCCTACGACCTGCTTCAACACCGTGCAGATGTCGTACATGCGGACGGCAGCCGCACCCTACGCCCCCTCTACAAACCACGCATCCAGGGATGAAGCGTCTTTGATATCCCAGCCTGGACGGATCGCCACTAATGGAAACGCGACAAATTCGCAATATCCACATCGTGCTGCTGTCGAATCCATGGGCCGACTGGAAACCGCTTACGGCGCCAACAACACCTGGCTTCCCGATCAAATGGCCGCAGGCTCCGGTGGAGACACGTACATGGGCGCGATTGGCGATTTGCAGGCAAGTGACAACTTTGCCTCATGGCTCTTTGATAGCCCTGGTTCGCAGCAACAAGAGTTTAACCTCACGAACCTTCCCTTCTTGGACTTCGGTTTAGACTACTCTCCCAGTGAGCTTTGGAATTTTGAGCACAACGCTGCCTCGTTTGGCTCCGTCGCCACTCCAAGTCTTCAAACTCCTTCTGATACGGCAACGGACCAGCTGGTTGACGCCAGGCGCGCACAGCGTGCTGTTCGCATGTCTGAGTCGCGTCGAGAGCACCTCGCATCGATCATTGTCGGATTTCTGCGAAAGCGGCGCACACCTTCAATACAAGTTCAGACTGCGGCAGAGAGTGTGCTTTTCATCGACGAAAGGCAAACCCTGCCAAACCTCACTACTGATGTTTTAGAATACCTTTTGAAGGCATACTGGCGTGATGTCACCAAACAAATGCCCATTCTTCACCAGCCAACATTTGATTGCGACGAATGCGAGGATCTGTTGTTACTAGCTCTGATCATGTTGGGGGCATCTCAAGTGGTGAGGTCCAACAGCAAAGGTACCCTGACAGATTACAGAGATCTAGCCGACCTGCTTGCTAGCCATCTGCGTTGGGAAATCTTTACCGAAGACGATGCGCAGCCCCCCGTACAATTGTGGGTTGCCCAGGCACTTTTGCTCATCGAAATGTATGAAAAGCTGTACGGTACCCGACGACTGCACGAGCGAGCGCACATACATCACGCTTCCACCATTACGCTTTTGCGGAGAGGAAGTCCACTTGTTGGTCATCCCGGAAACGATTCACCGACTAGCGAGTACCCTACAAGATGCGCCTCCCCAGCTGGAGATGGGCAACCGATGAGAGGCCCGAGAGAATCTAGCGCCATGCGCTGGTGGCGACGATGGGTAAGAAACGAATCGATGAAACGAGTTGTCTTTGCTGCTTTCCAAATGGATGCTCTACATGCTGTTATGTTTGGTCACGATAGCAACCTTTTCCCGTATGAGATTCGACTACCTCTTCCTTGCGATGAAGCTTTGTGGACGGCAAACAAGCCCGAAGAAGTGCAGCAGCTTGAAGCTACCTTTTCAATGCACGGTATCAAGCCTATCAACTTCTTAGATGGTCTGAAGAAGTGCTTGCATGGTCATGAAGTACCTTGCCATCATCACGCCCGGCTTATCCTGGTGGCTGGCCTGTACAGCGTCGGATGGCACATAAGCCGGAGAGAGAAGCATCTACAGTTCCTGGAGACAATCCCTTCTCCTAGCGAGCATGAGCGATGGCGTCAGCTTTTGTTCAATGCTCTTGGACATTGGAGGCGGAGCTTTGAAGAGGCGATCACCTCGTCGTGGCCTCGTCACGCTGGCAAAACTCCATGCAGAGACGATCTTGCGGATCCGACTGTGCTTTTCCACCTGGCGCACATCACCATGCATACCGATATTATAGACTTGCAGATACTTGCAGGCTACAAGAGGCTAATGAGCCGGAAAATTACAGATCGGGACCACGCTAATGTAGTACATCGTATGAAGACGTGGATCAATACGCCTGGCGCTCGGAAAGCGGTACACCATAGCTTCAGGCTTTTGTGCGAGACACTTGTCGACATGCGCCCGAAACAATCCTATGGCGCTCGCATAATGGCATACTCTTGCCGAGACGACTCCTCAATGGCTAGACCGTGGACTCTTTACCTTGCCGCCCTCACAATCTGGGCTTACCAGTATACGCTGCAACTCAAAGGAATGAGCACTGCTCAGGCGGGCGAATCATTGGACCCGCAAGATGTCGATCACGTTGCTGCGCAATATCTAGCGCACTTTGCAGCAGTGGAAATTGCAGATAGACTTCTGGTTGTGGGCTCTTCTCGAGGCTGTATAGCTCTCACTATGCTATTGTCAGACATATTCGCTTCATCAGAAAGCGAATTGATCCTGGAAGCTTCAAAACGGTTACGGGAATGCGGCAAAATGTTAGGGTCTCCCACCTCACGGTGACACTAATGAGGACGAACTCAATATCTCTCTACCATTCCCTTATGGACCCGTCTGGGCCATAGAACTCTTTCGGTTGCCAAGGCTCAGTCTCCGCAGCAACCTTGCGGATCATCTCCTCGTCGATATCAATGCCCAGGCCAGGCCCGGTCGGAGCTGCAACATGACCCTCCTTAATCGCAAAGACAGATTGGTCCTTCAGATACGTGTTCAGGTCGATGTCACCAGCTTCAACGTTGTAGTGCATGCCAAGGGACATCTCGAGAATGACAAAGTTTGGTGTCGAGAGGCCAACGTGTAATGACGCAGCGAATGCGATCGGACCAAGAGGGCAGTGAGGTGCACTTTCATCGTCAGCACATGAATGTGAATTGCGGCATATGCTACTCACATTGCAACATCATATGTCTCTGCCAAATTTGCCATGCGCTTCGTTTCTGAGATGCCGCCTGCGTGGGCAATGTCGGGTTGAAGGATGTCGATTAGTCCCTCTTCTAAGAAACGCTTTGCGTCCCAGCGGGTGTAAAGTCGCTCTCCTGTCGCTATTGGGATAGAAGTCATGCCCGCCAATTGTTTGAAGGCTTCCGGGTGTTCCACTAAGAGGGGCTCCTCAATGAACAAGGGTCGATGAGGCTCCAAGGCTTTGGCGAGCTGCTTCGCCATTGGTTTATGAAGTCGACCGTGGAAGTCGAGTCCGGCGTTCAAGCCAATGGCTTTGACGGCCTTTAATCTCCCAACTGTGGCGTCGAGGACCGAGGGCATATCAAGCCAGTTTACATCTTCAGTTGCGTTCATTTTGACGCAAGAAAGGCCTTGCTCCTTCCTCGCTTTGCTTGTACTTGTTAGCGTATAGTCTGTGTTAGGATCAGGGCTTACCTACGCAGCACTTTCGATATCACTGGGTCGGTCACCTCCTATCCAGCAGTATCTAGACTCGTGGTTAGCATATCTCAATGCCTAAATCGATTGCTGGCGTACACTTGACATCTGTCTCGCACTTTACCCCCGAGGAGCTCGAACAGCGGGACATTCATTCTCCGGGCTTTCAGATCCCATAATGCGATGTCTGCAGGGACGCATCGTTAGTCGTGCTCAAAAGCATGAGGGCGAGCTTCGTTTCGTTTAATGCCATACCGATTCCAGAGAGTGCCGACATAAACACAGGCCCTCCACGATAGAACCCAAGCCGCCAAATCTAATAGGCCAGGGTCAGTTTCGTCGTACAGTGAGAATGCCAAGTAAGTCTTCTTACCAGCTGCCATATATGTTCGATGTTGCTGCAAACGTTTAGCAAGTGCCAACCAACACATCAATAATGATTCATTCTCATGACATACTTTGCTTCCTTTCCAATCAATCGAACAATAATCTCATCCAAGGCACCTTCCACCGCGAGGGTATGGCCTTCAAGTGTCCCTTCGCCCCAACCAACACGGCCTTCTTCATCAGTGATCTTGACGAATAGCCATCTCGGCTTTACCCGGAACTTCTCGATGGTTTTTATTGGTGCCATTCTGGGTGGAAGTACTGTACGAAGATTGTATACCGCACGGGTGAAGACAGGCAATGCTTAGCTTTTGGAACAAAGATAATCCCTCTGATGCGGTATTCTGAGGCAAAATGATATTTGAAACTGATAACATCTTGCTCTCATCCTCACGGCACTTTTTGATCTTACTGCAAACGCCGAGTTGGGAGGCACCGGGAGTTTCGGGATGATGTTCGTCCTGAAAGCTGGAGCTCATGTGGGGACGAGACGGGGGGCAGCAGTTGGGGGTCATTTGGGAGGCAGAATCCATTCAGCTTGACCTTCCCAATGGTGGAATCTCTCAACTCTACATTGCTCATGATTCATGACCACGAAGGGATTGCTAAATCATGTGTTCGGCAACCTACACTAATTAGTCCCGTCGGTTCTATTTTCTCTGTTCTCTGTCTGACACCACTTTATCACCTGGAAAAGGGTTGTGTATGTTGAATTATGGCTTATGCCGGGTTGCAAATGCTTGTACCAACACGTCTACAATAACAATCACAATCTAGCGGATCCGACCATAAGTCTCTCCAACCTTCGTGTATTCAGCATGCCACTGTGTAGCTCTGACACCTTACTGGCGCCGACAAACGCCATGTTCGTTTGCAGTTCGTTTCTCAAAAGCTGGATCATCCTTCTAACACCGTACTCTCCATACCCTCCAGACATGGAATAAAGGACAGGCCTGCCGATACCTACGGCGGTGGCGCCCAACGCAAGCGCCTTGAGCACATCAGTTCCACGACGGATTCCACCGTCAACGAAGACCTGCATTTGGCCTTTCAGAATGTGCGGTGCATAGTGATTGATTTCCAGTAAGGTCAAGAGCGGCGGTTGGGCTGTGTCTTGAGATCGTCCTCCATGATTGGACAGCACAATGCCATCTACATTGGCTTCGAAAGCGGCAACTGCATCTTCGACGCATTGAATGCCTTTGATGACGATTGGCAGCTTTGTTGTTCTTCGTAGCCAGTGTATCATATCCCACTGGATATCTGCATTGACGAAACCAGTATTTGCCTTGGCAATGCCACCTCCCTGCTGCTTTTCGACGATTTCCTCTATCTTCTCGTCCGTCTAGTAATCTATTAGTCTGGGTCTTTATTGTGCTATTCGCTTTTGGCTTACCTCCGCTCCAGACTTGGATCGTTCATCTCGTTCCCGATTGCCGACGACAGGAGAGTCCACAGTCAGCCATATTGATTTGACCCCGGCCTTCTCTACCCTTCTGACGAAGGCCTCGGACTTCTCCAGATCCTTGTCGGCATAGAGTTGCCAGAACACGGTCTGGTCTTTTGATACCCTTGCATCCATGATGGCTTCGATTGGCATGCTTGAGACAGTATTGACGACCTGAATGATTCTTCAACCCACATTAATGTCTATTCGAAGTTGAATTAATCTCAATTGATCACATGAACTTACCCTTCTTTACCATCCGCCGCAGCAATAGCACATTCTCCAGCAGCATGCACAAGCTTTGCCAACCCTACGGGAGAGGTGTAGATGGGTAAAGCTGAAGGATAGCCTAGGATATTGGTTGAACAGTCGACCTTCCCAACTTTACGCAACACTCTGCCTCGCAGGAAGACTTTAGAGTATATTCTGGCATTTTCCCGTGCGCTAATCTCGTCGTCTGCTCCAGAAGATACGTAGGCCCAGGCTTCGGGAGACATCGTCTCTTCTGCTGCTTGTTCGAAATCGTTTACACTGATCATCGTGCTTAGTGGTGGCGTCCTCTTCTTTTGCTGCTGCGGCTCCGGCTTCCGTTCAGGTTGAGGAATATCTGATGGGTTGACTTTGCCGATGCAAGCTTCTTTCCCCAGTGTCTCTTTGACAAGCTCAGGGTTGTGAAACATGTCGTATTGTGATGTGGCATCTTGGCCTGCCACTTTCAATATTAATCCTGCACCACCTGGATGCTCTTCAACGAAAGAGGTGACGTCCCATACTGTTCCGTGGATTGCTAACCAACATGATTCGCGATTGTTGTGACGCGCCAGCTCCAGGCCGGCAATATTAGACATGTCTTCGGTGAGGTGCTTCGAATAAGCGGAACAATGTCACATTCGATTCTCAGTATCAAGCATGCAGAAGCTATACCGTAGATTGATCGGCTTCTGATCCCGGTGCATCAGCCCGGTGACCCCCACCAGCGCGATGAAGCCCTGTTGGGGGCCGCATATTCCCACGCTAAATCCACGGTTCTGACTCTTGCAACCATCTTGCTCCTCATACCCCGCTATCTCTAGACATGTACCATGCATCGACCTGTATGGTGGTGCAAATCCTCGACGAAAGGGGCAATATAAAAAGCATGGAAGCGCTTGGGAACCATGCAGAAGGTCAAGTATAAGAGCGTCCCCCGTTTGTCACGACTTCACAGCTTTCATCTCCCAACCAGCAATCGTTAGAAACCCAAGTATCTCACTATTGAAGAACCCAAGTATCATCAAACATGGCAGACACCAAAGACAATGAATCCCAACATGTCGAAGAACTCGATGACATGAAGGCCCCAAATCACCATACCATCAACCTCCCAGACTCGCTGCTCGGCCTTGACGATACAGAATTGAAGAGACTGGGCGTCAAAACAACGACCAAGTTAGACTTCGTGATCATGCCAGCGATGACGATAATGTATATTCTGTAAGCTCAATGTGCACAAAGTTGATGGTGTCTCCGTCAGTCTGCAATCCATCGCTAAAGCAAACTCGCTTGTAGCAACTACCTCGATCGCCAGAACATAGCCGCCTCGAAGCTTGCAAATATTATGGAAGATCTTGACATGACAGTGCAGCAGTTCAATACGTCCGTCAGCATCTTGTTCGTGGGCTACAGTAAGGGGACTCGATCTCTTTCCTTCCCCCGCGGTATTAGTCTTGACTCGGCAGCTAATCGATTGATATAGTCCTGATGCAAGTCCCATCCAATCTCGTCGTCTCGAAGATCAGGTATCCTGCAATCTACATCTGCTCTGCCGTAGTAGTATGGGGAGCCATATCTGCATGCACAGCAGCAGTAAGCTCATATGGAGGTCTGCTGGCCTGTCGATTCATGCTTGGATTTGTTGAAGCGGTCTTCTTCCCTGGTGAGTTTGGAACCGCCTCTCGTTTGCATCCCTGTCACTCTTCAAGGCTGTTTGCTCATCGGTCTCCAAGGCGCATTCTACTACCTCTCCATGTTCTACAATCGAAAACAAATAGCCTTCCGAACCGCTATTCTTTATTCCGGTAGTCAGCTGGGAAATGCATTTGGTACGCTCTTCGCCATCGGAATCACGGAACTGGACGGTCACCATGGTCTTGAGGGTTGGAGGTGGCTGTGAGTCTCCGGATAAGTCCCACTCAAACCATTTCATGCTCGCACTAACACAATCGCTTTAGCTTCTTGATCGAGGGAGTCCTGACGATAGGCTTCGCGATCATCTTCGCCTGCTACCTCCCCAACACCCCGCGCAAAATCGTAGGCTTCACGCAGCAGCAGCTGGACTGGCTCAGATACAACTACGAAGCCGATCAAAAGCAAGAAGACTACTCCAACGAGATCACCGCCAAACAGGGATTCATCATGGCCGTCACAGATCCCAAGACCTGGCTTCTCTGCGGGATCCTGTACGCCACATATACAGCTGCAGCCGTAAACAATTTCTTCCCTACCGTCGTCGCCGGACTAGGATTTAGCCAGAACAAATCCTACGGTCTCACGGCGCCGCCTTTTGTACTTTGCGTCATCTGTATGCTTATCAATGGGTATCATAGCGACAAGGTAAGACTCTAGAGAAAATGCACTTTGGCCCAATGAATCGTCCATGCCAAGCTGAGGCACGACATCTGACGCAAGAACAACAGACACAAGAACGCTTTCTCCACATCGCCTGCCCCTTAATCATAACCGTAATAGCGAACATAATCGCCGTCAGCACCCTAAACATCAGCGCGCGGTACGTAGCGATGATGCTCCTACCCGCCTCGTTCTACAGCTCTGCCATCGTGCAACTGAGCTGGATATCCGGATCGATGTCCCAGCCGTCCGTGAAACGTGCCTGCGCCATCGCACTCATCAACTGTATCTGCAACACGCCGAATATCTGGACGAGTTACACGTACTATGATAGCCCGCGCTATGTGGCGGCTTTTGCGGTGAATCTGGGTGCGGCTGTGATTGCGATTGGGATGGCGACGTGGACTTTTTACTACCTGAGGAGGCAGAATGCGATGATGGATTTGGGGAGGGCGTTGGGGAAGAGTGGCCCGACTGCTACGCAGCAGGCGGCTGGGTTTAGGTATTTGCTATAATTGCTTCTTCATGTGCTGCAGGTGATCATCCCGGCCTCTGGCTTCGGACGTCGGTATGACCAGTTACATCGAATGTTATGCCCGGCGTCCTGGAGGTGGGAGTTTTAAGCGTCGCGGGTCTTCTCTTTCACGGCTCTCCCGCAATCTAGCAAAGCAATCCGGACCATTATTGAGTTTTTGGAAAGTACGGCAGAGGAAACAATAATCAAGACGCATAAAAGAAGGCAGAAGAGAGCCAAAGAGAAGGGCCACTCTAATCATGTCCTTCTATATTTTCCCGGAAGCTTGCAATCCTCTCCCCACTGTCGCATGCCAGCCTCTCAAGACTCGTCAACTCATAAGACTCGTTAGTAACCTTCTCCTGTCACCTTTCGATCAAAGAACACAAACACCTCCCATCTGATGAATCTCTATCTCACACCGTCTCTTCCTACGTCGCCCTAGTCCCATTGACCCCCTTCTGACCCTGACCCAATCTACTCGCAACCTCAGTCGCCTCCCTAACCGCCTTGGCCATGGTTCCCGTAACCGCACTGTCCTCCAGAACCAACAACCCTCCAACGGTACAACCACCCGGCGTGCTCACCTTATCCTTCAGAATAGCCGGGTGCTCGCCTTTCTGCAGCAGACCCGTAGTGCCCCGCATAGTCTGCGCGGCCATGGCGTAGGCATCGTCGCGGGGGATGCCCATAGCGACGCCGCCTAGGGCGAGCCCTTCAGCGACGAGGGCGCAGAAGGCGGGTCCGCTGCCGCAGAGCGCAGTGCTGGCGTCCATTGCGGACGGCGGGAGGTGCACGACGCGGCCTATGCGGGTGAAGATCCAGTCGAGGAGGGCGGTGGTTTCTTTTGGTAAGGGGGAGTCCGGGGAGCTGGAGATGACGGTCATGCTTTCCCGGATGGCGGCGGCGGTGTTGGGCATAGCTCGCACGATGGTGCAGGGGGGTTGGCTCGGGCTGGTGGTGAAGCAGGATGCGAGTTGTTCTTCTGTCACGCCGGCGCAGATGCTGATGAGGAGTTTGCCTTTCAGGGCCTGTTGCATCTCGCTCGATCGGAGGATGTCGGAGACCATGTAGGGCTTGCAACCTAAGAGGACGATGTCGGATTTCCTGACGGGCTCGAGGTTCTCGTTCTGATAAACATTCACATTGCCCTCGACAAAGCTCTTGTAATGTCCTAATTCCCTCTCAATACGGTTCTTGCTCCCCTCGCTCCGGACACAGGCATTGAATCTTTTGGGTAATCTTTGTGGTTGTGGCGCCTCCTTCTTCGCTTCTTCACTTGATACGTCGCTCGTGTTTGAAGACAGCGAATCCAGTATCCCACCTAAAATCGCAATCCCCATCGTGCCGCAACCCAGGAAAGTCATAGTAAGGTCGCCCTGCTGTTTGGCCGTCTGATCGCTGACGTAGTCCATGATGGCTTTATTCTGGACGGACAATGTTTCCTGAAGGATCCAATCTGGGGTCAAGACTCGTTCGCTCTGCGCCATTGGGATGTGTGAGAAGGTTTGGGAGAGAATGTGAGGCTCAAGTTCCGAAGCTCTGGGGGACTTTTTGGAGTCAGTGAGCCGCGATGTCGGCTTAAGGCGCGGGGAGTTCGGCCGAGATTTACGATAAACGAGGGGCGTAGCTATTGTGCAAGTCAAAATATATCTAGGGGTATATATAGTGATACTTCAGACAACAGTGCTTCGAGAATTATCCACATACGAGACTGCGATGGAAAGCAGAGAAAGAAGAATTGGCTTCTGTCTAATAGAGACGAATCGTTGAATGCAGCCTGCACACGATGCGGCGCCGGCGGATGGAGCAAGGACAAGAACCGACCTCCTTCATAAATCCTTCTTATAGCGTTCTACCTCGTGTTGCTGATGTTTCCCTCTCCTATCCCTCAGACGCAAACAACTCTCGAGTATAACTTAATTCTATATCTCCCAATTCTATGCATCCTAGCTCCAAAACCCCCTAGACGCCATCGCTTTATCATCCCTGAAAGTGAAGTGAGGGGATGGACAATAAAAAAGGCAAATCCGCTACGAGAAGACGAGTAAAGGGTATAAAACAACAAACGTGAAAACCGAAAACCCCACCCTCGCCTCTCCAAACAAGCTACCTCATCACCCTCATCACCTTCCCTCCACTAATCATCATCACTACCATCATCCGAAACATCGCCTTCCTCCCTCCGATGCGGGATCAACGGCTCTCTGATCTCATACAATTTGATAAGCTGGCGCCAGACGGCGTAATCTAGCGCCAGCACCGCCTGATGCTTCTCGGTGCCTTTTACACGCTGCTCGGCGAGTGACGAGGGTCTGGTCGGTACTAAACACAGAATTGCTGTCAGCTGTCGAGAACACGAGGAAACGGGTAGCAGTTGCCCCGGGGGAGAGGGATCTCGATCAAGAGGGTACCAGCCACTCCCTCCCCTAGAGGAGGGATTGACTGAAGAAGGGTAGAGATAGCAAAGGGACAGGAAGACCTACAAAGACTAGGCGTCCGCCCCTCATCAGCAAAACTGATCCCCACCGCGCCTTCCTTGATCAGGAAACTAGTATAGAACAGATTCTCGACCGTCTGGCCAAAACTCCGGGGATTGATGACCCAGTCGAACAGCCTCACCCCACCATCAGTCGCGAGACGTAGACGCGCACACGCCTCGGCATAGCGGGGGGTCCCGAGGTCGTCTTCGGTGAAACCTTGCTGTTCGAGGAGCTGAGTCGCATGCGTGAGGTGGCGGGAGAGGAGGTTCTTGATCCGGGTGCAGATTGTAGTTAGAGCGGCAGACTCGGACGATGAGGAGTTTTGCAGGGATTCGTTGGAGACAGCTTCGGGACGGGCTTCGCGCGTGTTGGGGTCGTGGGCTTGGCGGGGACGGCGTTGGGTGAGGGTCCGGTGTTTCTTCTCTACGCTGAGGGGTCCCAGAAGGAAGTTCGGGACTGCTGGGCGCCGGGTGAAGGGGAGGCAGGCGTAGTGGCCAAAGGCGGCCCAGTCGAGGGGTTGGTCGGAGGAGGGGTCGTCATCGTCGTCATCTGGGTGGCGAGTTCGTCGTCTTTGGGTGTGGGTTGGTGGATTGGTGGATGGCTCGTCGCTACGCATGAAGGTGATGCATTTGCCGACGAACGCGTCAATGTCTATGCTGGTTGATCCATCTCCGAGGACCATCTGGCCGGCTTTTTTGTCCATGATAGCCGAAAGATGGCGGATATTGGCGCCATCTTGGACGGCATCATTGGTTTGCTTGACACGACGGTTGAAGTTGCTATCGGCTTGGTTGAGGAGGTCAGTTGGGCCAGTTACCGACTTGGAATTGAGCCAATCGTCTCGGTTCTCTATAGCATGGTCAGCTTCGAAATCTCACCGACAGTGCACGGTGGCGGGAAGAGTATCTGCATGCAACGAAATGGAATCACATTCAAATCACATGACGTACCATCAATCGTTCGGCCCATCTCTCGCATGCGCCGTTTGCCTTCTTGCCGCTCTCGTACATTCTGATTAGGGTCGTAGAAGCGCCTGTACTGTGCCTCTTTTCGCTCGTCGTCCGTCACTGGCATGTGTTCACCATTCCGTTTTCTCTTCTGGCCAGAGTAAGGTGCATCGCTCGGATCAGAGGTGGGGGTTGGTAGAGTATTGTGAGACCGTCTTGATTGCGTTGGAGGCGGCATATCGGTAGTGTGCTTCTTGCGACTGTTGGCAGGTGTCGCGGAAGGATCTCGGTTTTCCTGGTCGCTGTCGCCGGGAATGGGCGTGATGGAGTCGTATTGGCGGGAGGGCGCATTCGATGGTCTAGTGTTGAGACGAGCCATGTCGCATGGCGCTGTTCGAGAGAGCGAAGGAGGTTCGTGTGAATGCGATGTCCAATGCGACGCGCGTGATGATGGTATGGATGATGGTTCACTCCGTCACTTCGAAACATGTGACAGCTGCGGGGACGCGCGATGAGGGTGAGTTGGCGTAGCACTGGTCAGTTGATATGTCCATGTATGGCCGATCGCGCGATAAGGTATCGTCCCTGTACAGCCGTGGCGTGTACTGTAGTCGAACGCGTCGCGTCATTTCGTTTCTGTCGCTCGCTCCGCGTCACATTCGCGCTAAACAGCCCACCCCGGATCTCCAGTCGCAGCACGTCCCTACATCGTCCACACGACCTACGTCAGGTACAGGATGTTGGTACTATAGAAGGTACCTTATGTAGCTCTGCTCGCTCTGGTATGTACATGTCACTACACTACATTCAAAGCAGATGTGAATCAACCGCCTTAGAATCCTCGGTGACCGCACGTGACTGAGAATGGAGCCCTTCACCTTCGCCTCCTCCACTGACCTTCGTATTCCTCTAGCGGTCAAGATGTAGGTCTGTCCCCAATTCCGACCCGTCTGTTGATTGCTATGTCTCCTTTCGATCCCCGCTGACCCTACGTTAGCACCCGCCTCGAAGGACACGAGCGACCGCTCCCATACTCCACCCTCCTCCGGCGGCCCGATCTCCGCCATCGCGGCAGCAACCTCTCCCCACACTCCGACCTCTACATCACCGTCCAGCCCTTCTCCGCCTCCAAGCCACTCACCGTCCCTGCGCAGACTCCCTACAAGAGCTTCGGCAAGACCGGGGCGCGTGTCTGGAATGCCTGGCTACATCTGCCCGTCGAGTTCTGCACCTTACCCCGGGACACGGTACTTGCCATCACGCTATGGGACGTCACGGGCGTACCTGCTGCATCCGGAGATTGGGCGGGGCAGCACCATATTCCATTCGGCGGGACTACCATTCCTCTCTTTGACGAGGAAGGCACGTTGAGGACTGGCCGGCAAAAGTGTCGCCTTCACCGCCACAAGTCAGCCGATGGATTTAGCGAGACGACGACCCCCTGGGCGGATCCGAAGCCACGGAAACGGGGCAGGCGGAAGGCGTGGGAGGATGAGCCGGATGGGCTGGTCGTGGACGAGAAGGCGTCGAGGCGGGAGAAGGAGCTTGAACGCTTGGTCGGGTTGATGAAGCGACATGAGATGGGCGAGATCGCCGAAAGCAAGTGGTTGGATCAGATGGTGTTTCGGCAGATCGAACGACTGGAGCGCCAATCCGTCCGTGATAGCAACCGGCCGCGGGCAGCGACCCTGCCATCTCCACCGCAGTCCCCTCCCGCCGACCCGGAAGGCGATCACTCTCAGCAGCCGCTCTGCGCAGATAACGACCCTGATCACGTGGACGGGAGCTTCTTCCTCTACCTTGAACTGCCACGCTTCGATCATCCCATCATTTTCACCGACTACGAGTATGCGCCCCCGCCTGTCTCTGCCATCTCCGCTCCCGCCGCTCAAAATGCCGCAGCAGGCGCCGGTGTCGTGAATTTCAAGCCGCCACCAGAGGTCCAACTTGGACCCGGAATCCACTCGTCTGCGGACGGTGGCTATGGCGGAGATACTTCCGATGGGGGCGGCGTAAGTACACTTTTCCAAGTCTACGATCCCGAAATTGGTTACAACGACAATCCAGCCGAAACAAAACATCGACGTCTCATCCGTGGACAGCGCAATGCGCTCGATCGGGATCTCAAACCAAATCCCAAAATGCGAGATTTCCTGCACAGCATCATGCTCAAGGGTCCTACCGCAGACCTGACTGACAAGGAGAAAGATGAAGTCTGGCGTTTTCGACACCACCTCACCCGCGATAAGCGTGCTTTGACTAAGCTAGTGAAAAGTGTCAACTGGAATGATAAAGTCGAAAGTAAGCAGGCTATTGCTCTACTACCCAAGTGGGCAGAGATCGATGTAGACGATGCGTTAGAGCTGCTGGGTCCTGGCGTCAGAGAAAGACAGGTGAGGGCTTTCGCCGTAGAGAGATTGAGGAAAGCTGGGGATGAGGAATTGGGACTTTATTTGTTACAATTGGTGCAGGCTCTGAAATTTGAGCCTCGCAAGAAGAAAGATGGCGAAGGGGAGCGCGGTGCGAGGGGTAAGCAGAAGCGTGGCAGGACGCATGACGATCAGGAGGTGACAGCAGATGAGAATGAGACGAGAGAAGGCGAAGGTGAAGATGAAGGCGAGCAAAATGGCAGTCTCGCTACCTTCTTGATCGCCCGATCCGCCGCTAACCTCAAGCTTGCGACCTTCCTCCATTGGTATCTGATGGTTGAGCTAGACACATCTGCTCCCCCGCCACCACCTGGAACTCCTGCCGCACGTGCATTAGAGAAGAATCGCGAACTCTATGCTCGTGTGAGCTACGACTTCATGCTCGCCCTTGCCTCAACCCCCGAAGGTCAAGACCGCCGCCGCATCCTTCTTCGCCAGGGCGAGTTGATAACGATTCTTGCCAAGATCTCCAAAGATGTGCGAAACGTGCGTGGGGATCGGTTGAAGAAGATTGAGGCTCTGAAAAAGATGCTGGCGGATCCTAAGAATGAACTCCTCTCTTTCCCTGGTGGACCGTTGGCGTTGCCTCTTGACCCAGACGTAAAAGCTGTTGGGGTAAGCGCGGAGGAGTGCAATGTCTTCAAGTCAACTTTGTCGCCTTTCTACCTTACGTTCAGGACTGCGCCGACAGTAGGACAGGCTGAGCAAGCTGATGGCAGTGCTGAAGGAGAAAGCCGAAGATCGAAGGTGTCGAAGAAGAAACCCGAAGCAAGAAGCACGGACGAAGGAAAATATCCTCTCATATTCAAAACCGGAGACGATCTTCGTCAAGACCAGCTCGTCATCCAAATCATTGCTCTCATGGATCGACTCCTCCTGAACGAGAATCTCGATCTCCGTCTCACGCCCTACCGCATTCTCGCCACTTCTACTCTAGCTGGCGCGGTCCAATTCATTCCATCGACTCCCTTAAGCACTATCCTCTCGTCGCCAGCCAAATACGGACCAAGCAATACCGCTATCTTAAACTACCTTCGGCAGCACAACCCTCCTACTTCCACCTCATCATCGTCAACCCAGCCCTCCGCTTCCATCCTGGGAGTGCGCAAAGATGCAATGGAGAACTACGTCCGCTCTCTCGCCGGATACTGCATCATCACCTACCTCCTAGGAGTTGGAGATCGCCATCTGGATAATCTGCTGCTGACTCCCGAAGGGAGATTCTTCCACATTGACTTCGGTTATATTCTGGGCAGGGATCCCAAGCCGTTGGCTCCGCTTATGAAAATTACGGTTGAGATGGTGGAAGGTATGGGTGGAGTCCCGCCTGCCACGACGACCAATACGACGGGAGGCGCGCCAGGGGGAGGCGTCGCGCAGAGTTCCGGCTCGGCGGGTGGTGGTGGGGGCAGTGGTGGGACGAAGGGAACAAGTGCAGGCGGCAACGGGGATAGCGGTACGGGGCCAGGAGAAACACCCCCGTCCTCGGCGTCCACCGCCCAACCCCACTCGGCCACTTCATCATCCTCCCCCAACCCCACCCCCAATGAATCCCAGTTCGAACTCTTCAAACAGTACAGCATCACGGCCTACACCACGCTCCGACGCTCCGCGCCCCTGATCCTGAACCTGTTCGCCCTCATGTCCGACGCCGCGATCCCGGGTCTTTCGTCCTTTGGTCCCGGGGAGAAGACGGCAGTCCAACGGGTTGAGGAACGTTTCCGGCTCGATGTCAGTGAAGAGGAAGCTGTAATGTTCCTCCGGGGGACGATTGAGAGCCAGATGGGGAGGTGGAGTGGCGTCGTGATTGATAAGCTGCACGGGCTGGCGCAGGGGTGGAGGGCTTGAAGGAGAGTGGGGTCGTCTTGTGTGTTTCTTGGAAGAGGGGCCATGGATGTGAGTGAAGGAGGGGGGGAGGAGGGAGGAGGAAAATGTTACAATGAGGGTTGCTGGTGTATGGCTAAGTAGGTATGAAATGGGGGGTGATAATTTTAGTGCCAGAGTCTATAGCAGACGACGTACCTGCAGCAGTCCGCTGCTTCTACTTAATCCGCCTCTCGCATACTACAGTATATATTGATCTCGAGATAGGGGCAATATGAAAGCGACCTCAGACGTAATGTAATGTACCCGGACTGCGGGTGCCCAGGTCGGTACAGTCATGTCATGCCTCAGGCACCACATCCTTACTCTGATCCATCCATTCATTGATCGACGGCAACGTCAACGTTGGAAAGGCAACTGACAACTTCTCCCGGCCGGTTTGACCATTTGCAATGGCAGTCATAGATTTGCTATCGTTTTGATTCCACAACAGAAAGCAGTATGTAAGACGGCCGGGTGAGAAATGTCCAAACAGCCGCATCTCAGCCTACCCACTTGAAGGTGAGCCATACGAAAGGACTCCGCTGTTTGGAAGAGGTGGTTTACTGCTGTTCGCCTTGTACCTATATCAGACCGTTGTATCAACCTGCTGGATTATTACATCCCCCGCCTCGTCCTCGGTCGATCACTGCTCGGTCGGGTCCACCACTACGTGCTAATCCGCAGGTGATGTCGTTCCGCTAGTATTCTCATGTTCTGGAGCTGCCTGCGGTGGCGGTAGCACGAGACAACATCTGACAACCCAACCACTCCGTCTCAGCTACCCATCCGCGGTGCCGGTGACTCACATATAGCGGCGTGCTGGAAGGTGGAGTGGATAGCCAGCAGCATCGCGCAGAGAGAAATGGCCGGGGCCGCTCCCAAATCTGCCGCGGGCGATGGTGGCCTGCTAGATATGGAGAAGGAGCTGACATGCTCGATCTGCACCGATATCTTGTACCAGCCACTCACCCTCCTCGACTGCCTGCACACCTTCTGCGGCTCGTGTCTGAAAGAATGGTTTGCCTGGCAAGCCACCTCGGCCGCCGCGAAGAACAGCCGCAATCCACACCCGTATACCTGCCCATCATGCCGAGAATCCGTGCGAGAGACCAAGGCGGATTGGAGGCTAAATACCCTGCTAGAGGGATTCCTGAAGGCCAACCCAGATCGAGTCAAGAGTGAGCAGGAGAGGGAGGAGATGAGGCAGTCATATACCCCGGGCGAGGATGTTCTACCCAAAGTCGAAGTGAGGCAGGAGGAAAGTGATAGCGAGGATGAGAGGCTGATGGCGCAGGTTAGGGAGCTGAGTATGGCGCATGTGGATCCTGAGTCTGCAAGGCGGAGGGCTGAGAGGAGTGCGAGGCATGGCAGACGGGGGAGAAGGGAAGAGGAGAGAGGAGCAGGAAGAGGAGGAGCGACATATCTCCAATACGGGCCCGAGGCATCTGGACACAGGCAGCAGACCTCTCGACGGTCAGACCCACCTGTACAGCTCACCGAGTCACGCTTGGAGGAACATGGGAGGATTGAAGCGCAGCTGGAACACCAGTCGAGTTTGCGCAGCTTGTTGAGTGCAAGTCCGATAGAGAATCACGATGTGCAGCAAGAGATTCTCCAGTCGATCTACGCAGATGGACTTCTAGACGGCATTGACATCGACAATCTCACGACGGAGCAAGAAGAGGAGCTGACGGAGCGCATTGCGGATGCTTACCGTAGGAGGCAACGAAGAGAGCGGTCACGACATCGAGAGCGTCATCGCTCGCCTCGACCCAGCACATCTGGCAGCGACACGCAGGCCATGCAACAGCGATTAGCTGCTACGCCTGCACCTCTGCAGCCTCGCAGTAGACCGCCGGTCTCGCGGCCACATCTTTTCGAACAGACGAATCTTGGTACGGGAACGCGCCACATGCGCTCTTCGAGTGCAACAAACCAACATGGACAGAGAGCGGTGAGCCGGACGGAGGGACGTAGTACGGTCGATCGGGCGTCAAGATCAGCGACGGATCTCTCAGAGCGACCCATTACAGACGAGGCTGCCCGCGCACGTCAGCGGAGGCCCTCGAACAATACACGCAGGACGACCGACCCGCAAGACCCCCAGCTGCGGGCGCACATGTCGCACGCAAGGGCAAGTTCCAGGACTGAACGTAGCGCTTCGAGTGAGGCGGCCGCTGCGCCTGCGCATCCGCTGGAGGCGGTCAGACAGCACGGTCGACCGACCAACAATAGTTCGCCGTCGCTTGTGCCTCCAGCACCACCTACCCAACAGACGATACGGCCTGTGACTAGCGCTGCAGCCTTTGCACCGGAGCACATCACTTCTGTCACGCCCGCTCCTGAACCGCTTTCGAATCTCTCATCTGCCCCTGAGCAGCCACAAGCTGCGCCAGCAATTAGCTGTACCCGGTGTGAAAGACCTAATCTACAGTACGACCTGCACTACCACTGTCCATGGTGTCGCAACGGCAACTTCGATCTCTGCCTCTCTTGCTACCGTCAAGGTCAAGGCTGTGATCACTGGTACGGATTCGGCTACATGGCTTACGAGCGGTGGCGACGACTCGCTCCACCGGAAGGCTGGCCAGCTGGGTACGAACGCCCCCACGTCCTCACGCCTCGAAGATGGCAGAAACCACCACCTCCTCCCCCAGCACCGTCGTCAACCGAGTCTAACACTGCAGACACCTCATCCGGGGAAACAACCACACCACAACTCCAAGAAGGCGCCTTCTGCGACCGCTGCTTCGCCTTCACCGACACCTGCTACTGGTACTGCTACATCTGCCTCGAAGGCGCCTGGGGCTTCTGCAACAGCTGCGTGCAAACCGGCCAAACGTGCACGCACCCTCTACTCCCCGTCGCGCACCTCTCCACGCTCCGCCACCACTCCTCCCAGCAGCAGCAGCAGGACCCTTCCACCGTCGCTTTCACCCAGATGCCGCATTTGAGGCTGGACACCTACCTCCTCCTCCCCGTCCTCACCGACTGCGATATCTGCCAGCGACCTATCCCGCCCAACCGCACGCGGTTCCATTGCTATGTGTGTAGTGAGGGGGACTACGATATCTGTACCGAATGCTATTATAGTCTTTCCGCGACGGGGAAGATCGGCCAGGGCGACGGGCCGGGCGGGTGGAGGCGGTGTTTGCGGGGCCATCGGTTGGCGGTGGTCGGGTACCAGGATATACCTGACGGGCAAGGGCAGCAGAGGGTCGTCGTGCGGGATCTGGTGGGCGGGAGACGGCATAAAGAGGACGAGGGTCATCACGAGGTTGGTGAAGGAGGTGATGCTGCGGGGGTCAGTGGTGGTGGTGGTGGTGTTGGTGCCGCTGCGATCCCGCCACCCCCGCCGCCAGAAGACAGTAGTCTCGGCGTGCGATGTCTGGCGCTATGGAGTTATTTCCCTCCCGAGGGCGTCGAGGACGAAGTCCCGTTTCCGAAGAATGCTGAGGTCACTGAGGTCGAGGATATGAATGGCGATTGGAGTATTGGGGTCTATGCCGGTAAAGTGGGATTGTTCCCTAGCAATCATGTGAGGAGGCTTTGAGGGGTGTGCTGCGTTTGGCACGGGTCGATGTTCATGAGCCGTTTTCCTTCCCTTTTCTTTTTGCCAGAAAACTCATAGGAAGACGACCGTAACGAAGCAGGATGAAATTTGTCCAATGCGATGCTGGAGACGTGGATATGAGTGGGATAGGCATGAGTAACGTATCTAGGCATTATTACAAGGGGATATCCAGGAAAAGAAATGCAAATGTAAATAGTATACATTTGGGGGGGAAAATAACAAATGAACGCTTGAACGCTATTAAAGCCTGTCTCGAGACAACAAATCAACCAGACAATTATCCTTCTTAGGTCTGTAGCTCAGAGAAGATGTAAGGGAAGATGACCACGCACGCCTTCCAGAACACGCCGACACTCATAACGAGCCGGGCGGGGATCATCAACGGGTTTCCGCTCTTGACGATGTAGATCCACATGGCATATAGTGCCACGGCGAAGAAGTGGTAGAAGAGGACGAAGGGCTGCCGGATGATACCCGCCAGCAACCCGACGGGTCCATCGATGCAGTTCCCGCCGAGCCGGAAGTACTGGAAACAGCCCATCTGCAGCGCTTTCAGCTGCGCGTCGTCGGCCGCGAAGAGGCTGTAGAGCGCTTGGGCGAGGATGTTGATGACGGAGGTCAGGTCCTTGCGTTTCCAGTGGAAGACCTTCATCTGGCGGAGCACGAGGTCGGTGTCGTTCAGCATGGGCACGTTGGCGGGGGAGAGGAGGTCGGCGAGGAGGACGGCGTCGTTGAAGGCCACCGTCATGCCGCCGCCCGTCAGCGGGTGTCGCATGTTCATCGCGTCGCCTAGCATGATCATGCCGGGCTGGCGGTTCGTGGTGGGTGGGAGCCAGGAGTTGGGCATGCTGCGTAAGCGGTCGCGTTCGATGGCTGCTTCGAAGGATGGGCGGACTTCGGCGGGGAGGGAGGGGAGGACGACGTTCTTCAGGTGGCCTTTGACGCCGCCGTTGGCGACGGAGGCTGACGGGAGCCCGTCGGGGATGTCGATTAAAGCGCGTGTCTCGTGGGTGCCGATCTGGTAGAGTAAGACGGGTGCGCCGTCGCCGAGGACAACGTGGCCGTGGTTCGGCATGGGGAGTTTCGCGTCGATGAGTTCCAGACCCCAGAACTTGGAACGCACGACCGGCGCGTCCTCTCTGAACTGCTTGCGGAATTTGCTGGCATAGCCGTCCGCAATGATGGTCAGTCCGCCAAAGAAGCAGTCTGCCTCGCCCTGCACAGTAGCTTCCACCCCGAGAATCTGGCCGTTATAATCGTTCCGCACCAACTCTGTCGCGGTGGCCTCGAAGACCTCGACATTCTCATTCTGCATAGCCTTCTGCCGCAGCCGCTGAATGAAGCGTCCATGGTGAAAAGATCGGCCTTCAGGCCTCTTCCGCTTCATCCCTCTCATCTCATCCGTATGCGACACGTCCTTTTCCTTCTCCTGCCCCTCACCACTCCCACCCTCGTGCACGTTCGCCGGGTATGGAATCCTCACTTCGTCGCCGTAGAAGATGACATCGTACCCAAAGACCTTGATCGCGTCAATCTCCTCCAGACAATCCCTCATGCCTAGCTTCTCCAGCGCTGCGACGCCGCCCGGCTGTAACAATTCGCCTACGATCCGGTCGGGCTCTTTGAGAGATCGCTCCAAGAGGATGACGCTGCGGCCTTGGTTCCCCAATGCGACTGCTATCGCGCATCCGAGGATGCCGGCGCCGACTATGACCACGTCTGCATCATGATGGACCTGTCGTCGCTCCTTGGCTAATCTCTTCTTCTCCTGTATCGGCATGAGGTCGTGCTTTGGCCCCCGGTAATGCATCCTCAACAAACTGAGCTGTTGGTCGTTCCAGTCTAGTCGTTTGTGCCTGTCTTGTATGTGAATCAACGTGCGTGATTGGGACTACACATGCAATTGATGGTGGATTGAACGCATGTCGCCGACGAGTGGAACGACTTTTTGATTGAGACTTTCAGGGTCTCGAGGCTCGGAGGGTCAAGGGGACGCGGGAACGCTGGAATCTGGGGTTCGGGACCTGCGCCACTTTGTCATAGCGCTGCCATTGCGATCGGAGGGGAACAATGAAGATGATGAAATCTGGAGCAACGAAATAAGATGAAGTTGTTGAGAGATGGTTTCCTGTTCAATAATTGGTACGATGAAGACTTGCTTGATTGTAAAGAATAAAAAGAATTAAAAAAAAAACACACGGAAACATGTCACGAACTGCCTCGTCCCCTGCTGAGAAACCTCGCCAAGGAGCCTTTGCCCTTTGTCCCTCCCGATCGAGCAAGACCTGCCCGTTCAATACAGACAAGAATGGACAACTATGCGTCTGTCCGCGAATACACGACCAGCCAAACCCCTTCACCTCCGCATTGCACAGGTCCCAAAGAAGAGTTCCTGGTTGAAGACATGCGTCGCCGATCCAATAAAACCCGCCACGGTTCGTGTGACCGAGCTGTCAAAAAGGCGGGAGGCTGCATGAAAGTAGTGGTTCACTTTCCTCCCCTTTCGGTCTTGAAAAGTTTCGAACTTCCTCGAACAGTAAGAGGTACATGCGAGGTTGATCTATCTGTCGCTGGTAGAACTCGGGAGGGGGGACGTGATCCGCGGCACATGAACGCCATGGCGCCGGATTGGTCATGCTTGCAGGAGATGCTTTTGTCGTTGATGTTGTCGTTGTTGAAAGCTCCTGCTATAAGGTACGGAAATAACATCAAGCGAAGCCGCTAATGTGCATGGTGAAAGAAGACAGCAGTGACGGTCTAGACGAGTTCAACACAAGGATCGGATCTATCATCGGACATTTATTCCGCGGGATATGCTATCGACGCTTTTGCAAAGGCACAGCAGCTTTCCGGGCTCTCTCCACGCAGCTACTGTGTTATGGCGCCGGGAGGAGGGGTTCGTTCAAGACTGGAGACGTGCCGGAGCCAGTAGGAGTAGCCACCGCCTCAAAGGACGTAGTGGCACTGCCGGTAAGTACTTGCAAGCAGCAAACTTGACGCAATCGGGAAAGCTGAGTGACCTATCTCATCTATAAACGGTCTAGTCCTTTGAATGTCTCCCTTCGCCAGGACGAATCCCTAGTCTGCTGGCGGATAGGGCTCTGTAGCCAACCACGGTCATTCGTCCGTAGATGGATGGGGCGAGGAGATGGTATACCACCAGGATACGTGATCCCAAGCTATGGAGATTGCAAACCCCGCCCAAGTACATGAATATGTATACTGTTCCTTCAAATTCCCTACACCTGGGTCCGCAGTGTCTAGAACAGTTATCTCGCGTACAGACTTTTTCCTGCAGGTACAGGTCAAGTATTGTCTTCCGTCAGAACCCACGGAGCTCAATCGGCAACAACAATCACAAGGCATCATCTTGTCATTATGGAAACAACGTACCCACTTAGTGGATGGGGCGCTTGCGGGCTCATTGCAATATAGAGCTCGACTTGCGTCCGGGTGGCTTTCTCTGAAGACAAGTATGTACCTTACCAGGGCGTTAATAAGTCGGCTTTCGTCCCTGTGGGATGGGTTGACATCCCATTCGCGAGATATCAATGTAACAGTGTAAGCTGCTGGAAAGTGGAGCGACAACTTCATGTTTGGGTGTCCTTGAAATAAATTGGCGGTGTCATGGTCCACCATGTCGAGATGGGAGGTGATTCAGAAAGGAGTCCGTAACACTTTGGTTTCATATGCCATCTGCCAGCGCTTCACCGCATCATTATTCGTCTTGACCGTGGTCGTTTGGGTGATGTGATGCGCATCGAAACAGGTCCGACACGCTTTCTGTCGCTGTGAGTATGTAGTGTCGAGACCAGAGTGGGCCCTGCAGAGCAGACCGCGAAACAGGAATGTGGAGCCGGACACATTCTGACTTCAGCTGCCTATAGCACCCATCGCGATGGATTCAAAGGATTCAGAGGCAGAAACGCAAACAGGACCGTATAACGCTTCGAGACATGTGTTGGATTGGATACAGGACAGTACCGATGTCTCAGTTCGACCCGCACTTTGGCCGGCTCGCCTACGAAGCGAAGCGCTTCTTCTGCGCTTTCGCTGGTGGAGCACTGGCCCGGACCTCCGAGAACAGGACCCGATCGACACACAGTCGGCCATTTGCATTAGTACCGGCTCCCAACGATTAGAGCCTGCAGGTTGTAAGAACCATTCAGGCCTTTCGAGACCCTTTGTCGTCACGATCATTGTGAAGACGACAGACTATTATCGTGCAAGGTTTGTGAAATAAGAACAGTTCCTTCACTGGTAAATTTGGACAATCACGAATGCGACGACGGATTTCATGCCTAAGATGGCAATGGGACCTTTCCTGGGATACATCGCTTAGAGAGCGTCTTACGCTCGTGGACCGTACACTCGGGTACGCAAAGAGTCTCCCATGGACCAGAATCACCCGTTCGCCTGGCTTTCGAGCTTGCGGCGCCGACTAAACGAGCTCGCACAGGACGGCCGTCTTTGACTGCTGCTATATCAGAACTCAGCATCATGTGTAGCCGGTACCGTTCGAGAGAGAGAGAGAGAAAGAACCCCGAGCGTACCGCGAACAAAATAGGCAGCACCCACTATTGCATCGTGTGCCAGATTGTCGGGGATGACAGTCCTCTTTCCGGCCAAGCACCAATGAGCATGGGGTTCGCTTCCTCGACTTTCCAGGGATTATGTGTTCAATGTCGCATTTTCAGACGCTGACCAGCAGGCATTCTTCGCTGGTGTATCCTGAAAAGGTCGCAAGTGGGAAGGGGGGACCCCATCACCGAGCACCCGGATGCGCAACGTCAACTACCTGCTAAGGGTATCACGACCGAAGGGAGGTAGGCAGAAGCATTGGTCATGGCTTACACCGTTTACCGCCCACACCGTTAGGTGAACTACTAAGCGTGGAGACTGGGGCCCTATGGCAGTGGTGCCGAGGCAGGTCTTGACGAGAGCCAAGCTTTAGGCTATGCGCTGTACACCCATTCGTTATGCTAGTAATAAGTGGTCGTGTGCGTAAAGTGGGCTGACACCAATCAGAAAACGGAGCGGGAAGGGCAGGGCAGACCGCCATTGGCTAAACGAGCAAAAAAGAGAGCAAGACCGCAGAGATCAGATCGGCGGTCTAAGGCTGCAGTCCTGCTGCAGTGCTGCTGAAATTGCTCTTGCCCGGATATTGAACGATCCCGCATTGGGGACCCCTGGCCGATATTTGGCATAAGGTCGTGTTGGATTCTATGTGCGTGCTGAGGAAGTGCTGCTACCGAGCCATTCGCGACCGTGACGCTTTGTCCACATGCAGAAGCTGGGTAGCAGCTGGCAGGAGCGTAGTTGCTGATTAATGTTACGATCGCAGTGCGTGCGTCGGTGACAGAAGTAATATGTACCTACTGTGAGGTAGCTTGGTGTCTGCGAGGTTGCTCGTCAGCAGAAGAGCGCCAATGGTCTAGACATGCATGCTTGAGAGGGAAACACGGCCGAAGTTTGATGTTCTGCTGAGACACCATAATCAACAATCCTATGTCCTCGCCAGTGATACCTTTTGCAGCGCAGTCGATCATACATGCTCTCTAGTGCTTCACAGCGAAATCTACCTCGATTATTGTTGCAGTGCCCCGGGTCCACTGACGTGGGTAAACCACTGCGGGCTGAGATTGATTGACCATGATTAGACTTCAAGCCACAGTCGGACAACTTCTGCTACAGAACAGGGTATGCTATAACGCTTGTGACGATCGGAACATGTACGCGGCTTCGCTTGCTGTCGCCTCTCTTCAACTTGCTCTGCAGAGGCTCGGAGGGTTGAGAGGGCATGACACTAGTAGGGGACTGAGAAGCGCTTGTAGGATGTTGTTCCGAAGGGCCCAGGGTGGAAGGGCTAGCAGTGCTAGTGCCACCCGTTGCCCATCGGGGCTAGCTGCCGTTGTGGGTTTCGATACAATGGGAACGACATGGGATATTCATTACTCCTACTGCTCTCCTACTGCAGGCTGCGGTCAAACGAGACAAATGGCGGACAAGCTTGGAGATGTTTGCTCTCGCGGGCGAAAATCTCGCCGCATGTGCAGGTTCGTTGTGCGGTAGCTCTATAATGCGGTGTCACGGACGTTTCCAACCAGCAACGCAGGCAAGGGTGTGGCCAGGTACAGTACCAACCGGTACAGTCAGCTGGGGTGAACGGAGGCGGCTCGGGTCAAGGCGCAGGGACGTGGAAGCACGTCCAAGAACCACCGACCGGGTTCTCTACCTGTCTCCTCCCGCCAGCACGGTGGACGGGAATTAAATCCTCATCAATCAGGCCGGCCTTGCTGCCTCGCGCTCGGCGAAGATGATGCCACACGTGGCTAGTGCCGATTCCCTCGACATGAAGATCAAGCGCCGGAACCGCCATGCAGCAGAAGGGAATGAGGAACGCACGCATTCGGACGCAGCTCGCCGCGCTGTTCGTGGTGATGCAGCAGTTAGGGCAGGACGCGGATGGGGGTAGGGTAGGAGGTACAGATGTACTGTAGGTCGCAATTGGGTAGGTAGGAGGCATGTACGTATGTACCTAGGTAGGTCCTGGAGTGTAGGGTGTCGGGGCTGGCTCACCGTCGTGGTCACGGGGTGATGATGGGCCCTCTCCCAGGGCCTGTCAAAATGTCTCAGACACTACTGCCGGGCCCTCGACCAGGATGCGCAAGATTTGTCGCAAAACGCAGCAGACAGGGCCGGGCTGATGTGACCCCCCCCGGCTCACTCGCTCGCTCGCTACCGGGTTTCGCTGCTGACCGGGTCGAATTGGACGACTTGCAGCGAGACTTGTAGGCGCCGGTAGAGGCGGGTTGGAGGGCGCCCCTCTCATGGACGCTTCAAGCGCCCGTCACCGTGCAGCAGCAGCTGGTCGACGTGTGCAGAGCCGAGCGGGCATGGGAGCGTAGCGGTAGTAGTGTGGTGCACCTCGATGCCTCCAATACCAACTGGTACTATGCCTATCCGGGGCGGCCTTGCGGCACGCTTGTCTAACACTTTTCTTCCTCGTTCCCCTCTGCCGGGTCGCAGGCGACCTTGCTCGCCTTGCTCGACCGCCCTTTGACGCTTTCAGAGCGCCAGGCATTATTATTGCTCCACCGGCTGCTGCGTCCAGCGATGCCCGTGCGACTGACTGACCCGACCACCTCCCTGACCCCGGGAGCCTCCTGCGACTGTACCTCACAGCCTGCTGCGGTAGATAAAGCCCACGCCCTCTCTTCGGTAGTACTGCAGCCATCTCGTTCGGAACCACCGCTGGACCACCGCTGGACCGCAGCTGGACCACAGCATCCCACACACCCTCCTTCCGTCATCACTTCCTGCTGCTGCTGCTGCCGCCGCCGCAAGGCGTCTGTACGCTCACCCTAACTTCGCCACTTCCGTTGGCCGGGCTTTCTTCTTGGAGCTGCAGGAGCAGCCCATGGCATACGGCCACAAGATTCCTCGTGCTCCAACTATCCCTACCAGCTGCCGAAGGACCTTCGTTGCCCCCGTGACCGCTCTTTCACCTCTCTGCTCGCCGGCATCGCTATCGGCTGGCTGTACATGACCGTGGTGCTGGACTCTCTTACTTTCTTTGCTGGGCTCCTGAGGTGAAGGCTGCTCGACTATTTCCCCTAACAATCCGCCTTGGCCGCCTCAGTACTCATGGCAGAACACAGGCGCCCGTCGCCAGTCCAGCCGCCCTTCGTCACTACCCTTCCCGACATGGCTCATACTCAGCGAGCGTCCCACTTCCCGAATTTGGACTACTTGGGACGCCCCGAGCAACGTCCTCCCCATGGCCTCCCGTTGCCACCCATACAATCGTCGGGCCCGTCCGCCACCAATTCCTTGCAAGGGCGCATACTTCCTCCCATCCAATTACCTCCACTTTCTGGTCCTGGTCGAGCCTGTAGTCCTGCGGCGCCGGATGTCAACAAGCTCTCGATCAATCAACTGCTAACGCACAACTCGCCAGCACCGGCGCGGTCGTCTCCAGAAATACAGCAGGGCCATTTAAGTCATGAGAAGAGCTCCCATGTCGGCTCTGCGCCTCGACCTATGATGCAACACGCCAACTATGCACCTCCTCCTGTCCATGCGGTGCCCTATGCCAACCCAGCACCGCCTCAGCAATATCAAATCATGCATGCGAGTCCTCCTGAGCCATGTTTCCGTGTCACAGGTGGGTTCGTCGGATACGACAAGCCTCGATACAGCCCTACAACGGTAAGCCGGTCACCAACGACAAGCTATTATGGCTCAGAACCTTCTCCGCGTACTTCTGCCACACCAGCTTCTCGGCCGAGCGTGAGTCGACCTCCGCCTCTCAATTACTCTCTGAGTATTCGACAGCAGCCCATTGCTGCTCGCGCATGCGGCTATGGGGAGAGAGACCGCAGAGTCATTGACCCTCCTCCTATCCTAGAGCTCAGGATCACCGATCGAGAGACAGGACGGCCGGAGAACGATTGGAATGGAATGCTCGCTTTACACTGTACCCTGCTCAGTCCGGATGGCAAAGACGACGAGACAGAAGTACCCCCAACGCATCCAGACCTGTACTCTACTCGGCGTCTGATGGGAACCCTGGTAGCGTCCCCGTATCAGGCCAAGGATGACCACGGTGTAGCCGGCACCTTTTTCGTCTTCCCGGACCTCAGCTGTCGATCGCCGGGGAAGTATCGACTACGGTTCAAACTGATGCGCATCGACCCCACCCAGATGAGTCCGGGCATGTCATCGCCGAGCGTCGCCAGTATTGTGACGGAGGTCTTTAGCGTCTACACTGCCAAGGACTTCCCAGGGATGCGAGCTTCGAGTGCGCTGTTGAAGGCTCTCAGGAGACAAGGTTTGAATGTGGGAGTCAAGAAGGGGTCGGAAGCTAGGAAAGGGAAAGGCAAGGCGAAGAAGGAAAGTAGTAGTTCGGAAGAGGACGATAGTAGTGATGGGTCTGAGGATGAAAGGAGAGGGAGCAATATCACGATGCGGTCTGAATCGACGGGCAGGTTGAGTCCGTCGGCAAAATTTGCGAAGAAGAAGTTGAAAAGGAGAAGGAGGGACTCGTAGGTTCTTGGTCTGGATATGCTCGGGTATGGTGGTGTTGGTGCGAAGGGTGAAGGGTGTGTGGTATTGTTACGAACACGCTCTCCAGGCAGAAGGTCTCCCAGCTGCCGCGAAGCATTTTCATGGCAATGCACGCACGATATTGTCCCAGCATCTTGACGATGGAAGGACGGCCTACTTACGACGACGACGACTGTGCCATCGATCTCGTCTGCGCATTACCACGCCTACTTTGAATTCGACCCACTTAGAACCCATCCATGCACTCACCTCGCTCGACAACGAAACATTTTTATAACTCGCACCTTCGAGGTTTGGTACGGGAGTTTGCGGCATGTCCCTCAAAGGGGCCAAAGCAATCCTCACCTCCCGTATGGGTCGAGCATACCCATACCCATACACCTCGGGACTCTGTTGATGAGATGAAGAAAAGAATACAACGGAAACTTTACGACATACTTTCGGCTTTTTTTTTTTTTTTTCTATTTTCCTCTCTTGTATTCTCCTTGTCATGATTATGGAAAGGGCGGGGCTTCACGGTTGACGTTCTGGCGGGGTGGGACAGTTTGGTGCTGAATGAGGGTGGGCAGGTGTCGACCTTTTACTTCTGGGGTAGGCCGTTTGTGATGAAAGAAGGTGTGAGAGTGAAAGAGAAGAAGTGAGTTGTTGGTGGGATGGAATTCTGAGACCGTGTTTTCGGTAATGTAGTCCAAGGATTGCCCTCTGTCTGGGAGTCTTATGTGATGTCAGGTAGTAGCGACCTTTTGTGTTAGCGATATGAGATCGAATATTTTCTGAAATGATTAAATTTGCTCGCCGCTTTCGCCATCTGCCATCAGTCTGCTTCATACTTCAGCGGTAAAGGAAACATGCGATGCGGTGAATTGGTATTATGACCGGCTTTTAGTGGCCTCCAGGGGCGGGAATCCGAGCATCCGCGGGAGTGGACTGTTGACGAGCAAACTTGAGACGATGAGACACTCAAGTTGATGACCCGTTTACCCTAGGATTGAATTGCTACGGAACTCTTCACCGCTGCGACGACCTCCTCGCTGTCTTGCATTGACATATTCAGGAAAGCAATCACTAGCTGCTATAAGCACATGTATAAACGGGTCAAGATGTCTACGGTACATCTGCAGCAGTGTAGAAAAGTGACAGGTCATCAGTCGGTGCAGTATGGCTTGCATATACTTACTTCTCCGGGCGGAAAGGCGTGCATGGCGATAGACCAGAACAATACATAATACAATGCTACTGCAGAGGGACTGACCAGTCATCCCCTCAGAAAATATGCTGATGTCGCAATGCCTTGCGATATCGGATAGGAAATCAATTTTCAGCGCTTGACGCCCGCCCAGCTTGCCTGCCGGAGCTGCGCCGAGCTCGAACGTTATCGGAGCTGGCTTTTAGTCAACATTTTGCGGACAATCACGCCGCCGGGGGAGCGACTCATCATCATTTTCGAGATAACCGCCTCTCTGCTCATTCATCATCTCTTTACCACATCATCCACCGACTCCATCCTCTCTCCGTATGCAGCCCGCCTGAACCAGGCCGATGACTTTTGCTCCCACTATCTTCACTTCGCAAGGTATGATATGCCATCTCACCGCTCCTTTCGCTCCCCCCCCCCAACCTGCCTCAACCATGGCGACGAGACATTGGACGCGATACAGACCTGGCTGACAGGCATCGATTCCACAGACTACATCTCCGACCATCTCTGGAAGGCCAACGTAAATTAACTCGTGCCAATTGGGGCTGAAATCACATCTACCGACAACGTAAATGGCGACATTTATCTTTACCAAGGCCTTTAAGCCGGCCACTTTCCAGTCGGCGGCCGCTAGCAGCTTCACCTCCAAGGCTTTCAGGCCGGTGATTCAGATCCGAGGCCGCGCGACCGCCGTCAATGGCTCCACGCACGCGTCTCCCCCGCCCACCTCGCCGCGATCTACCAAGCCCTCGTTCGAGCGAGCCACCTTCACAATCAGGGATGGTCCGATTTTCCACGGAAAGAGCTTCGGCGCCAAGGCCAACGTGAGTGGTGAGGCGGTGTTCACGACGAGTCTGGTGGGATACCCGGAGTCCATGACGGACCCATCCTACCGTGGCCAGATTCTCGTCTTCACTCAGCCATTGATTGGAAACTACGGCGTGCCGGGCGCGGTGCGTGATGAGTACGGACTGCTCAGATACTTTGAGAGTCCGAACATCCAGGCGGCGGCCATTGTGGTCGCGGATGTAGCGCTGCAATACTCCCACTGGACTGCGGTGGAGAGTTTGGCCGAGTGGTGTGCCCGTGAGGGCGTGGCGGCTATTTCGGGCGTGGACACGCGTGAGATTGTCACTTACCTGCGAGAGCAGGGTTCTTCGCTCGGCAAGATTACTGTTGGTGAGGAGTATGATGCCGATGAGGACGAGGCTTTCGATGACCCGGCTTCTATCAACCTTGTCAAGCGTGTCTCTACGAAGCAGCCTTTCCATGTGCCTTCTCCGAACGGTGACGCGCACGTTGCTCTGATCGACTGCGGTGTCAAGGAAAACATTATTCGCTCTCTGGTCTCTCGCGGTGCTTCCGTCACTTGCCTTCCATGGGACTACCCCATCCACAAGTCTGCCAACTACTTCGATGGTGTCTTCATCTCCAACGGCCCAGGTGACCCAACCCACTGCCGTGCCACCTCCGACAACCTCCGCAAGCTCATGGATACCAGCCAGATCCCCATCTTCGGCATCTGCCTCGGTCACCAGCTACTCGCTATTGCCTCTGGCGCCGGAACCACCAAGATGAAATACGGCAACCGTGCGCACAACATCCCCGCCTTGGATCTTTCCACCGGCAAGTGCCACATCACATCTCAGAACCACGGATACGCAGTCGACCCAGCGACCCTCTCGGCCGACTTTAAGGAGTACTTCACCAACCTGAACGACGGCTCCAACGAAGGTCTCATCCACAAGAGCAAGCCCATCTTCTCCACGCAGTTCCACCCTGAAGCCAAGGGCGGTCCGCTCGACTCTAGCTACCTCTTCGACGCGTACTTGCAGAGCGTCAAGCAGTACAAGGGCACCCAGGATAAGCTCAAGGGCGGTAAGGACAACCGACCTTCGCCGCTGCTGGTGGATTTGTTGGCTAAGGAGCGTGTTGGTGTTACCCCGGGTATTCCTTACAACTCTTAAGCAAAGAGAAGAGAATGAGTTTGCTATGGTTATTGGATGAGAGATTGGGGGGTGTTTTTTTCGGGTTTGAGTACTTTAGGTCTTTGTTATGATACGCGGTTAGCGAGAGTAGGTGAGATTTTTAAGTAAATTGTTATGAAATATGATCAAATCTTTGTACCTTTTTCCTCCCTTCTGCCCTCGAAAGTCGAGGAGGTGTACATTTATACATCGCCTCGTCTCTTACGTTCTCATTCTCCTCAAATTTAGTTGACGTCGTCGTTCTTCCTTGCGTCCGTGGCATTTGCACATGATACTTGCACGTGAGATCTGCGGAATGCCTGCGCAAGATCTTCTCGCATTTGAGGCTCACACGCGTCTAACATTCATACTCGCACATAATGCTCGACATACTATGTGCACGTGACATTAGCACCCGGGCATGAAACGACGAAGATCCCGTAACCATCGTATCCATTGCGGCTGTTTCAGTTGATGATCTGCCAGCCACTTACGGGAAACGTAAGCTAGCGCAGGGTTTCCTATTGATCCCGCGCATTTGGGCTGCGCCTCAGTCTACATACTCTTACGGCATGGGAATCCCCTCTTTCATTCTCACTTGTTCATCTCTCATCTTCTGCAGCTTTTTCTTTCACTTCTTGCGACCTCGGCGACCCTCCCTGGCGGACAATCAGCAGCAGCAAAGCGTTTGGTGTCGGATTCGAGATTCGTTGGCCGTTATACCCGGAGCGGAAATAATCAGACAAGAAAGCTTGGGGAAGCTTGAACGTGGGACAAAGAGCGGGCTTCAGGGTCTTGGACACTGGGCTGGGGATACATTCATTCTTGTCGCATCCAGAGTGAATGCGATTTGCTACGAGGCAACTGTGAGAGCAATAACAGGTAGATCCCGCGTCATCTGCACGACCAGCTCGTACGCATGAACGACCGCTGGAGCCATAACAACATCCCACTCTACTGCTGGAGGCAGTCGATCTCCGACCAAGACCAGACGTCCGGCATTCATTTCTTGGCGCTACCCATGCGCTCTTGAGGAAGCAGCATCGTTCAAAAGAAGACGACCATGTACAACTTCACTTACTGCAACACGACGCTAGAAGAAAGCTTCAGCGAAGAACCCCTCTGGCATGGCTTCACCTTCCACCACTTCGGCCTCTTCCTGGCCCTCGTCTTCGCCGCCCTCGCCCTCATCATCGCCTCCTTCCTCATCTTCATGCACGCCACCCACTACTCCCGTCCCTGGGAGCAACGCCACATCATCCGCATCCTCCTCATGATCCCCATCTACGCCATCGTCAGCTTCCTCTCGTACCTATTCTACAAGCAGGCCGTCTACTTTGAGGTCCTGCGGGATTGCTATGAGGCGTTTGCTATTGCGAGTTTCTTCACTTTGCTCTGTCATTATGTCGCGCCGGACTTGCATCGTCAGAAGGAGTATTTCCGGGGTCTGAAGCCGATCCAGAATTGGTTCTGGGGCGTGTTTGGTTTGCAGTATTGTACGGGTGGTAAGGAGAAGGGTCCGTTTAGGGTACCGAGGAGTGGGTTGACTTGGTTTAATGTAAGTCTTTTAACAAGAACATCTGTCCCTCGTAATCCGTCCATGCCTCCTTTGATACTGACTCTTGGTAGGTAATCTGGATCGGCGTCTTCCAATACTGCTTTATTCGTGTCCTCTTCACCATCGTTTCCGTCGTTACTGAAGAGTTCGACGTCTACTGCGAAGCTTCGCTTTCGCCACTATTCGCACACGTCTGGACACTCGTCTTCGAATGTGCGAGCGTGACTATTGCCATGTTCTGCTTGATTCAATTTTACATCCAGCTGCGCGAAGATCTGGCTGAACATAGGCCGTTCATGAAGGTGCTATGTATCAAGCTGGTCATCTTCTTCTCATTTTGGCAAACGGTTTGTCATCTACTTCCTTCTTGAGGCTGGGAACAAATGACTGACCGAGAACTTTCGTAGATACTTATCAGCTTTCTCTCCTCCAGCAATGGACCGCTACGCCCGACCAAGAAGATCAGCTACCAAGACATCAAAGTCGGCATCCCCTCAGTCATGCTATGCATTGAAATGGCCATTTTCGCCGTCCTCCATCTTTTTGCTTTCCCATGGAAAGAATACAGTCTCAAGCGCCAGAACGACCTCAAAACGAACAACCCCTTCGAATTGGACCCGCCAGCCAAATACTACGGCGGTCCCTTAGGCATCAAAGCCCTCGTCGACACCTTCAACCCGTGGGACATTGTCAAAGCGAGCGCGCGAGGGTTCAGATGGCTTTTTGTCGGCTATAAACACCGGGAGAAGGATATCTCTTACCAGACGCACAAGCTGGATGGCGGGATCAGCTATCCAACCTACACGGGTCTCAATGGCACGGCTGCAGCGACAGAGAGCCGATTCAGCGACGATGATGAGGAACGTCAGAGACGCGAACGTGCTGATACAGTAGGCACAGTGGGCACCGATCTTCCCGAAGACGACCGAGCAGGCCTTCTGCGTCACTCAGCCCAGCCGGCGCGTATGCCTTCTGCGTCGCCGTACAGGACGCATGGAAATGACGAGTACGCAAAGGGAGACGATTCTATCGATCTCGGTGCGGGTGATCGATTACAGCCGACTTCCAGCAGTTCGGATAGCGAGAGGTTACCTACTTCTATGACACCTTTCTCTGAGGCACCAGGGCATGGATTGGGGGTTTCTGGTTTCGCGGCTGACGAGAATACGGGATATCATCCAGCGAGGATGTGGGATCAGGATGGCGTGGTGGGAGGGCAGCCTCAGCAGTGGGATCACTGGGCTGGTGCCCAGAGGCCTGCGGATGCGGATGCCGTATCAAATCCTTCGACTTACCATCGGCCGGGTGATCCGTATAGATGATGGGATCGGGTTCATGTTTTCTTGGGAAGGAAAGTTGGGCGTTGGTGGCACTTTCTGTGTTGTGTAGGGATCTTTTATGGGCAAGATACCAAATGAAGCGGTCTCGATTCTTTCTACCCTTCCCATCCCTGTGTGTCTTGCATTCGATTGCAGCGAGATGACGGGAAAAGCAGATTCTACACGGCAAAGCACTGACGGACGAACTTGTTGCGTAAGATGACTTTTCATTTGATTTTCTTTTATTTATTTATTTTTGGCTGCGCTGACAAACCCAGCCATGTACTTTCACACTGGCATTCTCTCGGCCATGGCACGGAAGGATGAGACCTTGGCCAAGACGAGCATCCGCGTCACCCTCCCAAGCACTGGTGAGATGCATCGCGCAGGGAACTGCCTGCTCTCATTGTGCAGCTGTACGGCGCCCGCCGCGCTCGAGCTCCAGCCTCTTCTGGCGAGTCCGGTCCCAAAAGTGACTTCTGCTGGGCAGAGAGCTTGACGGAATTGGCTTGTTAGCACGAGGGAGGCAGTCGTAGCGATGGAAATGTCACCAAAAAAAAAAAAAAAAAGCCAGAGGTGGGAATCCTTTCGGAAACCTGGTCCTCCGCGGGGCAATTATGCTCGCCATCCTCCTCCTCCTCCTCCTCCTCATCCTCCTCTGCAGGTACGGATCGATGGGTGCTGGTTGAGCGGGATATACAAGCCTTTGACTAATGAAAAGTTCCGGATGGTGAGAAAGAGCTCTACCTTGTATGTACCTGCAGCTTGTTGGACGGGAGAAAGAGCTGTTGCTGGGAAAGAGCTCTTGCTTCCCTATATGTTGCATGCCTTATGAGTATGGAAGGGAGGGTGAGAGGCTGGTTCAACCGGCAGAAGTCATCCTGGTATCCGTCTCATCAACTCGAGCGCAACCTCGGTGTGGTCTGGAGGCAATCGAGAAGGTGAGCTGCGGTGCTAACGCGACATGACGACACGAATGGATTGGGTGTGCCCCGCGAGGCTCTGCACTTCGTATTCTCTGCCGTCTACGTGGAGTTGCCGAGCACCGCGGGCTAGGCGGACTACGTGTGGGCTTTTGTTAGCAAACCACGAGCAGCGCGAAATCCGCCGACTTTGGAAGCTTGTTGTTGTGTGTGTTGTTGTGCAATGACTTATGTTCCGTCTGTAGCTTTACCTAGGTCGCAGGGCGATCGACAGGGCAACAAAAAGGCAGAGGCTGTACCTGGACAACCCCAAGCTCCATCCTCGGGAGTTCGGTACCGCTCTTTGCATGCGCCTATGGGAGCGATGCTGGTTAGGGGATCATTATTTACTACGGTACGGTACATGGCTACTACTGGAGATATGCAAACGTAGGTGGGCGTGAGACGATCTGAGATCACAACGTCTCGAAACATCATCCCCTCCAGAATGACGCAACGGTATGATGCCGGTGAGGTCGCCCTTGGCAGTTGGCAGAGACGACGGAGAGTCAAGAGTGGTGGTGTGTTTCTAAGTAAGGTTAGCAAGCCCAAGGTCCAAACCGTTTCTTCCCCAAGAACGGGAAAAAAAGCCAAAATCGCCCTTCTCTCCCCGCATCGATGACGCCAGGGGTCCAAGCCAATCAGCGCCGTCCGTCCGTCTGGGCTCAGAACGAACGTCTCCTCCATCCCCGGACCACATGAATTCAATCTGTCCCGTCAGAGCCTCACCAATGCGATAGCCTGCGCTGTGTATCCAGCCATCTTTGCCGTCTTGCTACCGCAGACCATGGCAGGGCAGCTAACAATGTAGGATGAGGACGACTGCTGCGTGCCCCGCCATGCGACTGAATGTTTGGTTACACTCCCAGCCATGCAACCCGAAGCTTCATTCTCGTGTCGACGACAATCCTCCTCTGCTCGGGGGTAGGGACGTGCTCCCATCGGGGAGACCTCTCCAGTAGTTGGGCCACGACCGTGGCGTGATGAGTGGGTATCTGCATCCTTGGGTTCCCAAGACATCGGTCCAAGTGACGCCTATTTGCATACAGGACGGCCGACGGCCACGACAACTTCGATCGCGTGCAGTCAATCGCCAACTTCTTTGAGCCGCGCCATCTATCAACCCCCGAAGTCACGACGGACCCACCCGTCTATTTACTAACTCTGCCCTACCATGGAGGAACCCTGTCGCCACCACCAGCGCAAGCAGGAACTATTCTGGAGGCTGCAGCTCGTGAACTCTGCTGTACCTGCATGTGGGGTGCCATCCTTGCAAAGCTGCAATACTTCCCCCGATGGCTGGTTGTTCGTTGCCATCTCGACAGGACACCAATCAACCAGAACGAGCCTTCGCCGTTGATGCAACAGCACCTGGATGATCGTTGTGACGTTGTCGTTGAACGTTCTGCCGCTTCACCGGCCACTAAAACGCACCCGTTCCGGCAGCTACGACAGGTACACCACTCAGTTCGCCCGTTGACGATCCTCCAGACTGACTCCACGCTTGGCACCCATGAGTTACTTTCCTATACGAGAACAGGCTCCAAGACCGTCGGCCAATGTACACCCTCTAGGCTGATCGTATGCTCCACTTGCAGCAAGATCCCTCCTCGGAGAGGACGGTCGCTACGCTGTTCTATTCCCAGCCATTGCTCAGTAGCTCGAGCTCTGCATTGCGAGAGGAATACAAGTATGGCTCTTTCCCATTGATCTTCGTCGATTCTTTCCTGCTCATCACTCTTGTCCTCCTCATACTCTCGTTGCAGGGTGTCTGATTTCGAGCTTTTACTCAACAACACCCGACTCTTACATTTAGTCTTTCGCTTTTCACTATGACCAAACTCAACCTGTTGCTCGCCGGCCTGGCTGGCACTGCCCTCGCCTCGCCTTGGAAGCGTGCCGCTGCTCCTGGTGGCGGCGACTGGGGCAATGGCCAGGGCGGACACGGCGGCGGGCGCGGAGGATGGGGCCAGGGAGGCCGTGGAGGCTGGGGTGGCCACGGAGATGGCCAGTGGAATGGCCATGGAGGCGACCACGGCAAGTCTGACGACCAGAACTGGGGCGGAAACAAGGGTGGCGACTGGGGTCACGGCGGAGAAGGCGGATGGGGCAAGTCTGCCACTTCCGCCGCCGCGGTTACCACTTGCCAGCCTAGCACCGTGACTGAGACGTCCTACGCTACCGTCACCGGCCCAGGTACGTGTCGACGATGCTTTGGAACGGTTGATCTTGCCATTTGCTGACACAATTCGGCTCTCAGGCAACACCGTATACAACACCATGTACCACACTACCACTGCTACCGAAGAGGAGACGCAGTACGTTACCGAGACAAAGAAGGTTCCAAAAACCTATACCGTTACGACCACCGAGGAAGGTCAGTTCAAAGCTCAACCCCCCAGCTGGCTTTCTTTCTTGCACCCTCCTCCTGATTGAACTTCACTGACATCTTGAACAGGCGATGTTCAAACTTCAACTCTGACCGAGACGATTACTTCTGCCTATACTTCCATCAGCACTGAAGTACAGGCGCCATCTACTGTCTATAAGACATCTACGCTGCCTGCTTCCACTATTACAAGTGTGTCGACAGCTCCAGCTGGCCCGCCGCAAACCGTGACGAGCGTGTCGACTCTCCCAGGCAAGTTTTAATCTTTCCCGAGTCCCTTGCACGTACGGAGGAACTAACTCATTGCAGGAACGACCATCACCCAAGAGGATACGACAACAGCGCCTGCTCGTACTGTCACAAAGCACGCTACAGTACGTCGGTCCCGCCTTGAAGAATCCCCCCCCTCCCCCGGTCCAACCCAATCCAAGCAACCACAGCAACCAAACCCCCCTTTTACTCGTGCTAATTCTCCCGGATAGGTTACCACAGACATTGAGACCACCATAACCGAAACACAAGCTCCGAGCACGATCGTAAAGTACTCGACAAAGCCTGGTAAATTTTTTTCTTGATCCCTCTCCTTTGGAAATGTGGCTGATATATCCTTCCTTTTTTTAGCGCCGGCACCATCCACCATTACGTCGACCGAATCGGCCCCGGCGATCACAAAGACGATCACATCGACTGCGCCAGGTACGCCTCTACAGTCCCGTTGGCAATAGAGATGGATAGGTTGAACCAGCATTGTCGCTACAAGTTCGACCCATCTTTGATCCATGGCAACTTCACTCAAATCACAGAAGTTGAATGCTGACTGCTTGCAGCTGGACCTCCGCAAACAGTCGAAGAGACAACTACTCTCCCAGCCAGCACCATTACTTCTTATGTTACAAAGCACCAGCCTGCATCGACCAGCGTGCTTACCAGTACGGTTACGGATGAGATGACTACGACAATTGTTTCTACTCAAGCCCCGCGCACTAAGACTACCACAGCCCCAGGTACGTATGATTTGCCCTTCGTCTCGCAAGGCATTGTTCGCACACCTTGTCTAGCCTGCGAAGTTGGATTTTCTTCTCATTTGCTAACTTCTCTCAGCTGGCCCACCACAAACCGTCGAAGTGACCGAAACTTTGCCACCCTCAACCCAGACGAAGTATTACACTACCACGGACGATGTGACATTGACCAAGGTCTCGAGCGCTCCCGGCAACACTATCTACACGACTGACTACGAGGTAAAGCCAACGACAGTCACGCAGTCAGCATCAACCGTTTATATCACCGAGAGCGCTAAGCCGTCCACCATCTATGCTACCTCCTACAAGACCGAATATGCCACCTCCACCCAGACGTGCAGCACCCAGACTCTTACAGTGACTGCTAGCGCTTCTCAGAAGGCGTATGGCGGAGGATGGGGCGGTAAAGGCGGCGAGAAGGGAGGCGAGAAAGAAGGCGAGAAGGGTAACTGGGGTGGCAAGGCCGCTGAGACTAGCTCCAAGGGCTGGTAAACATCTCACCCTTTGTACAGCACATGATTGACGACAACAAAAAAGGTGACATGGAATAGAAATGGGGATGGTTTAATGTGAATTGGGAATGGGTTATGTATCTGACGCTCTTTTTTAATGATATGAATTATTGGACTATATGTTGTTCAGTATGGAAGGGATGAAGGGTAATTCCTCATTTCGCCCTGAATATATAGATGCTTGTATAATGCGAGAAATTAACCACCCCTTAAAAACAAGGACAACCTCAAAGCAATCGAAGCAATTCTATCGTATCTTTTTTCTCTTGTTTCCCTTGTTTCCCTTGCTTCTCTTTTCTCTCTTTTCTCTCTTTTCTCTCTTTTCTCTCTTTTCTCTCTTTTCTCTCTTTTCTCTCTTTTCTCTCTTTTCTCTCTTTTCTCTCTTTTCTCTCTTTTCTCTCTTTTCTCTCTTTTCTCTCTTTTCTCTCTTTTCTCTCTTTTCTCTCTTTTCTCTCTTTTCTCTCTTTTCTCTCTTTTCTCTCTTTTCTCTCTTTTCTCTCTTTTCTCTCTTTTCTCCTTCTTTTTTTTCCCCCTTTTTCCTTTTTCTTATTTTCTCATTTTTAATCTTTTACATGTAAGATGCAGTTCAGCTATTCTGGCTAAGGTGTCGACCAAACATTTCTCGCCCTCCATCCCCCTTCTTCGCTGCTCCAAGACACCTTACAGACTCATATGCGAAGAAGATTATGGTAGGGAGTATGTGCAAGCGCAGCTGGCGATGCCATGCTCCAGCCAGTGTAGCAATTGAGCGACCATTTATCGCATTCCTAGTGACTCCTTCGTTCCCCGAGGACTCCTTACGGAGGCATATACAAAGCGGGCTGTATAGGGAACGAACGAATTTTCTGATTGTGTGAGGGAACAAGCGTAAAGCTCTGCTAGCAGGATTTCATCCTCTGGTCACTCTCTCCCTTTTCTTTTTGCCGCGCTCTTAGAGGGTCTCGAGTAGGATTTCAAAGCTTACAGCCTTTCTCTCTATCCGCATTTGGTTTTCCGTCTAGTCCTCCTTACAGAGGCATACGCTAAATACATTATAGGAGAGAATAAGCGCTGCTGATACTAGCCAAATTCTAGTAGAGATTTGACAAAGACTCCCTCGTCTCCCACTCCAACTCGTCTATCTTTCATTCAACGGGCTCTCCCTTCAGAGGTATACGTAGAGTAAATCTGAGAAGAGAGTAAACGAGAATGATGCTAGCTAAGTTGAGCGACAGTCTCGCCATCCCTCCACCCTTCTCCACCTCCCTCGTTATCCAGATCCTGCCTAAGAAGGCACATACAAAGCAGACTGTAGGCAGCAGCAAGTACAAACGTGGGATCTTATGCCTCCAGCGAGGCCTGCTGCTACTCGGCGAACACTTAAGAATACTGAGAAGATCCTGAACGTAACGTGTGTGTCATGGCGTTCTATCTATGCTAAAAACGATTCTCATTACAGTACCTCCCTCCTTGTTGGCCAATTAGTACAATCATGCTACGGAGAAAAGGCCCTAGGACTATTCACCGAACTCCCTGCTACACATGACACACAAAAAGCAATCGAGGCTCCAGTTGATCTAAGGCAACTGGGACCCATTGATGGGGATCAGGTGAATAATTTGGAGCCCAGTTCCGGCTCCACGAACAAGCGCATATCTTCCTTATTCGCGGGATATCGCACAAACTGATTGTTTGCGATCACATGCTGAAGGAATCCGCGCACCCATGGTCCACATGTTTGTGTATCCCATTTGCCCTGATCCCCATTACCCATATCTGCCTGGAACTTAATGTTCTGCTGTATGCAAGCTGCGTTCCCGATGATGATTTGAAAAGCTGTTGCTCGGGTGAGAGCGACGTTCATTGTAGGATTGCTCGGGACGGTCTGACGAGCATTTTTGTTGGGGTTGCAAGCACAGGCGCCAAGGTGAGTGACGACTATAGCGCTCTCCCCGCTCAGAGACCTGTTGACGGTTTTCACAACCACATCAGGATTGATTCGACGTATGCATCGCTCCAGTACTTCAGCGTCATCAGCAGTAGTAGCTTGGACAAGGATATCGGCCGGGTCAACCTTCAGCAGATCCAGCAAGTCTCTGACGGTGCGACAGGTGGTTGCTATGCCGCCGTAGTTGACCTTCGCAGCACGATAGCGGCGTTTATATTCGAGATGCTCGTTTTCGTGTGTAACAATGGTCAGAGGGTTGGGATCAGGAGAAGGATCCTCAACCGGAGCATACAGAACCCTCGTGCAACTCTCTGTATCAAACCAGACTTGCTGATTCTTATGCAGGTCGAACTGATCCAGCACTCCGCGCAAAAAGCTTGCTCCATGTTTGATGGCTGTTTCGCGTAAGCGACGAAGCAATGATATGTCCTCAACGTCCACAGCAGATTCAACTTCAATGCCTTTTTTCTCGTACTGCCCACGCGGGAATGCCCAGATGCTTGCGGGATTCCTGTAATTGTTGCCGAGAGGGAAACATTGCGTGGCTTCCAAAGGCTCTAGGTGCTCAATGAAAGGCTTTGTAAGAGCATCTGCCATCTCGTTGAAGCCATCCAAAGCCGAAGGGACTACCGGACCAAGTTGCATCTTGTCGCCAATCGTTAACAAAGCTTCCGGACGATGACCATAGACCAAAGGTTTTATGCCTTGACAGAGGTTAATCTGGCTGCTTTCCTCGAGGAGGACGAGCTGAGGATTGAAGACCCCGACTAGAGAAGCACACTGATCAATCGTGGCAAAGACAATGTTCATGCGAGCAAGCAGCTGCTCGCTCATGTTCTTTTGAGCCGAGTCAAAGTCCGCAGTAGAGTCCTTGCAACTCTCGGTCTTACCGCGGACTTGGACAGGAGATGCCATTTGGCTTTGGATACCGAGATATGAGTCTCTATACCGTCTCATCATCCCGGTAATGGCGTCATCTTGTTGCAAACCAGTTCTGGCAGCATGGACGACCGACAAGTGAACAAGTCTTTCCAAGGCAACGTCTGAGCATTTGGTCGAGCCATAGTCACCAAAACAGTACTCATGGAGATCTGATTTGATCTCTTTGGAGTCTTCCGGTGGATTCTTAAAAACGCAAAGATGAGGTCTGAGCTGCTTTGCACTTTTTGAATAGTATCTGCACATTGTGATAGATCGCCTGATGGGGCCAAACTCCGCCGGCGATTCCCTCATAAGTACCAGAAGCTTGTCGAGAAGATCGTCAAGACAGTCGTTGGTTTGAGCTACCACCAGAACCTTCTTTGTTGCGGCTACTGCGGCGATAATGCTCCCTGCAGTTCTACTTTTGCCAGTTCCAGGTGGACCGAGGATGTGGCCATAGGAGTGGGTGAGGCCGCGTAGAGACGACCAGTATGGAGACTGCTGAGAATCGTCAAGGGAAGACGAAAGGCTATCGTACCACGCTTGCAAAAGCTCCGGTGTGAGTGAGGAATCCTTGCCGGCTATGTTCGAGAAATCTCCGGCGGCGAAGGTGTTGGCCGCACTAGGGCTCTGCGCGAATAGCTGAGCCTTTAGATCGAAGCTGCTAGGGCGAGGGACATATTCCAGTAAGCGTCTCAGGGCTACAAGCTGGTCGATCAGACTGGAACTCGAACGACTGAATGATAGCCGTGTGCTCATCATGGTACCGGAGCGGGCGAGATCTTGTAATTGCGAGAAAATGGCGCGGTCAAGGGTGCAGCGCACTATCAAGTTGACACCGTCCTTGAGCAATCCCGTAGCTTCGATCTCGCCAGAGACTGAAAGGGGCTGGGATTGGGCATAAGCGTCTGACCCTTGTGATGGTTTTGTGACCATTGACAATTTCAATGTCAGCCTGCTTCCTTCGTGTGGTAGGACTCGATGAAGGATTGGCGTCTGTAGTCGTACAAAGAAGCGAAGGAGTGCGACAGAGCTATGCTCATTGCCACTGTATGACCATGAGCACATGTGTTCAGCCCGGATCAATGATTGATAATTGAGCTGCTCATGCTGGATCGCACGCGATGTAGCAATCCCATAAGTGGCTACTAGCTGCTCCATCGAGGCGTACTGAGGTGGCAGCTTCGTTTTGTGTAGTATCAGGGCTTCATCGCCCTCCTTGCTCTTGATAAGATAGGAAGGGACCTTGGGATACGACTCTGGGCCTTCTTTGCCGACACGGAGAACACGAAGAGCTAGTTGTCGCAAATCAATATCTTCTCGTTCGAAATAAGCCCACAGGCTTTGGAAGTGCTGTTGATCTTTCGTCTTGCCTGCGCTAATGAGCCGCTTGAGCCACTCGAACTTGGCTCGAGAATAAACACCAGAGACAACGACTGCCAGCCTGACTGTCTTGGCATTGAGAAGCTTCTCGCAAAAGGTTTTGGTCGTTCCGCTCATACCGACTCTCAAGCTTACTCCATCACTCTCATTGCCTAGCTGGAACATCGGACTTTCTCCTTTCACCGCGACAAACTCTACGACGAAGGCGCGCTCGTCGATTGCTGCGCCTTTCCGGGGCACGAACATAAAGTCGGGCCATTGATAGAGAAGCTCTACGAAGTCCGCTCTCGGAGGCCAGTGAGACAGTGTGTCCTCGTCTAGCTCATGCGGCATTAAGAGCGTTCGCACATTGAAATGAGCGCATGTCTCGGGATGCAAGATCAATCTTGAGCCTTTATGGAAATTGTCGAAGTCCAGGCCAAGCATAATGTAGGGAATTTGGCTGTTATTGGCGGGTGCAAGGCTCAGAAAAACGTCTTTCCACACCATACCTGTCACTAGATCTTTGAAAGCCTCGTGAACGGGTGTATTGTGACCTAGACGCTGGAGACTCATGGCCGCGCCATCAACATACGCGCCACAGGGCTGAAAGGAAAAGGCTTGATGATTCTTCAAGGGGAAGCTTGACAAGTCAGCGTCGCGATCGGTGTTGTAGATGAACGCCCCATCTCGACTGAACGCTTTGATTGGTGCGTCCGAGCCAGATTTGCTGGCGAAGTGGCTGGGCATGTCGTAGAGCACAGGATCTGAGAGAGCAAGGCAGGTGGCTTCAGTCGCGACATGCCAATCAAATTTGCCGTGGCCGTCGTGCGAAAAGGCGATATTGTTGATGAGATATCCCACGTGGGGGATGCTTGGTAGCCACGCACACTGTCGCTGAAGCATCGAACGGTATTGGCGGGTTCCGGCAATCTTACTCTCCGACCATGCAGGTGTGCGGTTTCCAAGTGTGCAGACATTGTGAAAGTGCCGGGCTTCGATTTCAAAGACGCACTTCCGGAGAGACTCTCTGTGTGAGATCCACGGCTTCGGTAGATTATCCGCGGATGCCAGAATGGCAAGATCTCGCAGGGAAAACACGTTCTCATCACTGAGCGACTGCAGATCACTGCGATAAGAGTCCATGAGGCCTTGCACCTTCGGATCTGGGCCACCGCTGGTCATGAATGTGCAAGCAGGTACTGTTGGGCTGAACGTTTGCATCTCAGTGAAGCACAGCAGACTCGCAGAGATGAGCACTGGCGATTCAGGCAAGCGCAAACCAAGTTGTAGCAAGACTCCAAAGAGGAAGGCCGAGCAAAGTATGCCTTCACCTGTCTTCTGGGGTGACTGCACGGCGGACGACCGGAAACAGCGGGTGAGCGCCTCACTCTTCTTCTCAAACGAAGCCGACGAGCCGCAGCGCAACTCTCCCGCAAACAGTTCGGTGTTGGAATCATATGCGATGTAGTTGTCGGAACTTGGCTTGGTACCGGTCTGGCCTTCTTCAGAGATCTCGCCTTCTTCGAGCATCTCACCCTCTTCAGGGATCTCGCCTTCTTCAGGGATCTCGCCTTCCTCGAGCATATTGTCGTCCTCGAGCATATTGCCGCACTTTACGCGCTGTCCTTCTGGGGTAGGCGAGTCGTCTATGAGAAGTTAGCTGGAGCCGCGGGCGTGTCAACACACGCCCCGGGACAGCAAGAATATGATAATGCGGACCTCGAACGGGATGAGCCCTTGTGTCCAATGGACTGTAGTGAGAGATACAAGCCTCGACGTCGAAGACGAGTTGATGGTTGAATCGAAAAAGGGTGAATAAAAGGCGGATCAAGTGAAAGACTTGCGATCGCACGACTGAAGGAAAGAGCGTTGGACGGGCACGCGTGACTGCGTCGCACGGGCCGCTTCCATTGGTGGCAAACAGGCGATGCTACGACAGTGAAAATGACACCACGTGCATTGGAGTACATACGGATGGATGAGGCAGCATTTCAGAACCGTATGTCACCAGAATGTACATCTAGTGACCATCTCCGTGAACGAACATCTCGAGAGCTTGAAGTAGACGATGGGCACTGTAGAGTGAAAGGTCCTTACACTACCTGTTGCGAGATTGACACTCGGTCACCATGTTTAGTAGCATATTCCAGGAGATTGAATTAGCCAACCGGCGCTCTAGAGGGCGGTCAGCCTTTACACTCCCCACTGCGAGACCGAGCGTCGGAATCGTTCCACATACTGATATGTACGGGGCGCGTCCACATCCAACCGCCGATACAGAGCTTTTTAGACACGTTGGACGAGCTTAATCTGGGCCACAGAGCAGACGCCTGTCATTTGACATATAATAACACAGTTGAGTTGAGCCCTCTGTCAAGACAATGCTAATCCATTGTCCTCAAGTACGCCAGTACGCTCTCTCCTCGCACAGTGCATACGCCGGTAGGTGCACACAAAGTCAGCATTGCCCACAAGTCAACATGCGCGCCCCTCCCTCTCATTTCACAGACTGCCTATGTTCCTGTTCCTGTCTCGTGACCTAGCTCTTCCGGTCTCGCAGTGAGATACACCACGGTCTCGTGATTGGTGCCCCTAGGCTGCCATTGATAAAAACAAAAGGTGACAGTTCGCAATCGAGGATCTAATACTGGTTTGCAGTCGAATGCATGAAGGTTGTTTGACGACATGTGGTGAGGTTGGGCGAATACCGAACGTCGCCGAGTGTGATTATGTAAGGATTATGTCTTCATCGGCCCGGGTGACCTGCTACTAGTATATGTGCATACAGTAGTACTTACTAGGAGCTACTGAGAGTGACCTTAGAGATCGCGACAGGTCGGTGTGCACTGCCAGCATGCAGAGAAGGCAGATCTCCGAAGACACCAAAGGACTTGCCAGAGCACAAAAAGTTTAGATATTGATCTCTCCATGGGCCTTGTATGATCGCTGTGCTGTGGCATCAAAGCTCTGCCAATACTATTTGAGAAAAGCAAACCGAAAAATGTCTGCCTAAGGTCCAAGGAAATCAGTCTCAACATCGACAACCCAATTCCATGAAAGGTCTTTTTCGGCAAAAGGAGGTCATAGTGGACAGTACTTGTGACTCTGCCCGCCCAATGATCGGCCATCTTGCTGGGAGCGACAATTCCAATAGAATCTCAATCTTGAGCTGGAGCTGGAGCTCTTCCGGCCTACCAAAGATCCGTGGGTCTTGCGACTATCGAACACTATATACCTTAACATGTACTCTAGGTTATCAGAGCTAGCAGAATGGAAGGCCTGGAATCCTCCCATTCCATACCCTCTGTGTTGTTGCTAAATTGGTGACGGTGGTGGTACTAACCTGGGATCAAACGATAATGCTTGAGTAACAAATGCCTACCTACTAGGTACTATGTACCCTTTTCGCCCTCTTTTGAAGCTGGTCCGGTTCCGGCAGTCTGGCATCTCAACGGGTTGGCGGATGTGCCCGTGGTTCTAGCGCCCAGGGGACAATCTCCTATTCGTCCGGCGAAGCGACTCCTGCAGCGGACGGCGCTGGTTGCGCTGCACGTTGTGATGGAGCCTCATACGACAGCGACATAAGTACGACGATGATGGCCATTCGGTGCTGCCAGGATTTTCATCATCTACTGTACACTGTTATACAAGGCTACCCTGAAAGCATGCACCATCACCACGACGTGGACGCTTATTAGGCGCAAGCTCAGGCCGGCCGACTGCCGTATGGCGATGGAGAGCCGACTCTGTACCGACCCTGGCGAACTATCCCTTTTCGGCAACCTCTCATTTCATGCCGTCTCCTGTCTGCGTGCCATGGCCATGTCTCCATAATATCATTTCGCCTAGCTCTCTCTACTGTTGCTGTACTGTCTGTCTGCCTGTCTGCCTTCCCTTTCTTTCGTTCAGCGTGGCTCTATTGCTCGCCCGCCTACCCTCATTCTTTGCCTTCCAGATTGCTTTCTGCTTCGCCGTCCATCCGCTTCGAAATCCCGTCCTTTGTTTACTTCTAAACAATCCCTAGCAATTCCTTCCTTCGTTCCTTTACCGGTTAGGGAGCCCGTAATATTACCAGCCAGGCCGGAACCAGTTCGAGACATTGGATGTATGAAAGATCTGTATAAGCTGTTTGGCAACAATCGCGAGGCAGCTTCAGAGCCGCCAGTGTACATTTGAGATACCTTCTACAAGCCCTCTTGTGAGCAAAGATTGTGCGCAGCCATAAGGAAAGCCCTTGGTCATTGGGCATTGGATATATCTTGGACAACCTATTTTTTGGGTAAGCGTGCGGACTACTTCGTCCCGGACCTATCAACAATACATTACGGCAGCGATATCTGCCACCACACTTGGTATGCAAACCACCGACTCGATGCCGTCTGCTGCCAGCTTCGGACACCGTCACACCCAGTCGTTCGCGCCGAAGACCACCTTGAACGGGGAAAGCATCGGCATGCCTCAGGGATCCTTTCACTCGGCTCAGCCATCAATTGGTGGCTACGGTGACCGCCACCCGCAAAGGGGCAACGTGCCGAACATCAACACGGGGAGGGTTCCAGCGAGCGCGTTCAGTGCGACGGACATGCAGACTCCACAAACCGGCTACGACATGAACTTCACTCCCCTTTTACCTTCGGGTCTGTTGATGGGCAGCCCATTCCAGCCAGGTTCACCATCTGCCTTTCAGTCCCCGCAGTTCCAGAGCTTCCCAAGCTTTCAGTCTCAGAACGCGAACGGTCGTCCTCAGCAAAACCAGATCGGACAAATCAGCAATGCGTTCCATCAACAGCAGGCGGCTCTTTCCCCTCCGGCTTACCAAAGCATGACTTCGCCGACTGGAGGCGGCTCGTCTTCTTACTTTGGCGGCATTCAATCGCCACCAACTGGCTACAATTCGCTGGCTAGTGCTCAGCTTGGTGGTTACGGTGGTCCTATGAATCTGGCACCCGGTCTCGTCTCGGGCACCAGTCGGACAGTGTACCTTGGCAACATCCCCCCGGATACTTCCGCAGAGGAGATCCTGAGCCATGTCCGCAGCGGTCAGATTGAGTCTGTCCGCTTGCTCGCCGACAAGAATTGTGCCTTCATTTCGTTCTTGGACAGTTCATCTGCGACCCATTTCCATTCCGACGCTATTTTGAAGAAGCTTTGCATTAAGGGGCAAGACATTAAGATCGGCTGGGGTAAGCCGTCATCGGTCCCCACCTCTGTCGCGTTGGCTGTGCAACAGGCTGGTGCCTCGCGCAATGTCTACCTTGGCAACCTGCCCGAGGAGATGACAGAGGAGGAGCTGCGTGAGGATCTGAGCAAGTTTGGCCCAATCGACACCGTCAAGATCGTGCGCGAGAAGGCGATCGGCTTCGTCCACTTCCTCTCCATTGGCAACGCAGTGAAGGCCGTCACGCAGCTTCCGCAGGAGCAGAAGTGGCAGCCACCACGCCGAGTGTACTACGGCAAGGACAGATGCGCCTACGTGTCGAAGACGCAGCAGCAGAATGCGGCACAATATCTTGGCATCGCACCTGGCTACGCGCATGTTCTGAATGGTGCCGATCGGGAGCTCATTACGAATGCGCTGGCACAGCAGTCAGTCGCTGCGGCTGCTGTGGCTACTACTGCCGGTGGTGTGAACAATCTTGGAAACAGGACTGTCTACCTCGGCAACATTCATCCTGAGACGACAATCGAGGAGATTTGCAACGTCGTTCGCGGTGGTCTGCTGCACCACATTCGTTACATTCCAGACAAGCATATTTGCTTCGTTACATTTATTGACCCGACTTCGGCTGCCTCTTTCTATGCACTCAGCAACCTGCAGGGTCTCATGATTCATAACCGACGTTTGAAGATTGGATGGGGGAAGCACTCTGGCGCTCTGCCACCAGCGATCGCGCTCGCAGTCTCTGGAGGCGCTTCGCGCAATGTCTACGTTGGCAACCTGGATGAATTTTGGAGCGAGGAGCGTTTGAAACAGGACTTCCAAGAGTACGGTGAGATCGAGCTGGTCAACACCCTGCGTGAGAAGAGCTGCGCTTTTGTCAACTTCACCAACATTGCCAACGCAATCAAGGCCATTGAGGCTGTCAGGGGTAAGGATGAGTACCGACGTTTCAAGGTCAACTTTGGAAAGGACCGCTGCGGCAACCCGCCGAGACAGATGATCAATCAGCAACAATCGCACCACGGTCAGCAAGGTCAGGGCCAGCAAGAAAACGGTGTTGGATCGCCGTCACCTGTTAATGGCTTGCAGCACAGCAGAGGGCAGAACTCCATTTCCCCTGCCAGCTCAGGCCCACATGTAAACGGTGGCTTCCAGTCTATGGGCGGCCAAAACTCCTCCGGCGTCTTCAACTCAGCCAACAACAATCCCCTGACTATGTACTTGGCAGCGACTCAGCAGAACGCCCAAGCTGCCGCCGAACAGGTCCAGCAGCAAGTGCAGCAACAACAGTCGAACGACCTCAGCCCCCCAACTTTTACCCACGTCCAGCCTTACCAGCAGTCGCAGCACCAGCCCACGAGCCAGATGACGAGCCAACAAGCATTCTACAGCTCGCCCAACGAGGTGACAACGACACGCTCCGCGGGTCTCGAGCCGCCGACTTCCCAATTCGGCCATGGGAGCCACCAGAGCATGCATCTGGCCAACGGCGGCGGCGGAGCCATGAACTCCTACAACAACCAGCAGGCCCAGCGGAGTCACAACCGTGCCGTAAGCCTGCCCGCGTTCAACCTGGCTCAGGCACAACAGGCGCAGGCGCAGCAACAGGGCTCCTCCCCCTTCGGCGGTCTTGGTGCCGGGCTTGGCGGCTTCGGCAGCGCCTACGGACTCGGAGTCTCGAATGAAGGTGCGCTGCCTGGGTGGGCGGAAGAGGAGGTCGCTTAATTCTGAGAAGTCTTTCCACTTGTGGCGGCTCTCTTTGTACCAACAAGGTCGACCACGTTTCTTCTTGTTTTTTTGTGGATTTGTAGTAACACTCCCCCTTTTCTTGTTAAACCCCCTTTTTCTGGATAATTAGACTAATACCGGCTGGAAGTATTCGTAACCAGCAAGCAACCCTGCATGTTCATCTTATTTTCTGCGGGCCTGGAACAAGGCGCGGGCGTTATGATAGGAACGCGCGCACCATTCTCTTTTCATTTTAATCGTTGAGCAAAAATGTATTGGAAAGATCATAGCAGCGTAGGGTGGGAGTGTTGGAGAGGCAGGAAGAGGGATGCGGGAGACCTTATGTGGGCGGAGGCGATACCATTGGACCAGGCGGACAGATGTGTAAAGAGTCTGAGAAAGGCAAGAGGCGTCGCTAGTCATTGTACTATACCGGTAATCAGATGCATCGCCTTGCCACTGCAAATCTTCACTCATGGACCTGGAACGTATTGTTGGCCTTGTATTCTGGTCGCCGGCAACCGTGAAGCCTTGCAACTTGCACGTTGATGACCAAGTACATCTCCCGAACGGTTCGGATTTTGGATTGTACCTTCGGACAGGACTTCGATACGTAAAAGGATGGGGAAACACGTAGGTAGCGCCTCTTCCAGCCTGGCGTAGGCAGGTGGGCCAGGATGTCCCTAAATAGACTGTTGTATTACCTATCTATACCATCCGGGGGTTGCGAGGTAGCTTCGTCGTTTGTCGTTGTCACATGATAGAGCAGTGCATCACCCGCCAAGAGGCGCCAAGCAAACGCACCTTCCCCTTTCACTCGCCGGTCAAACTCGTTCACACTCGCATTCGAATCCAAGACTCTACATCCTCCATCCTCTCTCATCGACAACGTTCTCATATTGTGCTGAACGCACGTTGTGGTCAACACGTAGTGCCACCCAGCCTCTTCTGCAACTGTACTAGTTGTATCTACCTCGCAGTAGAACTAGCTTGCAGCGCATAGTTCGAACACTGCAGCCTCGCCTCAGTAGACGGCGGCTGTCTTCTAAGCAAAGATGTCGAGCCCCGATCTTCAACAGGCTCGCCCTGCTACCGACACTCGGGCCGATAAGGCCAATGTCAACACTGCTCAGCAAACACGGTTTGATGACGCATCGCCGATTCTCAAGGCTCCGGGCGTCGGTCCCAACGATAACGGATTCTTCGACGCAGCAGCGCACCCTTCAGCGGAGTCAGACTCGGGTGCCCAGTCGCTGTACAAGGAAATTGAAGTCGAGAACCCCAGTAACCATGATCAACTGGGTCCTTTCCCAGAATCTCTGGACGAGGACATTAGAACCGCGCTGGTCAACATGGGAATACTTAGACTCTCGAGATTGCAGCAAGACATCATCCGCTGTTACCTTGATGAACAGCCTCTAGGAATAAGCGGTAACTTGCGTGCTTCCGGGAAGACTTTGGCGTCGTTGGTCGCAATCGCAGATCAGGTCACCAAGCATCATTGCTCGTTGCTGGATGGTGTCGCTGTAGCGAAAGAGTCCGATTATGGTGCTCCTGTTGCTGTCCTCCTCTTCGATACACGGGAGCAAGCTCAACTAGCATTCAGCTTGACCAAGGAGCTTCTCGCCACTGTCAATGACAATCTGGCTGCCAAAAACTTGCCGCGCATTGAAGTCGGGCTCTACCACGGTAAGATTGAAGGAGGCATCATGGGCACCAACTCTGAAACCAATACCACGAGCGGCACCGGAGATACAACCATCAGCGGGACCACTAGCCCTGGGCACATTCTTTGTGCCACGCCCGGGCGTCTCATGCACGCTTTCGACAAGCACAGGCACGGTATCCTGAGGGCTACCAATTTGAGGTTCTTTTTCATGAAGAATGCAGATAAGCTCATGCTGATGGACCATACGAAGAAGGGTGCCCTCCGGATGTTAAAGGCTGTGAAGGATGCCAAAGGCTTTGTGCGGACCATCACGTGCATCCCCCTCATGTCGTCGCAAGAGCGATTTCAGATTAAGCGCAGTGTTCACCTCTTTGAACTACCGACAGAGCTTCGGATGTACTCGATAGACGTCCTCATTAGGAACGACTACAAGTTCTCCACTGCGGCAAAAGATCAGTGGTCGAGACTGCTCGACCTATGGAACTACCTGGAGAGTTGGATGATAACCCGAGGCCAGGTGAAAGACACATCTCTTCTCATCTTTGCGCAAACCGTTGCTGAAGCCCACGACATCACGCGCTTTCTCCGGAAAAATGTCTCCAAGGTGCCGGGCATCGACGCTGAGAAGCTCATCAGACAGTTGCCGGATAAGGCCGCGGTTGGACGTGACCCCGAAGCCGGTGGACGTCAATTCCGCGGCGAGTACAGGTATCCATCGTTTAGCAAATACACCCGTATTCTCGTGGCGATTCCAAATTCATACAGCCAAGAATTCGGTCACAATCCCGACATTCTGATCTACAGCGTCGACACTGTCGGCACATGGGATTACTTCCAGTCACGCACTGGCCGCCGCGGATTCAAGGGCATCGTCACAACTTTTCTCGCCACTGACCAAGTTCCGCTGATGTGCGACATTGTCACAGCTTTCGGTAGAATGTCGAAACGCGTTCCTCTCGACTTGGCTGGTATGCTGGACGAAGCTTTGTCTCTTGCAGGCCCGGGAGCATTTCCACTAGAGACGGTTGCTGTAGACAATCAAGGTGTGCCATTGATACGCAACGGAGGTGATCAATCATCAAAGGGATCAAGGCGTCGTGGCGGTAGTCGTGGCCGTGGTGCTCGTAGTGCTCGTGGAGGGAGGAAGAAGTAAGGCGAGGTTTCAGTAAGCAGGGCCCTTTCGCTCGATGATTACGTAATTGAATAACCCGAGCGTCAATCAAGTCACCAACTACTCAGCTCGTTGAGAAAGAAGTCAAGATCCGAAAAGAGAAACGCCTCGTTCACAACGACTTCGTTAGAGAACACAGAGCAAAGGAAATGGCGCATCAAAAGGATGAGGAAATGGACGGGGATGAAGAGCATGAGATTGGGCTCGAAAGACGGCGGATGACAACATCAATGATCCAGAGCACTGTGTAATGGTCTGCATTTCGGGGCGCGTACCCCTCTCAAATAGTTCATCGTCAATAATCATCAAGCCATTGCACACCTTATAATCGTTTAGCAACATAGCTGCACTTGCCTTTGCACTTTGATTTCTTTCATACTCTGCGTTGCTCATATCCTTACGAAGAACGGGAGACAAAGGCTTGTGGCTCAATTGCTACATTAGCTAAGTGTACCTTCGCCAGCTGCGCTTGAACATACTCTCTACTATAATCTCCTTTGCATTTGAAATCGTAAGGAGTTCTGGAGGGAAACGAAGGCAAAAGGGAGAGCGACCAAGGAGTTTTAGTTCGGTTGCCTCACGAGCTTACTATGTATTTATACTTACTTAGCTGCGTTTGCACTTGCTTCCTTCGTCGATTTGCTTTGTGTGTACCTCTGGGGGATAATGTGGAACGAGCGACGGAGGAGAGGGAGAAGCATGCTTTGCTGGCTGACTGCCACTTTGGCTTGATGTAATTACGATGAGATCAGATGGAAATGCTGTGCAACTCGATCAGTTCCAATGTATAAGGTATCCAAAGCGCTCTGTACTACATGTAGACTTTGAAACGCTATTCAGACCCTTTCGCGAGAAGTTTGCAAATCCGCCGACCAATTCTTTGACTAAGCGTGGCCGTTCTCGCGGCAAACCGCGCCCGACGACTAGTTCAGCAGCGACAGAAGCGAGGTGTACGCTTCCTTTGGCTGGTAGCTAGAGTCGAACAGGAGCGGAGACTCGTCCGACCTCCAGGACTGGCTGTCAATGACACCCCACTCAGTGATACCAATACACTTCTCGACGTTGAGGCAAGCGCTGACGACCTGCTCGTAGTCGGCGGCGGCGGCTCCGGCGATGTCCAACTCGGTAATGGCCACCTCATCGACAGCATCGGCAAGCGTGTTCAACAGCTCTTCGGTACCGGTGTGGCCTGCCTGCAGATGGCTCTGAGTGCCAATACCATCAATCGGCACGCCGGCAGCGATCCATTCCTTGACCTTGGACACCAGACCGGTCGTCTTGGCGTAGTTGGCGTCGTCGAGGTTGTAGTCGTTGATATAGAGCTTGGTGTTGGGGTCGGCCTTCTTGGTGGCTTCGAAAGCGATCCGGACAAAGTCCTCGCCCAACACGTCGGAGAAGACACTGGAGCGGAGCGTACCATCCTCGGCGAAGATCTCGTTGACGACCTGTTAAAAACCGCTTATTAGTTCCGTCTAGATTTAGATTGTGGCTGACGATTTTAACTTACATCCCAGGCGTAGCAAGTCCCGGCGTAGCGGCCAGCGACCTCGCTAATGTGGTTCTGGATGACGCTGGTGAGCTCGTCGGGGTCGGAGATGGAGGAGACCCAAGATGGCAGCTGGCTGTGCCAAACGAGAGTGTGGCAGCGCATCATCTTGCCATTCTCCTTAGCGTAATCAGCAAGGTAGTCAGCGCCATCGAAGCTGAATTGGCCCTGATTTGGCTCCGTGGCGTCCCATTTCATGCTGTTCTCTGGGGTCAACTGGCCAAAGTCGGCGTTGACAATCTCCGAGGTCTGCAAGTCACTCAGGGTGCCCTGGTCACCGCAGGTTCCGAAGTACTTCTTGCCCTGAGCAGTGAAGGCAGCGTTGATGCTGTCAGAGGCAGAGCCAGTGGAGCTTCCAGTCTCTGAAGGAGCACCACCGGCAGCAACCGACGAAGATGCAGCAACCGCAGAAGATGCCGCGACAGGGGCAGAGCCTATTGTTCCATCGTTAGTTTAACCAGAACATGAGATACCATATTATCACGCAGACGATGACTTACTTGCAGTCGGGGCAGCAAAGCCAGAAGACGAGTTAGCAGCCGCGAAGTTGGATCCGACGCTTGAACTAGGGGCGGCCGTCGGGGCAGCACTCTCACCAACGGTCACATAGACAGCCGAGCAGCTCTTGTTGCTGGAAGCGGTTGGCTGGGAGCTCACAGGGGCAGTGCCCATAGCAGATGAGCTGGAAGCCGGAGCAGAGAAGCTAGGTCCTGAAGAGCTGGCTACAGCAGCTTGGGTCGAGGCAGATGCAGAGTTCTCGTATTCACCGAGCTGGAACCACATCATGTCTTGCGTTCTGCTGGCACATTAGCCGACTGGATCAAGCGAGAGAGAAAAGTTGCAGATGCTTACCCGTTGATTGGGACAGTGTGCCCGACATTGATAGCATAGATACCCTGAACCTTACCAAGAGGGTTCTCGGAGTCAACGCCCCAGATCTGGGTAGTGTAGCCACTCTCTGGGAACTGGTCCTTAGTCTCCTCAGGCTGGGTGTAGTCGAAACCGAAAACGCCAGTCCACTGCTTGACTGTCTCATTGTAGTTCTCCGGGGCCAGAGTGGTGTCTGCAGAGCCGTGGTAGACCTGGAAACGCGGCCTGGCGCCATCATATCCAGAGTACATTCCATCGACCACGCCGGCCCAGTATTCTGGCGAAGCGTCGATGTTGCCTTGAGAGCAGGTCGAGTTCCACCCGTTAACGGTGTCGGTCTCGAAGCAGCCTGCTGGGACACCAGAGTAGGCAGTCGCAGCGACGAAAAGCTCTGGGTAGGTAGCGGCCATGACGTTGGTCATCATTGCACCGGAGCTGGAACCAGTGACGAAAACCTTGCTGGCATCGCCGTTGTATTGATCCAGCGTGTATGCGACCATGTTGGCGATGGCATTGCTCTCACCGCCGCCGTTGTGGGTGAGAGTTGCCTCAGACGAGACATCGTGGCAGGTGCCCTCGTATGGCGACTCTGGGTAGACGACAATGAACCCATATTGATCAGCCAGCTGAGCATATGGGGAGCCAGTGTAGTAAGCTTGAGCAGTGCCACTGCAGTAGTCTGTATAATGTCAGCAAGTTTGCTAAAAGAGCATGGTTTGGATCAGACGAACGGATAGCTACAACGACTGGTGGACTCGAGGCGACGTTGTCCGGCACATAGATGTACCTATAAGAGGTCAGCTTTGAACGTCAACTCCCATCGCACTTGAAACCCACATCTTGGTGCCGGTGTTGGTCGAGTCGCCATAGTCCTGGACCTGAGTAAGGGAAGCACGCTTGGTGAGCGGAACAGATTGCACGCTGCCCAACAGCGCCAGCGCTGCTGAGACCACGGTGCTTGAGCGCATATTGAAAGAGTGAATGTGGCGCTTTGAAGGAAGAAAGAGCCAAGCAAGGAACAGCGAAGGGGAAAAGAAAGGATTGCTTGTCGAGAGGTCAATTAGACACTGGACCGGCGACTACGCATCCTCTTATAGGAAAGCAGCAGTCTCCCAATTGTCGCGTCTCCTCTAGCTTGGAACCCAACCTACCAAGAATGGCTGCATCGATTGTTGCTCAATGGACGGCATTTCCCACCATCATTATCATGAAACATGCAGAGGGAGGGGGATGTAATATATTGCAAGCAAGCATGGAGAGCCAAGAATGGGATGGCGAAAAGCTTGGCCTACACAAGTACCTCGAAGCCAGGAAGAGGCGCGCCAGCGATTGAGGATGGTGGAGCGTGTCAAGTGTCACATACGCCAGGCGCCTCGTGCTTTGAACATGGCCAGGAAGGAAGGTTCTCCGAAGAAAAGCGCTAGCCTTTGAATTGCGGCGAAGGGAGCGAGAGACAAGACGTTGTTCGGGCCATGCGCTCGTTGAATGTGAGACGACCGCCGACGAGCTTGTTCCATATTGGCAGAGAGGCCAAACTCTTTTCGCTTCTGCACGTCGCAACATAAGATGGGCGAAGACTTGCGGCACCGGTCAGAGACGAGCCATCGCTAAAGCTGCTAGCCAGGTCAGGAACGGTGGATAGCGTCAAGGTCCCATGCCACCTCCTAGCCCATCGTCTGAGATCGCAACATATGACTGATTTGAGGAGCAGCTCCGAATTGGCTCGAACAAGGTCCCGTATCGTGTTGTATTCAGCCTACAGTGTTGTGAAACGACTATAGGATTTTACCCGGTAAGCCGGACCGAATGGGTGAGAACTTCGCCGCTTCGGCTGGCAAAAGAAGCGAGGAAGAGAGGCCTTGGCAGTTCGAGGCAGTGGAAGGCGGAAGGCACTACATCTTTGTTTGACACGGCGGTGCCTAGGAGCAAGAGTTCCGTCATACATCCTCTCTTATTACATAACATATCTGTCTGACCATTGAACATATCTCTTACTGATTCCCAAGATATTCGCTATCTTTTAGCGCCCTTCTTCAGGCACCTATACCATAATAACAAGAAAAGAACACTTTCGTTCTGTTATCCACCCCTCCCTTGAACAAAACACACAAGAACGCCACGCTAAATCGCCATGCCAAATGCAAGCGCACCCTTGCCCTGCCCCAGCCTTGTGAACCATTCATTGCACGTTGCATAGCACATACATGCGGGGGTATCGCCCGTGCCACTCCGGGAAAAGGAAAAAAGTACGCCGTTATATCATGGTGTCTGTCCTGTATGACCTCTGTAAAGAGAAGTAAAAAGTATATATCCGAAGATTTGAAGGCGTGTGTATACGAGAGCTTTTGAAACCAAAATCAATACTGGCTGGTTCGCGACTCAAAGCTGGGACGTGGGTCGGGATTCGTGACACCAAGCGGTCGGCTGTAGTCGTTATTATCCTGAATAGATATCCGACTGCCGTTGTCGTGGTTGGCGAAAAGAGCGGAGGGGTTTAATCGTTGATCGTAGACCATGGGCCGGCTGTGTCGGCGCTGGCTGTCGTGGCTGCTTCCCAGAGGACTGACCGGGCTGATGCCGTCCCCTGATCCTCCGGCTCCGAACATCATCGAATGGCGGACGCTGTTATTGGCGGTGGTGTTGTAGAGCGGCTCGTCATATTCTTTCTCAGTGACGCGTGAGAGGAGACCAGTCTTGCTCAATATGCTAACGTTGCGCTTCATCTTGCTCATGCCGCTGGGGTTTTCGCCACCAGTTGCCGCATTGTCTTGCTTCTTTCGTCGCCAGAGGAGGAAGGCGCCCAGCACAATCGCAGCAACACCAAGCAAAGAACCAACAACGGCGCCGGCTATCGCTCCATCAGAGAGTCCTTTTTGTACAGATTGGGTGTCTGCTTGCGCGCCAGCGCCCGGAGTGACCATAGGCGTGGTTGTCACGGTCTCAGTCACTCTGGCGCCTGACAGGGTGACCACTCGAACACTGGTCATCGGCGATGGGATAGGTGTTGGTGTGATGGAGCTGCTTGACTCCGTAGTGGCAACCGGTCCAGGTGCAATGTGATAAGTGTCGGTACTGGTTAAGCTCAGCTCGCTGGAGCTCGAAGAGGTTGTGGATGTCGTAGACGAGGTAGTAGGGGGGATGTAAGAGGTCGACGATGTCTAATTTCAGCCACTGTCAGCAGCTGCCTTTCTACTGCCAGTGTGGGTTGAAGCGCATTTCCAATAAAGCATTGACGGAGAAGAATGCGAGAACAAGCATTTTCTTGCCTGGAATTCGACATGGCGCAGCGTTCTGAGGAAGGGCTTGACTCACGCTGCTCGTCGTCTCTGGGGGAGTATAGCTAGTAGAGGTGGTAGACGTAATGGAGCTGGTGGAGCTAGTCGTTGGTGGCTGCGAAGAGCTGGTTGTCTCTGGTGTAGGAGTCGCTGTGGATGACTGTGCCACGAAGGATGTTAACTCAGACGTCCGAGAAGACTCAGTACTCGGTTCCTGAGTGGACGTGCTCACGCTCGTGACCACAGCTATTGAGGTGGATGTGACGGTTGAGACGGGCGAAGCCTCAGAAGAAGAAGTGAAGCTATCACTACTTGAGGTGAAAGGGTCCAGAGACGAGCTCACGATGGTGCTTGTGGAGGGGCTCGAAGAAGTACTAACCAGCTCGGTAGACGTGGAAGCAGACGTGCTGCTTGCTTCCGAACTTGAACCCGCTCCTGCTGTGCCCGATGGCTCATTGCCGGAGATGGGAAGATAGCCATACAAGCCTTTGTCCTCGTTTCCACATTTGTTGGCGGGATATCCGGGACAGTCTTGATTGCAGTCTCCTACGCTCTGCTGGTTGGCGGGGATATAGTTGGAGCACCAGCAGTCTTGCCACTGGACGATGGCAAAGGCGTAGTCGCTGCACTCTTTCGTACACGATCCATAGGAGTTGTAAATGTCGTTGACTGCAGCGTGTCAGACATTCGAAAGGCTAGGTCATCAGCTCGAGTCAAAGCGTACCTTTGTTGTAGTCCGAGCCAGTGTTTTCGCTGGAGCAGTAATTCAAGGACTGGCCAGCGACACCGGATGCGATCGAGGCGAGTCCGAAGAACGCCCTTCGGAAGGACAAGGGCGCGCTGGACTTCATGATGGTAGATGATATTACGATGATCAAGGCCTTTCGGTACTAAAAAGCCCTCCAGCCTCAACAAAAGTTGTCATGCACGAGGTGTCTGCAGTCCTCGATGGGGTCGGCCTTGGCAGAGCTGGGGCAGCAAATCTCGGATACGCGATGATCTACGAAGCGAGCGTCGCATTCACCAGCTCGTGTTGGTGACTTTTGGCGAAATCCTTCAGTGTTTGTAGCCTCTTCTTCTCAATCCCCTTGGCCGGCAAGAGTGATGGTGGTGGTTATGATGATGATGACGATGATGGTGGACAGGAAAGCAGGTATTCGGGCGATGCAAAGCTCAAGTCGGCTGGCGCACAAGGTCGAGTTCGAAGTTCCGCCGGATCGGTACGAGCAAGTCCGTCTGCACGTCACTGTTTCAGGTAGAGCGAGGCGGTCGCAGGCGATATCGATGGTGTGAGAGTGGGAGTGTGAGGTTGACAGGTCAATGAAAGTAGTGATTCGAACGAGTGAGTAAGTAGCAGAGGCAGGCAGGCACGTTAGGATGGTCTGAATGGCAGATTTGCGTTGAGATGCGCGAGTGAAGGGCGAAGGAACAGGAACGAATGCCCTCTCCGCATCCTTTCGGATCAATGCCTCTTAGAGTTCGGCGCGGTCCAGGTACCATTTGTAACGGTTTGCGCTAGCACCACCAAGTGCTGATTGTGATCTCCGCCGCTCCCGCATTATTCAAACCCGATCTGCCAACTTGGTCGAGGGGCTCGCAAGTCTTCAACACGGACGGTTCAACAACCAGATAATGAATTACATCGGTCTCAAAACTGTACCACTACTGATGATGCATTCGATGGCGCTTCAATGATGGTTGAAGGGAAAGAAAATGTATAAAATAAAAAAATTCACGATCTTCTCTCTAGTGTAGACGCCTTTCCCGTCCTCCTACCGATCATGACGTGAGCACCTCATTTCCGACCAACGTCTTGACGCCACGAAAACCCCATGCTGCCCAATCTGTGACGATGAGTTGGAAGCTTCCAAGCCTAGGTGAGATCTCACATGCAACCAGCCAGTACAGGTTGGGGAGTGTTTCTAGACAGCTTCATGTCCAACGATACCCAGGAAGAGAGGGCGCTGTCCTACAACTGGAGCATCAAGGTTCGAAAGCTCCTGAAGAAAGCAAGCTTTCGGTACCGCTCCACCACTAATTTCGCGACAGAAAAGTTACCTCTAGCTCTACCTAGGTCAAGGTCGACATGTACCTCCTTTCCTTTCCCGACCATTCGGCACGACCAGATTGATCAGTCTTAATGACCAGCGTAGAGGGTCGCACGAGCCTGGTCTGGAAGCGGTTGGAAGTAAGCAGGACTTATATCAGCAGCATCCTCCATCATAGAACACAGGCGCGGTTGCAACAGAAATCGAACGTCCGAATTTCCAGTCGGTCCTTCGCCCGTCTGCGGAGATTGATTTTACTGTGGGAAACCCCTCCAAAATCTACCGAAACCTTAGGGCGGGTGGTATTATTTATTCGATGGCCTTAATCGGGCGGCCGGTATGCATAACAGGACCACGATGCGTTTTAATTGTCCCATGGTCTTGAAACATGGAAGCCCAGATTGTCCTTGATATTCGTCTCGAATTTCATCTGCTCTCGTCGCAAGCTCGTCTCGTGACATCTGCTGCTGGTTCTCTAATGTCGTTCGATCCATGGGCTCGGGAGAGGGCACCTCGTAGATTTTGGTGAGCTTGAGATAGCTCCGCATTAGCAGCTCGATAGCCCAAACTTACCCATTTCCTGTTCCTGAATTCTACAATCACTACATGGTGTGAAGTCAAGCAGTGATTAATTATCATTCCACGTTGGGTGTTGTAACATGTGATTTCGAAGTGCATTCATGTTGCTTCACCTTTGCAGCGTCTCCTACAGCTTTCTTTTTGCCGCCAAATTCCATACGCGATACCGTCCCCACGAACAGCAGCTGCGGAGCTTCCAGAGTCAAGAGCACTTTTTATTATACGCACAGAGCTTCCTCTCCTCAGAACGGTCTACCTTTGCAAGCAAACCTAGATAGAGGAGAACAATACAATCCAGACTCGTTGTGGGCATCTTCTGACTAGCAATACTGCTTTATATCTATAAATTCCTCCAGCTCCTTTGCCTTTCTGTGCTAACGTATGACACATCCGGCGTAGCAATACTTCCTCTGTAGCAATAGGATGCTCTCGATTTTGGCATTTCATATAGGAAGTTTAGACTGTAGTATGTGTGCAAGAGGTCCGACAAACTCCACCAACAAGGCCAATTCGTCTTCTGACGGGGATGTTGAGCCCGCCCTTCCTGCCCAATCTTGATTTCCTAAGTGGGTACCTTCATGGTTTCGGCCAACTTCACGAGGGGAGCAGCTCACTGGCGAGCAACCGCTGAGACCTGGCACACGACTATAGAATCCAAGCTTATCTTCTGTATACCTCGGAAACGAGAAGACAGCAGCGTGGCAGCAATGTCCCAACTGACCACTGATAACATATACGAGTTGCAATTAACACAGTTCTATCGCAGTGCACGAGCAACATATTCGAATGTACACATCAACAGAACCTCTACAGAGCATTGTTGCACAGCACATCACGGGTAGTCTGAGAGGACAAACTCAATCGAAGGAGCCGCAGCAAGCGGCGACATGTAACATCACATGGTAACCAGGAGACGGGGTGTACACAGCAGGGCGTAAACCTCGTTTCGGTTATTTGGTAGGCCGCAGTAGCGGATGGGCTTCCGTGTTACTGAGATTGAGTTAGCAAGGGCTTTCCTTAAGGCCGATTTCCATAGAAATCACAGGTGATGACGGAATCCTTACAGCACATAATCATCCAAGCTGACCAAGTCCGGCTCGCTAAAGATCAAGTAGAAATACTTGAGCGTCTCAGCCGTCCAGAAGCTCTCCATACTATCGATCATGGTCGAGTTCGGCTCCCTGACGTCCTTGATGCCCGCGTATGCGATATTGGTCCGCGTCGCGGCAGTGATGGATTGGAACATGTTCCAAGCTTTGTCCTGGTAATAGGGATCGCCGGTGATGCGGTAGAGGATGAAGACGGATTCGATCGCCTCCGGACGGAGCATGTATCGACTGTCGGAAATGCGCGTGAAGCTCGGGGGGAGTTTGGAGGTCTCGATGATGCTCATGGCGTTGGTCATGACTTGCTGAGGGACGTCTGCGGATGCGCCTTTAGGCGGATTGGGTGCAGCGATGGCATGATACCACTTTTCCTGAGACCAAGTACAGTCGTCCTCTTCGTCTTCCTTACAAGACACTGCTTGGAAAATTTCAGGCATGATGCCCGACGGCGTGCTTTCGTAGGCCCAGATGCAACCTTCCACGAGTTGACGAGCGGTGTCCAATTCGTCTGGTGTATCAAAGGCCTTCGCAGCAAGTGCTACCATGCCACCGGCGTAGCATGAGAGATGCTGAGCTTCCGGAGTAAATCTGAAACGTGTCGGTGTCTTACGTTTTGTCCCGGGGATAAGCAGAGATTTATTGTCGGCGTTGAGCGGTCTGAAGAATATGTGTTCTTTCATAGCCTTGAGCGATTGGGTGTACATGTCTCGATACTGCTGACCTCGGCCGCCAAGCATCAGGAATTCTTTCGGGAGATATTCGTACAGCGAATCTACCATGCCTCCGATGGAAAACGTTGTCTCTTTCGTGAAGTCAATTTCTCTCGTGTCGACCTGCATGGGCCAGAGTCCCGGAATTTTCGTTTGGTTTTGCTGCTCTTCAAAGACATGCATGATACGGACAATGGCATCATACCATTTGGGGTCTCCTGTAAGCTGAGAGAGTCGCGTGAACTCCATCGTCAATGAGCCGACTTCAGCCACAATGGAGGACCGCGAGGCCTTTTGCGGCTCGCCCAGCATGGCATTCTTCCATCTCCAGCGCGTGATTGGCATCCGGTTTGGCGTATCTAGTGCGTGATACAGCATCTCGCCCAACTCTACCGCTTTCTCCAGTAAAACAGGGTACGCATGCCCACTTACATCAAATGCGCTTAAGAATCCACCTGCATATCGTATGGTAGTTTCAAACACATTCAGCTCTTCCAGGACGGTCGTTGTGAAATCGATCCTTTTGAGCTCCGACACAGCGAGTTTGAACTCCTCCTCTAATCCCATGATCCAGAGAGTATCCAACGAATCAACCAACGTGGCTCCCCAGCCTCCAAAGTTGCCCTGCGGCACGCCGGATATTGGTGCGACCTCATCTTGTGTCCAAGCATACTTCTTGTACCCTTGCCAGCTGTGCAAAAAAGCATCCTTCACAGCTGCCTGTCTACTTTGCCGTTCCGTCTCCTCTTCATCAGTCCGGGCAGCGAACTCATGTTGAATCTTTGGTATATCTACCAGCGGTCCAGACGGTAATGAGGTGAAATTGGAGACGGGATGCTGCTGCCGGAGGTTCTTCCATTTGAACTTGCGTCCGAGGAATCCAGGATTTCGAAGCTTGTGTAATCGCAGGTCCTGGCCCTTTAGGTGCTGGTGCGGATGATGGCGCGGTGTCGGATGGAGATCAAGAAATGCTCCCAATTGCAATAGCATGAAAAGAATGGCAGCGGCTAGGACTGTGTAGAATGTCCATCGCCGCAGAATAGGAAGCATTATGAAACGCAAAGTGACAACGCAGAAAGGGTATCTTAAAACAATGCAAAAAAGAAATGTAACATACAGTAGCAACTAATATTCGAGAGGCAACATGAGAAAAGCCAGCATTAAGGAAAAGAGGGAATTAATGCTTACGCGACTCCTATATCGTATTTGGATCATCCTTTCAGCTCCTGAGCTGTGGGAGGCGTGAAGTGCAGCTGCGCGATTCGTTCTTGGCAGACGCGGGCGGAGGGCGAAAGCATAAAGCCCACTAGACTGCATCCCTGATCGACGCGGTGGAGTGCGTGTGCTGCTGATCGCCCATAAGGACTCGTCTGATATAGCCAGGATGCCATTGTAGATACAATCAAAGGGAGAGAGTATCATGTCGATGAAGGAAGAGGAGGAGAAGAAGACGAGCGTGAAACGCGGAAGAGTTGAAACGATGCACATGCACACGCACTTCGTCGTGTCACCTGCACGTCTTGCTCGGCATCACCCGCTTCACAGAACGCCCCGGCTCCTGGAGAGCTTAGCGTGTCGCGTGGCAACGTGACCTCAGCTTTGTCTCCAGTCTCCGCGAGAAAACTCCCAACTCCATTGTAGCACACATATACGTCGTACCTTTGTCGGAATGTGGACTAGCGATTCGCGATGACATTGCCGTCTATTCAATTTCCCTAGAAATTTTCTTTCCTTCGCGACTGTGCCTCTGAATCCGATTTTCTTTCGCCATGGCTGAACAGTATCCAACGCTGCTGCAAAGCGCGGTAGCTGCCACGTCGCTGAAGGTCTTGCTCTGGCCTGCATAGTAAGCACTCTCATCCCATGTTGCTACACCCCTACAAAGCATGCTCATATTGTAGAAGCAGGTCTACGGACTTTGAAGTCCACCGCAATTGGCTGGCCATCACTCACTCCTTACCGCTAAGGGAATGGTACTACGAGAAGACCTCCGAGTGGACACTGGACTATCCGCCATTCTTTGCGTACTTCGAATGGCTACTCTCGCAAGCGGCGCAGTATTTTGACAGAGGCATGCTCCAGGTTAGCAACCTCGGATATGATAGCTGGCAGACGGTCCAATTCCAGCGGGCAACGGTCATTCTCACTGAGCTGGTGCTCGTCTTCGCTCTGCACCAATTCATCAAGTCGACGCCACTTGGAGCCAAGAAGCAAGCGCACGCTTCGGCGCTATCGATTTTGCTGTCGCCGGGCCTTCTCATCATCGACCATATCCACTTCCAGTACAATGGGTTCTTGTACGGCATCCTCATCCTGTCCATTGTCCAAGCCCGCCGTTCGTCTGGCTTATTGATGAGCGGCATATTGTTCGCCGCTCTACTTTGTCTCAAGCACATCTACCTTTACTTGGCTCCCGCGTACTTTGTCTATCTGCTTCGGGCATACTGCCTCGGACCGCGATCGATTTTCAACATTAAGTTTGCAAACTGTGTCAAACTCGGGCTCGGGATCGCTAGCGTTGCTATCCTTGCATTCGGACCTTTTCTCTACTACGAACAGATGCCACAGCTGCTGAGCAGATTGTTTCCCTTCTCAAGAGGTCTCTGTCATGCGTATTGGGCTCCCAATGTATGGGCCATGTACTCATTTACAGACCGGGTGCTGATCTATGGTAAGATAGCAACTTGTATACAGGCACGAGCCTGCGCAAAAGACTGACGAGATTGCAGCTGCGCCTTATCTAAAGTTGCCGGTAAACGCTGATGCGGTCCATAGCGTTACACGAGGCCTAGTAGGAGACACCGCGTTTGCAGTGCTGCCGGACATCAGTCCGCGCATGACTTTCATTCTGACCTTAGCGGCGCAAATTGTAAAGTCTCCCGACATCAATTCTGTCTCGTTCTTTGCTAATGTTGCTTAGCCGGCTCTCGCTAAACTTTTCTTCGCCGCCACTTGGGACAACTTTGTCGGTACAATCAATCTGTGTGCATACGCCTCCTTTCTGTTCGGCTGGCACGTCCACGAGAAAGCGATACTGCTCGTCATCATCCCGTTCAGCTTGCTCGCTCTGAAAGATCGACGATATCTTGGTGCATTTCGACCTCTAGCCGTGAGTGGTCACGTGAGCCTGTTTCCGCTCCTCTTTACAGCAGTGGAGTTCCCGATCAAAGTTGTGTACACTATTCTATGGCTGGTAGCGTTCTTGCTAGCATTCGATCGATTGGCGCCTGCGTAAGTTCAAGCAGACGATTGATATGAGGTTCGTACTGACAGATTGGTAGGTCCGAGAAGCCTCGAGTCTTCCTCCTGGACCGCTTCTCACTATTGTATATCGCAGTGGCCATTCCGCTGATCGCATACTGCTCGCTGTTTCATCAAATGATCTTCGGAGCGAGATTGGAGTTCTTGCCACTCATGTTCATCAGCTCCTACTCTGCGATTGGTGTGGTGGGCAGCTGGGTGGGGTTTTTGGTGGTCTTCTTTACATCGTGAGGGGTGGTTGGGTCATGTGATGGCTTATAGAGAATACTCAGCGCCTCATAAAGCATCTTATACCTATATTCTTTCCTCCCAACCTTGGCATGCAGACAAACAGTGCGTGTTGCGATCCATTTTCTAAACTAATGCGATGTGTGGCACCGTCTGAAGGGATGCAGTCCATGTGATGATTCTAAATCACCTCAATAAGGCCCAAATGGACACTAATCAACGATGCGCTCGTCAATGCACATGATCTGCAAATTTGACGCCACGCAGGAGATGCAGCAGCACTCCCGAGGAGACTCTGAGGGTGTGAAGGAATGGGATTTTGCGACATGAGACTCGATTCCTAATGATCTATTTTGATGAGGTGCTCTTCCATGTACTGTGTGGATAGTCTCCGATTGTACTGAATGAACGCTTTCGAATGAATGCAAATACCCCCGAATGCGCATGCAGCATCGATGTACAAGCGGACATGGTGGAAGCGTAATAGGGAGCGCGGAAGTCGAGGACGATGGGCGCGCCGGGCTGATGAGCTAAAAAGACGAGCCGAATCGCTAGCGCGACAGTGACGCTCTTCCCGCGCACCGAAACGCCTGCGAAGTGCGAAGCCGAAGCTTGAGCCTTGCACCCATTTGCTCGCCCGGTGGCCCCCCACAAGTCTCTTGGAATGGCCTGTCAAGCTTTGCCCTCCCTCCCTTCACCCACTACACGTTGGCTTCTTACACCATCACCATCCTCACCACCATCCTCTCCGCCAGCGCCTCCACCGCCCCCACCTCCATCAGACACGCCGCGCCTGCATCGACGCCATGGCCTATTAACCGCCGCGCACGCGTTTGAACTGCCTGCGCTCCCGGATCGTCACCACGACCCAGGCTAGCCTCGACTTGTCCCCCCGGCGCGCCGCGCGACCGCTCCTTCCACGCACGCGATTGCTGCCTCGCGGGCTTCTGACATTACTTACCATCCGACGCGATTTCGCCTCCCTCCACCGATAGCACCTTCCTTCTGAAGCCGGCACCCGCTGGACCACCCCGATTGAGACGCTCCTTCTGATCCAGCCTTGGCTGGTCTAACTCGACGCGAACATGGTCCTCTACAAGCGGAAACCCATTCTCATCCATCCTCCGCCGAAGCTCCCCGACAATGCGGAAGTCTATGTCATGCGCGGCACCAACGAAGTCTTCCAAGACTACGAGGATTATCTGAGGAGGTTAGACTACCTGAGGCAGAAAAAGTTCGTCGACGCGGTCAACGGCAAATCAGGCATGACCTTCTTCGACGCCCTCATATCTGAGAACAAGAGCTCGGATGCCATCGAAAACGTCTTCCCGGATGTGCTCAAGGATCCCATTCTTCGCAAGGTGCAGTTCTCGACCATCTCACGGATCGATGACTTGGGTACGTCGATCGATGGCAGTCTGGTCCATTAAGTCCTTTCAACGCTAACCCTTCTCAGTCAGCTCGGTCTTCGATGAGTTCAAGAAAGATTTCTTCCCTGGCGAGGAGGTGCTTGTTGTCTTTGACGACGGTGAGCAGATGGAAGGCGTCATACGCGAGAAGGCAAAGTTTCCCATGATACGAGGCCCCGATGGTGCTGTTAGTCGCGACTTCCTATTGTCTGACGGGTTCGTGGACATTCTTTTGCTGACCGCGACCAGGTGCAACGTGCCGCGTTCTCCCGATATTTCGTTCGAACCAACAATACTGCCGGCGAAGAAGCACTGGTGGACGACATCCATATCCGTCGCGACAAGAAGATGTTTACCAAGCAGAATCTCCGTTCGTTTCTGAAGAACTCGCTCCAGCGCGAGGCATGGATTGGCGCCCCCTGGTTGGTCAAGGAGCATCTCGCCATTCAGTATCGGCTGCCTATGGAAATACCCAGTCACTTGCTGCAAGACGCCAAGCTACTTGCCAATAAAGTACATAAGACCTCATCCATGCGACCCTCAGAGAACGTCGGGTCTGCAAGCCCCCTGATCTCGGCTAACGATTTGCAGCAGCAAATGCTTCAGATGAAGCCACCAAAAGGTCGCCGTTCAAATAAATCTGACGAACTCGTGAGGCAGCAGCAGGAGCTTGTCCGCATGCAACAAATGCAACAACAAGTAAGTCTATTTCTTGTCTGGCACCCCCTCTTCTTACTAAGACTTTTCTTCAGCATCCTGGCGCACCTCCCCACCAGCTGGCCCAGATGGCTCAGCAATACAACCATTCCTTGGCTTCTCATCCCAAACCGCCACCTCCACCGCCGATCCGATATCCTATTGAGGACCTCGATGTCGCGCCTAAGCGTGACGGGCATGCTCGCCCTCAACTCAAATTCCAGACGGACGAGCAGAAGGAATACGTCCTCACCAATCGTCAAATCTCCTTCGAAAACATCACCATGGAGTCCCAAGGCATGTTGCTTGAAGTCTGGAACACGCTCAACGTACAATGCGAAGTTTACTACCTGGACAGCTTCACCTTTGATGATTTTGTTGATGCTATGCAATACAAATCTTCAGATCCGCCGTGTCAGCTGTTGGAGGAAGTCTATTGTGCGGTGCTCAATATGCTCGTGGACAAGAATGGAAAGCTTCAAGTCAAGGGCGGAATGGTCGAGTTGGCTGCTGAGGTAAACGAGGAGTCCTCAGAAGCGCACGATGACAGCGAATACTCGACGCCTCAACCCGACGTCCCGGCTCGTTCGACACGAAGCAGGCTGAGTCATGTGGACCCAGCAGTCGAGAACCAGCGCACGCCGACAACGGTCCCTGCACATCGCGCTGCAGAAATGCTCGGCGAGCGCAGCTGGCGAACAAGGCTTGGGGCGAGGGAAATGGAAGATGGCGGCTGGCAACTCATCCTAGTGGGTCTACTTCATCAGCTGTCTGCGAACCCAATGTTCAAGGCTCGCTGCGACAAGGTTCTGGCTGAACTCGCGCCTATGGAAATGCCAGCAACCAAGGATACCGCTTGGGAACAGTTCACCCAGCTCGACGTCAACTTACGGATCTCTGCACTGCAAATGATTACCATCCTCTCGCTAAGCACGCCAGCTTTAAAGGAATTCCTGGAGCACTGTAGTGATGACATGACGGATGTGAGGAAGCGAAAGATTGAACACCAACGCGAGAAGAAAGCTGCAATGGAGGAGTTGCAGAACAAAGACCGCGAGCGCAAGATTCTGTTGCCAGAGAACATGCCTGCTTCACCCAGCGCTGAGCAAATGGACGTCGACCAGACACCAGCAGAGGGTGACGATACCCTCGAGACCAATGAAGCGGGCAGCTCAGATGCGGAGGACGAAGCACCATCGGCCAGTCGGTCGTTGCGACGCGGCAGTGATCGCAAGCGCAAACGAGAAGAGGAGGCAGCGAAGCGGGAAGAGGAGCGAGCTAAGAAAGCCGAAGCAGCGAAGTTACAGAGCAAGCAGTCGAAGGAATTCAAGAAACTATTGAATGAGATTGAAGGTCTGAAGAAAAAGATTGTGGATGCGGAGGCCAAAATTGAGGAATGCGATGCGGATTTGCGCGAGGCTAACGTCCAGCGAACCAAGGTGCTTGGGAAAGATCGGTATTGCAACCGTTACTACTGGTTCGAGCGTAATGGCATGCCTTTCGCCGGTCTACCGCGCTCCAGTACCGCCAGCTCTGGATACGCAAATGGTAGGCTCTGGGTGCAGGGTCCGGACCAGATGGAAGTGGAGGGTTTCATTGACCGCACACCCGAGGAACAAAAAGAGTACCGTACGCGTTTCAACATGACCGTGCCGGAGCGTCGCAAGCGTGAGGAAGGCGATACGAGTCTGCTGGATGCCAACGAATGGGGCTACATCGACGACGCTGACCGACTGGACAACCTGATCGGCTGGTTAGACGACCGAGGCGAGCGGGAGAAGAAACTCCGCAAGGAGCTGTGCGAATGGCGCGATACTATCAAGGAATACATGGACGCGTACAAGAGCTTCTTCAGCCAGGAAGAGGCGAAGAAGCTGGAGGCGGCGGAGGACAAAGAGGTCAGGATGAACACGCGCGGGAAGGCTCATGAAGACCAGACGGCGTCTCAGGAGAGGTGTTTGAGATGGCATAATACCATGGTAGTTGATGAGTTGGGCTTCTTGCACTCCCGTCCGCGGAAACCGGCGCCGAAGAAGAAGGCGGCCCCGCCCAAGGGCGTCGCGCAGACTGTCGGTAGAGGTGCTGGGAAGCCATCGACACGGCAGGGTGGGAGATCATGATCCTCTCTCTCCTTCGTGTCTGCTGGGTAATGCCAGATTGTTGTTTTGTTACTTTTTGCGAAAAAGGGGAAATGATATGGGCATAGCGAGGCGAATGGTGTTTTTTTTAATATATTAGAGCGGGAAAGGACTTTGCTGCTGGAAGGAGGGTTAAAGCTGCGCCGCCAGCTGGGATGATAAACTTCTGTAAGGGTCTGGGCATGTAAGGCTTTTGGAGGCGTGTAGCTTTAGAGAGACATATCCTCATCATCCCTCTGTGGAAAGTTTTCTTGAGACCTTAAGCTTTTGTCGGGATCGTTATATTTCCTTTTTGCGAAGATGTAGTGGCGTATCCGAACGTTTAGTTGCTCATTAATACGTCGTCTACGAGCGGGCGAGTGGTGGCAGGGGTCATCTCAACTGTTGAGGTTCGAGACTGCAAATGATCTTTGGATCGACCAGTCAACCGATCCGGGTTTAAACGCCATCAACCTGAAAACGAATGTCGAGCAAGTCTGCACATGTACTAGGGCTAAAGCTCTCTAAACTTCGTCGAGTCCAACCAAACTAAAGCTTGGTGGTAAAACAGGGGTATCATAATGAACAGCACAAATCCTTCCGAAAACGCCCTCCCGCCATCAATGTCCCCATCCCTCGTCAACAGTCATAAAGAAGCACGATCAAGAAGCAGCAACAGAGGGCTTCCGACTGCCCGTCGCGGCAGCAGGTGCCATCATACTGCGCGCTCCGGGGACAGCGCTGCCTCCCTTCCGCGGATGCACGACGCCATCTGCGTCGACAATCGGCCCTTGAGGCACCGCAGTCGCGGGTCCAAAGAAACCTGCACCGAACCCGTTGCTACTGCCGCCGCTACTGCCGAAGAAACCGCCTCCGTTGCCGGCACCACCGCCGCTGCTACCCGCAGATCGTGTCCCGCCTAGTGCCGAGCCCAGCATGGACTTGATGCGATTGTACTCGTATTTCTTCTTCAGGGGTACAGGCTGGGGTTGGAGCAGCGGTTTGCCGCCCCAGGTCCTGCTGATAGAAGCCATAACGGCATCCTTCTCCTCTTCGGAATCGACGGGTCCCGTCGCCATTTCGTCGTCCAGGTTCGCAGGCGCGTTGGCGTCAAAGGCGGCTTTTTGCAGTTTGGCCTGGTTCTTCCGCTGGTATTCCATGAGGAGTTTGTCGTAAGGGGCGCTGCGGCCGGGGACTGCGCGCTTCGCTCCCATGCTGTGGCTTTTGCACGTCAGACTACGCGCGCATTGGCCGCCTTGGGGGAGCTCGACTCCGCATTGTTTTTCTACGTCGACAGGTGCTTTGGTCTTGGGCGCTTTGGCCTTGTCGGCGTCTTTCTTCTTTTTCTTCTTGGGGAGGGACTCTTCGTTCTCGTCGACCGCCTTGCGCTTCTTGCTCGCTGTCAGTGCGCCCTTGCCTGCTGCGCCCGTGGTTTTCTTGGAGGCGCCTTCCTCCTCCTCATCGCTGTCGATGATGCCGCGTTCCTTCCTCGCCGCGGCGTCGCGGGCGTCCTTGGCTTCCTTCTTCTTGCGCTGCTTCTCCTGTTTCTTGTTGAGACAGCGCTCGATATGGGCCGGCATGGCATGCTTGAGCACAGGTCGCTTGCAGTGGTTGCATCGCAGCACGTTCGGCCGGTCGGACATCAGACGGCCGTTCGGGAAGGCTTTGGCGAGTGTGGACGGGATGGAGTTGATCGCGGGCGGCTGTCGGGCAGCATCTTTGCTGGGGCCTTGGAATGCGTCAGTCATTCGGTGCCTGCCTGTTGCGTTGCCCATCACCTGATCGCATCTCATACCTCCTTCCACAATCTTAGACTCCCAGCTGCCTGGGCGCTCCAGCACCGGGAGGTTCCCGCGCACATCCTCCTTTAGATTCGGCGTCGCATCTTCCCAGTCAGCGAATAGGCTTTCGAGAGCGATGCCACTGTCGTCGCGCTTGTTCGGCTTCGTTGGGGCGGCGGGCGCTGTGGAGTGAAGTAAGTGAGTGGTTGGATCGACGCAAGCTGGGTAGTAGGGTTGTCAGCGTACTCTTGCGGCTCGCCGCGCCGTTGGGTGCCATTTCCGAGGGTGACAGTGATCAAGATCAGACGTTGTTGTATCGCCTTGAGTCCTGTGGTCGGGATAGTGTAGAAAGAGTACCTCAGGCTGGAAGTTACAGTACCTAGGTATGGACCTGATGCATCTCGTTACTGCATCGACTGCACTCGCCGCTTGCGACGGCGAGAGCTCATGATAAGTCCGATCTTATGTCCGCCGGCGACGGGCCGGTCCAGTTCCCGTGGTGGACGCTCTCGACACTTCAGGTCCAAGCGAAGGCAAAACATTCGGACTCGCTCGTTGCATTATGGCTAGGAACTTCTACGGAAGCCCAGTATCCACCAGTAACTCCAGGAGGCGCGGAGTCTTTAATCGACACGATGCTTGCTCGTCATGATTGAACCGCTGATCCAACATGCCTTTCCTTGGCCCGACGATGGAAGGCAGGAACCAAACCTTCGAACACTTAAAGCCAATATGCGTATCCCTTAGCCAGGATGTGCTCACCCTCAACGGCCCTCGAGGAGATGTGTCCAAAATCACTCGGTCTGTCCAGGAACTCAAGACTGTCGTTGCGAAAGAAGCCCCGCACCTGGATCCCAAGCTAGGCGATTACATCTTCTTCCCGCTTTCCCAACTACTCAAACTCAGTCAGAAAGTTCCGCTGCGATGTCTAGAGCTCTGTCTCGAGTGCATCGCCATTGTGATCGAGCATGCCTGGGGTCAACATATCCAGACTCAACTAGCTGCGCAGATAGTCATTCTGTGCACGTTGATGGCAGAGAAGAAACCCAGGGGGTTTGCGTTCGGCGAGACTAGCGAAGAGCTCAAGACCGCTGCATTCCTCTGCCTCAAAAATATCTTCATTGCCGCTTCCGCATCAGCAGACTGTGTGACGTTCTTCAGGAGTGAAAGCAATTTCCCTCAGCTGGGTCAGACGATCAGTACTACCCTCGATGGGATCATTGATTCTGAAGCTGTACAAACGCAGGTTGCTGGTGCCAATTCTTTAAAGGCACTTGTGGAGAATGTAGCTGATCGTGAGATCTGTGCCAGCTTCCTGCCGGGAATTGTGTCCAAATTGACAAAGATTCTTACACCAAGTACGACGATGAGAAGAAATCACAAAGTCCTCACGGTCTGCTTGGATGTGCTCGGAGGTTTGCTGAAAAGCACCGTTGGTACAGAAGAACAAGTTGTCAGCAAGGGCATGACGTCCGACAACCAGAGTGGCAAAAGCAGCGTCATCGATACGAAATGGAGAGAGAACGCAGCAACGCAGTTGAAACCCGCACTGCAGTCGGTACTGAGGTTGAGTGAGCACAGTAGAGAAGACGTCAGAGAGTCGTTAGCTGGACTATGCCTCACACTACTGGAGCATTGCCGCACAACTCTGGCCAACTGCTCACAAATGGCGCTCGAGACTCTCTTTCAATTGAGCGCTGGGTCCACCTCTGATAATTTGCATACTACGACTATAAGCCTGGAGATGCTTCTCAAAGCTGACCCGCCCTTCGCCAATCTCCTGCAATCAACAATAAACGACTGGTTACAATCTCTACCTACGGTAATGCAAGGCTCGAATGAACATGCCAAAGTGCGCAAGATACAGCAAGTCAGTGCTGCCTACGGCCTCATCAGAGATGCCGGCCTAGAGACCAGTATGCTTGACAAGCGGATTGCCAGCGCCTTGAGAGATAGCGTAGTCATTACACTACAGTCGCCGAGTGTCAAGACGGAAGGAAAGAACTTTGTTTCATCTGTTCAGTCCTTGGATCTGAGTGTTCTGGACGGCGAAAGGACCAGCACTGAGTTCAGCAATGCACTGGTAGAACATCGGGGCCAGGAAGAAGTTTTCAGCTGCATTGAGGGATTTGCAAAGGTTGTCAGTAGTTCCGGCTCGTCGGCAGCTTTTGCAGGAGATCTTGCACGTTCCCTACGATATTCGAATGCTGAAATACAGGTTGCAGATTTCTGGCTGCTTCTTACTGCCACCCAGAATGCTCTTCAGCGCCAAGACGATATAAGCTCACTCCTGGATCTGGGTAGCGATGAGGGCAAAGCAGCCTACACGGACTGCTTGGAAGAATTGTACTCTCTCGCCCTCACGATTCTCAACTCTCCCTCTGATGAGGATAGTCCACCTGACGAGCGTTTGCAAAGCCTTGCCCTGCGTGCTCTTGCTCTACGCGCCCAAACGGCCGGGCCTGACTTTCGTTACGAGCTGATCGATGCACTCTACCCTGTCCTTCACACACTTGCTACCCCATCCACTGCGCTCCAAAGGGACAGCATGACTACGCTCAATATCTTCACGACGGCTTGCCGGTATGATTCTGTTCGGGACTTAATAGTGGAAAACGTTGACTACCTCACCAACGCCGTCTCGTTGAAGCTCAACGCCTTCGACCTGTCTCCTCAAGTACCAATGGTCATGGTCATGATGGTCCGGCTAGCCGGGTCAAGTGTCATTCCGTACATGGAAGATGTTGTGGAAAGTATCTTTGCGGTTTTGGAAGGATGGCATGGTTATAGTATGCTTGTGGAGGTTTTGTTTCGTGTGCTACGTGTAGTTGCAGAGGAGGGTGCAAGAGCGCCTCAGTTGGCTGCCATCGAAAACGGGGAGAAGAGTAAGGTCGAAGCTGTGATTAAAGAAAAATGGAGACCGACGAATATGGCAGAATTGGCATCGAGTCTCAGAGAGAAGACAGCTGAAGAGTCTCCAGAAAGGGAGCGACGAGAGAAGGCACCGCAGAGGCCATGGAAGGGGAATGAGGAGGTTGGTGGAGAGGCCGAGGAAAACGACAGCGAAGATGAACTGGATGCCGCAGGCCGATCAACTGATGACGCTGATTTGCCACCACCAGCACCGAAGACGTACGGTCTTCTTTTGAAGATAACAGAGCTTACGCAGCATTTCTTACCTGCTGCATCGCCATCTCTACGAACGTCCCTACTCTCGCTCATCCGAACATCCGTCCCGCCTATATCGAAGCACGAAAACTCATTCCTTCCCCTCATCAATACCCTTTGGCCAGAGATTGTTTCCAGACTGGACGATTCGGAGCCACAGGTGCAAGCGAGTGCGCTGGATATCATCGGCGTACTTTGCGAGCATGCCGGAGATTTTATGCGTACCAGAATCATGGAGCTCTGGCCCGGCCTGGCGGAGGTTTACCGCCGAACAGCGAGAGACATCGTGAGCAAATCTGGACCTGGCAAGGTGGACGCCCCAAAGAAAAGGTCGCCTGGCCGGGAGATCACTTCGGTCATTGCCAGCAAGTCTTCTTCCTCCGCTTTTGATCGAGCTCTTAGGACTATGTACGCCTCGCCGACCCATTACATCGACACGTCTACGCGCCTCGTCTGGGATGGTTTTGTCGAAGCTTTGACTATAGTGATTAAGCACGTGCCACTGTCGCCAGAGCTTTTCGATGATGCTCTGGAGATGCTGGCTCCTGTCCTGGACAGTCGACCGGACGTCCGGAAGGCGTTGGAAGCGGAGAACGCAGACGCCGTATGGCTACTCTTGATGAAAAGGGGGGGATTGAGTAGCCTTGAATGCCCTGAGATGCCCGAAGGTTTATCAAGCAAAGGAATTGTTTGGCCGGTCGTCGCTTGATGAAAAGTTACTGTCAGAACGGCGTGCGCGTCTGTTTCTTTCCTTTCGGCCTTCCATCCATCTGATCGCCGAGGTGATCACTAGACGCCTTGTGGCAGGCATGGGAGCGGAATGGTTGTACAGTCAAAATTTGACTTTCGCTTGCTTTTTAATAAGGTGAATATGTTCGCGACTAGGATCTGCGGCCTTCGTGTCACCATGCTTCAGTACGAAATCCCCAAAAGGTATACCCAGAGCCGCTTGCGAAGCACTGACAGACAGCAAATGAGATCAAGCGCGCTCTGTTTGTCGCAGAGAAAACACTGCATATGAACGCTGTTTGTTGCATAAGTCGTTCGGCCGAGGCAAACAATTGGCTGAGAGCGTTTGGTATGATCAAAAAAGATGATGGCAGAGGCCATAGTTCGGAAGATAAATACGATGAGTCCTTTCACGAATAGCGTCTCGTGCTGGGCAACTTGTCGGGCGCTGTGACATCTGAGCACATCACTGCAGCGACAATTTTTGCTCGCTCGTCCACTTTTCGGAGCAAGAAGTTTGGGGCCTGGAAGTCAGGAGAAGCGCATTCGATATCTTCGCCGACAGCTCGCCACAATTTATTTCTCGCGATCCGGTCTCGAAGGAGGAAGAGAGCGAAAGAATCCCGCGATGTGCTACCACAAGTACACGCACTACCAGTCCTGCGCTGCGCATGTGCCCATACACACGCACATCTGTCCCAAGAACATCATGCAAGACGCCACCCGGGTCATCTTCTGCGAAGATTACCGTACAGTTCAACTCAAGCTCCCGGATCCGTGTCCGTACTGCACGCCGCGAACGGCAGCTGCGAACGTGATGGCGACGGCGACGACGACAAGGAAGCAGGACTATCCGACTCCGCCGAAGACGTGACGTCGAGAACCGTTTGGGTCGGCATGAAAGGCGCTTCTGGGATGTTTGAACTGCGTGGGTCAAAGGCTTGAAGGGCATTTGATATTGTCAGGTCATCCCTAAAGGCTAGTGGCAGCACCATTCCAGCGGTTGTTTTTCAAGAGGGCATGGTCAAGGAACAACATGCACTTTCTTGGACTTCGTGTACATAATTTGAAGGTTATTTTGGAAGATTTCTGGATTAAGTTGGTGGCTAGGGGATCTTGTGGGAGATGATGAGACATGTACCAGGGTCTGCGCGTGGAGATGAAAGAGCGATTGGAGAAAAGGAGGAAGAGGTCGTTTGGTGGTTGTGCATTACAGTTGAGTAAGTAGCATTTGAAGATGTTCAATTGCTGAAAATCTTTCGCGTTTTCTGTGCCATGAGCAAATCCCTACTGGGCATTGCCTACTGTCCACATTCCCTAGAGTCCAATTCGAGCATGTTGGGTCTTCCTAGAAAATGGAGAGGTTGCTGGTAGACAGCATTCGCGTAGAAGAAGTTCATGTATTCAGGCTGATGTGTCCACGCGATACATGCGCGTCAGGGTTAAATTGAAATGGTGCATACAAATGGTGCATACAAATGGTGACATTGTTCGAGAGCGGAGGAGTTCATGTTATTGAATAGCCGATTCGCACTTCAGCCTAATGAAGCAGTCCATATCGAGATGCTAGAAGCCTCGGGAGCCAGAGACGGCAATGAGAGAGAAAGAGCGAGCGAGCGAGAGCATGTAGACTCATGTTGGGCATAATGCACAAGAAGGTTCGAGCACAAGGATGATGGCTATGGAGAGGCATGGATTTGAGACTTCGACCCGTTCTCTTGCCTGGCATGCGTGTCTGCTGCGTAAGGCATGCTGTACAGCCGCACTTGAGAGCAAGAGGACTTCCGGAATATGAGCAACAAAGCAACCTCACCCTGGCAACTCGGCTATGAGACTGAGCAGCTGCATGTGGTTGGAGGCACGGTTTCCCGGTGGCTCGTAAATTATCGGGTATCGTTAGCGAGGCGGGAGAACAACTCTGGAAGCTTCGGCAATGGTTTTTTGCCCGTTGGGCTTTCCTTGACCGCTCCTGTGTCCTCGCGCTCAGCCATGGCAATTTATCGACAAAATCGAGCTCCATTCCATTTCTTGGTAGCTTTCGTAATTTAACGGCTTCCTGTACCGGTCTGCCGGTGGCAGCGGTGAAGTTCATGAGCCGACATGCAGATCAATATCATCACACTACCTGAAACTGTGACGTCCCAGGGCACAAGGTGACTGATGAGGTGAATGTGTGTGAAGGCGGACTTAAGAGGGGATACAAGCGCCGGTACTGCTGTAAGGTTACATCTTGTGTAAATGGGGGTTTGAGGATCCCGTTGATCCCCCATGACTTGCCGGCAACTCGACCGCTCAAACTCAAAGTCCCGCAGAACGATCCCCAAAAGCCCAGAACGGATCAACCGGATGGCCGCCGACGACCGTCATTAGGTGAGTTGGGGAGGACCGAGCCATCCGAAGAAGACTCGAAGGGCGTATTTGCGCAGAAGCCTGCTGGCATGATTCAAGCGTTGCCTCCTGCAACGTCTCTCTCGTGCACACCCTCCCTGGGAGATGTCTCCTGTCCGATCAATTGCTTTCGACGAATGAAAGCCGTTCAAAGTCATGGATTTTGGCTTTTCCGCCAACCAAATCAGACCATTCTTGTCGCTTCATCTTCGCAGGCCTGGCTACCGTTGGCTTCCAACGACCTTGACTCGCCCTCACCACATGATGTTCTTCTACGTTGCTTTTAGTTGCAGGAGGATGTTGTGTCTCAGAAGTCACAGCGCGTCAATCTTGAGTGAGATGATCTACGTGCGACCGGTGACATGTTGTAAACTTTGCAAGGCTGGCAATGAACAAGCCATTGGAAGTGACCGATGACGATGATGAGAAAGAGTTCATGCGATACAGTAGGTGGTTCTTTTAGACACTTGAAATTTGCCGGGAAACAGACTTGCCTTGCGGCAGCATTATGTAACAAAGCGCATAGGCCGAGGCCATAACCACTGCTCTATCAATGGACTTGCCAACTGATACCATATCAAATGTCGTACCGCCGTTATATCGAGCTAGGAGTGTCAACCTCACACCGAGTCACTTGCGCCTTGGAACTCCAGCTCAAGCGGACAACACTTAAGAACAACTCTGCCCTTCGCAGCGAAGCAGTTTCAGAACTCTGATGCAAGAATTTATTGAGTTAAGATTTAAGACTAGCACCCGTCGTGCGATTGGGCATCATGAAACGTACAGTAGGTTGCGTAGATCGTGTTCGCGGCAGAACAATGTAGGCCACCTAGAAGGAAGTCTATCTCAAGTAGGTTCAGCTGCGGCTTGGCTTTCTACCTTGCGGGCCTTTGTCATCCGCGAGCTGAAGTCTGATAATGATATTACATAGGAGATAGCATGAACGTAACTATCTACTGATATACGGCATTGGCTATGTCGGATGGCCGGTCTACTCCGCATCAATAATGGCCAAGGAAACTCTTGAGCACCCATACTAGACAACTTGGGCATTTCGGTGGATGCGCAGATTGTCTGGGCATGTAGTCTTTCCCGGCGATGGTGAACTCTCAGTGTGGTGATGGCATCGCGCAGGTAGATATCATGTGCTCTTGCTGCAGGTGGTAGTTGTAAGAACAGCGAAGGAATAGGCCGAGGCGCATCAAGGGAAAGCAACGAGAATTCTCCGGTCCGCGTGTGCGAGCACTACCGCTTCGTGGTACCTGTGCACCTCCATCCATGCGGCATCGCACTTTCTCGCCAGCTGTAGCACTGTGTGGTGACGATCTATGTTATGCACGTTACTGCTCGTAGACTGCATGTCGTCTTTGTCCTGTAGGCCGGGGGGGTCAGGCAGCCTAGGACGGCCAACCCTGTTCCGTGTCCTGTCGGCAAAGAATGAGAAGACGGAGCGATGATGGCATCTCGGTCCCACCTGCACGTCCCACCTCCCGCGACCTCAGGCACCACGGGAGTAGCACCATTGCCATGTGCTGCCAAGGCGCTAGGAAGACGGGAGTCCCAACCCTAAAATCATCTAAGATCGGCACGCCCGCATTCCACCCTCATCTTGGGTTTAGTCTGCGACGCGGCACACGGCCGACGCTCGCGAGGAAATCCTGTATACCTGTACCTACCTTAGCCTTTGGCTCCTGTCTTAATTTGCGACATTATCATAACCGGTGGCTGCGCTTCATCAGTGTCAACCAGTCCCCTCGAGCCGTGATGAGATCCCTGACTGAGAAAGTGATCGGTAGAGGAGGTACTGTAGGATAGGTCCCGGTCCCTGGAAAGTACCATGTAGAGTACATAGTAGTACCGTACCTCATCCGTACCTACATAGTACTACATACTGTACAGTACGTACTACAGTATGTGTCTATCGTATGGTGACGCAATTTCGTCCTGATGTGCCTCGGGTCGCAGAGGCCAAGCGGCAGGCACCGCAATAATAAGATACTGCGGAATGATGAGACGGGTCGCATTTGCAGTCTGGTGAGTGGCGTGACTGATTCCATGTCACATCTACGCTCGAGCGGACAGTGCCAGGCCCCCTCTCTCGCCTCCATATGCATACGAGACATAACAACTGTGTGCCCCATGTATATGCATGCGTGTCTTATCGTGATAAACTCTAGTCCCTATACCCCTACCCGGATCATCATTCAGCGTCACGACATCGGAAGCAACCAGGAGAAGGCAAGCCATCGGCAGCCGCTTGCGACCCCTCCTGATCCCTCTACGGCCTCGTCGAAAGGAGGAGCGCACGGATGCCAACGCCTCATGTGGAGACCGAGTGTGCGAGACGACTGACTCTCTCCAGCCACCACAACCAACAGCAATCGACCGCGGCGGCGACGCTTGACGCGATGGGACGGCGGGCGCTGGTCATTTCCAGCTAGACCTCCGACAGAGACGGCCCAGGTCGCATGCGTTCCGCCGACATGGCGGCGCAGGCGGTGCAAGACATTCCCCCTCCCTGGACTACTCCCCCATCGATACCTGCCGCGCTTGCGCAGGCTGGCCAGGCTAAGTTGGCCCGAAGTCGCCTGGCGCTCGTGGTGGCTGCCGGCTGCAAGGCCCATCCGACAGCCCTGTACTGTACTGTACCCGCACGCTCCCTGCTATCCCCACATGACTGAACAGACTTTGTTCTACTTGTAGCGTCTGGACCCACTCCCGCCGCCGACCGAATAATGTCAGGGTAGGTCCTTGAAAGTACTTCGGGCTTCAACTCACTACTGCCACCCTAATTAGCCCTGGCGAAAGTGTCCGAGTGCACCAGAGTCTTGTCGCCGCTTTCCTCTCTTTCTTATGCATACTGATCCGCACCACACGCTGACCTCGCCGTTGTGGGATCGACAAACTGGACACGACAGGGCCCCAACCCAGGCGCAACGACACGCAGATGCTGTACTGCTGGGCTCCGACCACGAAGGAAGGGAGCAGAACCCCGTGATTTTCCAACCTGGGTCGCAGGCAAAAAGTACGCGAGACGGTTTCAGCCTGCTTGCGCCACGGTAACTGACGGACGCGTGCGTTGTCTTAGATCCGGTCAAGCAACATCCTCTGTCTCAACCACACTCGACAAGCCATCCATTGCGGCTAGGATCGTCGCTCCCCTCCTCAGCGGAGCAGCGCAAGCAACCACAGAGGAGCAATCACAAAAGGTTGTCTTCTCTGGCGCAACTCAAAGACCATCGCAACAGCATGTTCGCCGGGAAAGGTCGCGAATCCCGGCGGGAGCGCACGTTCATTGGAAGCGAATGTGCAGCATGCGAAGAGCCTCTCGAGCACACGCTGCGTGGAGAGCGCATACTCCAATTATCTTGCGGCCACGTCTCTCACGAGGCTTGTTTCTACGAATACATCAAGGAATTCGAGGCCCAAAGCTGTCCCAGTTGCAATGCGCCCCTCGGAGTTGACACCAGTAGAGGCGCTGGTATAGACTTTGAGAACCTAAACAAGCTTGTTCGCCAAGCGCAGACACCCGATCCTGGCGAGAGGTTCCGCGATACGGAAAGCACGGCATCAGCCTGGGAGACCGATACGGTTCGCCATAATGTCCAGACTCGGCAACGACAGCAGCAGCGGAACACGAGGGAGCATCTCCTGCCGGACCAGATGCGTGCTATGGAACGCCGTTTCGAACCGGCCTACAATACTGGCCATGGCAGGAACGAAAGTGCAGACACTGGTAAGGTGTCCACGAACGATTACGCGGAAACGCATCATACCGCAAGGCGACATGATTACGATGTCCAGTCGATGGAGACAAGTTTGAGTAGCCCACGACATATTGCAAAGAACCCCATACCGGCCCCAACTGTCACCGTCAGGAGCGAATTCCCCACCTTGAGCAAGTCCCGGCAACAACAGAGTTTGACCTGTTTGGTTACTGTGGAAGTTATAGATGGTAAATGGCAGCCTGATCCCGACGACCTGCGTAGTCCACGTTCCGCTCCTTCGGCGATACATGAGGAGACATACGAGCGTCCAAAGACGCACTCGCTGCGTAAACCTCAGCAACAGAGACAGGCACCCCATGAAGCCGAAAATACGCACGCGCTACAGCAGATCAAACAAGAGCTATACACTCGCGTGGACAATTGGCACGGTTTGGATTTCGAACGTTTCGGGAAGCTCTTACTGCATGGTATTGTCCGCGTTGGCAAAGATCGGCAAGCTTGGCAGGAATTGGAGTGTTATCTGTTCTCCGAAATGCTCATCTGCGTCAAAGAGAAGAAAAGTCCAACAAATGCTAGTCAGCAATGGGACGCAGACGAGGAGTCCAAACCCAAAAGTCGGTGTACCTTGAAAGGTTCAATACTCATCAAGCGACACTTGAAACAGGTCGAAACTGCAACAGGTGAGTGAACATAGGTCCGGACGCGACAGCGATAGTTACTAATGGATTCTCAGACGAAGGAATACTGACACTCAGCCTGTCTGTTGCCGAGCTCCCACAATTCCATCTTCAATTTAAACAGCACCATCATCTAGAGGTTTGGCGGCGAGCTCTGGTAAACCTCAACCGGGTTGATCAGACAGAGCCGCAATCTGGAGACTTAGAGCAAGACACTTCTGGAACTGACGAAGAAGACTACACAACTCAGGCGTCTGGGAACAATAGACGAGTGTCTTCTGTCCACTCTTCTTCGAACGGCGCCTCCCGATCTCATGCCACTGCGCCTACGGAGTACTCCAACTCGCGTGGCCCCCACGAAATTCGTTCGGGTATGCTTTCTTCGATCCATGTTCCGCTCGACATCTTGATCGTTGTCCCCGTCACTCCGTCCATGCAAGGCCTGAAGATGAACTTACTTCGGGACGCTCTGCGTTTCATGGTTTCAAATCTCGGCGAGAGGGACCGGATGGGACTTGTGACTTTTGGATCCGGGACCGGTAGCATGCCTTTGGTCGGTATGACGAACAAGTCATGGAGCGGCTGGGGAAAGGCTCTCGATTCCATCAGACCTACAGCGCAAAAAAGTATGCGAGCTGACGTGGTCGAGGGTGCCAACGTGGCCATGGACTTGCTCATGCAACGCAAGTCCGCTAACCCTCTCTCCACGATCTTGCTTATTAGCGACTCCGCTGCGTCCGACCAGGACAGTGTCGACTTTGTGGTTTCGCGCGCCGAGGCTGCGAAAGTTGCGATCCATACATTCGGGCTAGGTCTCACCCATAAGCCGGACACAATGGTCGAGCTTTCGACGCGGACCAAGGCCAGCTACACCTATGTCAGAGACTGGATGATGCTGCGTGAATGCATGGCAGGCTGTCTAGGTGCCATGCAAAGCACCTCGCACCAGAATGTTAGGTTGAAGCTGCGGCTCCCCGAAGGCTCGCCCGCGAAGTTTGTGAAGATCAGTGGCGCTCTCCAAATCACCAAGCGTGCAACAGGTCGCGATGCCGAAGCCATGCTCGGTGATTTACGCTTTGGTGACAAGCGAGACATCCTGGTCCAGCTGGCGATAGCACCTGATACTTCGACACCTGATCATGTGCCAACTGATCCATGGGAGGATGTCATTGCCGGCTTGGAGGCCCTCGGTGGGCCAATAGACTCCGATGACTCTCGCACTCTATCTGTCGAGGAACTGCCTTTGATCCAGGCTGATCTGAGTTGGGGTGACATACTACGTGAAGGCAACCTTGCACACCTGCCACGGCCATCATTGCTGGCGATCACCATGCTTCCTTCAGCAGCGAGGAAAGGCTCGCAGGGGCGACCAGCTTCTCCGCCAATTCCGCCACACCCCTCGATTGTTCAGCGCCGTATGGAATTACTCACGTCTGATATGCTATCACGAGCTCTGACACTTGTTGGCCGTGGGCAGAACGACAGAGCCAGCCACCTCCTCGCTGAGACACGTTCAATTCTCAAGGGGCTTGGCAAGGGCGGCCTACCACCTCTTCCACCACCACCAAGTGGCGGTCTACCGCCTACACCCAAGACTGGAGGCGATTCGCGCAATTCCCCTACTGACTCCGCCTACCCATCCGGAACAGAGAGTAGGAGAACGCCGTCGCCTCCTCGACCGGAACCACTTAATCCTTTTACGCCGGCTGCCGGCATCGACACAACCACGATGTCATCACTTGATGCCGAGCTCGAGGCGGCATTAGAGTGGATATCACATCCTGCCGTCTTCGGCCGCGACTCGCGCAAGTCTGTCTTGCAGGCCATCGGGGTCATCAGCTCTCAACGAGGCTTTACGTTCCGCTCAGCCTCTGAAGCGCTCTGGGCGGCTAGAATCCCCGGTGTGAAACGCCTAGCTGATTGCAGCCGCGAGTGGCGAGAGGCAGGTGACGAATCTCTTATGGAGGAGGCATGAATGTTACGTCTGCAAAATTGCCCGACAGCTATCACTACAGCACACATAACCTAACCCCTGATGATACCCCCCCCTTTGCTGCGTTTGGAAGGCAGCTGGCGAAAATCTTTTTGTATATGACTGTAACGACACCCACTGCACATCTGCGTCTATTTTTGTAATTGTGTACATAAGTACATACTGCTTCACAGCACTCAAGGAATGAAAAGAGATCTGAGATGGCCCTTCATGCAAATGCGCCATTACACTTGTCTTCTCCGTACCAAATCAAATCGAGTCGACCTGTCTATCTCGCGAAAGATTTCCATCATGCTTGACGGCCTTACGCATTCAGACTTCGATACGATAGATAACTTGCGACTAATATCGCAATCTTCACAGTGAGGACAAGTTGTAGCCAGCGGCGATCTTGCGCCTGTCGTCACTATTGCTGAGCCAGTCAATTAACATCGCCTTGACTTGCTCCATCTCTAGCGAGGCGACCGGATTTGGAAAACTCAGACCTAGCCACTTTCAACTGCAGTCATCGAATAGCGGTCTCGCTATTGCATGCTGCAGAGTCTAGACAAGCCCGACCGCAAAATACGATGAGTCGCATTATAATCGCAACTACTGCAGAACACATGTATAAAACTGTAAAGCTTGCCATGCTGCGGGGCAATAAACCAGACAGGTATATTTCAGCCGTTATTATCGATCCTTCCCCGACGTTCACCGCTAGACTTTCTCGAAATTTTACTATGCGTCTGATCCATCCTGTCGGTGCTATGACAGCCGTTATAACATGGCAGGTGTCAGACCAGGGTCAAGGGTCAGTCATAGGGCAGAATGTGGATACAGCGTGAAGAAATCTGGAGCAAGTTTCAGCTTGCCTCGACGCAACGTCACTAATCTGGCTGCGGATCCCCACGGTCTGTCAATTTGGGCAGTGACATGTACTTTTTCTTGAAATGCTGAGCGTGATTCGACAAATCGCCGGATCTGGTAGTTTTTGCATACTTTCTCCTCTACGAAGGGTGGATTCTTGCAGCCCACTCAAAAAATGCTGGTGGTCTCGCTTGCCCTCCGCAGATATGCTGAACGCTGTCCCTCGGATTTGACATAGTGACCTTATTGCACCCCACGTCCTTTCAAGCTGCCTCAACTGCCTCAACCCTCTGCGGAAATAGTCTGTGAATGCTTTCTGATCACTCGTGCAAGCGAGTCTCTCTTTGCGTCATGGAACCGCGGTTTTCAAATTCGAATGCAAAGTGAGTGGCGAGCGGGCATCCAATCTTTTCATGGTGCATCCATTCCAGAGTGCCAAATTTGATATGTTCGAGTCGAGCCCATAGCCACCTGTCGCGAAGCGCGCAAATGTTGACCATATTTGAATCAGCACTCATTGGCGGCTTGAACTCGAACAACAGGTACCAGTCAGATTTTGTGATGGTCGAGCATTGAAAGTCGAAAACATGAACGACTGACATCGTACGCTCAGACCTGCAACCGAAGAGCAATAGGGAGATAGTGACTGAACGGAGAAAGATGGGGAAATATTGACTCATGCGGAATCAATGACAAGGTATCTAACTAGCTGCTGCTGCCTTAAACTGGAACACCAGGCACAATTCGCTGAACAGTGGCCGGGATACGCGATTTGTCCAATATCTTGTAGCAGTCAGGCGTATCACAGGCACTTTGATGGAGCTCATCTTGTAGCAGTCAGTCGTATCACAGGCACTTTGATGGAGCTCTAGCTAACGGGTCTGGGTATGACGAAGCTGGTGTCGATGCAACGATACGGCCGCGCGTAGTAGTTGACTACCGATTCTGGAGGAGAGCTCATACTTTGTTTTGCAGCCCGTTGTTGACGCCTGCGGCAGTGACGGCCATTGACGAATGAAAGCAGCTTGTAAGGGCCAAATGGTCCAGAACATATATAAGAGACGCTCATCACAAGTTTCCGAGGGTAAAACGGCACTATCTGATAAAGGGAATGCCCGTCGGCGTCCGCTGTCTGAACTTCTCGTAATCCTCGCCAAAGAACTTGACAAGAGTGCTCTCTTCCGCTAACCAACATACACGTTAGCTTTAGACTTCACGACACCAGGAGCATGTGCAGCGGGCATACATGAAGTTCGCCTTGCATTTGGGCAGACTTACCAATGATTCTCGTATGAAAGAACCACCACAGCACGATCAGATAACCCACTAAACAGATTTTGTTCCCAACGAGCACTTGAGTGCCCAAGGCCCACCAGAAGAAACCGAAATAGCTTGGGTGCCGCGACCATGAGTAGATTCCTTGCGTGACCAGCTCATGGTCCTGCTTCCGCGTCTGAACAGGGGTGTGATTAAAGTTGGTTCCAGCGGTAGCCATGGCCACCGATCTGACCACCTGGGCGGCGAAGACGAGCAGGAATCCAGCCGATATAGTGTAAGGCGGATAGACGAGCGCGGATTGGTACTGAGGGAAGAATGACGAGATGATGATTTCCAGCGTGGCCAATGCGTGTGCAGTATTATAATGCCAGCCGTTCGAGAAGATGAGAAAACTCTCGGCCCGACAATGAGGAACATTGTACGTTGCTGTGGTGTAGAACTCGAGAAAGTGAAAGATGCTGAGGCAGGAGAAGAAGGCGGGCAAGCGCCAGATGGTGTACCCCTCGTTCGCGAGCCATGCGGTGGCGCTGATGGTGAAAGCGAAAACAAGTCCGAGACAAAATGCTTGCGTGCTGATAGAGCTCAGAGATCGAGAGCCATTGGGGAGAAGACTTGGGTCGTAAGGGACAGGAGCATTGCGATAACGGGTCTCGAAGCGATTGTGCTCAAAGTCAAAGCGATAGGAGGGGCTGTCGTCGGAGTCGTCGGAGGCCTTTGTGTAAGTCACTGGGTGCTCAGAAGGCTCGCCATGGGAGGCGGATGCGGTCGATGCCGGCGGCAGATTGACCTTATGAGTTGTATCGACGCCTGTGGAGGCGGCTGGAGCTGCAGAGGAAGGGGTGGACTTGCGGGCCATGATGTCGCTTTCTTATGCAAAACCGGCGCCGGGAAGATTAGGGGAGAATAGGCGGCATACGTCAGCTCAAACAGTAGTCAGATGGCATGGTAGAGAGCACGAGGAAATGGAAGAAGGTGAAAGAAAGGGAGTTCTAAGGTAAATAAAAAATAATTCAACACATGCCGGCCAGCCCAACTTTCACATGTTTCCCGCCGCATGCGTGACGCCAGTCAAACAATCGCAAGCTTTCGGAACTAGCCGAGGATCCGACTCCGAGAATTCGGGGCTTAGGTCATCAACCATCACATGTATAACTTCCTCTTTGGGACAGCGAGATCGTTTACGACGTACCCAATAAGCTAGAGCTATCTCGCTATGGTGACTGGTCGCGAGACAATATTAGGATTGCTGTTCGTATCGATGGATTGGCTATAACAACGAGCGAGACACATAAGACAGCAACACCATGCCGTCGCTGGAAGAGAGTCGTAGACAGGTGAGCGAAGGGCTGGACCGGCAGGCGAACGACATCGATCACAACGATATCCTGGCTAGCCTGCAGGAGGAGATCGACAAGTACAACCAGGTGAAAGACCATCTACGCGACACTGTGCGCCGAAGTCATAGAGACCGGCGTCGAGGAGACAAAGAAAGAGGCGACCGGCCTACCAAATTACGCTTCAAGCACTCGTCCTCGGACGAGCGAAAGCGCAAGCACCGCTCTAGACACGATGCACCAGATGGGCGCCGTCACAGCCATAAGCGGAAGCGAGAGTATCCCACGTCACCGTCAGACGAGTCAGAGGCTGCACATCCGTTCCCTCGCGAACCGACCGACCCAGATGGTCCCGCACCCACCGACGCTTTTCGTGACTCTCTGTTTGACGCCCTAGCACATGATGAGGGTGCCGAGTATTGGGAGAGCGTCTACAATCAGCCAATCCACGTCTACCCGCGGCCTGCGCAGCAGACCGAGAAGGGCACGCTCGAGGCGATGGACGACGATCAATACGCGGAATACGTCAAGACGAGGATGTGGGAGAAGAAGCACCCGGAAATCGTGCAGGAGCGGGAACGTAGCAGGCGGAAGAGGGTCGAGAGGGAAGAAGAGCGGACGAAGGCCAGGGAGGACTTTGTACGGAGGAAGGAGAGGGCGGCATGGGAGAAGGCCGAGCGCAAGAACGCTCGACGCTTCGGAAGGGAAGGCGACAATAGCGAGGACGAGCAGTATGAAAAGACTGTCCCACCCAAGGAATGGAGTACCGAGGGCAAGAGCCGTAGTGCGAAAGAACGGGAAGCCGAGTACACAGCGGCCTGGTCGCATTACCTTGCCGCCTGGGACCGACTCAAATCCGAGCTCCTCAGTACTTCGACACCTGCGTCATCTGATGCGACTCGGACTCCGCTGTCACGACGCATACCTTGGCCAGTCCTGGGCTCCAAACCCGTCATCCGACCTAACATCGAAGCTTTCTTCCACCATGCCCCAGCCGAGGACGAACAAATGAAATTACGCGTTCTGAAAGCGGAGAGGGTGAGGTGGCATCCAGACAAGATCCAACAGCGGTTCGGTGGGGACGTCGAAGAAGGAGTCATGAAACTAGTCACGGGAGTCTTCCAAGTAGTAGACGCAGTGTTTGAAGCAGCTAGGGCGCGAACGACTTAAACACAATCACGATAGTATGGTGCGACATAAAGCCAATGGTCCACAGGCATAGGAATGGGATTGAGTTCATACTCACCAAGATACAGCACGATTGAATGATTCCTCGCGCGAAAGTAAAGAGGTGACTGGTTCACGAAACTCGTGGAGTGTCGGCTAGGGAGCACGAACTGTAAATTACATAGATAATCAATCGTATAATCATATTCATAGGCGCATGGGGGTATCTACAAAGACAGCCCTGTTGCGCCGACCAGCCGTGAAATCAGCCATGTGCCCACCGGCGCCTGTTGCCATCATGAATTCGTTTCCAAAGCCATCGAGCCATCTATTCGCTCTTGGCTCCAAAGTGTAATGCCGAAATAGCCTTGCGTACTTCTTCCTGCGCGACTACTTGCCACCGTTCCCTCTCTGCCTGATCCGCCAGAGCAGTGGCGTTGCCCACCATATCGTACATCTTGCGTGAGACGTCACGGTTGATCTCGGTGTACTGGTCCTTGCTAATTTCCTTTTCTTGATAGCGTGGGCGAAGTGCGAGCTTGACCATACGCTGAACTTCTTCTTTGGCTGAATAAGAGAGGTTGCGAGAAGGCGAAGCAGAAGATGCACGATTTCTCGACTGTGCCTCGCCGTTTGCATGATGACTCTCATTCGAGCGGCGCCTTCGTCCTCGCTGTCTAGGGTGGTCAGAAGTGTCCTGTCGTGGCGACTCCGCCGCAGGCGAGAAGGGTGAGAAGGTATCGACCCGGGGCGATGACATGGGCGATATGATCGAAGATAATGGTGTTGGACGCTGAGGTGGAGGCGTTGGTGACAGCGCTCTTGGTGTCACGTGGCCTGATGAAGTCGGCGATCTTACAGGCGAAGAGTTTCGGGGCGAGTACTGGCCGTTCTGTTGTTCGGATGCCGGTGGCGAAGTTGCTGACGCTGGTTTGGTCTCAACGTCCTTGAGAAGAGAGCTTAGGAAAGTCGAACGGTCGTCGCCACGCTGCTGGGCGGCAGTCGACGATTCTGCTGATGGATGGTAGTCGGTACTATTTGGAGGCCGACGCAGGCGTGGCCTCTTTAGCTGAGGCTGCTCTTGGGCCTCAGTCTCACGAGGGGAAGTAGGGGATGCTGTGGCCTTTCTCTTGCGACGGCGAACAGACGAGGGGGCTTCTTGGGATTGTCGGGCTTTGTCGAAAGCATTCCACGCTCGAATCTCTTCTTGTGATTCGGGTTCCGCCTGCACAGGCGCGCGCTGATGAGGTTGCAGCCTTGCATTGGCGATATCGCGGAGTCGTGCTCGTGCTCCATGCTCGTCGGCAACCTCAAGTCTCCGAGCCCAATGGTCGAGCTCGCGTTGCTGGTGCGGGGTACGTTGCACAGCGGGTTCTTCGTCAAATGGAAAGTCGAGATCCATATCAAGCGATCGAGACACCTCCTGCCACACTCTTGCCCAGATAGCATCGTTGTTGCGGCGCCCACGAGTTCTCGCGCCTCCTGCTGCAGCTCCTTCACGCCGACGGGGTTGTCGCCGCACTGCTGGTCGAAGTCCGTCGAGTCCAGTCTCCGCCTCCAGATCTGCCAGGCAAGTCTCACAGTACCAGACATCTGGAGATTCTTCGTATCCAGCGCAAAATACGTGCACTGCTTTGTCGCAGCCGTCGCAGTACATTGTCTCGTGGCTGTCGTCGGCAGTCTCGCATATGATGCAAGGTTCCCAAGTCTCTACTGCGAATAGTTCATCTTCGATGATCATGGTCGGGTCGAGCTCTGCCTCTTGGGTCTTGTCTTGTACAGCGTAGCTTTCGACAACAGGTGCGCCCATTGCCCGGCTCAGCTGGACCATGTTGAAAGCGGTACGGCATATCGGGCAGCTGTTCGCACGTTCGACCCACGGCTTGAGACAGGCGTTGTGCAAGTCGTGGTTGCATGGTAAGAGGTGGGCTATTGCCTCTTCGTCGACGTGGATACTAGCCGCACTCGTTAGCATTTAGTTCAAGAAGGGAAGACATACTGGAGGCTCCAGCAGCTCTGCGCGCTATCGGCGTAGAAGCAAAGGTAGGCCTCACCTTCCAAGCTCATCCGGCGAATATCATGTTTGATCTTCAAGCCGTCCCGAGTGGAAGTTGGATCGCATGGAAGGGCTACGGAAGCCTCCAGTATGGAAGATGGATGCGTCATCGCCTGCGTAGGCGGAAAGGATAAGGGTTCGGTTCGTGCATCGCGGACTTAGTAGGTGGTGGTATACCTTTTACTGTTGGTCTTGGTGGACTTCCTGGCCGTATCGTCGCCTGCGTCAGCCGCGGCTGTACCCGCTTCCAGTGGTGGTGGGTCTCCGTCGGCGGTAGAGGTGCGCAGGTCACCTAGACAGACAATACAAGTCTCGGCCATGCCAAACGTTCAAAATTGACGAGCTGCTGAGCGCAAATTGGTGTTTGGACATGGGCGTTGTGGCGATGGTGTAAAGTAGCAGTGTTGGAGAGGAGGGAGAGAGACATGGTCTAGCTAGCGGGGGGACTTTATAGATGGCACTAAGCTTCGGCCCGAGCGTCGGTGTGCTGGGGCGCTACACAACCACGTGCCACGACGGACTCAGGTACTTTCGAGTTGTAGGCAGCGGTGAGACACGAAGACGAGAGCAGTCAGGTGCGTGAATGACAGAACACGAAGACGTGAAAGGCGGCCACACATGACCTGGATGCCGTTGCGCCCGAAGGAGGGCAACCATCGTGAAGGCGCACAGTGAGGTTAACGAAGCAGCCCCAAGTGACTTGCTCCAAGACACCATGTCATCCGACCAATACCTTTCGTATTCGTATAGGGCTTGAGGAACGTGCCGGGCTATCGAGATTTCCCAAGGAAGCCATAGCATGGACAGATATGTTAGGAAGACTTCAATTTCCCAGATTTCAAGATGCGCAAAACTGCCGTACGTAGACCATTCCTTCCATACTGACGACCGGAAAGGCTTGACATGAAAGAGATACCGCATGGTGAAATTGGGTTCGCGGCGAGATATGCGACAAGACACATGGGACACCTGTGCCCTTGAATCCAGAGAGAATATTTGTCACGTATTTCATTCATGCCATTTCGCTACTAAAGCGATCTGCCCACAATGGTATCCGTGGTGGTGCAGGTGAAAGAACTCCGGTGGATCCCCTCCCAATGCAAGACGCTTAAACCTCAGCAATCTCACGCAGACGCCTGATCGTGGACCTCGTGGCAGCAGCAGCCGGGGTGGAGACGGTGTATGCGCCGCCAGCCATCTGTGAAGAACGTTAGGCTCCGGTCGAGGGACTACCCTGGCGGGTAAAAAGGGTGGACGTACGCATTTGTTGCAGGACTTGCACTCCCAGATACCAGTGTTGGTGCGCTTGACAGTGACCTTACCGCAGAAGGTGCACGGGTACCTAATAATTCTCAGCATGTGTTTTCCCCTCCGTATGCTTCTTTTCAATGCTCTTACTTGGCGTGCTGCTGGATTTCGATCTTCTTGACCTGCTTACGGAGGGAGGCACCGTAGCGCGTGCCGTACTTGCCTAGAAGAAAGCGCTGTTAGCAGTGTCCAAGCTTGCAGCACATTTCGGAATGTCCAAATGGATTGCGATCTCTGGTTGAGCGCCCGGTAACATAGTAATGGCGACGCGAGCGTTGATAGAGCTGAGGGGAGCACATACCCGTGATTCCGACCTTCTTTGTCCTCTTCGTCATTGTGTCGGTCGTTCGTTGATGACTGTGGTGACTGACGAGACGTCGTTCGCGAAGTCGACAATTTGGAGTGCGAACCCTTTCTACCAGACGCGGGTAAGTCCGCACGGTGGGGCTTGGCACCCATGACTTCACTTTCACCTCAGGCATCAATTACAGCCCGGGGTCGCACCTGCAGCGGCACCAGCCCCCACTGATGCCTTTCCACAGTTCTATCGCCTCGGCCGTCGGTCTCTTTATGGCAACAACACCGCTGCGAAAGCGATTGTGTCTGTGCAAAAGAGGTGTACATATCACACCTTAGGTAGGCAACTCTACTCTGTTAACTAATCATCCATCAACTCGCATTGAAAGGTTTCGGCAACCAGCTTTCGCCATTGCTGCTCGGCTCTGCGAAACAAATCAATCATGGCGTCGGGACAGCGACAGTATGAGGCTATCGTGTTTGGTGCCACTGGGTACACTGGAAAGTATACCGCAGAACATATCACCGCTGCTTTGCCTGTCGACTTCAAATGGGCAGTGGCGGGCAGGTCTGAAGACAAGCTGAAGCGGCTCGTGGAGGAGCTGCGAAGCATGAATGCCGACAGAATCCAGCCCGGCATCGAGATCGCTCAGCTGGAGAAGAACGATCTTGTCTCTTTGGCGAAGAAGACGAAGGTCCTCATCACCACGGTCGGTCCTTATCACAAGTACGGCACGGCCGTCGTGGAGGCGTGTGCCGAGACCGGTACTCACTATCTGGACGTCACAGGAGAGACACCGTGGGTTTACGATATCATCCAAAAGTACGATGCTCTGGCGAAGAAGAATGGTGCTATCATGATTCCTCAGAACGGCATCGAGAGTGCGCCGACCGATCTCATGGCCTGGATGGTGGTCTCCTACATCCGCAAAACGCTTGGCGTAGGCGCAAAGGAATTCATCCAGACGATTTACGACCTGAGAGCCTCCGCAAGTGGTGGCACTCTGGCTACAGTCCTCACCTTGTTCGATTCGTATAGTCTGAGCCACTTCGCCAAGTCCGGTCAACCCTGGAGCATGTGCCCTATCCAGCCATCAAGTGGTGCCTACAACAAGCCGTTGATGGAAAAGTTAACGGGCCTGAGAACGGTTTCTGACCTTGGGCTCTTGACGGACAGTATTCAAGGCCCAGCTGACATCCCAATTGTGCATCCAACCTACGGTTTGCTGGACAATGGCAAATACTATGGTCCTGGATTCCACATGACTGCGTACATGAAAGCACGAAACTTCCTTCAGGGCCTTGGTATACATCTCGCACTGACATTCGGTATGATGGCCTTGATCCTGCCACCGGTTCGTTGGCTTCTCAAGAAGTTGGTATATCAGCCAGGTGAAGGCCCCAGTCAAGAGTAGGTTCTCACACAGAGACGAAACACATTGCAGAGCCTTTTGAACTAATGTGTTATTGAAAGACAAGTACGGCATGAATACGCGGAATGGCGATCAATCGCCAACGCCGATGTGTCTGATCCGAATGATCCAAAAAGGGTCTTGGGCCGCATGCGCTGGGAAGGCAGCATGTACCACTTGACTGGAGTATGCCTTGCAGAAGCCGCAATCACCATTGCCCGCGAGAAGACTCAAGCTCATGAGTTGGGAGGTGGAATCCTCACTCCGGCGACGCTTGGTGCACCTTACCTTGAGCGCCTGCAGAAGGCGGGCTTGAAGACTGAAGTCAAGACTTTACCCTAGATCTCACCATTGCTGACGACCAACGTTCCCCGGTCTTCAAATTACAAGCACGACGTTTGACCGAAGCGGTGAACCAACTTGATGCCTGTGACGGACAGTGCATTGGGAAGACTCAGGCCGACAACGCCTCGGAAGGCAGCCACTTCTTCGTCATCTGCGAAGTGAATATGCACCACCCTCCATTTGCTAGGCACGCGGGCTATGGTTTGCAGGAATAATGCGATCATGTATACATACTTTACCAGTATTGTGATGGGGATCAACGTACCATGTACTGTCTCGTCTCTACAGCACAGACCTCCTCGTGACAGGATAGGGACCGATCCTTAACAACGAGCGGAAAGCAAATCCATTCCTTATGTGACTTCAGTGAAGGGGTTGCTGGGCGGTATGAACATAGTGGTTTTGACATTGATCTGTCTACACATTGTAACAGAGCCTGGCCTATCAATATCTACTGTATATCCAAGTACTACCACTTCCCACCTTTGCCTTTCTTCTTCTTCCCACCCCCACCGCCGCCTTGCTGCTTTCCCTTGACAACTTCCGCGGCAGGTGTACCAGGCCTCGAATTTTCGCTTTCGACCGCGGGAGCGGCACCTTGACTGTACAGATTCTGTTTCGCCTTGCCCTTCTTGCCCTTGGGCCGGTAAGTGCTGCGGTCTCGAAGCGGTAGCCACCTCTCCGGATCCGGCTTCTTTGCGGGATCGAAGTCTTTCGGGATGCGAGACTTGGGCAGCTTCTTGCGCTTCTTCGGCTTGAGGTCTTCTGCTGGACGCTTGCGCACGTTGACTGCTGCGTGCTGAGACGAAGGCGGTTGGGCTATCCCCGCGTTCTCGAGGACATCCACGTCGACGCCTGCGATGAGCCTGTCGACCGGTTGCAGGGATTGTGACTGCTGTGGTGAAGCTTTCTCAGGGGATGCGGCAAGGAGGCCCGCAGCGGCGTAGCGATCGCTGTCGTCTAGCTTGCGTAGCTCACCGAAAATCTCACTGGCCAATTGCTCATGTTGAATATCCTCAGACTCGAGGAGAGCGCTACCAGCGCCCTTCAGAAGATGCACCACACCAGCTGACCTTTCCTCAGGCTTCGCGAGCCAATGCCTAGCAGACTTGGCAAGTTCGCTCTGGGCATGACCTTTCCGGCCAAGGCTGAAATAGAGACTGACTGCAGTTGCAACGATCCCAGGTGCGAAACGCACATTGCTCGGAGTATTGGATTGTTCTAAGCGAGTGAGGAAAGATTCCAAAAGCGTGGCTGCAGAAGCCGCATTTCCGCCCACTACGTACAGTTGTACGATGGTGAGCACCAGTCCAATGTCGTTCGGTCTCCTTTCCAATAGCGGCAACAAGTGCTTGAGAGCCTCTTTGCCAGACTGGTTCTTAGCATGTGCTGCTGCATTAACCACGGACAGGGAATTTATGTGGCCATCCAGACTAGGTCCTTGTTGCTTCGATATGGCTTCTGCAGTGGCATCTGCCGTCCCGCCAAACTTCATCGATTGGAGATCAACTGCACTCTGGTTTTGCCTGAAAATCGCGGTTTGGAATTCGAAGGGAAGGTCTGGCTTTAAGGAGTCTAGGTCTCTCGAGATGAGCCGCTGAGCGATGAAGGGGTTAGACGGGACACCAGATGCTGCTATTGAGTTGACCTCGGCGATATGTCTGGTACTGGCGTCCGGTATGCTCTTTGCGTCAATGCTCTTCGACAGCTCTTCGGCCTCAGTTGTTCTGCCCTGCCTCGCCAAGACATGGATTTGTTGTACAGTGATTGGTAGGAGTTCCGCTTGCTTCTCTTCCTCGCTCATATCTTCCAAAGCGTTGCAAATGTCTTTCGTGCGTTTCAGAAGAACCTCTGCCTGGCCCAACTCTCCTCTGGCAATACTGCCGCATGCGGCATTGTAGGCTGTCTCGAATGCTTCCAGATCCTCCCGCTCCGGCTTCTTCTTCTGCGCCAGGTCGCCATAGCCTGCCCATTCCAATTGCGCATCCACCGCGCTGCTGTTGATGCGGAGGTCAGCCTCGGCATCGTCCTCGAGCCTTGCAGCAAGCTGCTGGTACAGTTCCGCCGCGCTTTTGAAGTCTTCAGTCCTGTAGCTTGCCTGCGCCTCAACGTGTCTGTGGCCCCTCGCAGCACCTTTGCCGGCTACCTCAGCAGCTTGCGATGGCTTGCCGGTCTTGTATAGCGCATACGCATATTCCAGCCTGGCCTGTTCCTTCAGCCTGTCGCCGCCGGATTCAAAAGCATCGATCGCATCCTCGAATCGGTCGAGCTTCAACAAAGCTACGACTTTCGCATGCTGTGCGCCGGCGTCCGTCTTCGATTGCTTCAGCTTTGATTGGGCAGCCTTCAAGACTTCATTGTGGTCTTCGATGTCTGTCTGCTTGAGCAAAGATGCGAGGTCTGGAACGGACATAGTGCGGGCGCGGTGGGAGGGAGGAGGCTAGTTATACGTTCGCCCAACACGTACGGTCATCTGTCTCGGCTTGTCTCCGGGTGAGTGAATGAGTGATTGAATGTGTTGCAGCATGTGAGACGTTGCTGTATGGATTCTGATGGTGGGGGGTGCAAGCGGCGCGCCTGAGCCTAACGAAGACATGGGGAAATGGGCGATCAGGCCTCAATCAAATATTCAACGCATTTTACTCAAAGGTCATGAAACTCTCATGACACCAAATTCGATTCACGTCGTAACAAATGTCCACTTCAAATACCATACCCGCACCCTCCCCACCAAGTCCTCGAACATGACGACAGGTACTTTAATTTCGTGCATTGTCAAATCTAGAATTAAGGCGTTCATTGCGTCGAATAACCTAGGTCCTAACGTACAATACCGATGCATCCATTCGTTTCCAGCCATGCTAAACCATCCAACGCAATGCGACATCGCCAGCCTGTGGGGTAGCTAGCGCTTTTGATACTGGTACGCCGAGAAAGCCTTGGTCTACAGAGCCCGTTCAAAAATTGCTGTCAACGGAAGTCCATTGAGCCAAGATAGTCGGCTTCGAAAAGCACATCTCGCCGTCTGTGAGTGGGCTTTAAAAGTCAGGGAAGAGCTTGCCATGCCTGCTCTCTGTTAGCGTTGCCTGTCCCAACTTTCGTCTACATTAAAGGTTGTTTCGGTGACTTACGGGTCATCGCCAGCTGCGCCATATGCCTCCTGCTCCTCTGGGTACTTATCAAACAACGACGCGTCACCGACACCCCCTCTGACCGGCGGGACATACGGTGCATCAATGTCTTTCTTCGCCAATCGCTCCCAAGTCACCTCCGCGAACCACTGGTGCTGCATGACATCTTTGCTACCGCCGTGCAAGTTGCCAAGTCGCTTGGTCAGGTCTGCCGTGATGAGCTTGCTCAACAGATCTTGAGCATCCGGGTGGATGTATGGAGGATACTTTACCCTTCCCTTCAGGATGTTCTCGTAGATCTTGAGCGGGCTGCCAGAATCCCAGAAAGGCGTGAAGCCAGCCAGCATCTCGAAGATTAAGATACCTAAGCTCCACCAGTCGACGCTCTTGTTATAACCTTTGCTGCTAACAACCTCAGGCGCGAGATAGTCTGGCGTTCCGCAAAGCGTCCAAGTAATGTCTGGCACTTCCTTCGCAAAACCGAAATCAGTGATTTTGAGATGGCCATGTCTGTCGAGCAAAAGGTTCTCGGGCTTCAAGTCTCTGTAGATGATGTTCATGCTGTGCAAATAATCGAGAGCCAATGTCACCTCGGCCGCGTAAAATTTGGCTACGGGATTCGGAAATCGCTACGCCTTGTCAGCTCAATAATACTTTTACGCAAAGCATCATGCCGCATACCTGAGACTTGCGAAGCAAGCTGAACAATTCACCTCCCTCGATGAAGTCCATGACCATATACAGATTCTTCGAGTCCTGCCACGTACCCCATAGCGTGATTAGGAACGGGTGTCGACATCTCTGCAGCATTCGACGCTCGTCATTGGTATGTTCCACTTGCTTCATTTTGACGACCTGCGCCTTCTTCAGGACTTTGACTGCATAGAAGCGCTGGTTGTGCTTGCTCTGGACCAAATGCACCCTACCAAACGAGCCTGTGCCCAGCGTTCTGCTGATGGTGAAGTCGTTCAGCGTGTATTTGCCCTTTGTTTCTCGCATCGGATTGCCGCTAGGTTTCTGTACAGTGGGGATGTTGATCGAAGGTATATGACTGCCATCAGCGTTCCCGCTAGAATAGCCCGAATCGTGCTGCTGGTTCGCTGTGTTAGAAGCGGTGTAATTTGGCTGATTGATCAGATTCTGTATTGACGGTACATTCTGCGTGTTGGAGCTTGCATTCACGCCCTGCATCTGCTGGCCCTGCCCCGGGGCAGCGGCGGTGGCAGCAGGAGGGTTCATCTGCGGCTGCGGCTCGGCCTTGCGCGAAAGCGAACCGGGACCTGCAGAATCTGCCACCGCTTCTGTCTCGTTGCTGTTGCTCGGTGGGTTGCTATTCTTGCTGAGCGTGGGCGTGATGGGCGAGCCAGCTTGCTTCTCGTTGACTGGCGACGTGGGGGTGCCGTCGGATGCAGAGCCTTGGGAATCCTTGGTCCGCTTTTTCTTGAGGAAGCCTAGCGACGGCATCGGGGCAGGGCTTGAGCGCTTCACGAGGATGGGTGCCCTGACCGCGGTGGGGCAGGACAGGTGGACAATAGGGTGTGGAGACGGTGAGGCACAAGAATGCCTTGTCGCGTGCGAGCGAGAAGCGGTTGGATCACCGGCAGAGTGGGCGAGGAACGCGGACGGGGCGGCAGGTCTGTCCTGGTGGCAGCCGTGGGGGAAGGGGGACGGATGGGCTCCGCAGCTGGGGTTGGAGCGAGCGTGGTGTCGGAGAGCGCCTTCCTGCCTGCCTGCCTGCCTGCCTGAGGCGTGAGGAATGCGGTGGAACGGAATGGGGGCGGCGGGCGGCGGTGGGATAGGATGAGGTGATGGGCGGCGGAAGAGCGAAGGAGATGGATTGGGAGTTCCAGCAAGTCGGGTACGGCCAAAGCTTGTTGGCGAGCTCCTGCTGTCCTCGTCGTGCACTCCCCGCTTCACTCAAGGGAGCAACGAATGCGATTCCAGGTGATGACTGCTGGTGATGTCTACAGGTGGTCCAGCGGTCGCGGTTGCCGCAGTGACGTCGACGTCTCCGTGTGGAATGCTCTGGGACGTGTACTACTACCTAGGTATGTCTAGGTATGTATGTACCAGGGCTGCGCCTAGATGGATGGACGTATCAAGCTCGCAAGCATTGGACTCTTGGCGGGGCTGTGTGGAGGTGGAGAGGCGGGTGTGAGTGAAGAGAGACAACCACAAGAGGAGGTGTGCTGGTGTAGTCAGAGGTCGCGGTTTGCTGCCGCGCTCGTTCACAAAGCAACTCAACTTTGAAGCGAGACGGAGGTTGCAGAAGGGGGCTTTGTCACCAATTGAAAGCCGGCCAGACGACAGACAGTGCATTGATGCATCCGTTGCATCCATGCGTTCAAGCTCACCATGGTCCGACGTGCGGGCGTGTGGCGGCGCTTTCAACCACCGATCGCCATCCCGCCCCGCACGATACCTAGGTAGGTAGCCAAGGATCGCTCTGGCCGCTCGGCGCGGCCGGAGAGGGCATTACGATCAATGATGGATCCCATATTCCTACCAACCTTGGAACACACCTGCTGTGCCCACTTCATCTTAACTAAAATTGATTGAGAGCTTCCCCATTTCATGGATTGAATTGGCTTTGGGGGGAGGATTTGCCAACCCAGACCTACCTGCACTACTACTACTACCCGTCACCTTACTACCTCCATCTTGCACTGTGCCACACAGGAAAAGATCATGTCCGACCAGTGTCACTTCCTCGCCCTCCCCACTGAACTACGGCTGCGCATTTTCGAGCATGTCTGGGATTCGAGCTGGCAGTACGTCGCCACCATCGACAAAGACTTCGAATTGTCCTGTCCCGAGGTCCCAGTGCGAGAACGGGAAACCGGCAAACCGGTAGACAATGGCTTAGCCTTGCTATTTGCCTGCAAAACCACGTGGCGCGAGGCAAGGCCAGTTCTGATGGATACAATGCTATTCAATGTCTGCATCACCGGCTATGAAACGCTCCCACACCGTCTTGACTTGCGAAATACGCCGGCCCATCACGGTTTCCTTTCTCGAATACGTAGGCTTCATCTGCACCTATCGCTGCAGCGACAAGACGATACCGCTGCTGTGACGCACAATTTGAGGACCTTGAAATCCATTATGGACTTGGATCATCGGCCGCCGAAGCTGGTCGACATAGAGTTCGACTTTCGGCATATTCTGCTAGGATCAGTCGACAATCTGGTCAAGATACTGGCAGACTTGGCGAAGCGCTGCAGGAAACCTGCGGACAAGAAACCTGATCTCAGTGGTCGGTGGTCCGCCGATATCATCTCGCCGTACGCATGGAAGGAATTGCGGGAGCAGGTTGGCGCTGTCAACGTATGGTACATTGGAGGCGGCGGAGCTCCGAGCTGGTTTTAAGGACTTTTCCAGCCTTCAAAGTGACCTAGATCGAGTCAGTCACCCAGGTTTTGTTCTACACCTCTTAATTTCCAAGGCGATCGCTCTGTCCTTACATCCCTCGTGATGGTGGAGGAGTCAGCTTGAAGGCAGCCACATGATGCTTGCCCCGTGAACAAACCAACAAAGATACTTAGGCAACGACGTGACCACACGCGATGACACCATTTCCACATCACGCAGAAAATCGATCGCAACTTGCTGAACACTACCTTTCCATAACAACCAAGACTCTCACACTCATACACTTCCATCGAAACACGAACGCTGACCAATCGCTCAGAATGGCACTGGTAGACAAAAGCAGCTTCCAGGTCGTGGCTTACAAGTTACCAGGCAACGACCTTCACAACGTTCAGCGGACGCTCAACCTGGTCTTCCACAGCGAAACAAATCTCCGCTCGCTGGACGATGAAGAACACTCCGCAGCGAACCTTTCAAACTCCCAACTCCTAGTAGTCATGCGTAGCGACATTCCAGGCCCAGAAAACCCCGACAGCAACAGCAAGATGACCTTTGCATGGGCTGCTCTCTCAGTCAACAAACCTGGCAGGAACAAGGCACAGTTTACGCAATGGTTCCAGCTAATGAGTAAGACGCATCTCAGCGAACTCCAGACCCAGCTAGCTCATGTCTTCAGCCACTATGGTATGCGCGACAAGCCCACGCCTGTTACACTGGACTGGGACTGGGAGGTATACGCAGCGGCACTCAAGCGGAGGACTAACGGTGGGAAGCCGAGATATGAGGACAGCGATGTGATTGCGCACTTTGAAGGAGCAGTCCTACCCAGGATGCTACATATGATACGGCGAGGAGACTGAAGGCGGTTCAGGGGGGGTAAAGAAAGGCAAATACTTCGGGTGGAGGAAGAAATGAAAAATCAATGCGTACCCACAACAGCGAAAAGTCGGGTACTTTTGGTGGATCGAGAGCGATTGAATGCATCATCACGGGTGCAGTTTTGGAAGTGTATCTACTGTGCACAACTGGCAGCTAAGGCGAAAGAAGCAGTAGCAAGAGATGAGCGACCCTGCTCGAACATTGAGGAAGCTTAATAGCCCCTTCCCACATCATATTGCAATTGAAATCTAGCTGTTGCCCCTGCCTGGTGCCCTATCCGTCGCCAATTTTCTCAAACTGTGCCTGCCCTCGTGTCCTCCGCTGCCCATTATTGCTTCCTGCGACTGTTCCGTGGGTAGACGCGCACAGTGATGGGCTGATTCTGGAGTCTTGTTTGCACTCGGCGTCTTTCTGCATGCTGAGATGCCTCGGGTTACTTTCGAGCATCAGGCTCAATGCCGCGCTGTGTCTGAAGCGCCTTCAAAGGGGCGCAGTCTGCCACATGCAGCAGAGCTTTTGTTCCCGCTGCAGGCATATCAACTTTCATCGCCGCCATCCTGCCTACAGCGACGAGACTTTTCCAGCAGACTAAGATGTGAACGAAGTCTCCCACAGCTCATCAAGTTGTCGCGAGCAACGCTGGCTTCCAAGCTTCTGCAGGGCAGTGAAGCCGTTCATGCAGACGATAAAATCTCGTGATGCTGTGTCTAGTCTCAATGATTCCTGAAATTCTTCTTCTGATAAAACAGATCCGTCCTCGAACTTCCCAGATTTATAATCTTCGGACACCCATCCCTATCTTTCTCGAGCCGCGTGCACTCGAAGCAGTAGAAGGCATCGCTTATGCCCTCGCCGCCGCACACGACACACTTGTTCTGGTAGTTGCCGAAGCTGCACTCGTCGCAGATGCGTACGATCGTAGTCGGGCGCACGTAGGAGTCGCAGACCGGGCATTTGCCGTCGCACTTGTCGCAGAGTCGGCCGATGGAGACGCCGGAAGTCTTACGGCACATGACCAAGTCGGGGTGATGGCGAGACATGTTTGAGGGTACTGGCTTCGCTTTCGGTGGTAGTGTCGAGATCGACAGAGGCGGAGCGTGACAAGACGGCCTACGAGTCCACGTAGAGGTGTAGATATAACAGCCTGATCACGTAGAATGCGCTCGCTATAGAAAGCACTTTCGAGTGTAGTAATTTAGAAGAAGTTGGAGAAACGCTGGCTGACTAAAGGGTGGCGTTCGCGCTAAAAGCAATCAATTATAGCGCGCGATCACATGCTTTCGTGAATGTCTCCCGACACAACCCTCGCCAGTTCGCACATCCTGCGTCTACCGGAAAGAGAAGATCTTAGTATATCTATGTACCTAGGTGGGCAGGTGGGTGGCTGTGACTACAGTTTGGCGCCTGTCTCCTTCTTCGCTTGTTCTCTTAGGATGCGCTTCAGAATCTTGCCACTCTGGTTCTTCGGGATGGCATCAATGAAGACCACGCCCCCTGTCAGCGCCTTGTACGATGCCAACCTCTCCCGCATGTAAACCTGCACGTCTTCGGCGCTTGGCTTGCCACCACTGCCCGGTCTTCGCTGCACGTATGCTCTTGGAAGCTCGGAACCTTCATGGGCGGAATCAGTGATGCCGATGACTGCGACATCGACGATGTCTGGGTGGCCGAGGAGGACTCCCTCCAGCTCTGGAGGCGCGACTTGGAAGCCTCGGACTTTGATGAGCTCCTGGAAATGCACGGTCAGGTATAGGCTTACGAATGCGATGTGAGAGGACCGATTTACCTTCTTGCGGTCCACGATGTACCACAGCTTGGACTTGCCGTCGCGGAAAGCAATGTCGCCAGTGTGGAAGTATCCATCAGCATCCCAATCTCTGGCATTTGCCTCTGGGTTTTCAAAGTAACCCTTGACCGTTAATGGGCTGAAGACCATTAGTTCTTTGTCGGTGGTATACAAATAATGAGAAAGCTACTCACCCTCTTACGCAGAGCTCACCGCGAACATCGAACCCGCTTATGTCCTTGCCCGCATCATCGACCAATTTTGCATCCATATTGGCCACCATCCGGCCGACGCTTCCCGTCTCGTCATACTCATCCCAATTGAACATAGAGCAGACGCAGCTAGTCTCTGTCATTCCCCAGACTTGCGTAAAGGGTGCACCACCCATGAGAGCCTGCATTCTTTTCTGAGGACCCTTATCCAATGGCGCGGCACCTCCTCTGGCGGCCTTGCATTGCTTCAAGCTGTACTTCTGGTTCAGCGGACTGCTGATCGCAAGTATAACTATCGGTGGCACCAAGGTGATGTCAGTAATTTGATACTTCTCTGCCGCCCAGAACCACTTCTCCAAATCGAACCGCGGCATCACGTAAGCTTTCTCGCTTGCTCTGAGCGGGCTCACAAACGCGGCTGGCGATGTCGCGGCATGGAACATGGGCAAGGCGTGCAAACGACTTGAGCGCCAAGGATATTTCTGACTTTCAAACACCAAGGTATGTTGGGCGATGAAGTTACGATGCGAGAGGCTTGCTGCTTTAGGGAGACCAGTTGTCCCGCTAGAGAAGAGGCGAGCGGCTTCCTTATCTTTGGCAGTCTCGAGATCGTCAAAGCGCATCCAGTCCTGCTCACCATGTTTCAACAGATCTGCCCATCCCGTAAACCCAGACGGTGCGCTTTCGCCATGTGGATTGAAAACGATAACGTCGCTCTTGCTCATCCCAACCGTCTGCTCCACTGCCTTCAAGACTGGTTCCATAAGCTCAGGCGCGACCAAAATTTTCTTGACCCTTGCTGTATGCAAAGTGTGAGCCAGTTCGTAAGGAGTGTATGCTGGGTTTGTGCCTGCAAACACGCCACCAGCGGCGACAATACCCAGGAAGAACATCGGATAGTAAATGCTATTGAAGCTGTGGATGCAGACGCAGTCGTCTCGCTTGATTCCTAAAGCCTTAAACCCTGCAACCAGCTGGCGGATCATTCGTTTGGCCTGATCAGCCGATATTGAGTTCTTCGGGTCGAGTGCATCAATGTAGATGGGGTCATTCCAATCATGCTTATAGTCATCGAACGTCCATGACAGTATGTCCTGGTTTGGGATTGGAACGTGAGACTCGGCGAGAAAGGGCATGGTGGATCGTTAAATGTCCGACACTGTGTTGGGCACTATGTTTACTGATATCGATTAAATTTGGATGTTGCAGAGCCAACGGAAGTGCGTCGCGATGCAGCGGCTGATATGTTCCGGAATCAAATCCCTTTGCCCACTATCCTTTGACAGTTTGAAACAGCAGTACGTGCAGTCGCGAGCGTGTGAGCGTGGAGTATTGCAGAAAGATATGTATGAACGAGGAATCAGGATTCTCGTCCACTACATCAAATCAGCGCATCGCGTATGCTCTTTCAAATAGCGAAAGTTGTATGCTGACGAGCGTCTAGTATATGACATCCTCGGTAATGCCATGTTATCCCCGCCTCACTACAAGTCCTTAGAGCTCACATAATCATCACCTGGGTCACCTGTGCTTATCTATCTGACGAGACGGAATAGTTGAAGGTCTCGCGGAGCCATATACATAGGATTGGCCTTTGTACGTTGTCATTCGGTGTCACACTACCCGCACTCATACCTCCGGAGGTAGTAAGGCTTTGCTACTCAGACCCAATGTCGTTACATCTGGAAGACACAACGAAGATATGCGATAAGTTGGAGACATAGCACCTGTCTATGACCACAAAGCCGAGTTAACGGCGCCGAACTCAAGGCGAAGTAGCCATACAACGATTTGCTGGGTTGTTTCGAGAATGAATCTACCTAATCAACGTAGTCGTTACAGATCTCGCAACTGGCCTACACGACCCGCGGCAGGGGACTACCCGTGGGTGAACCTATCCGCCAAGCCCATTATAATCCTTCCCGTCTCATAGTCGACAAAAAAGCCACAGAGCGATCCAAGGGCGGCGAATGTGCTCGGCGGGCCTGGGAAATGTCTTGGAAATCTCTTGGTCCTGCACGCGAGGGGCGACTCTCACGCGAGTTTTGTGTGGGGATTCGAACGATGCGGGGTCTCCGCAAACTTTCATCTGCTGGGCGCCCTTCGGCCTTTCTAACGGCAGGCTTGTAACTTTGATAGCAATACTGACCCCGGAAAAGCGCTGGAGAAAGATGTGGAGTAGAGCGTGGGAAGGGTTTGCTATGTTACAGTCCTCGAGCCGCGGGCAAGATGGACCACGGCCTCTCGCATGCCGCCCGCATGGTGGTGCACTATCTCGAACTGTCTCGACTCTGTATATAAGATGTGTCGGTCGATCACTTGCTGGAATGAGAGGAGCCAGCTCATGAACTGATTGTATTATCAAGAGGCCCGCACGACTTAAAGGCTACAGAGTCTGACAGCACAATGACGACTACCGGGGTAGAACGCGACCAGACGACGGCCGTGGGGGAGGATATCGAGATGGACCCAAAGAAGGATGTGGGCGTATCTATGATCGAGGATGTTTCGCCCGCCAGCCTGCAGAGTCAGTTCGACACGCTGCGTGACCTGGACGATGAGCAGATGGCTGGTCTTCAGAAGAGATTGGTTCGCAAGCTCGACTGGCGGATGATGCCTACTATCACCGTCATGTTCTTATTGAAGTACGCCATCCAAGCACTCCATCTTATATCTTCATCTCTACCCCAGACAAAGACTGACACTAGTCCCAGCTATCTTGATCGGATCAATGTCTCCAACGCACGATTGGCGGGCCTCCAGGAAGACTGTAACATGTCGGACACCGTCTGGAATACCGGCATCTCAACCTTCTACATCGGATACCTCATCGGCCAGCTTCCTGGAAACCTGATCCTCGCCAAATTTCGTCCGAGTATCATTCTACCGAGCATGATGATGGGCTGGAGCATTTGTACCATCTGTATGCCAGCCGTAACTTCGTAAGTAAATCCGAGCGGGATCCTTTTTTGCAGCGATTCAAAAGCTAACCTTTGATCAAGTGGCGTTGGATTTTGCGTTATCCGCTTCTTCACTGGTCTGACCGAAGCTCCTTTCTTCCCAGGCATTGCTCTGAGTAAGTCACGAGTCCAGACTTCTCATTCTAGCCTGAGACCGTCCAACTGACCACCCTTTAGTGACGTCCTGCTGGTACAACAAGCACGAAAGCCCCACCCGTATGGCCGTCTGGCATGCCGGCAACACCATCAGCAACATCGTCTCTGGCTTTCTCGCCGCCGGCATCTTGACTACCATGGATAACATCGGCGGTCTGCACAGCTGGCAATGGTTCTTTCTTATCGAGGGCGCCGCCAGCATCCTAGTCGGCATCGCAGGCTACTTTCTGCTCCCAGACTGGCCGGAAAACACACGCTGGCTGTCGGAAGAAGAGAAGGAGATGGCGCAGTACCGCGTGCTTGTGTCTAACGGCGGCAAGCGGGAGCAGGCAGGAGGGACGTGGGACGGCCTAAAGGACGCCGTCAAGGACCCTTTCACCTGGCTATTTTGCGGCCTGCATTTCTCCCTCATCAACGCCCAGAGCTTCAAGGACTTCTTTCCTTCTATCCTCAAGACTTTCGGCTTCGACGAAATGACCACGTACCTTGTGCAGGCGCCTCCTTACGCCATCGCCTACATCTCCGCCTGCGCCCTTGCCTATAGCGCGGGTAAGTTCCAGGAGCAGTGCTGGCACATCATTGTCCCGATTCTGTTCTCAGTTGCTGGCTGCGCAACTCTGATCACGACCCTGAACGTCGGTGCGAGGTACTTTGGAGCTATCTTGCTCGTGACAGGCACGTACAACGGACTGAACCTGCAACTGTCGTGGGAGACAACCTTGGTACCCTCGCCTCGCAGTAAAAAGGCAGCACTGTAAGTCCCAGTCTATGTTCTGTCTTCGAACATTTCAGGACAAGAATCAGCTAACGATCATTTTCCAGTGTCGCGATCGCCAACTGCATCTCGCAATGCTCGCATTGGTTCAGTCCATACTTCTTCCCCACGAGTCAGGAGCCTTTCTATCAAATGGGAGGTGGCCTCATCCTCTTTGGATGCGGCTGCGTTATTCTGCTCTGTCTGGGCATCAAGTGGCGAGGAAAGCATCTGAACAAGAAGCTTGATGCCGCCGAGGGATGGAGTCCTCACAGCGGTGTGGAGAGGGGGTGGCGATACAACTGCTAGACAAAATCTGCAGCGTCCGTCAAGAGATGATGACTTACGATGTCGCAAGGCTTGCTATGTACTCCCTAAGAAGTTCAATGAATCGTTCAACTGAAACTGCAAAATTTGCCAGCAAATCCCGGCTGCTTCCCTACGAAACACCAACTTCCCATTCTGTGTTTGTCGTGACGATAGCGACCAAATAGTGCGGACAATATGGCGTGTAGATTGAAGATGGCGGTGCATGATGAGTGCCTTTAGCTCACCCGCACGCTGCTTATTAACAATTGCCATTCGCACATGGGTCTCCGTCTGTTGAATTGGGAATTCATTCGATATACACCAGATAATCTGGATCTAGGAAGCAACGAATGTATTGGGGATATCATGAACACTCCTGGAAAGCCCAAAGAAAACGCCGTCAACAAGGCTACCCTTTTGCGCCTAGCCAATGCACCATCTCATCGCCGTTCATCCAGAAGTCCCGCTATGCATTCTAACCATAAGAAGCATCCAATAGATAAGAGTTCTGTCCTAGCCGCGCCATGTTTCAAGATCCAACCCGCATACGTCCATGCGTTTCTGCGCAAACTCGCCGTAAAGTTTGGTCCATGTCCAGTCAGCGTCCTTGTTGCTGGGCCGCGCGGCCACTTTCTGAGGCCAGGGCACGTCGTACTCAGGTCCAGGTAACTTCGGGTCGGAGAAACGAATATAAGAGACTTGGTCGAGGTACGCTGTGGCGTCAAAGTCCTGGGAAGCCTGGTGTAGTGTGCCGATCGACCGAATGAGTGTGTGGTCATCTGTCTTGGAAGCGAGAAGCAAGGGATCCGTGAAGAGAGTTGGGATTATTGAGTCGTTGAAGTTCGACTCCATGCCTAATCGTTCCAGCAATTCGGCATGCGATGAAGCGGACGGCTTGAGCAGAAGCAAGTCCGCAGAGTGTACACCATCGCCATCATGGCCGTCCTGCAGCATTGCGAATGGTGTACTTTCGGTGAAGGCTAGTACAGCGTCAAGAGGTAGTGCATCCATTATGAGTCCAGGCGACTCGATCGAAAGAACCCGATCGAAATCTTTCAAAGCAAAGGCAGAAGCGAGGGAGTAGACGTTGCTGCCTCCGTCAAGCTCGTCATTTGCCCGTATTGCCGGGCTAACAGGCCGTAACTCGACGCCGTATCTTCTCGCGGCCATTCGTAGTAATCGCTTGCTGCTGGCCAAGAAGGGATCGCTCATGTCATGCTTCTTTCCTTGCTGATCTAGGGCCCAGTCCTCTGGGAACATCAGAACCCTCCTCGCCGGGCTCTTCAGTCGGTGTAGGTCTGCCAGCACCATGACAGAATTGCACACATCGTGATGGTTTCTCGCCAGCTGCACATGCGCCAATCTCGTCCAGTCTATGCTGTCTCGCTGTTGCTGTACCGCGTCGAGGTTGGTGAAAGCTACCTTGTCGCTCGCCCGGAAATGGCGGCTTGGTTGCAACTGCGGGCCTTCATCTTTCCGCTGGAGTTGGAGTGACGGTGGTGGGTCTGGTATTCGCGGCTTGATGGCTACCTGTAAGCCCTTGACAGTGCGTTGTTGAATGACATAACCGGAAAGGAAGAGAAGGAGGGTAAAGATGAATACAACCGCGCTGGAGGCGAAGAGGGAGACTTGAGACTGCGATAACAATATGCGGCGCATGGTGTATGATGTAGTGTGCGAGGCAATAAGGGCATAGTGGAGCGACCAAACTACCTAGGTCTACCTCCCACGGAATCGTATCCGGTATACGATATTTACGTGGCGGTTGGACAGGCAACAATCGGCAGCCGTGTGAGGGTTTACCGAATGGGGTAATCATTGGGTGGATTAGGTCAGCATTGCAGATGCATGTGAATTTCAATTGCTGGAATTCCCGACCTTCGCACATGCTCCTTCATCACCAACCCAACAATCGCTCGTCCCGTACGCTGACAGGAGGAAGACGACACCCAAGCGGTCATCTTCTATCATGGCGCACCAGGCCGACGCAAAGAAATTCCTGGACGAGCGCGGGTACCAGGGTGCTCTCATTCGCGGCGACAACCCACTGAAGCTCTTTGAGAAACCGGTCCGGGATCGCATCGTCGACTCGTATTACTGGAAGGAGCAGTGCTTCGGTCTGAACGCGGCCACTCTTCTCGATCGCGCGGTCGAGCTCAACTTCATTGGCGGCACTTACGGTGTCGCCCAGAAGCCCACGCCTTTCCTCTGTCTCGTCTTCAAGATGCTGCAGCTCACGCCCGACCGGGATATCGTTCTATTTTACTTGCAACAGGAGGAGTTCAAGTATTTGCGGGCACTGGCTGCGTTCTACATCCGTCTGGCATGGGAGAAGGACGAGGAGGTATACACCACGTTAGAGCCTTACCTGACAGACATGCGGAAGTTGAAGCGACGCACGAGGGAGGGATGGGCTTTAACGCATGTGGATGAGTTCATTGACGATCTGCTCATCAAGAGCCGCGTGTGCGCAACAACCTTGCCAAAGATCAACCCACGCCTGTTCCTGGAGGACGAAGACCGTTTGGAACCGCGAGAGAGTGCGTTGGGTGAAGAGCTGGAAGAACTGGACAATGAAGATGAGCAGAATGAGGCGAGCGAAGGTGAAGTTGAGGAGTTGGCGAATGGGAACGGACGCCCATCGTCCGATGGGAGTGACCAGGAGTCAGGCGAAGACTGAACGAGAATGGATCACTATGCATTGCATGCCAGAACTTAACACTCTCCGTTTCGATGGACTTCGAAGCTACCTGTCATTATGCTACACCTGTTCAAACGCCGTCGGAAGTTAGGCGCGATTGAGGATGACGCGAGCCTGCGCGGCATTTCTGCGTCTAAGACTCCGGGCTGCGTTGGCTCAGAGACGTCCCATTGCTGAGAGACGGCGGCATAGTCACACGTGCGGCATAGGAGCCAGACGTCAAGGGATTCGAGTGGACTAACTGGAAGCCGCTGATCCTCAGCACACCGTGACGGTCGCACTCGGAGCTGGAACAATCAACGTGCCGCCACAAGCCGTTCTTGGTGAAGGACCTGGGCCTACTGTCTCGAACTGGGAAGCTCTCAGATTGGACATCCCATACGCAAGATATCATCGGAAGGCTCTCAAGATGGATTGGGTGCCTCTGGTCTTCTCCATTTATCATGAGCCAACGCTGAAATCAGGCGAGATTCCAAGAGGGAAAGCTTATGAGCCAGAGTTGCCTCACGCAAGGCAGTCTCTACCTCTGCAGCGTATGTAAGATGGACGAGGAGCCACAAAAAGCAGACTTGTAAGATCGAAAGTGCTATCCAACTAGCAAATTTCTTCTGAACCGTTCGTTTTGCCCTTCCTACTTCCTGGTGACATTTTTCGTTTCACAGCGTTCGCTGCCATACAATGCCTGCCTTGGGGCCAACCGTGCAGCATCCAGAGATCGACGCTGGTCATACGCACTGTATGTACTGATTGGTGGTTCCGCCGCTATGATCATTTTCTCGAGAAGGTTTCCAATTCATGACGGCGTCTGCCCATTCAAAAGGGGTGCCATTCAATTCGTCCTCGACTGCTTCTTGTCTCCCATGCCGAGGAGGGAAACCCTTTTGATGAGATGAAACCCAATTGGAGACCGGTCACATTGAGTCAATGAACACTAGCATTGGGGAAAGAACCCCTAAACACCCCCGGGAGAGGAGTTCAGGCCAAATACAACGGGCTATAGTCTAGCGCTGGAAGATCTTGCTGTCATGCTCTCATCAACGAGTTTGACGACAAGCCTGGCACTTCCTACTGAGTTTTGATATCCTGCTCCGGCATGCCCATAAGCATGAATCACATTTAGATCCCCAACTTTCTCAATCTCGACTCTTGCACCCCCGTGACGACCTGGCCGGAGTCCACACTGCACACTGATGACTTCGAAGCCGCCATCTTTACCCGTCAGAAGTTCGGGCACGATGAAAGAGCATTGCTTGAGAATCTTGTCTGTCGTCGCCGGATCAACGTCCTCACTCCAGTTGTTGGCCTCTTTCGTCCCGCCGAGAATAGTCGTTCCAGAGCCTGGCCGCGGGATACAGTACGCGTTGTAGCCTTCGCCGAGTTGTGTCCGGATGCGTTCAGCTTCTCCTTTAACGAGGACGGTCTGTCCCCGAATTGGGTACATTGCCTCATCGCCACAGAGCTTCTTGGCCCCTAGTCCACTGGCATTAACAAAGCAATCTGGTGGACTCCTCTGCTGATGCAGTAAATGTTCTCTCACGGTTGCGGCGGCGGACTTCAACACATTGGCAAGGCCTGCATCGGTCGTCATTCGAGCTTTGATTACCTTGACGTCCAAGGACTTAGCCCGCTCTTGTAAATAAAGCAGATATTGCGGCACATTGATGGCAATTGAGCGATTCGCTGCTGCGTTCTGAATCTTGGCCTCGGCAGGCAGCTGTGCATTTATCGACAACAGAGGCTCTTGTGATGTAGACAGCTCGCGGAAGTCTTTGACGTACGGCGCCCACCATAGTTCTTCTCGTACGGGCCCGTTCCAGTAATGATGAGATTCGTAGGACTGATTGCTGGTCAGCATGATGTTGCCAGAAGTGTCGTCGTGCATGTACATACTTTCAGACCGGCCTGGTTTGGCTTTGGGTCCAGTCTCTCTCGCTCTATGATCTGTTGCCAATAATTGTAGGTCTGTACATCCCAGTCTTGCATTCGTGTGTCGCGAGGGTCAGCATGAGACCGCCAATGAGCGCCTGCCCTTCAGGGTCATCAGCATTAAGCACCCAACGGAATCAGTGAGCATTGGGCGCTTTACCATGGTGATGTGTATTCGATACTTGTGTCTCCAGGCACATGGGCAGCGATGATTGTCACTTCGTATCCTGCTTCGGCCAGAAAGACGGCTGACGTGAGACCAGTCACGCCTGCGCCTAGAACAACGATATGGCCTTTCGACGACATCAGCGAGTGTTTCAAACAGTGTTCGATTGCCAGATGTTCTTGTCGAAGGTCGCAGCGCGCCATGTGGTTGCTAGGCACCAGACGTGCGCTTCCGCCGGCTTCGGGCAAGTCACGCCCTCCGGTCTACAACTCGGCGACGCGACGTGACGCGCGCTTCAACCCAACATCAACACTTTTAGAGGTTCGACACCAGACGCGCACATTGATACCGCTCGAGCGAGCGCGGACGTGACAATCGCTGTCAGCTATGCTTACTTCTCAATCTTCGCGTTCCCCGAAACTCGTCGCCAAAGCTCTAACAGCAATGGTCTGTCGTCTGCTAGATTGACGGATCAGACGCCAACGTTCGGCTTTCGCCCCTAGTTTGCGCGCGGCGAGAGCAACACTAGACGCACTGCAACGCTGCTTGAGACTTGTACCGGTCGAAACTCAACCTTCATCGCATCACAGAGGCGAGCGACGCCGGGGATGAAGAATGGTTTTTTCGGGCGAACCTTGGTGCACTTGAAGCTGTTATTGTCCACACCGGTCGTCGACCGTCCAGAAGAACCTGGCGCTAGACGCTACATCTGGGTGGGTGACCATCTAAACTCGACCTAGCAACTCCCTCGCTTAGCAACGACATTACTTCCCTTATCCCGACCATTCTTATTTTCGAAGTCTTCTACTTCCTAGATCTTTTACATGTGCGCTAGGTTCTTTAGACCGATAAGAACGGAGTGTAGTACATAGCATTGCAACTACGGCATCCTCTCGAAGAAAAGAACCATTCTCACTCCAAGTCCTCCGCTCAGCAATGACTTCGCTTCCCTCGACGGTTCTTATGCGCCACCCGGTTCTAAGTTCACCAAATCAACAAGCTAAGTGGGTTCTTTGTATCCGAAAGAACCTAGCATGATGGAGAAAGAACCAAACATCGACCGGCGTTGGTGGAAAAGAATGGTTCTCGCTACGCGTTACTAGCTACCAGTCATCCGCTTGCGAATAACCTCGCTTCCCTCGACGGTTCTTATACGCCACGTAGTTCTATGTTCGCCAAATCAAAAAGCTAGTTAGGTTCTTTATATCCGAAAGAACCTAGCATGATTAAGAGAGAAGCAAATATCGACCGGCGTTGGTAGAAAAGAATGGTTCTCGCTGCGCGTTGATAGCCACCTGTCTCCGCTTGCGAAGAACGGTTCTTACACTCGATAACCACAAGGTTAGTATTTTATCACAGCGTGTTCAGAGTCTTTAGGGCATGACTTCTACATTGTCGCCGAGAAAGATCCAGAATTGGCTGTGTGGCGCGAAAAAGAATGGTTCTCGTCGCAACACGCTGGTCGCTCGTCGCGGGCGCCACAGCCGCTTCACATCGCGCTGACCTCAACTTACCCTACGCCTTCTTTACGACACACATAAAGTCGCGTGTCTTTTGCGCAAGGGAACCATTCTTTCGGCTGTGGAGAACGACGCAATGTAATGGAAGATCTGTATTAGGCGCACATGCGCGAAAAAGAACCGTTCTCATGTCGCGCTTCAAGTTGCGCTTTGCGTCGCAGCTTCACGTCGGGCTTCACGTCACAGCGACTTTGGATTCTGACGGTTCTTATAGATCACACACACACACCCATCCGAACATATTGCGCAAATTAGGGGTTCTTCCAACGCAAGAGAATCAGTCTATATGGTCGAAACCTCAAAATCTGCTCGAGTTCGCGAAAAAGAACCGTTCTTGTGTGACGCTTCACGTCGCGCTTCACGTCGCGCTTCACGTCGTAGTGACTTCAGATTCTGACGGTTCTTATGGGTCACACACACACTCGTACGAACATGTTGCGTAAGTGGTAGATTCTTACAACGCAAGAGAATCAGCCTGTCCAGTCGGCACTCGATATCCAACTCGCGTTCGCGAAAAAGAACCGTTCTTGTGTCGCGCTTCACGTCGCACCGGCTTCAGGTCGCAGCGACTTCAGATTCTGACGGTTCTTATGGGTCACACACACACCCGCACGAACACGTTGCGCAAGTAGAACATTCTTCTAACGCAAAAGAATCAGCCTGTCCAGTCGGCACTCCGAATTCAGCTAGCGTTCGCGAAAGAGAACCGCTCTCATGTCGCGCTTCACGTCGCACCGGCTTCACGTCGCAGCGACTTCAGATTTTCGAACGGTTCTTATAGATCACACACACCCGTACGAACATTTTCCCGCACGTAGGAGGTTCATCTGACGCAAGAGAATCAGCCCATATAGTCGAAGTCTCAAATTCAGCGCAAGTCCGCGAAAGAGAACCGCTCTCTATATCCTCCTCCAACACAAAGCCTTATAGTTCTTCCGCCCGAGACGATACGATCTTCGTTCCTTACACGCCCTCGTTGGGCTCTTTCAACATACGAGAATTAGCCTATAATATCGAGATGCGAAATGCAGCTTAGGTCCGCGAAAAAGAACCGCTTTCTATGTTCCACTCCAACACAAAGCCGAATGGTTCTTCTGCCCGAGACGATACGATCTTTGTTCCTTACACACCCTCGTTAGATCCTTTCAACACACGAGAATTAGCCTATGATGTCGAGATGCTAGACGTTGCTTAGGTTCGCGAAAAAGAACCGCTCTTTCTGACCGACTCCCATACGCAGCGAGTTAGTTCTTCTCCCCGAGATGATCCAGTTCTTTCATCCTTGACACCTACGGTAGGTTCTTTGATTACAAGAGAATCAGCCTATACAGTCGAAGATTTGAAGGCGGCTTGAAATGGCGAAAAAGAACCGGTCTCCATCCTCAGCGTCGCCAGCGGCACCTTGCACAGCCCAATGGTTCTTATTTCTAAGATGACTCTATTCATGCACTACGCACACCCGAGCTAGGTTCTTTCAACCTTGAAAAATCACCTTCTATCATCGAGTATCTGAACATAGCTTGCAATCGCGAAAAAGAACCGTTCTTGATTTCCCGCTCCGCCTGCCTCGGCAACCACCTTATACAGCCGAATGGTTCTTACATCCAACACGTTTCGATATTTACCTTACGCACACCCGAGCCAGGTTCTCTCGATACGGGAGAATCATCCTATACGATCAGGAATCCGAAGGCAGTTCAAATTCGCGAAAAAGAACCGTTCTTCGTCTTTGGTCTTTAGGGTCGCCCGCCTTAGCAACTACTTCACACAGCCTAATGGTTCTTATTTCTAAGTCGTTTCGATATCTGTATTGCGCACACCCGAGCCAATTTCTTCTATTACGGGAGAATCAGGCTATATGATTAGAGATCCGAAGGCAGCTCGAAGTCGCGAAAAAGAACCGTTCTTCGTCTTCGGCGTCGCCTGCCTTAAGTCACAAAGCTGCAAGTTACCGACCTCGGGACTCAATCATTCGATATCCGTTGGACTCGATCCGAGCTCAGGTGGAGCCGCCCATTTTACTTGTTGTTCGCAGTGGTTCATGTTTGATGAATTGCGTTATCCATATCTCTCTTCATGATAGTCCTGCACCAAGTCAAAGGGTTTGTACAGAGTTGTCGCGACTCGAGAAGAGAGTTCTACCGCGGAAGCTTGTTACCCGTTGACATCGACGACTCTGAGGACACGGACGATTGGAACAACCTATCCGAGAGCAGAATGATTTCCCACACGGAAACGAATCGAAATGGATTCTTGTAAAGTTGAGGCAACCTTGCAGAGTCCCCTTGCAGAGTTCCTGTATAGGGTTCAAGCCTTACACAATTCTCTTACAAATAAAGTTCTCTCGCAGAGTTGTGAGCGCTATTCGACTGCTGGTAGGGCGTGGTCTTGAAGTAAGATGTAAACACAAAATGGTCCAAATCGGGCTCGTTGCGGGAGACCAGAAGTGATACGAGTTTCTGTCTGAGAATGCCTGGGTCTTGTGAGTGCCATTGATCATAAGAGCATCTCATTAAACACATCGAAGATGTTTGGAACGGCAATAACGCTCAATATCTGCTGCACTACTATCACTATATTGAGGAAACGCGAGAGTCTCGCATGTCGAAATGTTAAGCGTCAGATTTCCAGTCTGTCATCTTCGAGATGCCGTCTTTCGTTGGTGCCAGTACCAAAAATGTTACGAGACGCCACAAGACGTCGACCGTATAACCACCTAGCCAGCTTTTGATCCAGCAGAATGCCGCCTTCCCACGTCAATGGGAGAAGTAGATGGCCAGACGATCGTGAAGGAAGAGCATCAACGCAGGTGTAGGAGCGAGCAGACCGAGGATAAACATGCTCATAGTCCTTCGAGACGTGCGAAGTTTGAGAAGGGGCATTCACGCTTGTCGTGTAGCTCGTCACTGAGCGGATTGCGGCAAAGGTACCAGAGATGGAAGCCGGAGCTTTGCCACTGACAAAGTTGGCAAAACCGCCATGTCGATGTGTGAGTCCATCATGAAGATGATTGGTTGCGTTGCGATTCGCGCCGTTCTCAAGCCTCCATCTTGGTCTCGTAGTCTGGATCAGCTTTCTGCGCGCCGGCGAGCTGTTGCAAAAGTCGAGACAAGTCTTTGGCCGCCTCGTCGCTCCGCTGTTTCGCCTCGCTATCGCCTATAGTATTGAGCTGTCCGAAGAGCCACATTTCTTGAAGTTGGCGTGTGAACGACTGGCCTTCCTCGATAGCTCGGGTCTAAGCACTCATGTCAGTGGATTTGACGTGTGCACTTGTCCACTGTCAAACCAACCAAAGCAGTCGTCTCAACCTGCATCTGGTACTGGGCAAGTGCTGTGGAGTTCCGGTCCGTAGCGTTTTCAACCTGCGCGATATGAGAATGAGCCACGGAGACATCGATACCGATCATCGGAGTGGACGTACAGCGGCAAGACTGACGAGCGCCTCATAGTGTTTGATCACGTCGCCATATAGCTTGTCGATACGGTCTGTCCGTTGGTGTCAGCAAGCCATCGAACGAGAACGGAAGCTAACGACAGACTCATTAATGCCGGCGTGTTGCGTAGAGACGCGTCCATGTCTGCCTTGCTTGATCCTCCGCTGAGGACGTCAAGGTCGAAGCAAATGACACTATGAGGTTCAGTGTGAGTGTGAGTGTGAGTGCGAGTGCTGGGTAATCAATATTGGTTAATGGTTCAACGGTCAGTTGGGTTGATGGCAGCGCGATGGTGGGGACCGGAGCAACTGGGAGCATGCATGTTGCCGGTAGCGCAAACGCTGCAGGCGTCCGTTAGCGTCTCTAGAATGCGCACCAATGATCAAGCGGCTGTCAGCCTTTCGTCGATGTGGTGAATGAAGTTGGAGGACTATTTACATTACATAGTATTGACAAATACCGCGAACCCAGGCAACCTCCGCAATATGGCAGCACTCGTCGCATATTCAGACAGCGAAGGCTCCGATACTGAAACTCCTCCAGCTCCAGCCGCAGCTGAGGCGCCAAAGCCGGCCTTCTCAAAGACGAAAGAGCCTCGCAAGATCCAAGTCAGCCTACCGAAGTTGCAGCCTGAGCAGAACGACGGTGGCGATCCAGAACAGCCACCAGCAAAGCGTGCACGTACAGCTGGAGGCTTCGGAGGCTTCAATAGCTTCTTGCCCGCGCCTAAGCGAACTGCTGCTCCAACGCCGGTGAAAAAGGGCATCAGCCTCAAGACGAGCTCTGAGGCTGCCTTCAGTAGGAGACCACCGGAGGAGACCTCAACTGCAACTGATGACACTGGTAAAGATGGTGATGACGAATATGACGAGTTCGGAAACAGGCGAGCATCATCGGCCGCGCCCATCACAGGTGACAGCAAGAAAGAGGGCGAGGAGGTGAAGATAGTCGGCAAGGCAACAAAGTTCAAGCCGCTGAGCGTGGCAAACAACAAAAAGAAGAAGAGCAAGCCTGCGGTCAAAACGCCAGCGGAGCCACTGGAGATGCAAAAGGACGTACCTAGGGCAGATCCCGTTCCGAAGAAGGTCGAGCCACCGCAACCGAAGCCGAAGAGGAGTCTGTTCTCCATGCAGGAGGATGTCACTGTTTCTGCAGAGGATCTGGAGCGTGAGAATGAAGACGTTGGCGAATCTGCTCAACCGCCGCTTACAGGCACCGCCGAAGCTCTACCCACCCACGTTGCCGAGGGAGCCTCTTCAAGAGCGGCAGGAAATTCGTTGGAAGACGTCGCATCTGATCTGAACTTGACAGCAGCTCAGCGTCGGCATCTCTTCGGTCGTGGCGGCGGTGGGAAGGGTGCCAACATTGCCCATTTCAACATGGACAACGAGTACGCCGCGAACGAACAAATCCGCCAGTCTGGCGAGACAATAGAGCACAGAGCAGTCAAGGCCGTCGCACCAGGCAAACACTCACTTCAACAGTTGGTCAACAACGCGAGGAGCAACCAGGAGTCGATGGAAGACAAATGGGCGGAAGGACGCAGGAATCAAGGCGGTAGCCAGTATGGCTGGGGCGGGCAAAAGTAAAGTGTTGCAAAAACGCAAGCTCATACTAGATTATAAGGAAGTCCCCCTTCGCAACCCATCAAGGCCAAGTATTTTGCTGCTACAAGTGTTTTGTGCCCGCTCTCCCATTTGCTCTCATGAAGTTCGACTGGCCAGCCTCTGCAATGCGCGATCGCTCGCAAAAAGCAGCTAATGCGCAGCCAGCGTATCTTTCATGGAGCAACGTTGCTTGCGCAATTTGTGTTTCTCCTGTTACGATAGGTCCGAATTCGAGGCAACTTCGAATTTGCCAATTGCGGCATTGTGGGAGCAGCATGCGTCTGACAATCAACGACCAAGCTGATTGTGAAGAAGTGCTAACAAAGCACCCGCGTGAAACCCAAGCAAAGTTGGGTCGAAATCACAAGCTGCTTGCTAGGGCTGCCTTTTGACTTCAAACTGCCTACCCGAGGTCTTTGTGCGGAGCTCCTCACGAGGCTGAGGCGCAGCTTCTCCACAAACTTCGTGTGACCATTCTATGACCTCTCCTGTACATACACTTGCACGAAGGATCGATTTCTGTCTCTTAATCTCCTGTGTATTGACCTATTGGAGGAACATCATAATGGCAGGCGACAAACCATGGCCACAAGTGCCCGTCGGAAATAAAGACTATGGGAATGCTGCTGTCGTCATTATTGGAGCTGGCATATCAGGCTTGTGCACGGCAATTGACCTGATCAAGCGCAACAATTGCCACAACCTCATCATTCTGGAGAAGTCAGCCGGTCTCGGAGGCACCTGGTACGACAATGCGTACCCCGGATGCTGCTGTGATGTCTGGTCTTCTCTCTACAGCTATAGCTTTGCTCAGAACAGCGACTGGACTCGGGAGTACCCTGGCCAAGAGGAAATACTGTCGTACCTGATCAAGGTCGCCCAGGAAAACAACCTGTACCAGCATATACGCTTCAACACGTTTGTCGAGGAGGCGAGATGGGATGAGGAACTGATGAAATGGAGGACGAAGGTGTCTACTGTGCAGGGCAGCAAAGAGGCCGAATCCAGTCCCGAGTATGGTAAGTCTTCATTGTCAATAAACTCATGAATGGCCACTCCTGCTGTTTGCTTTGGCGATAATGCCTACGACTTTTCGGAACCTCAAAATGGAAAGATCGTTCGACGAGAAGCAAATTCCTCTGATGTGCCAGACTGCGTCTCAAAAACTGTTTTAATGCACGATGGCTTGGCCGTTGCTGACTTCTGGTCAGAAATTAAGAGCGATTTTCTTGTCAGTGCTGTTGGCCAGCTAAACCAGCCCAAGTGGCCTGAGATTGAAGGCATCACCAATTTTGCCGGAAAGAAAATGCACAGCGCCAGATGGGACTGGTCTTATGATCCGCGGGACAAGAAGATTGCTCTGCTGGGTAACGGTAAGACATCTGCCTTTCACGACATGGTGTCTATGTGCTTACTCGCTGAGCAGGCTGCACCGCTGTCCAGATTTTGCCCGAAATAGCCAAGGTCGCCAAAAAGGTTACTGTATTTCAACGGACGCCTAACTGGGTAGTGCCTCGCATGGACGCCCCAGTTTCGCCTCTCATGCGAAATGTGTTGAAGTACCTTCCCCCGGTACGTTGGCGAAAGCGGGCCCTGCAAATGGAGTTTCGAGAAGCGACCCACGGCTTTGTCGCGGATCCGAATTCAGACATTGCTCAGCTCTTCAAAGATGCGTCGAAAGAGATGATGCAAAACCAGCTTCCCGACCGTCCTGAGCTGTGGGAGAAGCTTACGCCCAAGTACAATGTCGGCTGCAAGCGAATCATCATCAGTGATGACTACTTTCCATCTTTCGATAAGCCGAATGTGGAGCTCGAGACAAGAACAATACATAGCGTAGGCGAGAAGACCGTCAAAGTTGTAGACGATGATGGCCAAGGGAAGGGAGTGGACGAGTACGACTTGCTCGTGTGCGCCACTGGATTCCAAACGACACAATTCATGCACCCCATCAAAGTCGTTGGCAAGAACGGACGCTCTCTGAACGATGTTTGGAAGGATGGTGCACACGCGTACTTGGGCGTGTGCGTGGAAGACATGCCGAACTTCGGAATGCTGTATGGCCCAAATACCAACCTCGGACATAACAGTAAGTCATATGCAATACTTCCCTACTGTCTTTGGTCTCGTCACTGACTCTGTAAGGTATCATCCTCATGATCGAGCAGCAAAGCAGATACATTGGCGGGCTCATCGACGCTGTGCTTGACGCCCGTAAGCAGGGCAAAACTCTCAGCCTGACTCCACGGAAAGAGAAGGTCGATGCATACAATGCGAAGCTGCAGGAAGTACTTCAGAACTCCGCATTCAATGATCCAAATTGCAACTCTTGGTACAAGAATGAGGCAGGCCTGATCACGAACAATTGGTCCGGGACTGTTCTTGAATACCAGAATCGGCTATCGAGTGTGGAATACGGTGATTACGAAGCGGAGGGCACTGGCAAGACCATTGTGCAAAAGAAACAAAGGCAAAAGATTGGTCGAGTGGTTGAGGAGACTCAGTTCAGCGATAAAGCACTGCTGACCATGGGACTGCTCAGTACAGTGGCACTTGTTGGTGGGTTTCTAATCAGGAACACGAGATATCTGAACGCTTTGCGAGTGAAATAGGCTTGTCTGATACCCTTTGCAATTGATTTAGCCTTCTCAATTCGCCCATCATGTTGAGCCGGCTCAATGCCTCCATCTTGATGATCGGTTTTAGTCTCAGATCAGAATCCTTGTTGCCGATGCCACTTCTCTTCCCAGCCAGGATAGAAAGGAGTCTCGCTTAGTGTATGTGGCTCCCAGTCTTTGGGAATCAAGCCATTCGCAACCTGCTCCCGCTCGTATTGTTCCATCGCAGGGATTACGACGTGCTCGGTGTGCCAGGTGTTCTTGTACTCCATCAGATTCTTCTTGCCTTCTCGCAAGACTTTCAGCAATAGCGTCGGGATATATGGTTCGTCTCTGAATTCCGTCACAGGCGTGAAGAGTGCTTTGAAGTTGAAGACAACAGCTCCGGATAATGGCAGCCGTCGCAGCGTTTGCCAATCCACCCTCAAGTTGCAACGATCGACAGTGTGCGAAGGGTCTTGGCCCTCTCTGAACTTCTCATGGGGGTCGTCAGGGGGCATGAACAACGGCTCGTCGATTTCAAGACCCCAGCTACCGCGTTGGACAGCCTTTTCGGTAGGTTTCTTGGAGAAGTAACGATCCATCGAGAATTGCATCTTTTCCTTGTAGTCCGGGATGGGCTCGTGAATCTCATGCAGTTGTAAGCCAATCTTTGAACCAAGGCTCCAACCAAGACTGCTGCAGATGATACCGGCCCGGAAGGCATATATGCCGGTCTGCGGATCGCGCAGCATGATTGCAAAGTCCTCAGGAACGTTATGTAACAGTACGTGAAGAGGTTCTGTTGCACGAAGATCTGTTTCCGTCTTCAGGATCTCGTTGCGGAATATCATCCGCTCAACATCAAGCTTGAAATACTGAGGATAACGCGCGCACAAGAACTGCAAGCACATCTCCATTAGCTCTTTTGTTGCAATCTCCGAGCCTGGTAAAGCCTGGAGAACCAGTGGACCGTGATTCTGGAAGAGAGACTCCCGCTGTCTCACACGATCGGCATAGGTATGCTCAAGCTCTAGCCACCAATCCGATTCGAGCTTCGAGATTGCTTGGAGCGGTCAGCGGTGACAACAATGATTAGCTCACATAGACTTACACATCGTTTGATGGTATGCCCAGCGTAGTGGACGGTAAGGTCTTGGTTTTGCCTTGCTAATGTCAAATGTAGTGTATGGGTTAGGCAGTGGTACACCGCTGAGCTTTGCATAGTCTGGGAAGTCTCCCAAACGCCTGATCTCATCCACCGTGAAGCCCGTAGGTGTTGTGTACTCTGCTAGAGCAGCCGTGTTGGCAGCCTCTGTGTTCGGCACTCTCTTGGACTGATCAACAGTCTGCTCGCTTAGATCCTTGGCCGACCTTCCCGGGCCATGTAGCTTCAAGTCTGCCAGTACGTGTCGACGGCTTGGCGGGAAAGCGTCACTGTAATCTGGACTGGATGGTGGCTTATTGGACGGAAGTCCTTGCTTGTCGGGTGACAGCGATCGGGGAGGCGTGAAAGACTCAGTGGCACGTCGCCCGCGCGGATGAAGTCTTTGCAGTAAGACTCCGCGCTTCTTTTTGTCTAGCACGAAGAATGCAAGGGAAGAAGCTAGAAAGGCTAAGCCTGCCGCGAATGCTAGCTGTTGATACATGATCACAAGTCGGCGAACGATCAGACAATCTCAGTGGAAGGCAATTGATTCTGAGAGAGAACCTGACCTGGAGTCGTGCCAGGCATATAACAATAAGATGCAGCAACGGTCCATGATGGGCGACTTGGGCTGGGACAAGGTTTATGAAATGGGTAGGACTATCCTACGCTCTTCGGGAGTGCGAAGGTGATACTGTACGCGGCACACTCTAGATATTACCTCGCGGGTCTTCAGCCAATGACCGCCGCAGTCCGGTGGCCTTATCAGTAGTTGACCGGTCGGCGGAGGGAGCTGGCGAGATGGATGTCGTGTGAGGGGCGCGGGGGAGGAGGGAAGCTGGAAGTTGCATCCGTTTTGGGTAAAGTCGTGAACAGTCCGGTCTGCCTCAGGCACGCACATCACACTAGGTAATCCTCATTCGACAATGCTGGGAGACCAGCTTGCCGCCTGTAATCGTGGATGACGTCCAAGTCTTCAAAGCTATCAATAGTCTCCCAAGTCAGAGCTTCAAAACCGCGCCATTTCACTTGGTAGAGTTGAACAGGAGCCCGACCGAAGTCCAGCCCTTGCTCTTCGGGATCTGACATTCTGTGGCCTACGATGCGCTCAATCTCGAAGATGCCATCTTCATCGCTTTCCTCCTCGCCATCGTCCGAGCCGTCTATGTGTTGCGACACAGGAGAATCTGGTGCTGTAGCGCGCTTGCTACCAGGCTGTGGTAAAGGCTTCGGGGCTACCCCGTTTCCCGCTAACGAAGATTCAGGTTGGTCAGGTCTCCTGGCCTTGACGGCTCTGTGATATTCTTCAACAGTCTTCGGATCCGGGAAGCTTTCGGCCGGCTCCCATGTCGGCTCGTCGTAACCTTCCCACTTCACTTGATATAGCATGACAGGCTCCTTGCCCGGATGTGTTTTGGGATTACTCATTTGGTGAGCAAGTACAGCTTCCATGACATACTCGTCGGCTGCAAATCCGTCCTCTACATCATCAGCCTCATCCTCATTGCCACTGTCATCACCCGAACTAAGGTTGGCAGTAGGCTGCATAATAGATGTCAGCGTCGTCTGTTTGTATTTTCTCTGTTTCGAAGCGTCTTCCTTGAATGCCACAGCGGCAGTGCCCAGCTGGCCTTTTGGTGCTTTTGCGTCCCCTTGTGCTGTCGAGCTCTTCGTGACAACGGTGCGAGCCTCTGTCGATGGATCGCGGCCGGCCAAAGCATCTTCTGATGGAGACTCATCCGAATAATAAGATGAATGTTGTAGTTTGAGCCGTTTGGTAGGTTCTTCATGACTCAAGCTCATGCGATGCATTGCTGGAGACACGTCTTTCGAACCGCTTGCTTGAGGCCGTCCTTCTTCGTTGGGATCATAACGCCATCCGAGCGGCATTAGTTCCTGTGTGATAGGGTGTCTTCTCCGTCGAGGACGCTTCTTGTGCTGCAAGCTCCCAGACGCCGTGCGATTTTCGGAGGTATCCAAAGGTGCAAGCGGCATTAATTGCCCTGTAACCGGGTCTCTCTTCCTCCTCCGTCGAGTCGGTTGTTGTAGGTCTACAAGCTTATGGGACGGCTTCTGCAACCCACGCGCTTGAACTGGTGGTAAGGAATCATCAGAGGCATCTGCACTTTCCTCGTCGCTTAAGGGCATTAATTCGCCCGTTTGGGGATCGCGTTTCCGGCGACGCCGCTCTTTGATGGGTTTGAAAAAGTTCTTGTACGTTGGACGGGCGCGCCCTTGACCTCCGGGGGCATAACTTTCATTTCCGCTGTTTCCAGCATCATCGATTTCTTGATACTCAATCGTGCCTTTGCGAAGCGCCCTCTCCCTCTTGATGTCTTCACGCTCCCTCTCCATACGCTCCTGTTCGGTTTCAGCGATGCGAAGGAGCTCAGCTTCTTCCACAAATTGATGGGTCTCGTATTCTTCAAGATGATCCGCAGAGATATAGTCGAGAACCTCATCCACGGCAACATCCTCAAGCGTCGTGTCTCCAATTTTGAGCGTGTAAAAGGCCCCATTTGATCCCAAGACTCGACCCACGATCTGAGCTCCCCGAGGTGCAACGTCAGACAGCTTGACTGGCAGAGGCTCGTCGCCGTACAGGCGTCGCAGTGGCGATGCCCTTGCCGCCGCCTTAGCAGGACTGTACATTGGAACATTTACGCTGGCGAGTATAGACATTGTGCGCTAGACCGAGGATCACGCAGTCCATAAATTACCTTGCAGTCCCATATGACAAGTGGTTGAATGTCCAGGTCGCGCTGAGTGGGCGCGTTTGGTGACGAGACCGAAAATAACGCGAAGCGTGTAAAGCAGTGAATATGAAAGTGATATAGCTCTTACAGATTTGAAAAAAGGGTCCTCAATCAACATTTGACCGTGCTCCATGAAAGTTGCAGCCACTCGGATTTTCCTTGCCTAGGTTAATCCGGGCATCAAAGCATGCCTTGATTTCTCCATCTCCCAATACCTACCCTCTGCTCGTTTCTTTGTCGCATAGCAATTGACCGGCCAGGCTTTGTGGGAGATGTCATCATGGTCATCGTGGCTCGGCGAAAGAAGCGCTGAGATCGCTTCATCTCACCGGGTGCAATTAGGCCTCACGGCGGCGGTCTCAGTTGGCGTTGGAGTCGGTGCCGTTGTTGGCCTGCAGAATGCTAGACGCTGGTACAATATTCACGACTTGAAAGACTCAATACCGGACATTGATTCTCCGCACCATATTGACAAGGTTTGATTTAGCAACATCCAGCCAAATGATCTCCTAACTAACTCACAGCTAGATCAATCAGTTCGGCGGCGCGGTCCCAGAAGACAGCCACGATCGAAAAGACGAAGAGAGAAGCGCTGCTCTTGCACGACGAGCTCGATTGGGCGACTATGATGAGGACTTGATTTTAGAGCAGCTAGCGCGCAACCGTGTTTTTCTTACTGATGAAGGCTTGGCCAAGCTGAGGAACGCCTTCGTAGTTGTTGTCGGCTGCGGTGGTGTTGGTTCTCACGCAACGGCAGCTTTGGCACGCTCAGGTTGCGGCAGACTACGACTGATAGACTTTGATCAAGTCTCTCTCAGTTCCCTCAATCGTCACGCCGTCGCCACTTTGGCTGATGTTGGTACTCCAAAGGTTCAGTGTCTACGGAAACGATTGGAGCAGATTACACCGTGGACGCACTTTGACTGTCGCAATCAGCTTTTCGGCGAGGGAGTGGCAGAGGATCAGTTGGCACCTTGGACTGATGGGCAAAAGCCTACATACGTAATTGACGCCATTGACAACATCGATTCAAAGGTTGCCCTACTTCACTATTGCAAGAAGAATGGGCTACCGGTCATATCGTCCATGGGAGCCGGCTGCAAGTCAGATCCAACACGCGTATTTGTCGGGGACATATCCGCGTCGGCAGAGGATCCATTATCTCGAACTACACGACGAAGGCTTCGAATGCTGGGAGTGAAGGATGGCATCCCGGTCATTTACTCATCTGAGAAGGCCGGGCCGGGCAAAGCCCAACTTCTTCCACTGCCTGAAGAAGAATTCGCTAAAGGCCAAGTTGGCGAGCTCGGCGTGTTGCCTGACTTTCGCGTGCGTATATTGCCGGTACTTGGTACAATGCCAGCGGTCTTTGGGCTATGTGTGGCGAACCATGTCATGCTAGAGATCACCGGCTATCCTCACGACTACCTACCGAGCAAAGCACGGGAGAAGATGTACGATGGAATCTTGGCTCAGCTGCAAGGGCTAGAGGAGCGAGTGGCAAAGAGTTGTGGTTACGACCCACTTGGCTTACGCATTCCCATCAATTCGGACGACGTGGGTTACATGGTGGAGGAAGTGTGGCACGGCAGAAGCGCAGTCTCCGGGCTCGCCAGCAGGCTGGCTCTCACGAGATGGCGAAGGCCACAAGGCGACTGGATCGATATGCGGACACCGGGCCAGAAGGCAGACTGTCTCGGGTTCGACGAGGTCGTCTGCATGACGAAAGACGAGATGCTAAAGCATGAGAAGGAGGTACTGAAGGGTGGGAAGGCGCCAGAGGATTTGTATGATAAGCAAGTGATTGAGCTGGTAGAGCAGAGGTGGGAAGTTGAACGCCATTTCAGGGCTCAAAGATAGTATAGTCATATATATACTTCAGCATTGTTTGCTTTGCGGACTTTCCATATCGCTTCTGCAGATACAGAGTCGTTGCATTCCCTATGGACAACGGTGATTGGCTTTGCTGTTATGCAAGGGCGGAATCCCCAGTGCACCATCCCGACAGCTGACACTTTGTTGGCCACTTCAGGTCCTCAATTCGCATTCCCTATCTGGTTGCGCATCTGGCCCTCACTCAGTGCTATTTCCAAGCCATCGCTTGCATCGGTGAAAGGAAATGAGATCATCTCGGAAACGACGGCGTGATTGTGCACAGGCACCGGACAGTGCACAAGCGAGGCGCTCTCGGAACAGGACAGGTATCGGATGCCGAACCCGCTTGTCAGTAGTATCGATGAAGTGACGTTAGGCTCTCTGTGATCTTCTTTCTTTCTTCTTTCCTCCTCTGCCGCAACTACTGCATCTTTATCCTTGTATTAATTAGGCAACACATCAATCAAGATGTCCACGTCTCTGCTTGGTCTGGCATTGCCCAAGGAGTACGGGTAAGTCTCATCGCAGCAATGAAACCGTCAAGAGGGCCGGGACACTGACAAGCACCTCATAATCCAGCTACGTACTCTGCGCGACCGCCTCCACTTTCTTCGTCTCCTTCTGGCATGGAGCTCGCGTCTCTGGCTTCCGCAAGCAAGCCGGTGTTCCGTACCCAAAGGTTCTGGCTGAGAACAGCGATATGTCCGCCGCTGAGCCAGGCCAGAAGAAGGCCATGTACCTCTTCAACTGCGCACAGCGTGCTCACGGTATGCTGCGGTGATGTGCTGCTACATTGGGACCTCACTTACGTTTTCCACACAGGCAATTACCTCGAGAACCAGCCTTCGGTAGCCATTGCTCTGCTCGTGGCAGGTGTTCAGTACCCACTTTGGTCAGCAGGATTGGGCGCAGCATGGCTGGTTTTTAGGATCGCCTACGCAGTGGGCTACACAAGAGAGGACAAGTCTAAGGGCGAGGGAAGGTTGATTGGAGCTCCGTTCTGGTTCGCCCAGCTTGGGCTATTTGGCCTGACTCTCTGGACGGGCGTGCAAATGCTGCTGTAGAAACGGCAGAGGGACGATTGGCATCGTGTTTGGCGGGGCAAAGTGCTACCTGCCTCAACTGGTCACTGGTCAAGTGGAGAGGCTTGATGTAAGATGAATAGGTACAAGAGCTTAATCCTGAAGTCTTTATTACGTGGGCCTATCTCGTGCGGCGGCTTTCAGGTCTTGAGGTGTGAGGGCAACGGCAAAATAAACAAGGCATCTACTTTCCGGTCGACGCTGCGAAAAGAAGAGACACGGCGAAAGGTACCAGACAACACACTTCGCACATGGATTCATCCCTGAAGACACTTCACAGCCAGCTAGATGCTGGCGAGTGGCACTGGCCCTGGGTGAGGCAAGTCAGCCCTGCTCGCCGTGAATTGAGGTTGGATTGAGGTTGATGATGGGTCGCGGCCGCTTTGGGCTTTTGCCACCTGGACTGCTGACGTCTTTTCTTAGTTTTCACGTGCTTCTTGCAAAGTCGCTCGAGTGGGATGTAATCGGCAGTCCTAAGTCTTTCATCCTTCGGCTACCTAATCCATCAACCACCGCCCGCCATGGCGTCCGCTTTGCGCAGACTGACCATGCGACAGGCCAAAGACCAGCTCGAGGACGCCGAGTCTGACAGCGACTCTCACGCCAGCTCAACGAAAGCAGTCATGGAGACGCCTTTCGCTTCTCGACCCCTCACACCCGCCAATCACCCGGATCTAAGCAACACGCCGCTTCCAGGCCGCTCTTCCATTCGGCGCGTGTCTCCTTCGGCCGAGTCGATCAACCGCTACAAGATGAGAGCGCCTGTGGCAGTTGGCCCCGCAGTGGCAACCTCAGACTCCAAATCTAACTACGGGACCGAGAAAGAAGCCGCCTCAAGCGACGAACTTTACCAGGCACCAAATGCGACGGACGCGAGCCTTCGTGAACGCGAAAGCCCAGATTCCTTCAGTGATGAAGGCTTTGAGCATATTTCAATCGCTGAGGCGAAAGACGCAGGTAAGCAACGCACAAATGATCTAGAGATGGCGCCTGTCGCCGTGAGCATGCGCGGCCTCAAGTTTGAAGAAGGCAGCAGCGAGCAGAGCAGCGAGCAGAGCAGGGTGACTAGATCGCAATCTCGCCGCAAAGAGCGCGCCGATTCAGCCGCCGCAGGCTTGACCTCAGACAGCATGGACATCGGCAGGCAGATCATGTCAAAGATGCGCGCAACTGCCGACGACGATGCCCCGGAAGACCCACAGCCACGCAAATCGAGCGACAAGTCACGCCCACTGGTAATGAGGAAGAGTGAGCAGAAGAGCCCCAGCACGTCGCTCGACACGTCGGCTAACAGCCCATCTCGGCTGCCAAACGAAGAGTCACCGGACGCCTCTTCCGCCCATTCGCAACGATTTGAAAGCGTCTCGCCTCCAGGTGACCTTCGATCGGCCGCTGATGATCCGGGACCGGCCAAGGAGCCAACTTCATCACCTCCCCCTTCCACAGCAAGCAAACTCCGCGAGCTGGTATCACGTCGCTACGTTCGTACTGATACTGTGTCTCCTCTGGTTTTGCTGCCTCCTCGTTACGATCCTACTAGTCCACCGGGCATGCAGTTCTGCAGCCGCCTACCTGCGACGAGTCGGCCGAAGCGTCCGTGGGGCTGTAAGTGAATCTCCCTACCAGCAAAAACAAATGTAGACCTGCGAAAGCGCTAACGAAGCTTTCCAGGGATGAGACGCTGGACCTGCTGTCGCTGCAAAGCGCAGACGGTAGTCGAGCAAGAGTGCTGCGCCAAACTCGATTGCGGTCACAAGAGGTGCCACAGCAAATGCAAGTTGATTCAGCGTAATGAAGAGATATGAGCGGGTGGAGCACGATCCTGGTGCCCAGCATGACATTGGTGCGGTGTAACGAAAGTCAAGGGTTGGTAAGCGATGGAGACGACTAATTGGCACACTTGTAACTCTCGGAGAGTTCTAGTGTGAGTGACTTCAAGACTGAATATTCCCACATGTCCGGAAAAGGAGGAAGGTGGCGCGGCTTTGAGACCAGCGATATTCAATGCGAACTGCATAAGAAGATTTTAAGGGAGCGACTGGCATATTTGCATATGCAAACGAGCTCTACTGTACAGAGCTCAATGAGGTAGTACGAACTCAGTAATGGGAAATCAAGTGAGAAAAGGACATCAAAACACTGAGCTCACACATTGAACAACATAATCCATGCGACTCAACGACGTTGATCTGTGCCTCCCATAATATGTCCGAAATCGCTATGCTCGCTCGAAACGTACAAAAAAGCCGATATGAGTAGAAGACCGCCGACAACTTCGATCACCTTTCACTCTCTTGCACCTCTTTCACGTACCGCACAAAGGACTTTTTATGAACAAGCCCAGCAAATTTCCCTTCTCTCAGGACACACACATATCGCAGACCAAGCTTCACGAAGCACTCGAAGACTAGATCCATCGGACTTGAGATATCGAGGGCGACCGGGGCTGGATCAATGAATGGCGTGAAATCCGTCGGGTCGGTGGAGCTGTGACGATGGAAGATTTGCCCATCGTTCTGTGCAAAGCCCGGCTCGACACCGCCATCGCCGCCAGCAGCGCTGTCGTTACGGCCGTTCACGCCCTGGCCAGGGCCTTGCCACTTCTCCTGTGGACTCATTAAACATAGTGCACCTTCCTCGTTTTCCAGCCTGTCAAGCGCGAACTCCAGATCCGGAGCTGGGATGAGGCCAACTAAATTGCCATCTTTCAATATGGGAAGGCCGCCATCGAGCTCACCAGCCATGTGCAAGTATTCTAGCTTCGAGCGTAGCTCCCTTGCAGGCACCAGTGGCGCTGTCGTGATATCAATGTACTTTGCCTTCCGTGGGGCCGGAGTGATATCACCGAGATCAGTCGTGAAGACCGGTCTAGTTTTGGAGTCCAAAAATGGATACGCATTCATGTCGGTCAGCAAGTCGTAGATACTCAGTGGCTCCACCCAATCAGCAGTCCATTTTGCTACCAGTACACCAAGTGAGAAGGGCAGCACGTGTTCCAAACTACCAGTCAGCTCGAAGAGGATTACCGCGAGCGTAACGGACAGGCGAGTCACGCCGCACATGACCGCGCCGGCAGCGACCATAGCATAGACACCTGGCACGACACAAGACTCTGGGCTATCACCATTAGGGCAGCTGGCGAAAAGAGGAAACTCCGAATAGCGAAGGGTCAGCAATTGAACCAGGTGGCCAACGATACGGCCCATAAGGCCGCCGATGACCATGGAGGGTACGTAGATGCCTGCCGGCACCTTGATACCGAAAGTGATGACAGTCAACAGAGCTTTGACGATCAGCGCGACAAGTAGGTAACCGATGACGTCCGGTATGCGCTCTTCAGTAGGACAGAGACCAGAGCCAGAGTTGGTGAAAGCATCGCAAGGCGCTGATAACTCGAAGAGGAGCTCAGCCACCGGTAGCCTGGTATACCTGTTCCAGAAGCTCACGATGCCAGTGATCAATGCCACCAGGATGACTTCCAGAATCGGGTATCTTTTGATGACCTTGATCTTCCTGAAGGTCGTAGCCCAGAAGCGAGAGGCCTTGATAAAGAAGGCTCCTGCAGCACCACCGAGGACGCCCAGCAGGATAAAAGCGATCAATTCGAATTGCTTCCAATCGACCAAATATCTCACCTCGAACATGACAATTTTGTGAGTGCCGTATGGATTTAGTGCCTTCAAGCTCAGTGCAGCAGCTATGCAGCAAAAGAACGTCCGGAAAAGTGTCTTCGGTGGGAAGTAGTAGCTCACTTCCTCTAAGCTGAACAGCACACCGCCTATGGGCGCACCGAAAGCCACAGCGACACCAGACGCTGCAGCTGCGGAGAGGACCTCCCGTCTTTTGCCATCGTTGATATTGTATTTGGTGAAAATGCGACAGGCGATATTGCCAAGACATGTCGCAATGTGGACGTATGGCCCTTCCTTGCCAAGTGAGAGACCAGACGCAACACTCAGGATCAGTCCGAAGGTCTTGCAAACGAGTGTCTTCACGCCGAGATAACCGTGCAAGACGAAGCCGGACAGGATCACTTTTACCTCAGCGACGCCGGAACCAGCAGCAGGATAGTAGATGACCGGTGGCCGCTGAGCAGCCTCCTGGAAACGGCGAGTAGGGCTCATGCTTTTCCTGCGGCCTTCCTCGTCCGTTTTGTCTTCTGCGGCACGCTCGGCGCCTAGATTCTCGTCTAGAGTTGAAAGAGAGATGGCTGACGAGACTGTCGTTCTCGTTTGTAATGTGATCAAGCAAGCGAGAGTGGAAAGGACAACAACCCAGAGAATATAGGCACCGTAGTCAATCCACAATTGGCCTTCGTCCTGACGCGGTCTCAAGCCAGACCAAGCGCACCACTCATCGCATGTCTCTGCACCGACGCAGCACTTCCGCTTACTGTACCACCAGTGTGATGTACAGAATCCAGTCTTGTAGTCGAAGATGGCCGTCTCCGTGACATCAATGAAGTACGCGAAGCCGGCCGTCAGGATGCCGATGATAGCAACAATGATCCAGCCCTGAGCGCCGTCAAGCAACGAGATGATTCTGCCTCTGACATCTTTCCGGCTACGCAACTCTTTGACCCGGAAAGCGTCAGCTATACTGTCATGGACCCAGTCGGTCGATGTGAACTGATCATACCAAACCCGATCGTCCAGGTAGAGCGATGGCTTCGAAGAGTCGAGCTCGCTTCCCTCGAGCTGGTTGGCATCCGTGTGCAATGCTCTTGCAAGCTTCGCCCCGAAAGAGCCGCGTCTAGTATGATGGCGGACTCGTGAGCGTGAGCTGCCTCTGTAGCTTTGTGACCGGCTGAGGGGGTATCGTGGCGTGCCAGGAGCACTGGCCGGCAGTGTCCTATAGCCGCTTGGAGCACCCTCTCTTCGGGAGAGCAAGCTGGTGTGTTCGTCGGGAGTCAAGAGTCTGGAGGGCATTCTACTTCGCAGATCCAAGTCGGAAGCGCGGGTCCTGGCATGTGCTCTTGAATGCACGGGCGAAACAGGTGTAGTCTGACTCTTGAATGCGTTGTGGTATGCATTTCTTAAGGCCTCTCGTTCATGCTCGCCCATCTCGTCGTCTTCATCCTGGCGGTGACTCTCGTCGTTCTCATTTTCGGGCTCTCCGCGGCTGGAGGCATAGCTGTAGAAGGAGGCGACCGACTTCGGCATGTTGGTGGTTGGTGATCCGCACTGTAAGGAGAGGCCCCGATCGCTGTCGAGGGGTTCATATCAGCAACGTGTGGGGCAGCAAGATGAGAGCGACAACATGTGACAAAGGGGTGAATGTGAGACGAGAGGCAGACGCTCAGAGGTCAGCATTCCAACGTCGCGTGCTCTCAGGTGACGCATCCGTGGGGCTGATGGCTCTGACTATCTTGTGGCCATGGCCGACGCCGCCGCCGCCGCCGCCGCCACTTCCAGTATCTTCACCACCGCCACCACCCGCGTCCTGCGCTCCTGCGCGTGCGTGCCTTACTATCTCGCCGCCACTCATTGCAGGTGGAGAGGACAAGGCGAGGGCGGAAAGTTCAATTGTAGGTATAGTGATAGTGGGGCAGGTTGATGGTATGGGAAATGGACCCTTGCTTACCGGTCCCATGCCCCTCTGAGGAAGCACACACAATGGTCAGGTATCGCACGGGATGGCTTGTGTATACCCAGCCGACTCGGCGGAGAGAGAGAGAAAGAGAGACAGACAGATAAAGATATATGTTATCGCCCCGCCCACCGCCTGAACGACTGACTGACTGGTGATCTTCCCAAGCTCGTCAGGCGCCGGTGTAACTACGGGGCGCAGACAGAGGACGGGCAGAACGGTGGACATCAAACGGTGCGCGGTCATGCACGCATCCCACTGGTGCGCTGATGCAGTCCAGCCGATTTCTCAGACCGGTCCTGTCCTGTCAGTAGCACGCAAGGTATCGGTGGTATGATAGAAGCCGCTGTAAGCGCAGCTGTCTGCAAATCATCCGCACCCGCATGCACCCCAAGCACCCCAAGCAGCGTCGGGCTCCACACTTGCCTGCCCTGCATGACCCTGCTGTCTCTGCAGCTGAACTCGTGAGCGACCTCGTGTCTGGGGCGCAAAGCTAATATCCTCAATTAAGGGCCTAACACTGCAGATGCTCGTCACTCGTGCAACCCGTGCTCACACGCCGCTGGACATATTCTCGGCTTGATGTTCGCTTCGGTGCATTGCATTGCCAATCCACTGCCGGCATCGTGCTATTTGCTACCGCCACCCGTCCCATCCCAGCGAGCTGTCACCTCCGACCTACCTGTCCCAGCCAGATCCGATGCGAGCACAACATCTCCGTCTTAGATATGGCCTTGAAGCATACGGGATCAAGTACGTTATCACTACATTTTTCTACACAACCTTTGGCTGTCTATCGTAGATGTGTTGCAGCCGCCACCACACGCCCGACCGCTCAATATGACCCAGCCCCATTCGTGTTCTCTGACTGCCAGTGCTATTCCTCCATCACATCCATGTTCTTAATCGCAGGCTCGATACCCAGCAATGACAAGCCACCCTCCCCCATTGCATGCTGTAGGTACTCTTCATCCACCTGGCTCAGCTCCTCCGGCGAAATGCAGTACTTCTTCCCCGTCGCCTCACCAATCACCACCACCTGACCGTTCTTAACTCCATCGAATTCTCCTCGGACGCGTTTGCCGCCTGGCTTCCCCCATCGTCGAGTTGGCGTGCCGTATCTCTTTGCAAACTCCATGAGTCTCATGACGCCGTCCTCCCCACGGCGCGTAGCTTCTTCGGCGTCGTACAGCGGGTTGCAGACCACAGCATAGAACACAGCCCGGATCTCTTCCACCGGAATGCCCCATTGACGAGCAAGTGGGACAGGGTCGAAGTGAGCACGAAGATCGTCCGCGAATTGCGCATAGTGAGCTGCGGTCCACCTCTTCCAGAACGGCGGCTTCAGGCAGAACTTGTGCGAGTTGCTGATCTCGACTCCATCCCTAGCTATCGTGCTGTACCGGTCCGCCGATTCGGAAGGCTGAGGCAGTTCCTCTTCGGCGGTCTTGTGCGGCGCCGCAGGGGGGTCGTCCAGCTGCTCAACAGAAGCACGAGGCGTAGAAGGAAGTGGAGGAGCGGTGGGGGTTGTATCTTCATCATCATCGCAGAGGTCTATCATCTCATGCTGAGCAATGCTTCCTGTCTTGTCTGTCCTCTCGACGCCTTTGCGCATGGCATCAGCGACGAGCCCGTTCATGTTGAATGTGCCTTTCTCTTATTAACTCAGTGTTTGCATAACCACTCCGACAAAGAAAGATTCAAGAGAAGCGAGGTTGTACGACTTCAAAGTCCAAGTGAATAGAAGTGGAAAAGAGGTGGCTGGTGCTAGTCTCAAATTGGAGCACGTGGACGCCGCTTTCGCCACCCACACTCGACCTCAGTTCACGACATCTCCATGGCTGCAACACCTTCCGCAAGAGCTTTACAAGTGGTCGAGAAGCCCCAGGTGTTCGCTGCATTAAACTCGATACACTGTTGCGCGAACGATGGGCTTGTTGTAGCTGCACCGTCGCTCAGCAAGATGCAATCGTAGCCCTTGCTGAAGCTATCCATGTATGTTCCGCCAACACATTGATCGGTGTTTACGCTGGAAACGCAGCATAAGTCAGTCTCCGAGCTTGAATATTTTTCTCAAGATAGCAAAGGTCTTTACGATTACTCACCCACTAAACATTAATGTCTTGATTCCCTCTCGCTCCAAAAATTCCTCACACTCGGTCTTAGCACCCCACATCCCTGACATACGATTCTTATGAATCCAGACGTCCGGTCGTCCAGCTAATCGAGAGCCTTCCCTGTACATCTCGTCGAGAGGTGGACACAGATCACTGTTCCAAGCGCCTCTCGTCAATAAGCGTCCAGCGTCGATTTTCCTGCCGGAGGCAGGATCCTCCACCATGCCGCATGGACTTCCCAGGCCCTTAAAGCACCTGACCTTGTTTATCTGGCCATGTTTGTTGACTGCAACCCCAGCACCTTTGGCCTCAGTAGGCACACCGTCGGTTTCCTTTCCTTTCTCATTCCAGACCTCGAATCCGAACGCCCGGGACACCGCGGGTGGCATGTCATCGATTTCTCGATCCGTCAAGCCCCAATTGAGCCAGATGACCCGAATACCGGCCTCCCTTGCAGCTGGTATGGCGTGCTTCACAAGCTGGTCCAACGAATCATGTCCAGCGCCTCTAGAGCGTCCGAAAGCCGGGCTTAGGAAGTAGTTCTGCATGTCAATGATGACGAGCGCGGACTTCGACGGGTCGATTGTCACCGGACTCGTGGTAGTCTGGACCGTGACGCAAGGCTTCACTGGTGATGATGGCGGTTGTGTGCGGCGAGTGAGATCGAAGCCTGTGGTCGACGAAAACAGCCAGGTGTCGCTGGTGTTCCCAATGACCCCATTATAGTCCTTCATTGTAGTTTCAGCAATCATCATTGTTTGGAAAAGGATGGTCAACAGATCCCTTAAAGAAACAGATGGATATTCTGCAGTGGCGGATGACAGTACGCACGAGTGACTCTGACGGTTAGTAGCATTTGAGATCTTTCTTATGAAAGACACTGACTGAGAAAATGATTCAAAGAAAGAGATTATGATAATACAAACGCACATGTCTTTACATGAAAATGTATAATGCCGTGCGGGGTTACTGATAGGCGAAGCGCGGCAAGGAACGCACTGGTTATGTTATCGACCTTCCCGATCAGGAAAGTGCTACACTTCGCACTGCGCCGAATAAAAGAGACTCCCTCCTAAAGGTACGCTTCGCTTCGCTTCATGCAACCTTGTTGCCCGAATGTGACCTTCCTGGCCGGATCGAGGCGGGGACCGTCTAATGTGCCAGGTCATCTTTTCAAAATTCAAACGCTTGCCGTGTCCCCTTACGCAAATGACGATCCAAGATGGGTATATCATCCACAGCTCTTACTCTTCGTACTTGTTCCCGGGAAGGTACTCTCGTTTCTTTTCCAAGATCCCCTTCAGATACTCGTATACGGCGAATGTTACGGCTTGTCCTGGAGCGACTCTCATGACTCTAGGTGTGATACCTTTCCAAAAAGCCTTGGGGCCTTCTTGCTTGAACATTTGACTTCCAATCTCGGTGATGCGAGACATTGCTGACTGGCCGGGTTCAGCGGGCTGCCGTTGTAGGCGGGTCTTGATGGTATCGATCGGCGCGTTCGTAAAGGGTCCAACAGCTCCTGAGAAAAGACCAATGATCGAGGTTTGCCATGCAGGTAATTGTGCGGTCGGATCAGCACTCATTTGCTGCACGCGATCTTTCAACTCGGTGTATGCAGTGAAGTTGGCAGCCTGATTCGTTCCTTGCCTTAAGGCCGTCAAGGAAACACCTCTCCAAAGCGCTCCAGGGCCTTCCTCCTTCAGGACCGTAAAACAAGCATGCGCTGCGTTGCGATATTTTGGTACATCCAGTGGATCCGACATGCTGTGGTACTGCGACTGCAGCCTAATCTTTACCACCTCCATGGGCGTGACGACTGCTACCGCCTCTGTAACACCAGCTGCTAGACCTGCCATGAAGTTGGCACTTCCACCAATCTTGCCGTCGGAACCGGCAAGCATTTGTTTGTAGGACTCATAACTGGTGAATCGGATGGCCATTTTCGGAATGATACCAGTCAGGACAGCACCAAGACCTTTGTAAAGACCTAGCGGCGTCTCTTTCCGCGCGATCTCCATACCGGTCGTGACAAAACCGCGCTTTTTCGCGCCTGGCTGCCGGGCTCTTCGCGAGAGCTGCATTCGGACCTTGATGGTGTCGAGAGGGTGGCAGACAAGAGCCTCCATCATACCTGCACCTCCGCCGGCTTTTGGACGAGTTAGTTGAAGCACTTGAAGTCGTGGTCGAGGCGCGCATACCAATGAGATTAGTAGCCGCAGAGGCAGGCTTCTTGCCCCCAGGCCCGGATGTTGATTTTGCGGACATTGTTGCAACGTGAGAAGCTACAGCATCCAAGTACGCCTATTAGTGACGCCTCTTGTAGAAAACCGTTTCGTGAAACAGCCTCGTCCTACAGTGAGTGACGGTGAGAGTAGAGGAGGAAATCAAGACGATGACTCCCATGAAGCTAAGAGTGTTTTTGTCTCGAGGACAGCCATTAGCAACCGAGGAAGACTATGTGACCTATTACGTAGATCGACAGGTCCTAGCCAAGGTCTCCAGTCGCGTCTTCTCGCGCCTGGGAGAGTTCCGGTTTGTTCCTGGACGAACGGAGCTTGTGCCTCGGGCAAGTTAGAGAAAGCTTCTGTTGCCATTTCAACCCCTCCTGCGCTCATGTATGATGAGACGAATGCGGCTCACATGTTGCAGCAACACGCTTGTTCTTGATTATTGCGCTTTTCTTGTCATTGTCATGGCTCACGCAAAGCATCATCGCTCTGCAGCTTTCTCGAGGCTCGTGAAATCGCGGGGGCCGAGGTTGATCATGGAGCTCTCCCCGGACTGCCAAGTCGGCTGCTGCCGGCCCCTTCTCCAGCTCGGACAAAGCCAAATGGGCCACTGGCTCGGACGAGAGGACTCGGCCTATGACTGCCGTTCATAGAGACGGAACTCGAAGGAGACTTGGTCGCCCTCGGAACCGTCGGACAGAGGTTCGGGTGAGACGTCTTCACCCACAAAGTCACTGAGCTGCTCCCGAGTCCTTCGTTGCCATCCGCTCTCTGGCTTGTCTATGTCGTCTGGAAAGTGCGTGTCGCACTCGTAGTCCCGCTGTATCCTGGTCAGAAGAATCGATTTCGTTTGAGGCATCTTCAGAGCAGCTTCGTAGATGCTGGAGCCACCTATGACAAACGCTTGCCCAATGGGCGGCGCTTGTCCTTGTTTCACACGACGTTCTAGGTCGTCAAGACAGTCTGTGATGCTTGAACCCACGACGACGGTGTCCGGTACATTGCCCAATCCTGCACGGGATTTGGTGCTGACCACCAAGTTGGTGCGGTCCTTGAGAGGGCGAAATTTGGGCGGGATGCTTTCCCACGTCTTTCGGCCCATAATGACAACATTGCTGCATTTCTTATCGGTACCCTCCTGCTTCGGGATTCCCGGCGGTATAGACTCAGCAGCTGGTGTCGTAGGTGTGCGTTTGGTGACGCGCGCGAAATAGGCCATTTCTTTTTTCAACATCGGCCATGGCAAGCCTCCGCTATTACCAATACCATTTCTGGGAGTGGCAGCGACAATGAGAGTCAGCGGCAGCTGTTTCAAAGACATTTCTTCAGCCATGGATGAGGTTTTGATATAATAGTCGTCCTACCAAGAAAGCGGTTCAGCGCAGTAAAAATGCAATACCGCAGCAGTCCCACAAAGTACTAGCGCCAAACGCGCGTTCACGTGATTTGAAAGGGTCAACTGGCTGCCAGTGAGAAGAAGAGGGGACAAGAAGTGCGGTACTGATATCTATACACATAATACACATTTCCACTATCCCACTACATGTTGCTTATAGCATGACATACGATAAGCTTAGACAACCAGTCATTCTCATCGTCGACTGCTCGCCATTTCACCGTACCGTCCTCGTTCCCTCGTAGTATCATACGCCTGGAGCACACGTGCCTGGCTTTCGTCTGTCTGCGAGAAAGCGTAGCCACGCTGTTTCCGCATGCGCTGGACCTGCCGTACCTTTCGGATCGCCTTCTGGAATTGTTCCATCCTAAATCCAAGTCAGCTTCAAACGCTCTCAAGTATTTCGACAATGTGGACTTACCTAGGCCTATAATCCTGTATGTTGTACTTTTGAATCTCTTGCACATGGTGGTAACTCTGCGGGAAGTACATTCTCTTTGCATACTTCCACGCAAAATCTCTCACCAGACAGAGACCCGGCAGGGCGAGCATGCTCATGAGCCAGAAATTCGGGTCTCCCATCAGGACGGGTAAGACATTCGTGTACTCCTCGGAGAATCCTAGCCTCGGCGCTGCAAAGGCGTAGATTGGTAGAAAGATGAACCAAATAGCCAGCGAACCTGGAATGGCAATGACGGTGTACTTGGTCCAGATGTTGGTGATGAGCGCTGCTTTACCCAGCACGGTGACCAGTCCAGCAGTGTAAAGCGCAGTGCCCCAAACCCAATGTCCAGCCACTTTACCATCAGGCAAGACCCCGTCACCCCACCAGATCAGCTCACTGACAAAGTATAGCAGCAGAGAATGGTAAAAACCATTGGCCACCCAACTCCAGAAGTTATGTGTGCGGAAGAACACGCCCTTCTGACTCAATTGATAGAGCTGCGGGTATCGATCCAACAGTCGTGCATTGACGAATTGATCAAATATGCCAAGCACGAAAGGCGGCATCACAGTGAAGATGACGTTGAAGAAGGACAAAGTCCAGGACTCGTAGATGACTTGCCCAGAGAAAGCGTTCTGGAACGAGTACCAAAATTGCGTGATGAAGAGCGCGGTGTTCTTGTAATAGAAGTACAAGATCACCTTGCTGATACGCTGGTAGCTCCAGCTCCCGTGGACAAGCAAGAGCTTGCGAAGGTAGCGGAACTGGGCGATGGAGACATCGGCGGAACGGGCAGCTTGAAGACCTTCCACACCAGAGATACCAACGCCAATGTGCGCAGCCTGGATCATGGAGACGTCGTTGGCACCGTCGCCGATGGCGAGCAGGATACTCTTTAGATGTCGCTTCACAAGCTTCACAACCAAAGCTTTCTGGAGCGGACTGACACGGCAGCAGATAACTGCTTTGCACATGACGGCAAGATCAAGGAACAGCTTCTCCATGTCCTTTTCCAGGGCAAAAGTCAAGCTTTTTCCGTCGATGACAAGTGCCAAAGTCTCCATCTCCACGCCACCAGCATGCTGAGACCGGATGGCTTCGAGCTTTTTCTCGATGTTCTGTCGCGTCGCTTCTGCATTCTCCTCGTTGACGATGAGAAGCGTCATGTCTTCACTGATAAGCTTACAGCTCATACCAATGTTGATCGCGGTCTCCTGTCTGTCGCCCGTGAGAACCCAGACTTTGATCCCAGCAGTCTGTAGCGTATGAATGGTGTCCGGCACACCCTCTTGCAGCTTGTCTTCGATGGCAGTCGCGCCCAGCAGTGTGAAATCATGTTCGATCAGCTCTGCCGCTTTGTCGAGTTCTTCGGCCCTGTTGCCCGTCACAGTCGTCGCAGCCGTGTTGAACACATCCCACCACTCGTGAAATTCGGCTTCAGGCACCTCACGCACTGCCAGACATAGAGTCCGCAAACCCTCGGCGGCGTACTCTTCCAGATGCAAGAGCGTTTTCTCTACGGTCTCGTCTCTCTGACCTAGCCGCTCGAGAATGACTGTATCGGCACCCTTTGTATAACACCGTATTCTTCCATCTGGACAGCGGTAAATGCAACTCATCCGCTTTCTCGTGGAGTTGAACTCGCACACGGCCAGTAGTTCATATCTTTCCTCCCTCTGCCCATCAACTAAGACCGTCACGGCCCTAGGCTGTCGTGTTATGAACTTGTACCCCAGTGTGACGGCGCCCTCGACCAGCGCGCCCTCGTCTGGCGAAGCAGCTTGATACTTGATCTCTCCTGGCTTGTCTGCTTTTGTTTCAGGGATGACTGTATGGCAAGTGCCTAACAGCGTAAGGAAGTGCTCGATGTTCTCTCCGCTCGCTCCACCTGCTAGTCGGTGCCGCTCTAGCGCTTTGAAGTCGTAAATCCCCTGACTCGCACCCGGATCAGAGTCGTCAAGCACTCGGCGATCCTCAGGTACCTCGTCCGCATACTGTATACCACCTATGGAGCACTGCCGGAATTCCATCATGTTCCTCGTCAAAGTACCCGTTTTGTCGCTGAAGATGTACTCTACCTGGCCCAGCTCTTCCACCAAGCTCGAGGTGCGGCAATTTGCAGGCATGTCAGTTTCCGGATAGTAAATGTCAAGGTCGCTGCTGATGAGGAAGGCCTGATAGTATTTGATGATTTCAACCGTCACGAACAATGAGATCGGCACCAAGTTTGAGTACAAAATCCAGTAGGTGAAGACGTCACTGAAGAAGCGGCTGGCCACGTTCAGGTCTTCGTAGTCGAGGTACCAAAGCGACTTGCCAATGTTGACTCGCACCGCGACGTCACCAATGGAGCTGATGACTGACAGGATGATGAGAATGGCGCCCAGGAGCAGGATCTGGGTGTTGACGCGATGCTCGACGTTCGTCCGCTTGATGGGTGTAGCCGTGGCGTTTCGCATCAGCTTCGTCTCATGGCCGGTGAAGACCACAATACCGTGCACCCAGGGCGTATTCCGGAGTGTTGCACCTCTCAGCAGAAGCTGTTCAGGCGACAGCGGAAGCTCTTTCTCTCCACCTCCAGCTTGCATCGTGAGCGTCGCTTCGTAAGTGTAGAGACTGCTATTTGGCTGCTCGCTGCGTATCCTCCCTCCTAAACGCGCAAGCTCGGCGGAAGACACCAGCGTAGAAGTCTCGGGGATAGCTTGCTTGATCTTCAAATTCGTCTCTCCGTCCAAGTTTGCTGTCTCGATGTAACATAATCCTTCCGGCTCCGAGCTTGCCAGCAACACTACATCCGCGGGGAACGGCTCTTCGCTCTCTATCCTAATGATATCGCCCACGCTCACATCGATCCACTTGACGTCCTGGAATTGTGATCCGCGCAATACTTTGGCAGGTGAACGATTCAACTCTCTATCCTGAGACTTCCGGCGGTTGTCTTCGATTATCTCCTTTACTGCGGAAACAGCAACGACAATACCCAAGGGCACAATGGTCGTGTACCTGTTCGTGGGACTAATGTTTGGGATCTGTTGCAGAATCGCAGTGAACAAGAAGAACAGGTTGGCGTACTTGGAGAACTGCTCAAACAAGAACTTGGGTAGGAAGGTGGCGAAGTTGTATTTCGTCGTGGAGACATGGTTGTCCACGTATTTGTTGACAGTGTTTGCAGGCGGGTTGTTGAGGTGGATGACTCTTGGGCCTAATGTCGCAGGGTCGACCTTCTTCCTGCCCGGCAGAGAAGGGAGGCCGAATTTGAATGTGGCACCGGGGGTTTTGCGCTGGTTTTGTTGCAGGTGGTCCGTTACCGTGGCTTCCGTAGTGCCACTTTGAGCTCGATCGAGACGAGCGCCTTGTTCGGTAAGTGGCAGATCCATCTCAGAGTACTCGGGTGCCATGCCCAGTGCATTCTTCGCTCGGCCCATGAGCCCGCCGCCTAGGCTGAGAATGCTATTGCGACTCCTATGCTTGCTGCCACCTTGATTGAGGGGCAAGCCAGGGATGTTATCCTCGTCGATACCACCACCCGCTGCATAATAGCCTGATGCAGAGGCCGTATCGGAATATTGATCATTTTCAATATCGGAATATCGCTGGTAGTTCCCAAGGGCCGAAGACTGGCTATACTGCCGACCGGCTTCTCCCAATCCAGGTGGTTGTAGACCTCCTCCTACTGCTGGCTGGCCTGGTCCGCCCGGCAGGCCGGTAGTCGCGGGGTGATGGCTGGCGCCCACGAAGTCATCTTGGGTTTCGCTCATACGCGGCTGGACGGAGTCCTCGTGAGTCGCATTGTAGGCGTGGAGCATGTCGTGGTCGGTGACCGGCGGCGGCTGGCCTGTACTGTACACGGGGCCCTCATTGTCGTCGTCGAGATGCAGTAGGTCGGCGTGACTGGGGTGTTGTTGTTGCGGCCTGCCTGCGGACATGGCGGGCAGGCCCTGGGTGGTGCGATGGACGGTCCGCTGACACGTACGAGGGCTATCTGGACAGCATGTATGGGTATCCGCTCTAGTATCTCCGCTGCTACCGCTGCTGCTTGTTGTAAAGTGAGACCCAGCTCCTCAGGGACCCTCTAGGTATGTAGGTAGGCTTCCAAACGAGCGAGCGCGCGCGCGCCGGGTTCGTCGTGATGTGTACTTCGGTCAGTCCGTCCGCCGACAATTCTTGAGTGTCGACGTGTTCGATCCAGACACACTACTGACTGCCGATTCTCAAAGAGCTGATCTCCTACGTAGCATAGTAGTCCGTCCAACTGCGCAGCGACCAACCGGCTTCGTTCGCATGGGATGCACCAGCTCAGCCACTGCCGCCGCGTTGCCGAGCCCGGTTAGAGATGGTGAAACGCGGGGAGCACCCGCGACAATTCCTGAGCTTCAGGGCAGATCTAACGCCTAATGCATACCAAGATACCTCACCTCGTTCGACATTGATCAAATAAGATCGACTTCCACGGACGCGAGAGCCATGCCTCTACCGTCGCATCTAGGCCGCGCATCGCCAACAGGCAGACTCGGCATGCCATTCAAGTACCAATATCAGCAACGACGCACCTTTCTCGGCCTGCGTCGTCCGCCACCACCCAAGACGCCGATGATGGGCTACCTCGTCGCGCAGGGGTTGGCAGTCGTGCTGCTAGCAGATCTTGGAATTGCTATGCTGCGCGGTGAACCCACGACTGTGCGCTCGGTCTGTCAGTCCGCTGGTTTCTGGAAAGATCCCGACTTCAAAAAGCTTCACGAGGAGAGTCGCAAGACGCGTGGGTGAATCACAGTTGGAAGGAAGGATGGTCTTCTCGGAACGCGAAATTGCCACCTCAGACAGCCCCAAATCTCATTCTCAAGTGCTCGCCAATCTTGCACTTTCCTATCACTACGCACTCTCGGCCTCTGTCGGACATGCGCCGAAGCCTTGAACGACATATTGTTACCTGATATGGTCTACAAAAAGCTATCAGGAACTACATATGCCGATACCATTTCGCGTCGACTTTAGAATTTCGATGTGCTCCAGACCGTCCATCGTTGCAATGCAGCCTTCATCAAAGAAGTCGACGATTCATCCGGCGGTTCTTCTTGCTGCTCTTCTCCCTCTCGGCAGGCCACATTAACGCCCTGGGCCCTCTTCTTTATCACCTCCCTTGCATGAGCTGGTGTGCCTGCTACTGCGATTTTTGGGTCTTTCCGATTGTCAAGAAGGAATCCTAGCACCTCCGCAGGCGTCAAGGCATTTTCTGGGAAGCTCGAAGAGAATTCATTGGCAAGAAGATCCATCTCAGTCTCATCAAGCGGCGCCTCCCCCGGCAGCAGCTCTTCCTGAGACTTGCAATAGACCCGCTTGAAGAGTGCAGCAGAGACGCTTCGGCTCGCAAAACGAAACTCAATCTTCCTGTCGATACGACCCCTTCGAACGAGGGCTTCATCCAGACTGTTCGGGTTGTTAGATGTCATGATGACGATCCTGCCTTCTACTGAGTCCACACCATCTAGGACGTTTAACAAGCCGGCCAGTGTGAGACCCGCCGGATCTGTTTCGACGGGGTTGCCCTCCTCATCGATCCTCATATCGCTTGCGCTCTTTCCTTTCGCCACGGTCCTCTTGACAGACTTCATGTCTCCACGTCTAATGCCGGCACTGTCAATGTCCTCAAAAAGAACAATGCAGCGGCCTGGAAGCGCGGCGAATAGGCTCTCCAGTCTTTGGTCGTCGATCGTACTTGAGGATAGGCCGATAAGATATATGTCGAGCTTGAAGTGGCCGGCAAGAGCTGTCGTGAAGCTCGTCTTCCCCGTGCCTGGCGGACCTGGGACATGTCAGCAACGATCAATCTATTGGCTCGTACTTTGATATCTTCATCTCACCCCAGAAAAGAAAGCCCCGACGCCAAGGGATCCCTCGATTGACGTAGTAATTGCGTGTCTTAGGATGCAAATAGGCTTCGACGTCCTTCACCAATGATTCCTTGGTACCTGGCTCAAGCTCAACGGCTGTCAGATCACGAGCGTGTCTCGAGACGCCTTCGCCGTACCATTTTCAGCCCGTCCGCTCCGGCCGCCACATCGTAGTTTTGTTCCGTCGTTCTGTAACGCTCTTCTCCAACACGCGCGCGAGGAAGCGCTTGATAACAGAAGGCCCGGCGAATGGATTCATACATGAAATTAGAACGTGGTCTTGGATTACGCCTTTGAAAGCGTCAATTTGCGTGATCCGTCGCTCGAAATTCAACCGATACCCCTCAAAGTAGAAGGTATATGAGCCCACGTCAGGAGCAAATGCCATTCTCCCCTTGCTTTTAGGATCGTAATGCTCTTCGGGGTCCCACTCCTCCCAGGAGAGGCCATCGAGTCTCAGCGTGCGGACGCGTTCGGTCAGAGTCTCGCTGGCGAGGAAACGGAGCAACAAGCGATGTAATGGGGCGTTACTATCGATCACCACCTGACTGAGGAAGAAGCCTCTAATCGTTCCAGCCATGGTGTCAAATGCTTCGCACACCCACTTGTGCTCGGTGATGGCGGTGATTAGGAGCGTCCACGGGGTAATGGTGCTGATGACCGCGTGCAGAACGGGTCCAGTGTTCAGCATGAAGTTGGAAAATTGGACGAGCACGTCCACGGGGCTCCGTCCCTCCATGGCGCGGGTCGCATTGTACAATAGAAGGTACAAGGCTCGAAGCCGCCTCAAAGATGATTTCGTCAGGCTGTGCGTTGGCATTTTGACGAAGATGAGGCTGGAATTTAGCTAGTGTTGAGAGCCTCGAGATGTAATATATTTGAAATCAAGAAGCGTTTGAAATGTGAGAGCGTATTGTGAAGCAGAAAGGATGATCATGCAAGTTTTACACGGTGATTGAAGTTAAGGCTCGGCGACTCTCGCAGTCAATGAGGAAGGCTCCACTCGGCCTGCACTCACGGTGTTTAAAGTCACGCTACAAACTATAACCACGAGACATATGCTGTAGCGCCAGCAGATAGCTTTGCAAAGACAACCTTCAGATGAGCGATAGCAAACTCGGAGCAAATGACTCAACCTGTCAATTGGTGACTACAGTCTACTTCCCTTGCAGCCTCTTAATTCTCTCCTCTGCCGCCCTCGCCCTCTTCTCCCTTTCAAGCCTCATGCGCATCTCATCAGTCATGCCTCTCGCCTCCTCCATCCGGCGCTCCTCAGCCGTCATCTTCGGCTTCTCCATCACATGACCCTTGCCAAACTTCTTTTCCTTGGCATTCGATTGCTTTTCCGCGTCCTCCTTCCGGATACGCTCCAACTCGCCCGCCCGCCGTTGCTTCTCAGCCGCATCTTCACTGGCTTTCTCCTCCTTCTCGCGTGCGGTGCGCTTCTCTGCATCTGCCTGGGAGAGCGCTGCAGGAACACCGGCTGCATCCCACGGCCAGCGCTCATCTCCGAGCTGGAAACGCGCAAGGCGGAAGGAATCGCGGGTAGGTCTGTCGCCGGCAATTTCGAAAGCAGACTTGCCATCTTCGTTGCGAACCGAAGGATCTGCACCTGCTTTCGTGAGAAGGGCAGTCACACAGACAGCACTGTTAGAAGCCGCGGCAAGGTGCAGCGGTGTCGGCGCGTGATGATTCTGCTCTGCTGGGAAGAAGCGGAAATCGGGGCCAATGTTGTTTGATTGTAGGTAGGAGATCAAACCGGGAGCCTTGGAACGTCGTATGAGGCCTTGAAGCTGTGTGGTATGTAGAGCTGCTTCCTCTTCCTCCTTTGAAGGTTTGGCAGGCTTTGGCGTACTGGGCTTGGCATTCGCCTGCTGTGCCTCTGCCTTTACTGCCGCAGCAGCGACTTCCTCTGCTTGCTTGGCCAGAGCTGCCTCGTCGACAGTCGTCACCTTGACTCGCGTCAATTCGATGAAAGCGCGCATTAACTCCGACTGGGTTGCCCGTCGTGTGCTGAACGGAAATCCTCGAATCCGCTCGTCTCGGTGAGAAAGCACTTGGCCTTCGTACGGACCAAAGAGGGTTCGTCGATTGGTACTGCCGGTAGCACGCACGAAAAGCAGATCTGCCGTGTCAATCCAGCCACGCCATTCGGCAAGCAAGGCGCGCACTTCATCCGTCAATGCTTGCTCGTTGTATCTTCTCAAACTGGATCCAGCGGAGTGAGCATTGCCTTTGCTGTTATCCATTGCGGATTGCGAGCCACCTTGCTTCCTTCTCGTAGTATATCTATGGAATGTCTTGTGCGCGATCACTGTTGCAGAACGGTCTTCCACGCCGGCCTTTTTGACGAGTTTGGGCGTCAGCGAGACAAGCATGCCTGCAAAATGTCCACCACCTATCATACATAGAAAGTAGTGCGGACCTGAAGCGCTGGTTTCCTTTGGAAGCATGGACGGTGGCAATGGCACACCACCTTCCTCATCCTGCGTAGGTTTTTGTTGCTGCGGAGGCGGCGGTTTCGGGGCCAATTGCTTGCGCTGAATCGTTTCTACCAGATGGTCTTCTGTGTTGGCCTCTTCGGTAGGGAAAATCGCGCGATAGACACCCAAGTTCGTGTTCTGAGGCAGCTTCGGCGATGTGAACCATAGGACAGGCGGCTTTCCCTGGCCTCGTTTTCGTTTCTTCACGGGTGCATCTTCTGCGTCTCCATCTGTGACTTTCGCTTGGCGTTTCAATAGTGCACTGAGAGTAGTCTCCTTCGATTTGTTACCAAGTTCATCTTCGTCGTCATCTTCAGAGTCGGAGGAGTCTGACCCGGACAAGCTTTCATCCAGCTGGCCCACAAGACGCTCAAATTCTGCTTCACCAACGGCCTTTCTTCCGCGCATCTTTTGCTTCATATTGTACCCGTGCAAATCCGATCGGACATGGCTCCTTTGCTCTTGCAGGTCTGCAAATGAAAGGCCGCATAGATTGCATGACGTCGCCGCCTGGGGGGCATCTGCTTCGCTAACCTCGCCATCTGCAGGCAGTCGTCTTGAAGTTGCTGTGGGAGGACTTTCTGAATCGGAGGTTGCGGCAGCTGGGACAGTTTGTGGTTTGAACTGCAGCGTATATAAGAGCTCTTCCGGAAGGTCGAATATGTACAATGGTCTCTGCAGGAAACGGTCCCCGGGCTGGGCTTGTTGTGGTGTCGCCATTAGCAGGAGGGGTGGCGAGGTGTCTGCGAATAAGCAGGTGGTTGAGTAGTAGCAACTGTAGAGGTACCTCCTAGCAGCACATGTCATGCAGAAAACCCATCCGGCGATCGTAACGTCATTGCATGTGAATTGCACGAGCCACTGTGAACTGAGGGTGATCACGGGTGCTACCGCTAGCTTCGGGCGCTCTATAACCAATGTACGCCATTGGTACTATGTATCAACCATCACGGTGGATTGGCGCTGCAGCGCACCTGTCACCTGAACTCGCCAGCGTACATCGACACCGCTCGGCGGCAAGCAAGCAAGCAAGCAACATCAGACTTGCGAGTAAACCTCATAATATCTTTATATTGCCTTTGCTCGGAACGAAGTCTTCTCGAACCAGTTGATACCATCATCCCTGCGTGGCTTGAACAATCACCGTGTGGCGTCTCCTTGTGGCGGTGCAGGCTTCTGAGACTTCACAAAGGGCGGATGCCCGCATTGGCAACCGCATATACTTTCCCCGCCGCCGTTCATCCGGCACTTTGAGTAGAGAGAGCGGCCAGGATGACTCTGTCGAACGATGAGAGAGGGTGGGTGATGGCCGCGTTGAGCGGCGTCGGTAAGTCCTGGGCAGGGTATGGGTTGCAAGAAGCAACGCCACTAACGCTGTGGAAGCCTGCGTACTAGGAGCATCTGTCATTTGCGTCGATATCATCATCAGACAGTTTCCAGGGAAGAAGAACTTTAAGATCCAGGACAGCGACTCCTTCCTTTCGGTCTCCCTAAGCCTGAGCTTTGGAGTCATGGTACGTGGACGCAGTAGACCCCCTGCCAGACAGGAATACGGATGGCATTGCTGACTGCAGTAGCTCTTCTCCGCCCTCTATAGTATGCTACCGTCTGCCAAAAAGTCTTTGCAAGACGGTGGGTTTTCCTCCAAGCATGCTGCCTGGACGTTGATTGCTTGTTTTATTGGCGGCGTAGTCGGCATTCAGATCGTCTCCCGATTCATACACCATTTTATGCCATCGCATGTGGTCGATTGCGAGCACTCTCACGACGAGAGCACGGCGAAGGAGGATGGAAAGGGCGGTGGCCATGATCATGGTCATGCTAATGGGCACACCCATCCTCCAAGTACTCCGCAGCGTCCTACCACGCGACCTCGCAAAAGCTCCTTGCCTGGCCATATGCATCGCGAAGACAACGATCGGAGGCCAGTGTCTCGGAAATCCTCATATTTTGGCTATCAATCTACCGGACCGTCCCCAGAGACTGCTGAGACGATCAATGCCAGCAATAATCTTACGATACCAGCAGATCAGTCAGATGCACGACGGCCTTCTCTGCAACAGAGACTTACAACCACCATCACCAAAGTCGTATCAGGCAAAGACGAGTCTTGCAGTTGTGATGGTCCCTGCTATGGGTTTAGCGAGCCGTGCGGTCAAGAGTGCTTTAAAAATGTGAACGCCAGAGGCGGCTTCAAGGCCCCAAGTCGCACGTATAGTAGTGCTGGGGATAGACCGTCCATGGTGAAGAGCATGACTGCTCAGTCCAGTGTTCCTCCATCTGAATCCACCCCTCTTCTGAACAACATTAGAGAGGAGCCACGGCCAGCAGCTCAGATTGCCCGCCAGCCATCTCAAACCGTTGAGGACGAGGAAGCTGAACCTCGCGCGACTAGAGGCAGCTCGGCGACACTCGAAGGCCAGTACGACGGAGCCGCCGGTCTCCACAAAACCCACTCAAACGAGACGACGTCAAGTCACAATCAGGACCATCACCACCACCACGTTCCGACAAATGCCTTCATGTCAATTGGCCTCCAGACTTCAATCGCAATAGCTTTACACAAACTTCCAGAGGGCTTCATCACTTACGCCACCAACCACGCAAACCCTAAACTCGGCGTCTCCGTCTTTCTTGCGCTCTTCATTCACAACATCACCGAGGGCTTCGCCATGGCGTTGCCGCTTTATCTGGCAATCAACAATCGCTTCCGAGCAATGCTTGTCTCGTTCGTGCTCGGCGGCCTATCCCAACCCATTGGCGCAGGCGTGGCAGCACTTTGGTTCAAGATCGCGGGACAGGGAAACTGGAGTCCCAGCGAAGGCGTTTACGGTGGCATGTTTGCGGTCACGGCGGGTATCATGGCGAGCGTTGCATTACAGTTATTTAGCGAGAGTTTGGATTTGACGCATTCGAGGACGTTGTGTATGGCGGGCGCTTTTACGGGCATGGCGGTTTTGGGGATTAGCAGTGCACTCACAGCATAGCGGAAAGTCTGGACATTGGTTACGGGTGGGTGGATTTCTAGGAGACGGCGTTATGATGCGCACTAGCAGGTTCTGATACCATAGTCAGTTGGGAGAACAAGTCTTATTTGGCGTTCAATCGGTGGCAAGCAAGAAATTAGACTTCGCCTTTTCTGCTTCCATGTCGTCCACACGCAAATATGACCATTGCAGCCGGAGCCTCTTGGTCATGCTGAACCGCTCACTTGCCCTGTTCTTTGCCCTGCTGCTGCGTCTTCTCCTCGGTCGTTTTGTCACTGTTAGTGCTGGCCGAAGACACGTTGCATTCATTTATTTTTTATGCATTACCACCAGTCTCGAGCATGTTCGCCTTTTTTTTTTTTTTTTTTTTTTTGAAGCTCAAAATTGGAAGGCGAGGTACCAAGGTATCGAGCTCAGCAACGAAAGGCATGCAAGCCTCGTTTTCACCTCACCGCACCCATGGCAAGAGTTGTGGGGTCACGCGCCTGCGGAGCTGAAAACATACTGGAATGGGAAGACTCTAGGCATTCACAGCAAGACAAATTTGCAGCACAATAAGACAGACTTGGGCACTGGATGAACACTGTCCTCAAACCCATGTCGGTCGCATACGTCTTGCCTCTTCACGTGCCGCAGTGACCAACGAAAAATGGATTTGTCGGGCGTATGGCTTACTGATACAAATCTATGGCCTGCATTGATGCCACCTAAAAGCCAGCCGTGACTGCTGATATCGCCCCCTGAACGCCTCGCATCAAATGACTTTTTCAAAGCCGCTATATATACTTGGGAAATCGCTCAAGAAGAGAAACGCTTGGTGAGCTTGGCAAGGACTGAAAGAGGGGAGTTAGAAAGCGAGGCCCAATCGAGTATTTCGTGGAATCTGCGCAACTTACTGTGCAGTGCCACCACGCTGATGATGAAGCCAATCGACAGCACCATGACCACGAACGGGTCGACCTTCAGTCCAGGCGACTCGTCGGTGTACAGTCCTAGAACAAACCATCAGCACCAGTCCTACTAGATTGTGCCATGTGCAATGTGCTGCTGGTAGTCCAGTTTTTGACGACTTACTCAACATGGTACTGCTGCTGCCTCCAGCGCCTGCCGCCCTAGTGCTTGATGGCCGGGCATTTGCGACCTTGTCCGCTCTGTCTGCCGCCGCCTTCCTCCTGATCGCAGTCGCGGGGCCACCGGGGGGCTTGGGGGATGAGGGTCGTGCGGTCGTAGTGCCGGTGGAAGGAGGCGAGTTGACCGGGGAGGTGGGTCTTGGGGAAGACTACAGTGAGGTTAGCTTGGAGCCTTGTCGTAAGGAGATGTGTGACGTTGCGGTCGCCCAGCATTGGCCCTGGAGGCATGCGGACTATGGCAGCAGGGCATGTCGGATTGTGTCGTTCGCCTTACCATCTTGAATGTGGGGACTGGGTCGTTGCGCGTATGGCGATGCAAGATCTCGTATACACTCCTTCTCAAGTGAATGGCGACTTCAGAGGTGTAGTTGTTCTGGCAGAATGGCACGTGAAGACGAGGGTGGAACGGGACAGGCGAGACAGCGTTGGTGTACCCCGACAGGAGCTCATCGAGCCAGATGTTCTCCCGACGAAAGACTGGGGAAGCGTCGGCAGCTCCCGCACCCTGGAGCTTGAGCCGCCGGCCATAGCCGCACGTGAGAAGCGCCATTGCGCCCCCCATTGGCAGGCAATGCGCTTCCAATTAAAGATATACTGCAGTACTGGACTGACCGGCTCGCCGCTCAAGGACGTAGAGGTAATATGGAAGATGGTTGTTCTGCTTGAGACTTGAATCGAACGCTTGTGCTCGTCCCCGTGTCACCAAATGTAATTTGCCACCAGATCCTATCCCAGCCTGGCCCCATCGGGCTATTAAGCGCTGCAGAAAAGGTATAATGCTAAATCAAAACCAAAAGTGCCCAGCGCCAATCCACCCATGCCGATCCATCCATATCAATACGTCTGGTGTAGCCCATTTTTACCAATGTCCCCGAAAGAAAGCAAACCCGATCAAAAGACTCCATATCCGCATCATCAAACGCTTAGTTCCGCGTGCGCGCCTCCCAGGCGCGATCCCAAGTCCTCACTTTCAACATGCACGCCGTCCCTGACGCAAACGCGCAAAAGCCCACGAGCCAGCAGTCGAGAACCAACACCGCGCAAATGCATAAGGCACCGCCCATGAAAAACTCCATCGCTGTTATGTAGCACTCCCCACCCCCCCATCATTCTGTGAAGTCGTATGTTTCTTAGCCCCAAACCGACGGCTGGACGGCCAGGGAGCCCTTGCCAGAGCCCCAGACGCCGCTGTTGCTACCGCCCCATCCACCAAGACCGCTCACTCCTTTTTCAAGTGGCGGGTTGGAAGCGGCTGAGGCGGAGCGCTCGTTCTTCATGTTTGGGTTCTGAGATTCGGCATTGAAGCCATAGCTGAGCGAAGACGGCGTCATAGGCGTCGTCGAACGCTTGTTAAGACCCGGGGCTGCTTGTGGCATGGGTCGCGTGCCGATTGGCGCGACGCCCTTTTGACCTTGCACAAGCGGTGGCGAGCCTCCTGGAGAAGAAGTCGAAGTTCGGCTGCTCTGCTGGGCTTCATTTAAGAGACCAAAAGATTGCTGAGCAGCAGCGTTGGAAGCGGGCGAGGCAGTGCTGTTGGCACGGTCGCGCGGTGGCATTTGAACTGCACCTTCAGCACCGGCCTGTGCCTGAACGCCAAAGGGGTCGAAAGCCAGTGGCGACGGACCGCGACCACTGCCAGAGACTCTAACGTCCTGGCTCTGCGGGCGTGGGCCAGAGCCCTCAGCGCCATAGAGACTGGAGTTGTCCCCGTAGAGCGCGCGGTGCTGGCGCGCAATGAGCTCCCGGCGGTCCTCCTCGCTCATCGTGTTCGGGCTCATAGCACGGTCAGACTTTACGCCGGAGACCGCTAGAAGACGTTAGCGCATTCTCGATTCAAATTTGACCTTTGACCTACGTACTCCTGTTGTACTGTTGCTCCTGGTGGTAGTTGCGCAGCTCGCGCTCTCGCTGCGCAGCCATGCGACGCTTAGCCTGGAGCATCTGCTCGGCCTCGCTCTGCCTACCACCAGGAAAGCGCTGACCCGCGTAGTAGCCTTGCAGGCCTGCGGAACCAGGCCTGCCGCCCTCATAATCACTCACGGAGTGGTGTCTCGAAGGTCCACCCATCCTCGGGTCATTGTAGTCATATCCGCGTCCCACAGCAGGCATGCTGTCCCGACGGCTCGCAGCACCCGCCCCCGACACCACCGGGCCTGGGAACCACTTGCCGCTTTTCATCAAGTTGTCGGTTGCTCGGTCAATCTCTTCGAACTGCGACGCGAAGGCATTGGTGTCCGGCTGTTGAGACATCGCGGAGCCGGCGCCAGAGCGGGAAGGCGGAGCCTGCTGCTCCCACGATGGCTGACGGCCAAAAGATTCGTTGTCGTAAAAAGACATTCTGACGTGTCCCAAGTTTCGCGGAGTCGTAGTCGGATCAAATTATGGTATTATAGACCCGAACTGAAGGCAAGCCGAGGAAGTGAAGAGAACTGATGGAGAACTATGGTGGTGTGACGTTAGTGAAGGGCCCTTGGGTGACTATGTCGGCGTTGGTGAAGGAGGGCAAGAGGAGCTATAGGCCGTGGCGCGGTCATGCACAAAACTCTTCTTCAACCATTGCCTGCGTCGTCGTGCGGCAGATTTGTGCGGCGGGATGGGGACAAGGTGTGGGACGTGCTCGGTACATACCTACCTTCCACCAACTCAGACGCGGAAAAGATAATACAGAAAGGAACGACTTCTGCCACAGGCCAACAAATTGTAAGGAAAGACTCGGGAGGTGGGAAGGTGGTCGCTGTAAACCCGCCCTCCTCGCATAGCGCTCCACTACCAAAAATCACCAAGCGTCGCTCCGGAGATTTGGCCGGCTCGGCAAAAGACCTCCTTCATTTCGCTCCCCTGCGGCAAACCTTAACCGTCTTCCCATTGCCTCTCGTCCCGAGTTGCAGCATGTATCCTGTATTTGGACTGTCCCTTCGGCGGACAGAAAGCAATCTGTCCGGAGAAAGATCAATGCGTACTTGGCGGCGTGTTCAATCAGTCTATCGTCTTCGATCCCAGCCCTTGAGGCCCGCTGCAGCTGCGTTGAACGTCTTGGCCTTCTCACTACCACTCTGCACGCGAGCGCGGTGACACTAGCGACCCTAGGAAAAGCCAAGCTCCATCGGACCCGCCCCAGACGCCGGCACGCTTCTATCAAAAACGGTGCTGCTCCGATTGCAGCTATTAATCACCCCACCTCATATGCCGTACTGTTGCCAACTAAATATTGATGGCTGCTGCCCGTCCACCGGCATCTATCTCAATCAAGCGTATCTGTATCTGTATACCTGCCTGGATAGTCTCTGATGGTCGTCCTTCCGTGCTTCTTTCTCCACACCCTCAGGGCAAAGATTGTCTTTCAGAAGGGACCTCCCACCTCCCACCTCCCACTTCCCACGGAGGCAGCACAAATGCCAAGCTGCCCTCATTCGGTGAGAGCTCTACCTCCTACTGCAGCCCCCGCACCAGTCTAATGGAGCTACCTGGCGCTATGAGCGAAGATGGAGGTAAGACGACGGGAGGTACTTTGTTAAAGGTTCCCTGGTATGCGAAAAGCTACAAAAAGGCACACGGATCTTTTTGAGCGGATCACTGTAATGCTGCGCATAGTAAATGATAATGCGACTGCGACGCACCGACCAACAAGAGTCATGTATATGGCCTCGTTAAAAATCATCTGAGATGACCGAATCTGCACCGAATGAATGGAATCGCTTTGGCAGCTGTAAGATCATGCGCGGCAGTATGCATGAACTCACGCGTTCGCAAGCTCTTAGCCGCGATTTCGCCTTGACATGTGACAGGCTTCAGCATATGGAGTTTCGGAACAGGCGTGACGGGATAGGGTATTCCCAGGCATGAACTTTGGCAGCCGAAGCTACGCTACTATTGCTGTGAGGGACCCCAATCTTGCTTCATCCAGACTGGACATGGGTGGCCGCCTTATATCGTTCAACGTTGATCTTCGTGTATCATCACGATTTGTATACCATTTATTTCCGTTCATGCGGGTCATTTGAGACAGGGAAGTCGGAAGGCTGATGGGCGGATCGTCACGTGGGCCGTACTGCCGTTGCCGTGCTTTAGCTCTACCTGTCAGTACCGGATCGGCGCGTCAACTGTGACCCGATCCCTTCACCACGTCCAGAGTCAACTGATGTGCTTTCACAGCACGAGCACAGGTATATGAATAATGCAGAGCACACCCTTCAGCAATAGCGACAGCGATATGATCTATGCTTGCAGCGAGACCAAGCGCTAGCAACGACGCAAGCAGGTTTATCGCCACATATGAAACGTCACCGCTGTCGCAAACCTGCAACCTGGGAACCATCACATCCAACGACGAAATCGTCGTCATTTTGCCACGAGACAACCGGCATCACCTCCGCGTCCAAACAGACTTCTAAGCGCCTATTGATTAATTCTTTTTATGGCGGCCCACCGTGGGGTGCTGCTACCCACCTCTTGTCCACCCAAATATGTTGTCGTCACGCGGTGCGGCGCAGGGGGACTCCAACGTGAGACAGCCAGACTAATGCTAGACCAAGGTCTCATGCCTGAACTATACATAATAACACAACGCCGCATGATGTTCACAAACGGGGTGTTGATGAGTTTGTGACTCAGCGGAAGGTAAGCACAAATAACTGCCCTTTCGCATTGCCTTGCCTTGAATCTGCTGAAGGGCTTCACATGTCAATTTGTATCTTTTATACTCCCATCATTTCGTCTTTTGGATAGAGTGCATTAGACCAAGAAAAATGCCCTTGGATCTGACCGGGCTGCCAGTCGAGCTACTATTAGAAATTGCGACGTACCTTCCAGCTTCGGCGCTCATCTCGCTCAAACTAGCCCACCGACAACTTCTGAGGACGATCCCGGTGCCAGCCGAATACGACCTACACAAACTGCCCCAGTGCGAAAAGCATGCGGTCAGACGAGCCATCAACGAACAAAAATATCGGGAAAGCGGGAGGCGGTGGTGTTTGATCTGCAAGACTCTTCAACCGCTGCGCAGCTTTCTTGGAGATGCAGCAATCTGCGATTGGCACGAGGCGAGGTTCATGAGGGTGGGGATCCCACGTGGACTCAGTTGCTCGACCAAGAAACGCTTATTGGAATTCGGAGAAGCCTTGCGACAAGCACGCTGGGTCAAAATCAAACGCAATCTTTGCGTGCATTGCCACACTGTGCAGGCGTGGGATGCTCGGGGCTGTTATTGCAGCTGCCCTAGTTGTTCCTTTGTCGAAGTGGAGTGTCTTGTGAGGCTCAGTCGGAAGGCAGACACGCCGAGTAGATTCGAGCGGGCGAGTGGGAACAAGCAACTGGTGGCCGAAGAGTTTCACTCGAGCACGAGCTTGGAGCCGTACTTTGGCAATACCTTCTGGAAGCTGGAGCAGAATCCAACTATACGTAGGCGATCGCATGTCGAGCAAACCTTGGTACCGGTCCTGGTTTTGCAGTGAGCCAAATCCCAAAGGTGCTGTTAGAACGACGCAACTCTACCGAGACGGAAGAGAAAAAGTCAATTGTACCTGCGAAGAACAATCCGATGCAGAGAGGAATACATTCGCAAGTAGGGGTATCTAAACCTTTTCAATGAATAACGCCTTTTCCGAGCTGCCCTTCTGGCTCTCGCTGGAAGAGAGAGCAGTCGCTCTTTCCAACTCCTTCCCGAAGCGCCGCATACCGATCGCTAACATGCACTGCGCCGCAGTCGAAGCGAGTAAGAAACCGACAAGGATGACCTGAGCAGCATCCATTGCCACCTGACACCGTCTGATGTGCGACTGTGGCTTCTGTTGTTGCGCAGGCCACTGTGTGCTCTTCACAACTTCATTTCGGAGGGTGTCGGGCCTCCATGGGTAGGTGTACGCGCCGCTGCAGATATCCTGGTCGGAGAATTCGTCGGAAAATATCTGAAGGATGAAGAGCCTGCAACAGGTGGACACGAAGGTGTCAAGGAGCAGATAATGGGCGAAGGAGATGACAAGAGTTGAGTTCCTCTGCACAGGAATGTCAGCGGTGTTTGTGGATGATGTTCCAAAAGATGTGTGTACCTTTGCGATCCCAACGATCCCGATCACGCTCAGCGCGGCGCCTGCCCATGCGTAGAAAGAAATGCTCTGGCCGAGGTACAGCGGGTCCTTAGGTAGATAGGCGCATACTGTTACGAACACCAGGTTGTAAAGCAGAGCCAGAATAGCCACTGCGATCGGGAGGCTTCTACTGCTGTCACTCACAGCGTATCAGCCGATGTCGCTTGCCCAGTCATAAAACCATGTGCGACTCACCTGTGTGTGTTGTTGACGCCCATGATGCCCTCCAAACCAGAATTCTCTCCTGCGCGTGCTTATCTTCCACCTCTCCAAAACCTCCTCGCTGTCGCTGTCGCGTGACAATGTATCATCTCACCATGGCGGCGGCAGCAGTTGAAGTTATAACGGCCGGCAGCTTCGGATAGCCTGTGAGACAGTGATGCAATGATGGGCAGATTCGAAAGTTTGTCAGCCAAACGCCAAAAAAGTGTAAGTCGATTAAGCTAACATAAGGCAGTCGGCGCCCTGTGCGCGCGTCTATTCCTCGGAAACGCGTTCCATCCATCGATCGCCCTTGATGGCGTGTTAGTCAAAGAAGCGTACAGATCTGGAAATCGGAAGGGCTGTATCAGCATTTTCAAATGGGATGACACTCGTTACGTGCAGGATTTAGGATTCTTTTTCTCGCTATCATCGTATCTTGGTATCTTGGACCTTGTAAGACCCTAACAAAAAAAGCCTCTCCAACCAACAACGCGCCTCGTTGTATGCACCACACCGAATCCCCACATATCCTACGCTAACGCCGCATGTCATGCCATAATTCATACCTCGTATTATTACGATCTATCATGTCCACCACAATCATCATGCTTCCGTCCGCGCGCCTTCACATTGACCTCCATCCAGCACAATCCTAGCATGAGCAATGGACTACATCTGCGTGTTGCGCTTTACACACGCACGCTCTACACGCCCATGGTAAAATCATGCTCAATGCCAGGCGTCACGCTAGCCATGAACTTGAGGAAGACGATAAGGTACTGGTCCACTCTAATCGCCACCTCCTCCGGTTGCTGCTCATCCAGAACCTCCCACTCGCCATCGCCACCTTGGTTTGCACCTGCGCCTCCGGCCGTCTTTCTGCCATCTTCCCTCTGCTTGTTCAGGTCAAGTGCGCCCGTCTGGTCGACAAGGCCTTCCATACCAGCTTCTGAAGGCTTCTCGCCATGACGCACTTTCTCCATTCTCAGCTTCAGTGCGGCATCAGCGCGATCCAGCAAGACCTTCATGACGCTGGCATGCTTGCAGGGATGTACAGACGCGGTTTTGATTGCCGGGTTCGTAAAGCCGAAGTCCTCGAGTGTGACGGTCTTGTCTTTGTAGTCTCCTACGATATCTTCCATCATGCTCATGGGAGGTAGTGGTTGGTTTGTCGCAGCATCATAGCCCAAGAGATACAGACGTGGGGTACGGTAGTAAGGCGTATACGTGATGTACAGTGTGTAGGTCCTTAGGCCGGCATCGGCACCAGAGGCCTTAGGATCCCGGATGATAGCCTCGTCGTCGTCCTCTTCGTCCTCCATGTCTGGAATCTCTTCCTCCTCCTCGTTGTTCTCGCCAAGCTTCCCGTCTTCGTCAACAGTCTTCACGTCCTTCATCCTCAGCTCGGCACTCTTGGACATGCCGCCATTACCGCTGCCTCCGGCCTTGAGCCATCCGTCATCTTCACCGCCTGCCGCACCTTCACCGCCTGGGCCTTGAAGCATGTCCCGAACTACAGCGTCTTCATCATCCTCGCCGCCCGCGAACTTCTCGTCCTTTACCCTTCTTCTGCAAGGGACCCCACGGGTTACAAGATACTGCTTGCCAGGCGGGAAATAGGACACTCTCCTGTCAGGTGTTGCAGCATCGCCCCAGCTCCATGACGGGAACTTGTGCACAAGGAAGTCGCCTGCAGCTTGAAACTCCTCAGGAGTGATCTGACCTGTCTGCCGGAAGGTAGAGGTATGAGAGAGAGGCGCGAAGCGGTCACGAAGGGGATCGATAAAGGTGTGGATGAGGTTCTGCATCTTGGGGTTCAGTACGTTCGTTGGAGAAAGCACTTGTGGACTCTGTAAAGTTGGTTCCAGGAATCGGACCAGGATTGTAGGAGTCAAAGAGGAGAAGATGACTTCAAGGTTGAGTAGGGTCAGGTAGTAGGGACCCAGAGCTCATTGTTGCCTCCACGTTGGTGGGGCACCAGGATGGTGACTAATATCGGCTAGATCCGGCGGGGGTCGTGACTCCTCTGGCAACTGCTACCGGAGGGATGACTCCAGATTGCTATTCACATGCGCTTTCGGTTCCAGCGACTAACGTCATCCAACAACAGAACATCATTTGTCTTTTTGCGACAGGGCGACACACTATAATGCACATGACGCGAAGTAGACACATGGTGTATGGAGACGTAATAATGGTGCTGCTACTCAACGATGAAGGCTCCACAACAGAGCGCATACAGTACACCCTCTCCATTGCCCGGGCGGAGAGTGGCTTTGCCATGGAACACTCGAAGCTGAACTTCTCAACAATCAAGTTTGCAACAATGCGCCTTTATGTGCCTTTGAGCAAGCATTCGCAACGAAGGCGTTGGAGAGTTCAGCATGCATGATTATTCCAACCCTGCATCGCCTGTCCACAGCTCACCTGATTGCACACTACAGTATGTTCCTCATCGACCACGGTTTAGCAGCTTTTCACCATCCCGATGATTGGACCATTCTTGACGCATGTTACTTTAACACTGTGAAAGCTCATGTCCTGAAAGACTTTTTTTTTTTTTTTCTTTGGTTTTGCGCAAAAAGAACAGGGAGCGCAATAGGACATGTCTACAAATTCGTAAAGCTACTACGATTCACGCGCGGAAACGACAGACACCGGATCCTCGACAATCAAAAGCGATGAACATCGTAGCACGCATGCATGCTCCAGACCCACACGAACCGTATCATAGCTTCATGTCTCAAGCAGTAAAGCGGTACCTCATCCCCTTCCTCGGCTTCAAAACCGGAACCTCATCCCTGGCCTCGATCACGCCCGCTTTGCCCTCGGCGGCCATGTAGTTGTGGACGAACGTCCGCATCCGCTGGATGAGCCCGGCATCCTCGCGCTTGCGCTCTAGCATCGTTCGCTCGTCGGTCGTAGAGTCGAAGTCGACGTCTGCGGCCCTGGCCACGGGCCATGCTGGGGTAGCTTCTCTGATGGAGTGCGCGGCGTGTATCTCGGCCTTGGACACGGTCAGCTTGGATCGTGAAGCGCGTGTTTGAAAATCCGGTTATCTGGGGATGTAATGGGCAGCCTTGTCAATCGGCACATACCTCTGATTGACCCTCTGACCACCTGCGTTCAATGTCGTTGAAGTCTGACGGAAGAGGCTTTGCGAGCGTACTGGATGAGCATGCTGCGAATAGCAGTAAGGTAATGTCGAAACGCATCTTGCTGGGTCGTCGTGATCGGTGCTTCCTTGTTTAGAAGAGTGAGAAGAACTGAGTGTGACTTTTCGAATGCTTGGACTAGCGAGGGTATATGATGTTGGAATGAATGACTGTGGTGGCTGCCAGATGAAAGACAGGGCACCACCTCAAGATACTTATCTATGTGAAGTCGTCGTACTCAGGCTCCTGTCTTGACAGTCTCGACTCCCAATTCAGTCAAGTGGGGGGTTGGAGCATCTGCAAGGCACCGTGACAGGCACTTTTGAATCATGCAAGAAGTCTTTCGACGTGCCAGGTGTTACTGGGTGGCAGGCAGGGACATACTTTGTGTTTCGCGTCAGTCCTCACAACTCAGGAAGCGGGAGGGGCGTAGTCAAAGTGGTTGCATAAAGTGCGCGCATGAGGAATGGAGGTTATGGATTTGAAGCAAGGGGCCGGCCCCAGGGGAAACATTTTTCGCCAAACCTCCTCGCTGAGGTTTCGCATCGAGACCTCCTCATGAATCGATGCAATTGATACGTGTCTCTACAACGGTATGATCTAATAGCCTCTAGCCGTGTGTGGCTGGCTTGGGGGGTATCTGTACCTCGAATAACTTTCTTGCGCCCTTTCGGAGCCTGCCGCTTGCGCCGTAATCATTGATATACCTTGCTCATTGCTGAGCCGTCTCCAGATGTCTCTCGACATTCTTCGACATTGCACACAGTAAAGTCAACCACGCTACGACTGCCTTCTTATGCTGCCAAAACCACCGAGTTGGCCAAAAGGTGCACCAAAGTTCGTACTAGCCTTCTTCTTGAGCTTGATACCGCCGACCTCGAACTTCTCAGACTCGTTCGACGGCTGGTGAGAAATCGGTGCACCGTTCGGCGAAATCACTGCAGAGGGACTGAAGTTGTGCGAACCGTCTTCGGCCGGTCTATAGGCTTCTTGTCAGCCCCACCATGTATTGACAAAGCTGGTGGAAGGATCTTCGACGTACTTGCTCGCTTCTACTTTGTCACCAGCATCTGCTGGTTCTGCAGGGGACGCCACTCCTGGTGTTGGCTGTGAGAAGATCATTGGCTTGCCCTCATCTGGGTGCGAACACAACCGCTCAAGCCTCTGAGACAGTGCATCCAGGGTGAAGTTGGTCTCATTGGGTTGATGAGGCAGCTCCGGCAGATTTAGTGGACCAGTGAGCTCCTTGTCTTCGTCTTCGGGGGTACTCCGTGACAGAAACGTGTTTATGTGGGTGTTGTTCCGGGTCGGTGTATCCTCGATACCATCCATTGGAATGTTATGTAGAGGCGGTGTTGGAGGCCTTGTCGACTTCAATGGAGTGTGCCCAGCCAATGCGCGATTGTTAAGGGGTGGTGGCGACTGCACCGCCGCAGTACACGGAGGCGAGACTGGTATTTCATCAATCTTAAGCGAAAGCCCGTCAACGGTAACGGAGCTGGTACGCTGAGACTGTGATCGACTTGACCGCTGTGGTGCTGGGATAGCTGGTCGTCCCGGCATGTTGATTGACCGAGGTGCCCCACTGCGCCTCTGGGATAGTGAAACTGTGTTCTCATCTTCTATGATAGCCGGTAGCTTTTGGGAATTCGCCGTGGCTCGCTGTGGAGGCGAGACCAAATTGCTGCTACTGCTGCCGGCCGTAAGGGGCGAAATGACAGGTGACTTGGCCGGACTATAATACATGTCAGCTCCGCGCGAAAGCCCTCTCCGAGCCTTCCCTTCTCCCGCACCTGTGATGATCGCGATTCTTCAGCAGCTGCTCCAGCTTCGCGATGCGTTGGTAGAGGGAGCCTCTCTCTAGGCTCCACACCTGCCTCTCCGCAGCGAATGCATCATGTAGCAACCGTATTGCATTCGCCTGCTGGTCGACAATAGCCTGCAACGCCGGCTCATCGCCCTGCGCTTGTGGGCTCAACAGCCCCATGGTAGACTGCGAGTCTGAGTGCGATGCTAAGGGGTCGGGATCGAAGTTCTGTGAGGGCGGGATTCGGGGAGCGAGGGCGTCGTTGGATGTTGGGGCGAAGGCGAGCGGCGGGCTCTTTCTCGCGGGAGCGGCAGGCGGTGGTGGCGGCGAGACTCTGAACTCGCTCTCGACGGAGTCCATGGTGGTTGGTCGTGCGCTGTCAAAGCAGCTACCGCCCTTGGTGAGGTGGCCGTCGGCGCAAGGCAGGGGCCTGATGAATGAGACGGTAGCGCGCGCGGTGCTGGATAACACGCAAGCACGAAAGTGGAAAGGCGATGCAGGAGCGAGCGAATGAGATCATTCGGTCTCCGGTATAGCGTGTCGGCCCGACGTTTGCCCCTTCGTCCCTGACGATCGGCTCCAATCACAAGACCCCGGCTCGCTCCCGCCGAAGCGAAGAAGCCTTCTCGAAGATCTTACCCGAACTTAAAGCGTCAAGGCGTTGCCCGTTTGAGAGGCGGTCCATCTTCTCGAACCTCCCGGTTGGCAACAGTCTCTCCTTCCGCTGTATAAGCGCTGCAGGGACTATAAAGGAGTCCGATCGAGTGGCTTTTCCAGCGTCAATATCACGGCAACGGGAGCTTTGTCACCCATAGAAGCTGGATACATAGTACTATTTAGGCATGTAGCAGCACGAGATCAAAATGCCCGACGATGCCAAGATGCGTATAATCAACGAAGCCTAGAGGAATTGATCGATCACGGTAGATGTCCAGGTATCGAGGCGCTCAACATATATGTACTGTCAAAAAGCACGCGCTGTTGCTTACCTAGGTATTCCAGCATCTACCGGCAACAATACCAACCAGCGAAGGCCTGAAACGACGGCGCTGAGAAAGCTTCGTGGAAATAGCGCTCGCTCCCATTTTCTCTCTACCTTTTGTATTGTAATAAAGCCCTCAGACAGACCGCCCGAACAGTGAGGAAGACAGAGCTTTTAGGGTACAGAGCTCGGCCGTCTCTTTACTGTAATGTACTTTAGGGCATGGCTTTAGGATGATCTAAAAATGAGGACGGACTACCCAGGCGTTAACGGCATTTCTGACTGCAGCTAAAAATGTAGGATGAACCCAAGAATCATGTGCTGGCCGCGAGGCATTGTTCTGCACAGCGGTAGGTGGTCTGTAAACAGCGGCCCAACGTCGCGTGACTTCCTAATGTAGGCTGTGGCGCAGTTCTCCGCACAGCCACTCGGATTTGGCCAACTTACACGAACGCGAAGTCCGCCCCCTCGAACACCGCACGGCACCTTACCGTCGCTGCTCCCTGAAGGCGATCCGATCGACTTCACGCTTCTCTCGTTCTCTTCTCTCTTTATGCTGCCCGAGTAGCGATATTGACAATGTTTCTTCCCAACCTCATGTGGGCGCTGCTGCTGGCAGCATTGAGCCCATTGGCAGTTGCTCAGCAGGATGAGCAGTCGGACGTCAAGTCCATCCCGCTGCGTACGCACAGCTTGCAGCAGGTAAGAGGAAAAGCGCCAGTTTTGCTAGCAGATGGCGGGCGTGACAGCTAACCGGTTCTTCTTCAGCCATACCTGGACAGCGACATGCAGTCCCGATGGTTCGATTTTGGAGGGACTACAGTCGTTCGCGCGGACCAGTATATCCGCCTGACCTCACAGCAGCCCTCTCAGTCCGGCTGGATCTTTTCGCGTGTCCCGCTTACAGCGACGAACTGGGAGATCGAGGTGGAGTTCAAGATTCATGGAACTGGCAACCTATTCGGGGATGGCATGGCCATGTGGGTGACGAAAGATCGCGCAGAGCAGGGACCGGTGTTTGGTATGAAGGATAAATTTGAGGGCTTGGGGCTTTTCTTCGACACGTACAAGAACAACAGGCCAGGCGTGGTTTTCCCATATGTCATGGCTATGGTTGGTGATGGGCAGACGAGTTACGATCAGGGCAGTGACGGCAAGGCAAACGAATTGGCGGGTTGCTCAGCAAGGGGTGTACGGAACGCGGACTTCCCGACCAAGGCGAGGGTCACGTATTTCCAGGACAAGCAGTTGACCGTGGACTTGATGTACAAAAAGGAGGACGAATGGACCCGTTGCTTTGAGGTGCCCAACGTCAAGCTTCCGTCCGTGAGCTACTTGGGTTTCAGTGCTGAGACCGGCGAGCTCAGCGACAAGCACGACATTGTAAAGGTGGACACGAAGAACCTGTATTCCCCGACTGGCCAGACGAAGAAGGGCGCTGCTGGGAGCAAGGAGTACAGCAGAAGCAAAGGTACTACGCAGAGCCCGCCGACCGAGAGCGGAGGCTGGCTGTGGTTCTTCACGAAGTTCCTGTTCTTCGGCCTTGCCTTGGCAGGCGCTTATGTTGGATTTACGATCTACCGCACGAAGAGGAGGGACAGGTTCTAAAAAGGGAGAGGGGAAGAAAAAGTATCTTGATAGCGTTCAAGCAGCTTCTCTGTAGCATAACCGCGAAAAGTGTGTAAATGTCCTCAGATTAGCTCTCTTAGAGTTCTCACTGACAACCTGACCTCGACCTCCGTGGGGAAGAAGAGGCCGGCTGCCTGCAACTTTGGCTTTTGTATATAATCATCAACGGACATGATCAGATCACGCGTCAACCACTGCAGCAACCCTGAGCAATCGTCGTTTGTCCTCACAGGAAGTCGAGTCAGCTTGGGAAGACGGAGCGATGCGCTACTCCGATTGAAAACTATCATTTTTTAGTCGTCCTCATCGCTCCCGCCACCCCTTAGCCCAAAGGACAGAGGCAGACAGTGAGCTGGACTGAATTTGCTGGTTGTCGGTCATGGGCGCACCATAATGCTAACACGTCTTCGTCGGCTTTCTCGTTATCTCTGCTCTAAATCCGATAGTCGGTGGTGCTGCGGGTTGACTGAATGATACTGTTGTTTTCGATGAGGAGAGATAGAAGCGAAAAAAAGTCGAACAAAGTCAAAGCGAGTCCTAAGATTTCTGTTCATGATTCAGTCATTCATCTCGGAGCCGCACGTGCAGCCATCACTAATGTGTTGGGAGCGGCGACCTGCTTCATGGCTGAAACCGACCGCGGCTACGCGCAGGAGACAGTACTGTAGCTCGTGATTGTTCTCGTCATCGGACGTCACTGGAGGTATCAGCGTTGATCTTCACATGAAAGTGTGTCTTACTCCATTCTCACCTCGCTGTTCGAACTTCTTCACATCTTTCCCATTCTCACATCAGGAAACTGAGTGGTGAGTTTCACCGCGAACTTCGCGAATGCAGGCGCCCTAGCGCGTTGTCCCATCCAATTGGAACTCCAGCCTGAGGCATTCACCACGCCTGCTTCACCTCCACCTGCATACCTCGGTACTGACAGGGAGGGAATGTGCCAGACCGCATCGACATCGGTGGAATGGATGAATGACAGAAAGACAGTTTGATGACATGAAATCGATGCATGCGAGACGTGTTCAGCTTGTAGTGCAAGAAGGAGTCACAGTCTCTTGACTCTCCTCCCTCTTGCGAGGGTCTCCATTTGACTATCTGGCTTTGTCCTCGATTGGAGCATCACTATATCGTATCTATCGTTGATATATTGATTCTCACAAGACAAACAGCTCACAGCCACTGCTTATTCCCCAAGTGCGAGATAAAAGATCCTCCCATAGTCTCCACCGTAGCATGATCGATAACCTTCAGCTGCACCTTTACGCTATCCTCTGCCGACATGGGACCCTTGAAATGAGGAGCATACCTCATGAATGCTTCGACCATTGACTGCATTCCCGCGGTCTCCCTTTCCGTCGTAGGCTGCTCAGCACTGGTCTGGACATACCCAGGACTGATACAAAAGCAGCAAATACCCTCTTTCTTCCCCAATGCGGCATGGTATTTGGCCATAAGCGCGTTCGTAGCAGCTTTGGAAACGCTGTAAGGTCCCGCTACTGCGATCCCGTAGTCGTTGATGAGATCGAGATCCGCCATTCCGCTGGAGAGCGTCACGATTTTCTTCAGGTGCCCCTTCCGGATCAAGGGGAGGAAGGCGTTGATGGTGTGAGCTACGCCGACTACGTTGGCCTGGAAAGTCGTCGTCAGGTCCTCTTGAAGTTCATCCGGTGTCTGTTGTGTCACGTCTAAGAATGCACTTTTGGGTGCAATCAGTGCGGCGTTGTTGATTAGAACGTCCAGGGTACCGCCGGTGATAGTGGCAACCTCGTCAGCTGCTGATGCAAGTGCTTTTGCATCAGTGATGTCGGCAGAGACGATTTGAATGTTGTTGAAACCGTCTTTGGCTAAGTGCTTTTCGGCGGCTGCCTTATTGCGGGCAAGGCCTATGACCGTGTTGCCTTCGATTGAGGCCAAGTACTTCACAAAGGCGAGACCGAGGCCACGAGAGGCGCCTGTAACGACGTAGCTGGGCATTGTTGCAAAGCTGTCAAACAATAACAGTTCGTGTTCTCGTAGGAATGTAAAGGCTTTGATTTTGCATCGAGGACCATTCGAGTTGGGCGCAGGCGTCTTGCTTTATGTATTGTCGAGGGCAGTTGCTACCTGCGTGGGTCAAATGCCATTGCTTACGATGCACCCGAAGATGTGCGTGCAGTGGACATTCTGCACAATGCGCTATCCTGGTCTCCAAGGCCGAGCACAGGTCAATGTTCAATGTTCAATGTCGTTTCCACTACTCTGCTGACCAATCCAACATGTCGGCAAAAGCCTAGATGTGATTCCGCTACGTGCATTTGAAAGCAGTGGCGCCACCAATATTGCTTAGCTACGGGAGGATGCACTTCGCATCTCACACGTAAAAGATATGTCAGCATCCACGACATGCATACAGTACAGTATGCAGGAACAAGGCATCAGAATCCTCATGTAAAGACGAGAAAAGTTCCACAGTGATTAAATCAATTTTGAATTCGGTTTTCTCGCTAAAGACTTTGTCAACCAAACACTCATTTCCCGCCCCAAAAGACAAAGAAAGTTACGAGATCTCTTCGCATTGACCATCCCTGACAATGTTGAAACGATACATAGCAAAAAGATGAAAAACAAATGCAGATGACGACACCGCTCATGGTCTTATTCCCCTCGCCTAGGTCTCGAAGAGACGCTCATGGGCTCAGCCTTTGGCGGATGCGAGTGTGAGTGCGACGAAGAACCGCCCATCTTGGATGCGAAGCTCGCATGCCTTCCGCCCCTATGCGACAAGGACCCCACATCGTGTTTGCCTAGATCGGTCATCAGCATGGAGTATCGAGATTTGCGGGGACGGTTATACTGACCGTCACAGCAGGCCCTGACATTCTCGAGCCTGTCAGCCTGCTCTTCTTGCCGTTGGATGACAGCACGGAGGTCTTCGGCGCTATCGCCGACGACGCTGGCTTCGTAGATGTCGGATGGATCGTTCGGGGTCAGACGTCCGCCCCGAGTGGTACTAATACTCGGTCGGCCGTGGCTGGTGGAGAAGCTCCCGCGCTGGCTGCTACCAGGCCGCAGTTTGCTTGTGAAGGAGTTGAAGCGGCCAGCCATGCTCGGTGTGCCGCTTTGCATTGTGCTACTCCTTTCGTCTGCTTCAGAAATTGGCGGAGGTGTTGGGGTCACGGCGCCTTGCTGTCTCAGAGCGGAAGCTGGATGTCTGTGAGCTAGACTGCTTGGAGGGTCGCGTTTTTGTGGGCTGTTCGGTCGCGTCGATCTACTGTTGTAGCTGCTCATACTTTGCCGGCTGCGACTGCGATCGCGGCCCGTCATTCGGCTTATGCTCCTCATGATGCTGAACCCAGGGTTGAATTCATCTAGATCCTCGGTTGCGAACTCGTCTTCAGCTTCACCTTTCTCCTGCTCAGTGCGCAGCAGGAGGTAGGAGAGCGCGTTGAACCAGGTTTCGTGTCTTTGACCTGTGGGTGCTGTGAAGACGATCTCACGGCCAGGCGTAACGACCACGATGGACTTGCGGTGCAGACCGGGAGGGTAAGCATTGTCATCAGTGACCACCCTTACTGCCTGAATTGCCATGCTCTTGGCTTTAAGCATGCTCGCGCCGGCCGTGCTGGGGTCTCGCTCGCTCCAATACAAGGTTCTGGTGTACGGGTGAATCCAGAAGAAACGTCTGTGCCGTGTGTTTGATGTCTCGCTTCGGCCGGCCTTGCGGGTATACTTCCACAGATACTCGCCAATCATAGTCTGTGTGATGGCCTGGATCATTCTTGGGTCAGTGGAAGGCTTGATATCGCTTGGATAGATCAAATTGCCGCGAGTAATGTTGAAGCGCTCATCAAGCTCCGAGGCAAACGAGGACACAGACTCCCTGCGAGAGAGTCCAGTACTGGATGGACTTTGCATTTGAGACTTGCTCTCGCGCAGTCTTGGGCGCGGGGTGGTGCCATCACGTGACTGTGATCGTTCTTGGACGAAGTCTGCAGCCGTTTTCGATCTGCCCTGCTTGTACGCCGAAGCTGGCATCTTTGGAGGACCCATAGTCCCGGTCGATGCCCCTGAAGGCGTGCCAGGCCGCCCCTGGGATGCAAGCGTGATCTTCTGCGTATAGTCTTCTGGAAGGGGAGGGGGCACACGCTCAGCAGTTTTGCTTCGCATACTCGTCGCGCTGCCTGGTCGTCGCGGGCCTCTGTCCCGGCCCGCATCGGCAGCGGCGGCAGCATCAACAGGCGTTTGTGATGGCGGGTTGCTCGATCCCTCAATTGAACGCCTTTGAGGAAAGCTAGACTTGAAAGGCGAGACCGCTGCGTCTGTCATTGAGGAGGCCCTGCTCTTGTTACGCAGCATCTCCTCGATTTCATCTCCTGACACTGCTGTCTGCGATCCTCCATCTGTCATTGCAGCCTTGGTTGGTTGAGACTTATCATCGCCCACGACCGCAGGCCCGTTCTGGGCCACATTAGGCTGTACATCTGCCAAGGGCATCCTTGTAGGCGCCTTGGACACCTGTTCAGGGTCCGAATCGTCGCCGAACACAAGAGTAGGGACATTCCCTTGGCCTTCTCGTACGCCGCCAAAGACCCTTGGCTCGATGAGCCTCTTGTCATCTTGTGCAATCTGCGAAGGCTTCTCAGCTTGAGACGCGGGAGTCGACAGAGACCTGTTCCGACTAACCGAAAGCGGCGCTGGCACTGCGACCAAGTCTGCCCTGGGCTGCGAGGTGTCTTCGGCCGGGGAAACCTCTCTGGTGGCTTGCTCCTGTTGTGGGGCAGACTCTGCAAATAGAGCTGCGCCTGGTCTCGCAGAGTCGGTGCCTGGGATCGCATCCTTGCTTGGAGTCGCGAGGTCTGCCGCTGGCTGACTTTCCTTGAAGAACATCCCAAGTCTCCTGGAGCTGCGCTTGGGTAGGATGGGCGTCGCAAACCCAGGCGAAGGTTCATATGCCTGTGCGTCCACGTTCGAGAAACCGAAAGTATCAGGCGTTTCTGCTGCGACAGGAATGGAAGCTGCAGCGGCATGAGGCACTTCGCTCTTGACTGGGGTGGCAACGGCATCGATCTGCTTCCGTAGTGGCGGAGATACTGGTTCAGTCTCCTGTGACAGTATGGTTGAGTGCGCAAAAGCCACAGGAGATTGCACGTCTGAAGCAGGGTCAACTGCTTTGTCTACTGTTGGCCTTTCTGCAGCGGCATGAGACTCTTCACTCTTGACTGGAGTGGCAACGGCCTCGATCTGCTTCTGTGGTGGCGGAGATACTGGTTCAGTCTCCTGTGACAGTATGGTTGAGTGCGCAAAAGCCACAGGAGATTGCACGTCTGAAGCAGGGTCAACTCCCTTGTCTACTGTTGGCTTCTTCTGCATAGGCGAGCGGGGCAGGAGGCCAGCGTCCAGCTCGTCTGCTTCACCATATTCAGAGCTACTGGAAGACGAAGAATCTCCCGGCTGTTCAGGGTCAGCAGACACATTCCGTTGATTCTCAGCACCGCCCTCAGCCTGCTCGACCTGCTCTGAATCGTTGCCGCTAAGCTTCCCAAGCCCGAAACCAGCGAGCGTGCCAGCGGCGACTTCGGCCACCCTTTCTGAAAGCCCAGGTTTCTCCTCCGGCTGCCAAGGTTCCGTCATGACTCCGGCGTCCGCGTATTCTGGCTTCTTCGTCATTTGATTTTGCAGGCTTATGGAAGCAGCAGTGGCATTTTCGAGCTCCGGTGTGCCCTCCTTCGATCTTGTGACCACGGCAGGCTCTGCACTTGCTTGTCGAGCGGTTTCTGGTGATGCTGCGGGACTCCCCTCTTCAGCGCTGTCATCACTCATGCCATCGAGCTCATCACCCAAACTCTGACCAGGTGGCTGCGGAGTACCTTGGCTGCTCGTAGGGCTGCGCGGGCTCTCCTGTGCCATATCGGATACGCGACCAGAACGTCGCCCGCCTCGGCTGACTCGCAATCGGTATTTCGGTCCCTGGGTCTGCACTGGCGTGCGCACTTCGTCCGCTTCATCAGCGGAAGTAGATGCTGTAGACATGTAGGAGGTTCTGTCGCCAGCCTTGGCTGCTGCGAGAGGCGAGACGCCTTTGCCACGGATTGTACCACTGCGGTTGACTCCGCTCTCAGTCTCGGTCAGTTGACCTTCGTCCTCGCTCTCCACGTCTTCATTGCCGGTCTCGAATGCCTCAGTTTCGGTTGCAGTATCCTTCTCGTTGGCCGTCTCAAAAGCATCGGAGGTTTCCGTGTCGGTGCCAAAAGCGCCTGGCACAGAAGCGGCACCCACAAAACGAGATGGTTTCGAAGGCGTTCTCTCCGCCTCATGATCTTCCCACTCTAGATCCTCTTCGTCTTCGAGAATCTCCGTCGTAGAGCTTCGGTTCGCACCAAGCTTCTCAGGTCGTACTGCAGGCTTCTTGGACCGGTTGTCCTCGCTCTTCCGTTTCTTGGGGAAATTGGCAGAAATTCCGGTCTCGTTCCGACGAGCTTCCAGCTCATCTCGTGCGTCCTGCAGCAAGCGTTTCAGCTCAAACCTTTCAGTCTTCTCGCGATGAATATTGTTCTTGAGGTTTTGAATCATGCGGTGAGCGTGGTTCAAGCTCGATTTGAGCGTCTCGGTTTCAAGCATGCCATGACGAGGCGTGCCCTTGATGGGAGAAGCAGAGTCGGCATGATCTGGCATAACTTCCTCGTCATCGCGCTCTTCAGCTGCAGACACGAATTCGCTGTCGGTCGAGAAGTTAGGCTGAGCAAAGCGATACGATGCGGCGCGAGCCAGCTCGGTGTTCTGAGCAGTGAGATACTCCAGCTTCTTATGCAAAGAATCATTCTCAGATTGGTGGGTGGCGATGTCACGTCGAAGGCCATGTAGCTCGCCCTCCTGTTGCCTTCGGACCACAGTATGGTCCTCGTTTATCTGCTCGTGTGAGAGCCTCAGATCATCCAGGTCTCTTTGAGCAGTTGCCTTTTCGAGCTCCGTAGACTTTAGACTCTGGTGCAATCGATCGTGCTTGTCGGACATGTCTCTGTGGGCACTCTCCAGTTCCTGGATCTTCATCTCAAGTTCCCAATTTTGATCCTTGTAGTGCTGTTCACTTTCGTCCATGTGTTTGATCCGTTGCGCCATCCCAACTACATCGGCTTCTATTTGTGCCTTCGCATTGCTCTCATTTCTGAGGATTTCATCCTTTTCGGCCAAAGCCGCCTGCAATTGTCTGACTTGAGCAAGTAACGAGGTACTAATCTCGGTTGCGAACTCAATGTCGTGCACACGATTGCTAGGCTGATTTCTCTGGCGTCTGGAAGGAGCAGAAGCTTTTGTTGGGGATTCCCTGCCAGAGCCACTCAAGGCAACAGGCGTCGCGCCAGTGTCGCCACCTGCAGCACGCGTCCGAGGCAGGAAAGCCCGCGCTGACTCCCTACCGACCTCATTATACTCCTTCTCGAGCTCTGAGAGCTTCTGGCGAAGATCTACCGGCATCTCATTATCCTCCTGCGCCTGCTCCACATCCTTAATCCGCGCTGCCAGCTCCTTGCGCTGTTGTAGAAGTGTTGTGCCAAGTTTGGAGGCATCTTGGATCCTTCGGTCGGTGTCTTTCAAATGCGCCTCCAGTGCGCGTCTCGCGTGAGAAGGGGAATTAGCTGAATACATGGAAAAGTTATCGGTGTCGAAAGAAGCATATCGCATGGCTCCACCCGGTGAGCCGCCAACAAAGGGGTCGGCGGAGCCATTGGTCGGTATAGCGCCCGTCGGCAGATTCGCAGAGGTCGCCATAGCCGCGTGTTTAGACCAAATACAAGGAAAGTGGCGTGTGTATACCCCTCAGAATAAGTCGCGGTAGAGCGGAAAGAAGGCGAAAGAAGCGAAAGACGAGTTGTAGTAATGATCGTGTTATGGCCTGATAGGCGCGCTGCCGGCGATTAGCTGCACTGTGTTGTTGACAGCGCAGCCAGTATGCAGCTCCCTAAGTGGGGCGTGTCGCCAAGGCAGCTGGCACGCGCAGGGCCCAGAGAAAGGTGGAAAGAGGAGACAAACGGAAAGAGACGGGAGGGTGTCGGTGGTGTAGTTGGTGGTGGTATGGTCGGGGTGGGCGGTGTCAGACCGCGACAAGGTCGCGGGAAGAGGAGGAGTGGCGAGCGTTGCGGTTAAAGCTGGTGGGATGATGGGCGAAGACGCTTTGATCAGCACAACAAATTGCAGGCGCAAGGTGAAACGAGATCGCGCGCGTGCTCGGACGGAGAGGGGTGGACAGCAGCAATGCGGAGGAGGGCATCTATACTACGACGGTGATATGGATGATGGTTATTATTGTTCAAGCAACACGTATGTTGCTATGCCAGTGGGATATAGCTACAGTACACGGCTAAGCAACCTAAAAGGTCCAGCTACGAAAGCCAATTGAAGTGGAGTGTTTATTGCAGCGTGTTTTCGTCAACACATAGACTTTCGGACATCCGTCCAGTGCGTCCGGTAGCGCGCGGAGGGAGAGACTGCACAGTGCCCGACCGGCAGGGCTGACAAGCTGACTGGCTCCTGCGCCACCGTTTCGCCACACCGATGATGCACCTTGGGCAGTATCGTGACTAATCAGTCGTGCGCCACAGTCGAGGCTCCATCAATTCGAGATGTCGAGAGGCAACTTCTACATTGCAAACCTCACCGGCCACATTCAGCGTGCACACACAACATGGCAGACGCCGCGCCCCCAGTGTTCAAGAAGCGTGGCAACAAAGGCGCCAACGTGCGCAAGAGGCCTGCGACACCACCACCAGAAGATTCAGATGCAGAGTCCGATTATACAGATGACGAACAAGGCGCACGAGTAAAGCGGCGAAAGAAAGAGGGCGTGAAAGTGACAGCCGGTGCTCGAGCGGCCGCAGATCTATCGATATCGACAGCTTTCAAAGCCGATAAATCCGCAAACATTACCGCGAACGAGAATGCGACAGCAACGTCGAATTGGTACACCGAAGCCGCCAACGCTGCCGATGCAGCTAAAGCCAGTGCAAAAGCCGCGCGAGGCGAACAAGAAAAGGACGGTGATGGCACGTACAAGGGGGCAGCTGGCTATTCAAATTTCATACAAAAGAACCCTGAATCGCGACAGGTCGGGCCGGTGAAGGCACCAACAAACGTGCGAATGGTCACGATCACAGACTTTGCACCGGACGTTTGTAAAGATTACAAGCAGACCGGCTTTTGCGGTTTCGGCGATAGCTGCAAATTCCTGCATATGCGTGAAGACTATAAGCAAGGATGGCAGCTTGACAAGGACTGGGAGAAAGTAGGCAAGAACAAGGACAAGCCGTCCAACTCTGCGTCTGATGAGCGTTCGGAGGAGGAGAAGCTCTTGGAGAACATTCCGTTCAAATGTATCATTTGTAAGGAAGACTACAAGAGACCGATCGTGACAAGATGTGGACATTATTTCTGCGAAAAATGTGCCATGACAAGATACATGAAGGAGAAGAAAAAAGGCTGCGCACAATGTGGAGCAGACACGCACGGAACGTTTAATGTGGGCAAGAAGTTGAACGAACTTTTGGAGAAGAAAAGAAAACGAGAAGAGGCAGCAGCGGATGAGCACGACAAGGATTCTTAATATTACACCTAGCCACCCACAGCTATTACGATTGGCAATGATGTTCGCAAATTACGAATTGCGTACCTGATCTCCCGACACGACGTATACGGCTTCTATCACCTGTGGAGGCAATGCATGCCATTTACCTCTTCAGTCCCCTGAAGCTCAGACAGTCACGTTTACCGGCAGCTCCACGTATTGTGAGACAGTCGTGAATAAGAAGCCCGACATCTAAGACAGAACAGTCTCGGTCGGTAGTCGATTGACTCTGTCTCTGAAGGTAGTTCCTGTTCATCACTGTCCTAGACAGACGAAAGCTGTGAGACAAGCGGCCTGAACGCAGTAGGCGTTCACATAAAAGGGCTGCTTCATGTCCATTCCCATACGTGCCTACTCAGAAAGCTCATTAATCTCGCAACATCTCATTTCGAACTTTGATCGCACATTTTGGCGCCAAAATGCCACCCAAACGTCGCCGATCGCCCTCATCGACGCTTGAGCCCTTCAGTAAGCGCCGTCGCCATATGCTTGTTCCACCGATGTCTCATAGCGATGCGGCACTATTCCAAGATGACCACAATTCACGCTCTACCAATCCATCGAGAGCATCCTTCGCACCTCATCCAGATGGTCTCGACACGTCAAACCGAGATCCTCCTTCTGACACCGAAATGCTGGACGCTATTACAGAACATGGCAAGAACGCTACTCAAGGGATTGTAAATGATTCGCTGGAGCTCAGCAACGCCGCGCTCGTCGACAATTCTGTGCAAAAGAAACTACTTCTCGCTGCCCAACGTACACCTCGCTTCCTCTTCCGCGCCTTTCGCTCAGACATTGATCATCGGTGTGAGAACACTCCTAGTCATGTCTACCCTCTTGCGTTGCAAAATGAAGCACCCCTCATGATGTTCGCCATCCCAAAACGGACTCTCGCCGAACACGCACTGCACCACCTCAGGAATCGGCCAAGCCCATCCATCTTCTCAGATTGGACGCATTCTTTGCACTGTGCACTTGAGAAGGCCCATGAGCTCAGCAGGAACGACACGTCAGAAGACTGCCACACCCACATTGCCGTGATCGACACCAAGCGACTCCCAAGCCATATCATGGCCCTGCACTCTTCGGCTTTCCGTTTCATCGACAAGCGGATCCCAAAGGTGCCGACTACGAAGCATAAATTTCTGATATACGGTCGCATACAGGGGTTTGCCTACAAAGCTGTTCCGTTCAGGCGGATGCGTAGGGGTGGCGTCAACTGGTTGACGGCATCTATGGAAGATGTCTCGGATCTGGAGATGGAGTTGAGGCTTGCAAAAGACTTCGGGCAGCTTTTTGGAGCTTATTTCAAGCTCCCCGTCACTGCAATGTTGCTGGCCGGGTATCAAGAGCACGGCGATGTCTTGAAAGATCCGGAGCGGATGGAGTTCCTCGTCCGCGCACTTCAGAACTTTGATGTCCCTGCAGAGTGGGCGATGGATGCTACGATCATGGGAGACGTTGCGATTACTGCGCGCTACAAGGATGTCTTGAGGACTATTCGTCTGTTGCGCGCACTGGTTTCTGCTAAATTTGGCGAGCAAGATCCGCTCCCGGCTCGAGCTGGGACTTCGAGTCCTAGCCTCCCGAAGCTGTTGAGAGACCCTGGCCAAGGAGAACAGCAGCAAGGGGACGAAGATGACGAAGACTTTGCGACAAGCTCCGAAGCCAGTTCTGATCAGTCTGATCTCAGCACGGACGAAGAGGTTGCTGGTCCCGCACTGCCCCCAGGCATCATGGATGTGAAAACCAAGAAATCCATTCAAGAAGCTCTGAAGCGTACGCCTAGGTACCTGTTCAGGTATTGGAACAATGACGCCGATCGACCGTCTGGCGGCTACAGAGGCCTAAACACTGTAGATGCCATAACACCCCTTGCTTACTTCCGGGGCAATGGGTCAGACAGTATTTACGATCTTACTCGCGAAGAACTGACCGCAATGGTGGATTGGCACTTGAGGGGTGGCCTTACGCTTACAGAGCTATCATCATGGGCTTCTTCACTGGAAGTATGTCTTCATATGGCTTTAGAGTCTGAGACAAATGCATTCATCAGCGTCATCGACACCAATTTGCTGCCTGACAATACGGTACTGTACGTCCCGTCTCTACAATTTCTGAATTACCGATTTTGCCGCTACGAGGAAGAGTACTTGGCGCATGGCGTTATCAGAGGGTCCGCTCACCGCGCGGCGCCCGCAAGTGAGCTGCTTAAGGCGTTGAACACACTCGGCACACTACGTCTGCATTTCGATTCCGCGGCTCTGTCTCCCTGGGATATAACGCTTATGAGCCGCGAAAAGGTTATAACCGCACGTGATGTAGGTGAGCTATATGGAGAGCCTTTCGTGGTGCCTGTGACCGTGGCCCTCCTGGCCTCTCTTGACTTTGGCGAACCGATCAACGAGCCGCACTTCAAGAAATACCTGGCAATCATTATCGAGGGCCTCAAGGGATACAAGATCCCGCGTCGCCTTTGTGCTGACGCCAGCATTCTGACCGACATTGTCTACACCGAAGGCTACAAGGAAGTCAGGCGGATGATCCTGTTATTACGAGCCCTGATTGATCACTACCATGGCCGTGGCGCGAGAAGCAGAGCTCGTTCACCCATCAGACTGCAGACTTACGTCCGCCGGAGCAGTCTTGAGCGTACCAATGGCTATCAATTCAATCGTGGACGTTCGAGCATCGGTAGTGCTTAAGATAATGCTTCCAGAAGGAATTGTTGATGAGAATCATGCATTGAATAGGATGAAGTCGGCATCTGAGTTAGCGAAGGTATTGCAGCCCTAAGATCTCGCCAGAGTCTCTTGTGCCGCTCAAGGGGTTTAGATATCGTAGATAGTTGCAGAATGGACAGCATAAAATAAGCTCATAGGTGTCAGAAGCCAATGATAGAAATGATTGCCGTTTGCATGTGAATGTGATGCCCCGGGTGATTGTCGGATTGAGCTTGTCGACTTGATAAAGCAATTCAGCGTGCCTGGTCTTTCGTTGGGATAAGAGCTCCAATGCAGTTGGTTCAGTGGGTTTTAATTTGGTTGACAATGAGGGATTGAGTTCGATTTCGATCGAGGTCTGAAGATAGAGTCATTTGACTCTACCTGAGCGGCTTACTACGAGGATCTTCCTGATGCCCGAAAGGGACCGGGACAGTTCTGAGTCCAAGGGCTACTTAGTATCATGCGTTGAGAGCACAGCTGGCCTACTGAGCTCTCTCCTGCAGAAACGCCAATCTCGCCTCTAGTATCTGACTATACAGAGTTGGCTTTCGGTCAAGCCATCCACCCAATTGCTGTGCAAATGGGCGTGATGGCTGATGCTTTTGCTCCTCGGTTCATAAGTGATCAAGGGTGATTATTTAACGTACAGCATTCCTCGCCAGGTATTGACAGTTTTTCATTGTGGTATCTCGAGACAGCAGGAGTCAGTACTAGGAGCGAGAGATGTTCGACATGTTGCAACCTTGCACGACTACGGTAGATCATTGACGCAATTTCCAACATTGCGCGGTACTAGAGCGATACCTTCTGTAACGAATGTATTGATTGCAGCCTTACGGATTGATAGACCACCGCAAATGTCAAGCTTGTCTTGTCCCTTCCTCAAGTTGTGCTTGCGTCCATGTTCACCTCAGTGGTACTGCATGACTCTTGTTTGTGTGGCCCAAGAAGAATATGCGCCGACACGGTATTGTCAGACATCTAAGCCCCATTTCTTTGTTTAAAGATCGAACTTCTGGAATTCAATCAGAAATCTTTCTGTTACGCCGCAGTGTGGACAGGTCTTGTTTGGTGTAGTGAGGTTGATAGAGCAACCAGCCGGTATCGGAAGTCAGAAGACGCGCTCCGAAATGGCGTCAGTGGCATCGAAAATGTTGCTGAGAAATCCGAGCGATCACAACATACTGTAGCACGACAATCTGACTCTGATGTCTTGTGAAGCTGTCGCAGGTGTGATTTTGGATCTCGTCGCTCCATCATACCGCCTCGTTCATCATGAATGCTTCCAAGAGCTTCACGGGCCTATTGCAGGCCATTCCAAGAGCTACACGAAGGACAAACCCACGAACTCGCTGCGCACCGCTGCGGCAACCTGTATATCGGAATCTTCACAATGGCACAAAACGATCAGCGCAGCCAGCATCAGTCCCAGCTGCCGAAGAAGCAATCCCAGATGTACCTCAATCCTCAAACCCTCAGCTGGCGTTCCCCTGCCTCGACAATGTTGAAGAGCGTACGCAGAAGCTCAGCAAGAGATCGATGGCAGGCCCAGAGCCATCGTACACAGCTGGAGCACACGAGAAATTCCATTCAGATGAGCCTTTCCTCCTCGACTGGGGCGGTGTTCTTCCTGGCTTTGACATCGCCTACGAGACATGGGGCACGTTGAACGCGGACAAGAGCAATGCCATCTTATTACACACTGGCTTGTCAGCGAGCAGTCACGCACATAGCACAGCAGCGAACCCCAAGCCGGGTTGGTGGGAGAAGTTCATTGGGCCTGGTGCCCCTCTGGATACGGACAAGTACTTCGTCATTTGCACTAACATCCTAGGGAGCTGTTATGGAAGTACAGGACCAAGCAGTCTGGACCCGGTCAGCAAGCAGCCATACGCTACGAGCTTCCCGATCCTGACGGTGGAGGATATGGTTCGTGCGCAATTCAGGTTGTTGGACAACATGGGCATCAACAAGCTCTTTGCCAGTGTGGGTAGCAGCTTGGGCGGCATGCAGTCACTCGCTGCTGGCGTTCTGTTTAAGGACAGAGTACCGCGTATCATTTCAGTCTCAGGGTGCGCTAGAAGCCATCCGTACAGTATTGCCATGCGCCATACACAGCGACAGGCACTCATGGCCGACAACAACTGGCATAGCACTCGAGGCAACTACTACGGCGGTATGCCGCCACATTCTGGCATGAAACTTGCGAGACAGATTGCTACTGTGACGTATCGCTCCGGTCCAGAATGGGAGAAACGATTCGGCCGACAACGGGCAGACCCTGGCAAGCCTCCGGCACTGTGCCCTGACTTCCTTATCGAGACTTACCTCGACCACGCTGGCGAGAAGTGGTGTCTTGAATACGACGCTAACAGCCTGCTTTACATTTCCAAGGCTATGGACATCTTCGATCTCGGTAAAGACCATCAAGACGCCATGGTGAAGCGACGACAAGAGAATGCAGGTAAGCTGCAAGGTGCTATGACCGAACAGGTACCTCAGGACACGTGCAACCTAGTGTTGCCAGAACAGCCTTACGAAGAGAAGGAGTCGTCTTCTGACATTATGGCTGGCACTGCTACGTCCTCTGCGGCCAGCCCAGTAGAGCTTTCTGAGGATCTTGTCAAGGGAATGGCGCCATTGCGCGACACGCCGACACTAGTGATGGGCGTTGCCAGCGACATCTTATTCCCGGCTTTCCAGCAACGCGAGATTGCAGAGACCCTACGCAAGGTTGGAAATAGGCGAATCACGCATGTGGAATTGGGTGAAGATCGATCCTTGTTTGGGCATGATACATTCTTGCTGGATCTGGAAGGTGTAGGTGGCGAGATCCGGAGGTTTCTGGGATGAGATCAGATCTGTGTCGATTGCAAGCACAACGTGTTGAATACGTTCAGGACGGAAAATCAAGCACTACAATGCGTTAAACGTTTCTCACTATGCTTGACTAGATCAGGCGACTGCAGATGAGCAGGCATACCAGCAGCTACAGTCTGACGATGTCTGGAAGAGGACCTAGATGATACGTTGAAGCGTCAACAAAACCCTGCCAGAAGCTTGCGTCAAGCAAACGACCGCATTTGCCGAGACGTGCAAACCTTTAGAAGCGTTTGTCTCTCGGCATTGTGTGATTCACGGTCGCTCAAAGGGACTTCCTCGACACGTTGTCGTGGGCAATCTCCATGTCATGATCTGCGGCACAATTGTAAATTAAAGACGACTTTCACAGGGTCAGGGAATTAAAGGAGGATAGGTTACATGTGTTACGGTAATTTGCACCATTAAAGAGACAAGCAACTGTTGCTCGATATAACATCATACATTCTACTCGTACTACTGGACAGTAATTGCCCGAAACGCCTGAGACCGAGAGTATCCATGAACGTCGTCGGCACATTTGAAAGCCTATAGATACCTACATAGTGAGTGTTATGCCTAAGAGCGTCCACTGTCGCACGCCTTCGCGTCACCACGACGCGTCGGCCGTGCCGTCCATGCCGCAGTTGGAAGGAGCGACTGGTTGATTGTTGTAGCCTCAGGCACCAAGCTTTTCAACGTCACTCGAGCTTTACTTGCACCGTCTTCACAACAACAAGCCTCATTTCTTTCGCGGCTCTCGCAATCACCGGGGACTGTTTGGGCGGCGCACTCCATTGGCATACTGACGTCAATTAGCTTTCAACATCGCGCAGCGTGACCTTTCCATGCTGGTATCCGAATGAAGCTTTTTTGAGCAACGCTAAATTTTCGGAAGAGCTGCTCAAACAGAGCAGCTCACGTTAATCACGGCTTCTTCGTCGCAGAAGAGGCGCCGGCTCGCACCTTTCAGTGACGATCCCGACGTATTGCTACCGGACGCATCCTTCGATACCAATTCAGCGCCAGCAGCTGCGACATCTTCGTCTCCTGTTTCCCAGCAGCCCCACTTCCCCGTCACGTCGGACGCTCCTTCACCGACTTCCTCTTCCACAACACACACTGCGACACCTCCACGGGCATTTCCCGCCCATATTAACGAAGAAATCATACAAAGCAGGGAGCTTGCTGCTGCGGCACAAAGCGACGGTGGCGCCAGTCCAAGTGGGCAGTTCGCAGGCATCCATATTGACAGCGGCAGCAGCATGTCAGGAAGCGAGAATGGCCATAACGAGTCAAGAGCCTTGAACAGCCCAAGCAGAACTTTAAGTGCAAGGTCGGCATCTCCAGCGAAACGAAGTGCCGCCGACATGGAGGATGTTAGCGGCGCTGGTAGTGATTCTGCGCAGCACACAGAGCAATCATCCGCAAGCCGGTTGCTAGGCGGGCAGCAGGGCTCTGCCAACGACGCGGAACGGTCAATGGAGGATGCAGGAAACAGTACCGATTCGCAGTCACAAGGCACTGTCTCTAATACTGCCGACGCTTCTGCTGAGGGCACCGTGAGCACCCACACCTCGACGACGAGTCTTCAGTCCGACAATCCACCCCCATATTCATTGCCAGACATAGACTATCAAGTACGAAGGGTTGTGGAGTTGATGCAGGCATCTCCTAGGGCCGGTGACCGCGGACAGGTTGTGTCGAAGAAGTGGCTTGACCGCGTTTTAGCGAGGACGACGGAGAATGCGAATAGTTCTGAATACCCCAAAGAGGCCAGGGAGGGTGAAATAGGTCCTATCGACAATTCTGACATCGTCCCTGAAGGCGCCTTTGATGAGCCTATCCTCCATACTAAGGATAATCGGCCATTCATTGCCCTAAAGCCTGGCCTCACCGATACTCAAGAGTTCCAAATTCTTCCCGAATCAGCTTTCGGCGAGGTTGTGGGATGGTATGGTCTGAAACAGGGACAGAAACAAATCGAGCGCATCGCGCACAATACTGCCGACCCGCCAGCAGAGAACATTGTCTTTGAGTTGTATCCCCCTGTCTTCACGATCCGTAGAGTGCCGCATCCAAGCAATGTTGACGACAAGTCGTCAAATGCAGGTAAACCAGTTACAGGTCCCGAGTCGGATAAGCAATTACGGATGCGAGGTCAGACTTCGCCCGATGATGCTATTCATCTGGTCTCCTCTCGCAACGAACGATTTCATGGCTTTCTCCTACGAGCCAAGGGTGCCGCTGGCATCCCGAAGGAACGAAAAGTCAAGCTATGGAGGCTGCTGCAGCCACAAAACGTCGCTGTGGACGCCCCAAGGGATGACCAGCAGAGCATGCTGTCTCCGCCACAATCGCGCAGTACCTCACCGAACATGGCTGTGAAGCCAACTGACAGCGCGCTTGTTCTTCCTTATTCCGAATTTAAAGAGATGCAGGTCGGCACCCATCTCGAATACATCGACGCTAAAGATCAGACCGACAACGACAACTACAACGGAAAGAGTCCGGTCGAGCTTTATGGAATGTTCGAAGACCAGACCATCGTGCTGGAGGAACAAATCGGTGGGCCAGGAGGAGGCGACTTTGAGTCTGATGGCAAGAGACCTAAGATCACTCTTGGCAAGAAGACAAATGGCTCCAAACCCAGTTCAGCACCCGGTTCCGGACGAACGAGTCCGACCCCGGGCAGCATCGCAACACGTGGCCGTACGCGCCGTGATGGCAGAACAAGAGGTACCGTCGGATTGACAAATTTGGGCAACACCTGCTACATGAACTCGGCTTTGCAATGCATACGCAGCGTTGAAGAGCTCGCGGTGTATTTTCTGCGCGACAGGTACAAGCCCGAAATCAACTCAGACAATCCGCTTGGCCACAACGGACTGATGGCGAAGCGATATGCAGAGTTACTGCAAGGTATATATGCCGACAACGCAAGTGGGTCCTTCACGCCAAGCCAGTTCAAGAAAACTCTGGGTAACCTCCAGCCACTCTTCTCTGGATACGGTCAGCAGGACTCTCAGGAATTCCTGAGCTTCTTGGTTGACGCTTTGCATGAGGATCTGAATCGCATTCATAAAAAGCCATATCTGGAAAACCCAGATTCCGACGACAACACAGTGCACGATCCGAATGCCATCATTGAACTCGGGAACACGTACCGCAACAATCACCGCGCGCGTAATGATTCCGTCGCTATGGACCTTTTCAATGGTTTCTATAAGAACACCATGGAATGTCCAGCATGCGACAAAGTCAGCGTCACCTTCGATCCGTTCTCGCTCGTCACCTTGCAACTTCCCATTGAGAGCTCTTTCCAGCACACTATCACTTACGTTCCTTTGCGCGGTGCTCCTATCAATCATGCAATCGACATCGACAAGAATGCGACCATCAAAATGCTTAAAGAGAACATTGCAAGCAAGCATGCAGGTGCATCGGCAGATCGACTTTGGATGGTCGAAGTTTACAACCATAAAATTTACAAGCTTTTTGAGAACCATCACAGTCTTGCTGAAGCGGGCATCCAGCAAAATGACCACATCTTCGTTTTCGAGCTGGACGATGTGCCTACTAATGTACCGGAGCCATCAAGAAAGACTCTATTTGGCAGCAGCAACGTGGACAGGGACGTTCCAGGCATGGAGTCTCCTAAAGCTGAACGCTTTGCAGTGCCGATTTTCTTTCGGCAGCCGGCAAGGCATGGGTGGGAAACAATAATGCACCCGCTTTTCGTGACCTTGAGCCGTGAAGAAGCGAAGAATTACGACGTGATACTGAAGAAAACACTGCTTGCCGTGGCGCAGATCACCAGCAGACCAATTCTGACAGAATTCGATGACAACAAGGCGCAGGCCGATGGTGAAGTGACTGCGAACGGTACGAACCAGACGTCGGAATCAGCAACGGAGGCCGCTGCACAAGTTAGCGATAGATCTGTACCATCAGAGGACGGGTACGTGGACGTCTCGACGGAAAGATTCGATGGAGGCGATGCTGCAACGGATGAGACAACTGTGAGCGGGCACAGTGGGCGGCCCAAAACAAACCAAGTGCCGGCTCATTTCATGGATCCGCAATACTTTCTCTCGCCGGCGCTTCGGAACCAACTGTTCGCCGTCAATTATGCGAAGAGTGCGGAAGGCGCTTACTGCACTGGCATCAATAGCTTCGACGAAAGAAGAATCGGGAATATGTACGATCGTGTCAAGGTTCCGAGTCGTAGGCCCTCAGTCCAATCGTCGACTTCAGAAGCTTCAGGCACCAGTAGTGCTTCTGCGCCTGTTGATGAGAGCGAGGAGAGCGATGCCGATGAAGACGAGTTGGGAGACAAGCCTGATATGGTCCAAGGCCATGTCGAAGAGAATGGCCAGAATGACACTGGCAGCGATGAGGACCTTCCGGCGGACCCACTTGACACGCAGAATCAAAGAGGAGGCCGTAGACGGCAGCCGGGCAAAAAGGACAAGTTCGCCAAGAATCGGAAAGGAAAGCCTGTCACCTACAGCAAGAAGGAGCGCAAAGCTATGAATGCACGTCAACAGCGGTCGAACGGCAGTGGCTCGCTCCAGTCTCAGCGATCGCTTACTGGTAAGAATGTACCACAAGACGACAATCCCTACTACATCAAGCTTGGTGAGGCGATCGTTTTAGACTGGAGTCACGAAGCTATCGACAGTCTGTTTGGTGGCGATACCTCAGAAGAAGGCGAGATGCGTGGCACGTGGTTGTCCTCCAGTAACGGCTCGAAACTAGAGTTCGTACCTGACCCTGTGCTTGAAGCGAAGAAGCGAAGGCGAGATGCTCGTAAAAAGAACGGTATCACCTTGGAAGATTGCTTTGCTGAGAGCGGCAAGCGTGAGATCCTATCTGAAGACAATGCATGGTACTGCAATCGCTGTAAAGAAATGCGGCAGGCGGCGAAAACACTCGAGATCTGGACTATTCCAGATATTCTTATTGTGCATCTGAAGCGCTTTGGCGGCAACAGAAGCTTCCGCGACAAAGTCGATGTGTTTGTTGACTACCCAATAGAAGGGCTTGACATGACGGAGAAGATCGGCCTGAAGGAGGATGGCAAGGAGTACCTCTACGACCTGTTCGCCGTTGACAATCATTATGGCGGTCTTGGCGGTGGTCACTACACTGCCCTCGCGAAGAATTTCCATGACGGGCAGTGGTACGATTACAATGGTAAGTTATGCGCAAGACTATGATTTAGCTGCTTTCACTGACCACCCCTCTCGCACAGATGCCATGTGTAGCAAGGTCGGGGAAGGCAAAGTCCACTCACCTGCGGCCTACCTACTTTTCTATCGCCGTCGATCTGACAAGCCATTGGGACCCCCAGAGTTGCAAGAGCTTGTCGAGCAGTATCGCAACCCACCGCAAGCTGATTCCTCCGGGGAGGCCGAAGACAACGTCGAGGCGGGGGAAGGCAAGCTCGGCGGCCCAACTTCCTCTCTGCATGGGTCGTCGAGCGGTTCAATCGCAGCAGGAGCAGGCACGAGCGGGAACGCTCTCAACACCGCCACTGGTGGAGCAGCTGGAGCCGGCAACAGTCTGACAACGAAGCAGAGAGTGAGTCAGAATAATGACTACGATCCTTCCGTCCCGTCTGGATCTTCGCATATGCAGTACGGAACTTCCACCTGGAGCTTCGACGCTCTAAACCAGAATCAGCCAGACGAGGCTGACGATAAAGGCACAGATAGGCTTTTGGACAACATGAACGACGACGCCGATAGCACCGTGGCCAACCAAGACCTCGGAGATCGTGACTCCGCGCTCGGCGACCACGATATGAACGGATACTTCGATGATTGGCAGGACGAGCCGAGTGGCGGCTCCCGTGGTTTCACAGGGGCCAACACGCCCATCAATGATTACGAATACTCTGATGACCACTCCATGTACAGCAGCGCCCGCATGCATCAAGACGATGATGCGCTTCATTTAGAGGATGCTGGGGTGATTGACAGCCAAGCTGAGAGTCCAGAGGCACATGAGATACGATTGAACGGGGATGAAATGGAAGGTGTGACGACGCATGAAAAGCGGGAGTAGGTGATAGGGGTAATGCGACTACGCTTTGGTTTCTGAAAGAGGACGACGAGGGGGTGGAGAAGGGGTTTGTAGCATTTCAGCGTATTTGGGGCATGCATTGAGCCTTAGAGCTCTGGGATGGATGGAAGGTTACAATGAGCAGGAGGATAGAGAAGACGGGGTTGCAAGCACCGCATCATTCAGGGTAGCCTGCGCATACAATATACGATATACGGAGCATCAAAGACCGCCGTGCTGTCCTGTGCTGTCCTTCGAGCTGTTGTCGAGTTGGCATTCGCTCTGCAGTACCTCCATCGCTCGAGAAGTGAATGTTTACTATGTAGTACTCGTATGTAGACGCCAGTTGCCACAGCCTGGGTACATGCATGTAGGCACGTGCACGGCCGCCACGTGATAGTTCGCGCTAGCGCATAGCGGAGAAGTCCATCGGACTCGACAGCCGTCGACGTTGTCACTTTAAGAAGCAGCGCAGTCGTTGCAACGAGTCATACGATACAGGAACGGGACCACACTTCAATCCTGCCATCAGCTTATCAATCGCCCCATCCGCCAAGGACAGCAATCGCGTACGATACATTCCGCAAATCCACAAACCACTCGCTCCGTGACCTCATCCTTAACCGCGGAGGTCTATTACATACATCCTGCGAGACGTTGTCCGGCCGTTGCGTCGTTCCCATTCAGTGCCGAACCGCCTTCACGAGACTGAACAGCCTCTCCAGCTTTGCCACAAAAAGGCGCGGTACATTAAGAGCCTGGCCGCAGACGACGACACTCATCAAGGAGCACAACAGCATCAGCACGGGAACAGCAACCCTGGCATAAGGAACGCCACACTTTTGCGGCGCTGGCCGCCAATCCCGGCTTGGAGGAAGAGGTGGAAGCAGTCGGTGACGAGCAGTCGAAGCGCCGACTGCGGCTTGATGGGAGACCTGGTTTGGCGCATGTAGTCGAAGAGAGATGGATCCTCAAAGCCAATCATTTACCCCCTACAGCAGCAACAACGATACGTGGCGACTGCAGAGCGACGTCGTACGGGTACAGCAAATTCAAGCGGAGCACGCTGAGCGGATAGCCAGGCTGGAGAGGCGACAGGACGACGATGCTCGCATGAAATCAGTCTGGGGTCCTCAGTCGCCTTTCCCGAGTGTGCTGAGTGGTACACCACAGCAAGGTAAGTGGAAGAGTATGACCGTCAATTGGAGCATCGTGAGGCTGATATGGCAACGCAGCACCTCTGCAGCAACCTCCGGCGGATCAGTTTCGGGGCTTCGACGACGAGGCGAACAACCTAATGAGCAGCCTTCACCTGGATGCTGAAGAGGAGCCCCGGAGAGGCATGGGCGCTACTTCGAGAGCCAACAGTGTTCGCTTTGACGAGTCTGCGAATCAGAACCACTTCTCGCATTCTACCCGACCATCAGTAGACTTTCTCTCGCGGACTAGCAGTGGGCTTGGAGGTCTGCAGATGACCGAAAGGACATCGTCGCACAAGTCAGATGGACGCGCAAGCTCAGTGCATTCTATGCGATCCGCTGCGTCTGGACGAGCAAGTAGTCTCAACCTAGATACCGGCTACGGACTTGGTGATGCGAACCGTTCGCCTCTCGACACACCCGGACTTGCACCTGGCCTGTTGTTGCTTGGCTCCGTCCCAGCTATCATCCGATGTTGGATGAACACAAACTTCAAGCATGATGCGCTGCTCTATGCTGCTGTGTGCACCGGGTCGTACAAGTCTTTCCTAGATGTAAGACTCATCCAGAAGCTTGGCTTCGAAGAGCACATCAAGCCAGAGGAGGACGGCGTTAGGACTGTTGAGCTGCCAGTCTATTTCCCAGAAGCTGTGCCACACCCAGCTTCCTCTCGGTCAAGCAGCCCGGCACCACAACTGCCCACACTCACAGTGAATTTCCAGGTCGTCGAGACCGCACTCGGGACAGAAAGCAAAGCTATTCAAATATTCTTGGGTAGTGATACCCTGCGGGCTCACAGCGCAGACATTCTCTTCTCTTCAAACAGCATGACATTACTAGATGACGAGCGGAGTAAGCTCAGCATACCACTGGTACGACCAGAGAACGAAGCAACTTTTAATAGCCTGCACACCACGAGCAGTGCTCCACAGACGGCTGTGCCTGCCGCGAAAGCGGCAGAGCAAGTCAAGGAGCGTCCACCGTTCCTCAACGGTCTAGGAAGAGACAGCCCTGGGGCTTCATTATCATCGGCAACTGCGAGTCCGCCTCCTGGACTGGGCAAGTATAGGCCGCCAGGTGTCCTTGCTGCAGAAACCCACTTGGCAGATCCGGCGAAAGCTGGCGCCGCTGGAAGTGGCTCTGACAGTCGGCCGGCTAGTCGAGCTTCAAGCATGTCTCGGCCCTCGTCGACGCTGCCCAAGACAAGTGCCGAGCCATCAGAGCAGCAGTCCGCCGAGTCCGCTGGACAAAGCGGAATGCCTCGTGCTGGGGGCGGTTCAGCTATCTGGGGCAACTGGCGCCAGGGCAGTATCGCCTCGCCCTCTTCTACACCTCAGTCGGCTGGCTTGGACTGGGCGAATGCGGGGAAGAATAGAGACGTCTCGTATCAGCGCAAGGACACTGGCATCAAAGTCCTCAAGCCTAAGTCTGCGAGTCGAACTGTCTCAACGTCCTCCACTGCAGCCTCGGCGGCGCCGAGTCCTGCAGATGGCAAGAGCCGCTTCTTCGACGAAGGTCGACGGCGTAGTGGCGTGGACGATCCCGCCGGTAAGCCTGCGCAGGGCGAGTGGAAAAAGGAGAATCAGCCTACTTCGACCAATGCTGCTGCGCCAAAGACAAAGGCGAATCCCATAGGAGGCGCTTCGGCCTTTTCTTGGTTGAACTCTGGCGGTGGTAAGTAGGCAAAAGGGCGGCCAATGGAGAGAAGTCCTGGGGGAAGGGGAAGGCCCTGCTTTGCATGATTTCAGAATATCGATTGGAACCAAATCCAGTCCCTGTGACACTGAGTGTAACGTACTTTTTTATTTAAGGGGAAAAAAAATCCATCTTGGGAGCGATAGACTCTCTAAAGACTGTTCAGTGCAAACTGAAAGATTGGTGCAGTTTTGAGCAGTTTCTTCGTTGTGCCACTTGAATCTCACTATCCGTCTTACAATGTCTCTCGAACGTCTTTGGCTGTCATTCGCAAGCTCAGGCTCCTTCTCTGCCATGATCAGGTATTTGTGAATGGCAGTCACCTTCGTGCTCAGCGTTATGAACTTGACCGTAGCCGTTTTCGAGATAAATTTCAACTTAAGTCTCTTCGTCAGCGTCGTCGCTTCCAAAATTGCGGAGACAGTCTCACGGTTATGCAGGCGATCATAGACGTCCTCCACGGGTGATCATTAGCGCGCAGTAAGTCAATCTTCTAGAAACAGCGCCCTGAACCGGCAGAGTTGAAAGGTTTGCGCGTGAAAGTGAGCGATGAAATGTGGGCACGAAGTCACAATTTTAGAATTTTAGCATCTGATTCAAATCCGGAAATCATACATGGCTGGAAGCCGGTGCAGACGTCGTCCTTTTGGTCCACTCTGCCTTATATGCCTTTTCCTGCCTCACGATCTCGCTCCAGCGCTGCTTTGGCCCCGCTCGTCTCTTGAGCATTCGTTCCACGTGGCGCATCTCGAAGTTTCCAGGCAGGGTTGCCAGCGACTACCGTATAGGGCTCCACGTCCTATTGTCCCATTAGTCGTTAATGCTTTGCAATGCCACTTATGAAATTTCAATGTTCGGAAGAACACACCTTTGTCACGACGCTCCCCGCCCCGACTGTGCATCCTCTACCGATGGTCACCCCAGGCAACACTGTCACATTGCCCCCAAACCAGCAATCCTCTCCAATGTGGATTTCAGCACCCATCTCGGGCCCCTTCGTGCCATTTCTCACATCGGGATCCAGAGGATGCGTGCCACTGAACAACGAGACGTTGGACCCAAATAGCGTCCGAGCACCTATGGTGATCTTGGTTGTATCTAGCATAGTACAGTTGAAGTTGATGAAGACATTCTGACCTAGCGTGACGTTGGTGCCATAATCAATATGAACCGGCGGCTCGATCCAGGCGTCTTCAGCGAATAGTTCCTCGTCCTCTTCGTCGGTCCGCGCGGGATTTGGCATCGGAGTCTTGTCACCGACGATGCTACGTGGCGGGTCAACCTACCTGTTCTTGAAAGCGGTTGATGGGATGGGACAGGGGGAGCGCATTTACTCTCGCCACATCTCCACTCGCTTGCGTCGAGAGACGTCCCCGGATGTGTTGTACCGCTCGCATGCTTGTTGGCAACGGCGGCGTTCAGCTATCAATTCCGGCGTGAATGCATAGTACAGTTCGCCACGCAAGGCCCTGGCCTTGTTCTCTGACATTGGCATGTTGACGGTCGGGGGCAGTAGTATCTTTACCAATGTCTCGCAACGCACGCAGCTGTGAATGCTAGACCAGATAGATGTGCGGCGTGCTGACAAGGAGCCAAGTGGTGTACATGAAGCTGACAATGGATGTCGGCGTATTCTCGGCATTCGCTTGCACCTTCCTTTCTCGAGAGCTGGTTCAAGTTCACGCGCCTCCATGTTCAAATTCGCACCCAAAAACGATGTCTCTCAAGTACGGTCTGAATGTCAAGAAACCTGCTGGTCCGCCAGCGCCGCGACGGCCCGTGTTCGATGATGATGAAGACGAAGATAATCAACCGTCCGTTCAGCAGGATGCTGGAGAAGAAATCACTACGTTCGGCGGAGGCGGCGGCAGCGGCAGGTCGGCAGCCGCGCCCAATAGACCAAAGGGACCAGGGCGCGACGCTCCACCGCCTCCCAGAAAGATGAAGGCATTAGAAGAGTCACGCGAAGATATATCATCCGCAGCGGCATCTCGGCAACATATGAAGAAGGCGGAGGAGCTAGACCCGTCCATCTTCGACTACGATTCTTTTCACGACGCGAAGACGACCGTCAGCGATGCGAAGAAAGAAGCTGCCAAACAAGATGCCATTGAAAGGAAGCCTAAGTATATCAACAACCTTTTGGACGCGGCCTCCCGGCGCAAGCAGGATCAGATGGTTGCGCGAGAGAAGTTGTTGCAGAAGGAACGGGAGGCCGAAGGCGACGAGTTTGCAGACAAGGAAAAGTTTGTCACTGGCGCCTATAAGCAACAACAAGAAGAGGCTCGCCGGCTGGAAGAAGAGGACAAGAAGAAGCAGGAAGAAGACGAAAAGCGCAAGCGAGCTATGGGTGGTGGTATGCAAAGCTTCTATCGGTCCATGATGGACCAGACGGATCAGCAGCATAAGGAAGCCATGGAAGCAGCTGAGAAGATTGGCAAGGACGGTGCTGGAAACGGCTCGGCAGAGAACGCTGAACAGGCAGAACAGGCCAAATCTGACGCCGACTTAGCAGCCGAGCTCAAAGCCAAGGGCGTCAACGTACACCTTAATGAAGAGGGACAAGTGACCGACAAGCGAGAGCTGCTCACCGCAGGTCTCAACGTCGCGCCCTCCGGTAAATCTGGTGACAAGCGCGGAGCCGAGCATCTACGAGCAGATCGTCAACGCGGTCAGCAATCGGCATATCAGAGGCGCGACGCCGGTGGAAGCCAGCAAGCTCAGCGTGAGCGGCAAAGCCGCATGATGGAGGAGCAGCTTGCCGCTCAAGCTAAGCGGGCACGAGAGGAGGAAGAAGAAGAGCGTGCGCGTCTAGAGAAGGCCGCCAAGTCGCAGAAGACTGAGAAGGATGTCGGCGATGCGAAGGCACGGTATCTTGCTCGCAAAGCTGCCAAAGAGCGCGGAGAAGGCTGAGTACACATTGCGTTCTTGTGATCGCCGTCTCATTGTATAACGAATGTATGATTACTAATTTGGTACGCTGACCTCTCTTTTGCTGTTCTGCGTGTGGCACTTCGTGCGGCAGGTTTGGTCTCTTTTTCTAAGTGTTTTCTTTCGTCCCTTTGTCGTTTCCCACTCTATCATATCGGGCTGCCAATCAGGACGGCGAGCTAGGCTTCTGCACCATGACCAGCTTGTATCAATACAACGCCCAAGATCAATTCGTTGCACTCATGCCTATCTGTCCGACGTGTCTAACTTGAGATCTGTGGATGCTGTTTGGCGTGGGACTTGTGCTGACATGCTCACGCTGGAATGAAGACAAAGTCCGCTCTCTCCGCGTTCCTATCGCGCTGGTCTTCTGTCTGTCTTCCCAATTGAGTTCATGGGGTAACTGAATTAGCACTCAAAGCTGCGGTAGAGTAGCTTACAGCAATGCAGAGCGTTTCGAGATGACCACGACACGTATTCCACGCCAATTCACATGCACTTCTCGCCGCGTGCTTTCTCACTCGCCGGGTTTGACTCACAAGCTTGCAAGCATCTGCACATTCTCATGGATTCGTTCGTCAGTAGAACGTTGGACTGCAGCGTATCCTCATGCAGATCTCAAGAACCAAGAGCCTTTGCTATATTTCCATCGAACAGGGATCTCTTCTCCGCCGGATCTAAGAAGTTGGCATTCTGGATAGCAGCAATCTCGTAGGCGTACGAGAAGGGCGGAGCGTACGGAAAATCCTGCGGAAACCAATCAGCATCGTTTCCCTGGGACAAGTCCAAAGAAGACTCTTTCCTTACCGAACCGTAAAGCAACTGGGAAGAGGGAACACCATAGCCAAGCAGACCCAGTACTTGATGAGGAAAAACGGGGCCTGCTGCATCCCACCAGAACCTGGAGTGCGTTCAGTACAAAAGGGTGGAAGACGTCCGGCATGATTCTCGTGCATTTACATGACTCACCGAGTACTATACGCAGCTTTGCTAAGCGCAATCACGTCTGCATTCTGGGAAGTAATGAAGCGATCTTCAATACTTGGGAACGCACCACCAGCATGCGGGACGATCCAATGGAGACAGGTGAAGTTCGCTATCGTCCGCGAGATGGTCAGATCCATGAAAGCACGGGCTGTTTCGAAGTATAACTCGACTAGACCCGCAGGGTACGGTGCTTGAAGATGTAAGGGAATGTTAGCGCCGCTGCGTCTCCTCTGGTCTCTTTGAGGCGCAGATCACGGGCCTGTACTTTTACATACTGGGATTCGCGTCGATCAAGCTTCCGTTCGCATAGTGTAGACAGGGAGCGTTAGGGTGCACGAAGATACTTCTCCGGCCCTCTGGGCTTTCGTCGAGGTATTGGAAGAAAGGCGTAAAAGAGCGGTTGCCGAGATAGTAACCTTCGTGATTCGAGAGCAAGCCCATGCCTACCGCGCCTAATACTCTCGTGGCGTGCTTGGCTTCCGTGATGCTGTCCAGACCGTTCAGCGTGAGGACTCTTGGAATGATTGGGGCTGATAAGGTACTAACGCAGCATCGGTGTAAGGTAAAGGGGTCACGGCAAAGAATGAGAACTGCTTTGGCGCCACCTTTGCAAGCTTTTGAGGCACTGTGTGTTAGCTACCATTTTAACGTCGAATTCGCTTGCTGAAAGGCAAAAAGCTCACCACGGCGAGATACTCATTCAGTAGCCTGGCCAGCGCTACAGACTTCTCTTCCGAGCCCGGAAAGACAGTCGATCCAGGCGCAGAGATGAACAATACGCTGTCGCGGATACTATTGTTCGCCATAAACTTCAGGTGTTCGTCAATGCTCCACTCTGGCGTGGGTGACTGCGCTGTAAAAGGCACTGCAGCGCGGTACCAGGGCGGGACTACATGGGCGTGAACATCGACTCTGCTTCCATTAAATATCGCTGTAGGGATGTTAAATCGATTCGCTGGGGTGTAGAGTTGCTCGATAGATGCCAGTGCTTCTGAGGCGAAGGGAAGGGAGAATAAATCGATGCCGTCCAATTCGGCCGCAGTGATGATACGCTGAGTTATGTTGGCCGCAATAGCATAGCTTAGGGACCCAAGAAATGCCAAAGAGGAGAGTCTCATTTTTGCAAAACGTCTCGCTTAGCTACGAAAGTATGAAGAAGTGTTTCGAGGAATCACTCGGAGACTGAATCGCTTGATATCTTCCCATTACACAGATCTCCAGATCAATTGGTCTTCTCCAGGTCTTTACCCCTGGAGCTGTGCTGCAACAGCACAGTCAGCAACCCGCCGCCGGGTAATGAAGGGTCCATAGTGGACCGATCAGGAAGGAGATAGGTACAAACCATTCCTTGATGGTCGACGGGTGCGCCAAACCTCTGCCGAATCAAGTAAGCTCGCAGCTCTGCTTGTGGAAGAATCACACACCCACATGCAAGCCACACACGGTGCAACTCGCGTTGCACTCTCAATTTGGAAACCACGGTGCCCATAACTGCAACTAAGCTGCAACGCAATCTGCATGCCACCCCCGGGAAAGGAGACAGGCTTTACTAATCCGTCTCTCTGCCATCATCAGACCTTCACCTGTCAGGATAGATAACGAGAACCTCTGGTATATCATGAGTCAAAGGGCAAGGACCTCCCAGCTCCTGGAAAGACACCGTTCTGGGAAGAGCCAGCCCAGGGTCTTATACAATCTAATTCGTACCGCGTGCGCGCGCTTAAAGCCTTGCTCCCGGCCCATACCATCATTGTGGGCGATGCGGCGAGTGACAATCACTCAAATTGCTCCACAGCGCCTTCGCTAAATCACCCAAAAGAGAAAAGATCATAGTCAAAAGCCTCACAAAAGACCCGAGATCAGGTCGAAGACCACCTCTTTCAACCGGCATGTCAATCAACTTCCATCTTCGTCTCAAAATACCCCGTCACAGCATCAACAAGGTCAGCCTTCTTCCCCACGGTCTTAAGCCCTTTGGAACTCAACCAGCCTTTCAAATCCGCCACCGTCATCTTAGCCAGCGAATTCTTCTCATAATTCTTCCGAACCTGCTCATCCGTCACAGGCTCCTCATCATCCCGATCCTCACTCTTGATCTTCTTGGCTCCGCCTCTGCAACCAGCGCCAGGACCTCCAATCCCCGCATCCCCCTTGCCACTCCGCTTCACACCCCCATCACTCCCACTTGCAACCCCGTTCCGGCCCTCAGAAACCTGCCAGGCTTTGAAAACTTCATCCAGCACGGCGCCCCACTCCACTACATAGCCGCCCGCACGTTTATGGATCTGCCGCCAGCGCGGCAAGGTCTTATCCTCAGCCTTCTCGGGCAGATCCTCCTCCAACGCAAGGGCCTGCAGGATCCGGTAGAACCACTGCAGACTGGGGTTCGGGTACTTTCGGGGATCGTAAACGGCTTTGGGAAGCTGCAGCTGCTGGATAACTGTCCGCATCGCGTCGATGAGAGGGTCCGGGGCACGGATAGGGTTCGTTTCAGGTGGGTGTCGGATATCGTCTGCGAAGGGCAGGGGTTTGACCCAGAGGCCCGGGGGCAGGATCTGATCTTCCTCGCCGTCGCTACCGCGCATTTCTGAGCCGGGAATGATGGCTGCGAGGCTGGGAGAGGCATTGCGGCGTGGGATATACCAGGCTAGACCCATTTTTTGGTCGGCGAGGAGTTTTTGGTGGAGGGCGGAGAAGACGCGGGTTGAGCCTACGTAGTCCTCTTCTGAGGGGTAGATGAACGTGGACGGACGGAGGTTGGCCCAGATGGGGAGCTGGGTGAGCGGCTTGAAGCCGATTATACGGAGGACGGGGTCTCCGAAGTTTTTGATCTTGTTGAGTTCTTCCGGCGTGAAGGAGATGGTTTCGCCGCCGAATTTGTAGGCTTTGCGTACTTCTACTTTCTCCACGGTTCGCGCTGTGTCATCTGCAACTAAAGTGCTGCTACCAGTCGCGATCTGCGGCTGGTCACTATCTGGTGGGAGGTAGATGTAGCTTGTGCGTTTAGGTTCTTGGCGATGAAGTATGATATATCCTTTGATGCTGATCTTCAGTCCTGGTCCAATTTCAAATGGTAAGTTGCTGAAGAGAGCTCGTCTTGGGGCCGATCGCGACGCCACTGATGACAGAAGAGACTGCAACAAGCTGATCCCGTCCTTAGCGGTTGAGCTAGCAGGTTTAACGTCAGCTGTCAAAGGGGCTGGCGCGTCTGGGTCAGATGGAGTTGAAGAGTAGACGATGTCGTTGTAGAACCTTGAACGGTCGAAGACGTAATCTCTGTCCGGGTGAGAGATGGGAAAGAGCTCGATGGTGACCCCTAAATCATACAAGTCCTTCGCACGCACGGCAGCACTATTCCTCGCGTCTCTGCTGTCCGCGTGCGGGTAGTCGTTATCCGTCACCAGGAATAACCTTCGCGAGGAAAAGTTCGCGGCCTTGGTCGTGAAGATCTGATTGGCGCAGAAGAGGACGTTGGCCATACTGACCTCCTCTTTACTCGCCACTAGTAGCTCTTGCTGCTCTTCTTCATCCTCCACCAACGCTCGTAACCGCTTGACATCCGCCGCGGCCGGCACATCCAGGTCATTCAACAGATAGCAGTGAGGATATTGCAACCCAGTCCTCCCTGTTTCTGCATCTGCTTCCTGAAACTTGCTTTTCTCGGTTCCAAACAGCAGTATTCCCATCATGTCGCCCGGATTACTTATGATTCGCTGCTGCATTAAAGCGTAGGCGCATTTCAGCGCAGCGATGGTGGGTGATAGCTTATTGTCTGGGTTCTTGGAGTCCCCTTCGGCTGGCGGTTGGAGCATGCTTTGGCTCACGTCGATGGCGAATAGGACGGCATCTTTGGCCTGCTTATATCCCGACTCGTCGATCGCATCGTCTTCGTCTTCCTCGTCGCCCTCGTCGCCGCCGCGAGGGTATTTGCTCGGCTCCGACATGACTGTAGTACGCTCTCGGTTTCTTCTTCCGTGTATTCTGCGTCTGCGGATCGTGGGTCTGAGCCGCAAACACTGCAATGTCCTATCGCATGGTCGTCAATATGTTCGAGAGTTATAACATCCCGTTCGCTGTAGGCAGATGCAGGCAGCCAACTGAGGTGACGCGAAACTGACGCGTGTGCCTGAGGCTTGACATCATGCAGCTCTCGGAGAGCACCAGTAAGCGATGTATGTACCTATACCTTAACGTATCTAGGACCGATCTGTAAATCTGATGCTTATCACTTTCGTACCGCCTGTCCATCCCAATGTACCGTAAGAAAAGCCCTCCCGGCATTTGAAGTTGATACCAATATCTTCCGCGGTATAAAGTTATGAGATATGCAAGACACAGGCATTAGCAACGTCGTTACCCATCAACGTGAATATTTCACTGCACGGGAGAAAGGCCTATTTGATCAGAGAAGGCAATTCATCGCCTAGACACTATCGACACCTTATCTCCTTCCACTCCGTTCCCTAGCCCCCTTTGCGCCGTTCCAAGCCTGTATGAATCGCTCCTTCTCTTCAACTCCCAAATCGACTCTCTTTACCCGTCCCAGTCTCGCTAGATCATCTGCTACCGCATCCAAAAGCTTCTGTTCCGCAGGTGAAGCCTCAGCCCGGTTGTCGCCGCGCCCTTCCATCGGATCGTCTGATTCCTCATGTCGAGGCGGAGACCGCTGGAGGGTATCGAAAAAGTTGCTTTCGAAACCGCCACCGCGTCCGGATCGAGAACTAGTGGGCCGTTCTTGACCTCCACGCGCAGTCGTCTGCGCAGTGCTGTCGCCGTCCACGGCCTTGGTGTGCATGGACTTTGTGTGCGGTGCGCCGATGCGGACCCGTATGGTGTGGTTCTGGCTACTATTCAGTCGCCAAATGAATCGAAGCACTTCCATCCAGCCCGGGATCGGAGTCACAATGTCCTGAGGAGTGTACTTGATGCTCATGGGATAGATTTTCGTTTGTGGCGCGGCGGATGTGAGTGAGGAAGGAACGAGCCTGAGGATGCCACGGCCGTTGGAGGTGGTGCCTTCGGGGAAGACGACAATGATCCGTCTCGGGTTTTTCGCGAGCAGGTCAGAGAGCGGGACGCTATCCCCTGGGCCGGACAGTAGTTCGAGAGGATTCTGAACGCCAACGCTGGCTGCCAGAGCGGTCTCTTGGCTTACCACACGAACTCCTTTCTTGCTCCCTTGCTCGCCAGCATGGCTGAGAGTGAAGATCGGATCGAAGATCGCAGCTAGGTACAAGACATCCAGGGGACTGGTCCAGCTCGCGCTCACGACTGTGCCAGGTTGAGGGAGCGCGCGGCGAGATCCACCGAATCTACCTACGCTCCCGCGGCGGACGCCGTCGATCTGGAGGTCTACCCACCAGACGCCTGGAATTCCGAGAAGACACCACTGGTTTGCTTTGCGTAGACCGGAACCCGCAGGGATGTGGGAGATGATGGTGAGCCAGATGAACCAGGCAAAGGCTACGAGAGGTACTCGGATGCTGAAGAGAAGGAGGTGCCAGGGAAGCCAGAGAGGGGAAGTTGGCGGCGGTGCGATGGGGAGGAATGGGGCAATGCCGGAGCCTTGAGTCGTGTTAGTACCACCTCTGCTCGATGTAAGGATTAAGACGGGATCGAAATGGCATTTACCTCTGTCGCGATATTGTCCGTAACGCTCCATGGTCGGTCGTGGTGGTGGTCTGGTGGGTTTGCTAGGATGTCGTCGGGCACATAGCAAAGTTTTGACATGTGAAGATGGGACTTGGTGAGAGTTGGTTCCTTGCTCTGTCTGTCTATGTATGATAGCCTACCCGCGCGGACGGCGCGAAGGAATCTGAAGCTAGTAGTGCATAGCCGGTCTGAGCTTCTAGTCGGTATTGGTGGCTTCGGAAGAGGAAAGGAAATTGACGGTGAGATGGTGCAAAGTGGCAGAAAGCGTTGGCGTTGTGCATGTGAAAGCCGCACCGGCGACCTAATGACGCCAGGGTGTGCACAGGCCATACCTCCCGCCATAAGCTGGCTGCAGTTAGCCGAGTGCGATGCGTGTGAGGTGCAAAGCTGAAGACAGCCAGGACTTTTGACACGGGGGCTTTTGTTTACGGTCGGGGCTAAACAGCGTTGCTATCCGACTCTCTCGGCAGTGGAGGGAGAGAGAGAGAGAGAGAGATTGGAGAGTTGCAGATCCAGCAGCTATACTACGACTGTCCCATTGCCAACGCCCTGTCCACCACCACCACCACCGCCGCCGCCATCGCGCGGGCTTGCTTGTCTGCTTATTCCTTCGCACCCCCTCCCGACTGGACTGCGGTGTGATGCACGGCGATTCATCAATCAATTAATAGGTGTTTGTTGATTGATTGATTGATCCTCTGCCGAAGCTGGACAGAAGCCTCCGAGCCAGCAGTGACCTGTTCTGGGAGACATTGCGCATCGCCGCCGTTCGCAGCACCATGGAACGTCCCCCGTCGCAGCTGGAGAATGTCCGCCCGGCCAACAGCGCATTGCCGAAGCCCACGTCGCGTCTGCCAATGGCCGGCAGCTCCAATGGCCGTACCCTGCTGGAGACGAGTCAGAGCGATCTGAATGCGCGGACTAAGCATAAGATACCTGGTCGTACGTACAACCTTACACATCCACACGTGTCGAGGGAGGCGATGAGAAGAAGAAGAAGAGCGCTAATCATGGCTGCACAGTGCCCGAGTCGATACCAAAGGTCCCGCGCAAGACGCTCGCCGAACGCGCTGGCGAACCCATCCATCCGGCGCGATCCCATATTCCGCCCCCGACGACATCGAAAGCGAGCGCAGCGCGTGCAGGACCCAATGGCTATCGCAACGGCAGTATGCGCGGCCCATCCCACCGACCTATGGGCGCTGCACGACACGCCCGGATGCCCAGCGCCCCGAATCCGGCCGCCGCCCAGTTTCAAGACGACGAAGAAGAGGAGCCCGAAGTAGGCGTCATGGGCAAGCGCAAAGGTATGCCATCAAACCCTCCGCACCCCGCAACAATGGCGTTAAGGAAGACACGCACCTTCGACAACTTGCGCCAACAATCCCCGCACCCCCATAACGCTGCGCATGTAAGCGCCAGGTCTCAACACTCTGGGTCTTATATCCGCTCCGCCAGCGACAGCAGCTCCGGTCGGACGGCGAGCCATAGCGCTTCAGCTACGACCTCCCGTCAGGCTTCAGGCTCACCTGTTGCAACATCGTCTTCTTTCCATTCTGCCCCGCCACCTACACAGCCTGCACAACCTACACATGATGGAGTTCAGCCAGTTGCAGGACAGCGGGCTCCCTCCCGCAATATCTCCCTCTCCACGGCCTTTGCTGGCCTGTCCCTCACCCCTCGCTGCCCACCAAAGCATCAGCCTTCTCTATCCAACATCCAAGAAGGCAACACCTCTCCAAGCAAAATACCCAAATACTCTTGCCCGCCTCCACCACTTCCACCACCTCTCCGTCACGCTCAGTCACAACAAGTCCTTCAAACTCCATCCCCACTTAAGCACAAACCCTCCCTCAACGGACTTTGTACCCCCCAACGAACCAGCACAAGAATGCAAAGACAGGATATCCTGCCGGTCTATTTGACGAAAGAAAAGCTGACACCGACACCTTCTTTCACAGCCTGGGACACGAAAGGCCGACTTGAAGATATGGAAAAGCTCTACGAAAACCTCAAGACGCAGTTGAGTGGAGCCGCGGACTCAAAGACGGCTATTGAGGAGTCCCTTTCTCTTTACAAAGCAAGAGGTGCGTTTGGAATTGTGATAGAAGCAGAAAGGAAAGTAGATACTAACGCTGAGGTTGTATGCAGTCCAAGAGCTCAGCCAGCTGAACCAGGATCTGAGCTCTTCCAACAAAACACTGGGTTCCGATCTCGAACGCGCGCGTAACGATTTGCACACGACCGCAACCGACCTTCGCAACGTCAAGCGCGATCACGAACGCGATATTCAGGAAGTAGAGCGAAAACATGAGCGCGATCTGGCCGACGTGGCGAGTAAATTGGAGAAGGAAGTCAGCCTTTTGCAACGAGAAAGGGAGAAGGATGAAGATCGATTCAAGAAGGAGATGGAAGACGCCAAGGCGAAATGGCAACGAGCAAAAGACGATGAGACGGCCGATCTAACGACACAGCATTGGGAGGAGATGGAAGAGACGCAGAAGCGGCACAGAAGCGAAAAGGAGCTTCTGCAAAAGGAAGTCGAGACGCTGAAGAGCGCGGCCGATAGCAGAGCGATAGAGTCAGCGGATGAAGTCAAAGAGCTGAGAGAGGGCGTGGAAGGTCTACGCAAGGAGCTTGAGGAGGCGAATGAATTGATTAAGAGCCTCAAGACCAAACTCAGTGGCGAGGAAGCGAAGAACGCGGGCCTGGAACAAGAGAAAGCCAGTCTGGTCTCGAAAACGCATTTCCTTGAAGGCAATCAGGAAGCTCAGAGTCTAGAATTCACCACCATGAGTGAGAAGCTACAGGATGCCCTTACAGCTCGGGACGCAACTCTCGACACTCTGCGGAAGGAGGAGATGCTACGTCGAAAGCTTAATGCTACGATCTTGGAGCTGAGAGGCAACATTCGGGTCTTTGTCCGAACGCGACCACTCCTCACAGGCGAAGAGTCGCCGAGTAGAGTCGAATACCCAGACCAGGACTCGCTTGAAGGCGGCAAAGAAATGGTAGTACACGCACCTACCACCCTGTCTGCCACTGGCAAGGAAAGGAACGAGGCTCATAAGTACGCCTTCGACCGGGTCTTTGGTCCGGGCTCAGCGAACACTCAAGTCTTCGAAGACTGTCGCGATCTCATTCAATCCGTCGTTGACGGATACAACGTCTCGATCCTATCTTATGGCCAGACGGGATCTGGAAAGACCTTCGGAATGTCCGGTCCTGAGGGTATCATCCCTTCCTCCATCGGGCTCCTGATGGCGGAGATGCAGCGATTGAGCGAGAAGGGATGGGAGTACAGTGTTGAGGCGTCATTTGTCGAGGTCTACAATGAGACAATCAATGATCTGCTCGGCGATGCGAAGACATGGGACGAAGGAGACGGTGGCGATGGCAGCGCAAGGGGCAAGAAGAAGGAGAGACACGAAATCCACCACGATCCTCTCACAGGAAAAACGACGGTTTCGAACTTGAGCTCCGTCGCTTTGTGGCCACCGCCTACCAACGACGGCCAGTGGCCTCCTCCTGCCCCTACCGCGGACACGGCACAGGACGCAACCGCCGACCCAGAAAGCGATGCCGCAACGTCCTACACGCAAAAAGCCATCGACAATCTCCTCACGACCGCCATGAAGAACCGCCGCGTCGCCTCCACCAAATCCAACGAGCGCTCCTCCCGTTCCCACTCCATCTTCATGCTGACCCTCAAAGGCTCCTGCGCCGCTACGAACGAAACGAGCGAGGGCGTGCTCAACCTCGTCGACCTCGCGGGTTCCGAACGCCTGAAGCAATCTGGTGCCGCGGGCGAACGACAGAAGGAGACGGCGGCCATCAACCGGAGTCTCAGCAGTCTTGGAGACGTCATTGGCGCATTGGCTTCGGGCAAAGGCGAGGCGCATGTGCCTTATCGGAATAGCAAAGTGAGTTACCCTCCTTCCCCCCTCTTGATCTTTGTTCTCTCTCCTGCATTTTCTTTCAAGACCTCCCAAGCTAATACCACCATCTCTCTCACAGCTCACCTACCTCCTTCAAAGCTCCCTCGGCGGCACAGCAGCCAACGGCAAGTCCTCCCGTACTCTGATGCTGCTGCATCTCTCCCCGCTCGCGGCCCACTGGCAGGAAAGCCGCAGCTCGCTGCTGTTTGGCTCCAAGGTTCTTGGGGCGCATATTGGGAGTGCGAAGAAGAAGTGATGATGAGGGGTTTGGAGAGGATGGGGAAAGATTGAGAATGGGCAGTGAATGGGACGAGAGTTGACTCGGCGGACTCCTCCGCTTTAGAGGGTTTCTTTCTTCTTTCTCTCTTTCGTATCTTCCGGTTTTCCTCGTATCGAAACTCCTGGCTCTTTTTTGGGAAACAACAGTTGGGGGACAGGAGAAAAGAGATCATCCGCCAGGATCGAGTCCGAAGAACACTGGCTACAGAGGGTTGATGGAAACGGCGTTTGGTTGTGAGGATAGTGCGAAAAATGAATCACGCTGTTTGTTCTGCTCGGACTTCCTGAATCTCTTTTCTTCATCTTCTGCTGCCGCTAGTACGGCTTTCTTACTCCTCAGAAGATGTGTCCGTTTCGGCAACCTCTTCGCCCTGTAGAGTCCTGTGGTTGTCGGCTCCTTTCATTTTTCGCATCCTCTGTGCTTCCACACTCGGGGGCTGTCTCTACAAACTCGGAAGGAATGAAGATATTATGTCTTTGACCGTATTCATTGACTGCAACGCACTCCGTAATGCGCAGATTCAACCTTACTCGGATAGTCATCATTCAAAGGATCGTTGGCAGCGGACGGTCTTTTCTTCTCTTTCCTTTACTCGAGTCGACTCAGGCTGACATCATGAGAACTTGCTATTTATACTGAACGTTCACACGCTGGAACAATGTTTTGGTTTGCCGTAGTTTTCATATTAGAGTTTCAGCAAGTTAACGTAGTAGCGACTGTACTTTATAAAGGGCAGCAGGCCTTTCTGTTGGTTTTCTCCTGATGCGGTTGACACAAGGTGCTTGGACATGCTGTCAGTATCTCAGCCGCACAACCTCCTTACCACCGTCACCACCGAGTCCTGCAAAAGTGAAACTTGAAAGTTGTATGTGACATCTGCAAAGAATCTAATAATCTCTCTAGCATACTTCTACAATGGGTCGTACGCCTGAATATCTATAGGCTCTAGCGTAAACATTGCTGAAACCCCTCTATAGAAGTCCCCCCTTGAATCTGCTAGCAGCTTCACTTCTCGGACACTTAACAAGGTGAATTCTCGCTCTTGAATCCGTGATCAGAAGTCACAGCCGCATTCGCAGCCCTCCTGCTTTGCAACTTTACAGGTGACGCCCTTCCCGTGAACGTGGTACTCGCACATATTCGCAGTCTGGACAATCTCCTGTCTGAGTGTGCCCGTTGGGTCGACTCCGCTCCTGTGGACTCCGTGATCTTTGCCTTCGTACACAGCCTCCAGAAGGTCCAAGATCGCTTCGTGGGGCCATCCGTACCTCGTCGTTGCCCTTAGAGAGCGGGGGCTACAGGTGACTACCATGAAGAATGCCAGAAAGCGCCGGAGAGCTGCATCCTCGGTAGTGTTGGCGTAAGAGAACTGAACCATTTGGTGTGTAGGCAGATACCATTGCTTGAGTAGATGGCTTCGCAGGTGGTCAATTGTCACATTCGCAAGCATGGGCATGTCCCTGCGATCCGCGAAGGTCCATAGTTTGCACAGCAGCAAACCGGTGTCTCCTTTAGCTGGGGACTTGAAGTCAACGTTCAGTTGACGACGAAGCATCCACGTCACCGCAAGCTCGACAACAGCGAGCTCTTCCGTAGGCAGCTTGATGACGCCTTGCGAAGCCTCTGCGAAGCCGCCGCTCAATGCGGCGCGGAAATAACCGGAGTAGAACTGAAGGACGTCCTTATCGACGTTGATGACACGGACACTGGAGTTACGCCCGACTTCGAGTCTGACGATGTTGGCGAGTGGCAAGCTGCTGGCTGTTAATGGGATATTGAGACTGGCAGAAGCTGGAGAGACCTACTTTGGTGGGGATTGGTCAGGTGTCGAGGGCGGAAGCCCGCCTCTGCCCACCATTGTAGCGGCGATTAGATGGTGTTGATCAACAGAGCGCTGTTAGCCCTCTGGCTTTGGTTTTGGAGTGAAGCAGAGTCAGAGTTCCGAGCAGGCACCAACGAGTTAATTTGATCATGAGACCTTGGCGTTCACGTGCAAGACGATGCAAACGGGATCATTAAACCTCAGGCAGCACATCTTGTGATTAACACGCCGTGTATTGAAGATGCACTTTTGGTTGACAGGCGCACTCTGACATGGCGACAGGCTAGAAAGCTTCAGGCAGCACCAGGCATTCCCTCATCCGCAACCAGTCCGTCTTCTTCGTCACCCGGCTGTGCCTTCTCTTTGGCCTCCATCATTCTTTTCTTAGCCCCTTTCCGGAGGCTCTGATATCGCTGCTCCCACGTCTCAATACTCTTGGCTTGCTTCGCAGCCTGAGCTTCCAGTCTCTGCCTTTCCTCAGCATCCTTCGCAGCTTGTTGCTCCAACTGTCTTAAGCGCTTCAGCATTGTCGTGTCCGATCCACCAGCGCCACCGGCACTGCTTCCTGCAGGCGGATGCATGCCTATCATACTCTGAGTGAGTGCGGCATCCTGCGCGTGAGCCTCAAATGCTGCAAGCCGATTCGCAAGCCCTTCGAGCGTTTGCTTGAGAGTAGTATTTTCGAGCTCCAGCTCCTCGCTCGTTGATCCTTTGCCAACACCTCCACGCTTTGCCCCTGAGCCTGCTCGACTATGCTTGGGTGAAGGTGGGCCTTGCGCTTCGCGCGCATCCACAAAGGCATCCTCATCGTCTTCGCCTAACCCACCAGCGGCATCGTTAGGATTGCCACGAACTACGTGAGAATATGACTTGGTACCCGCGTAGGGCGGGACCACATAGAAGCTCTCAGCCGGCCCAAAACCGTGCCCTAGTGTTCCGCGCTGGCGGTGCTCTTCTTCAATTGCATTCAAAGCCGCTTTTGAGAAGATTTTCTTGACATCTGGATCATTGCTTGCATGCACGGTCGAAGCTGCCAGATCTTTGTTGCGACCAGACGATGAGGTACCTTCGGATGCTTTGATCGCATCATCGGCCGTGAGTGGCAATCCAGCGTACGCTAGAGCAGCTGATAGCTTCGACATGGTGCCGGTTGTGATTTGACTATAAAAGCGTGAGAAGGCCTCGTCGTCCTCCGCTTTCTCGGATGGTTTACGCCGATGATTCAGATTGGCCTGGCTTGAAACCACAGAAGGTGGTACCTTCGGCGTAGTGGAAGACGAGGGGGCACGACGTTGAGATTCTGGCGATAGCTGTCGAGCCCGGGCCTGTGCGACTGGAGAAGACGGGCCTCGCCCGGATTGAGGGATACCTCGTCTTGAGGCCAGCTCGCGAGTAAGAGATGGGGATGAGTCACGGACTTGACTTCCAACTTTGGCAGCTGCAATGGCTGAGCTCGTAGGCTTCGATTTACTGTTGTTGGGTTTATTCGACACCGTTTTGCTTTGGACTGAGTCTTTCTTAACGGCGTTAACCCTGGACGAGTCCTTCGATTCACGTGATGGTGGTGACGGATTAGTTTCATTTGGAGAGCTTATGATACGAGCAAGCCTCTGATGTTGTTCCTCTAGCAAATGGAGGATGCGAAGAGCTTCGGGATTACTGGTTGCCCTTGAGGCGCGTGCAAAATCTGCTGCCGCACTCTCGTACTCGACTGCGGCTTGGTCTTCATGACGGTCTTGTCTTTCTCGGGCCGCTTTTCGTGCGTGAGCGCGCGCCTGCACCAAAAGTGAGCAAGTGGCAAGACAAAGATATTGATGAACCCTACGCTGGACAGCGGCGCTACTTCTGCCATGATCAACGCGTGGAGGAGAATGAGGCACGTAGGGATTTAGTGAAGTCAAACCGTAAGATGACCATATGCAATCGTATTCTTGGGCTGATGTGTACAGGGTAATCGAACCGAGTAAGTGTGCCTAAATAGAGACATGTGGTCATTCCGCATCGGGAAAGTCCGCCACTAGCGCCACCCCGCAATATGCATGGCCAGCGCTGGATTCAATGATCCTAAAGTCCACATTCACTACACTCTCATGGATGCAACCGGATGGTCGCTTTGACAATTGATTCGTGCATGCTCGAAAAGACTTCCCAACACTGCGACCTTGCCAGCGTGCCAGGTAATATAACAGCTTCTCACTCAACGGCAATTGAGTGAAGGGTGATCCCAAGCTCCTTCCTCACGGGACGGATCCTGCTCTGGCTCAGCGTCACCAAGGCTACTTCACGAGACAACACCAGCACTGGGAAACGCCTCTCTAGAATGTGTGGGTAGCCACGATGCCGACAACCGATCACAACACGGCCTCTCCTCGCCGCACATTGTCCAAGCTGCGCCGCAACAAGGGTGTGGCAAACGCATCCACCAACAGCCTCGCCAGTGGATCCGCAGACGGCGACGACTCATCCGAGGGCGGTCTTCGCGTTTCAATGGATGCTGCTCTCGAGAAAGTCCGTGGCCGAGCGAGACGTCAATCTGCGGACGAGCGGCGTGGAAGCGACGACACGACCGGCAGAAGATTATCAGGCCTGATCTCACGCAAGAAGCCTGCTTCCAAGCGTGACAAGCAGGGCCTTGAGCGCAATCTTGTTGCGCCTTCAGGCGAAGATAGCCTGTCCATTTCTGGAAACCGCTCTGAAGGATCCTTACTTGACAGTGGTCGCAGCAGTCAATTTACGGACGATGATTCGGAGCATCCAGGGTACGTCAATTTCAAGCGCCCCCCCCTCCCCTTTATTCTCGTTCTTTTCCTCTCATTCCTCACTCGCTCCCTTTCCTTCATTATGCACAACGTTTCATTACTGTTTGATATTGCTAAGTGAAATGTCTGGCATTTTCGTATACGTTTGCTGTTTCCCTGACCCCGGATGGTGCTCGTCATGGCGCGGAGCGAGCCGCAAGCCAATTCCTTGAGCACGCGGCATGCACCGGTACCTCCGCTAGGGCGTTGATGTCAGCCTCAACCTGCACGTTACTACCTACCTACTTTCTCAAGAAGGCAGTACATTTCTACGTTTCGTAACTTTCCTAAAGCTATATTTCTGCCGGACACCGCTATTTTGTTTCCCAGGAATTCTCCATTTGCAGCAATTCAAAGCGGGGACGGAGTTAACTCAAACTTGCAAACAGGAAGCCTACTCGACCGTCTCTCTCTCCCCATCCATCACATAGTGGACTACTCACACTCTCTTCGCCGGAGATCAATGCTCAAGCACGCCCATCTGCTTCAATAGATGGCGCCTCCAATTCTCCAATAAACGTCCCCACGGCGGATATCCCCCAAATAGTTGAACCTTCTGGTGAACAATCGTTACCCGATCAGCTTCCAGCTAGCCGTGGCGCCTCACCCGTTGAGAAGTTAAGAGGCGCATTTACTCTTCCCAAGAGAGGAAGTTTGGAGGCAGATAAGGATTCGGTAAAATCAAGTAACAGCGCTGCAGGAAGCTTTGGCGGGCTGTTCAGACCGAAGAGCAGAAGGAACAGTGTGAACGAGCAGATAGTCGAAGGACCTTTAAGAGACGAGACATCTGTAGTTGAGCCTGTAATCTCAGCATCGGGAGAGGGATATAGCCAGGACAATCGTGAGAAGACAAGCGAGAGACCGGAAACCCCCAGGAACCAACCAAGGCGCGGGCGCATCAACACAGCTTCACTCCCGGCAACACCTGACAATCTAATCGAGACTCCTAGTACACTTGTCACGCCTCCTACGCCAACTGACCCTTATTCAGACGCATCCACGTTTTCAGAAAGCCAAGCGCTCGCTCCAAAAGTAGCATCATCACCCAATCGCCCCTTGAATGCTGTGGAAAGCATACGACATCGCCGCGCCCAATCTGCGAATCTTCCAAGTAGACTCTCGAACTCCATTCCTGCGCCGTTGACGCCGACTATCGAGGAGAGTAAGACTCCCGGCGGTACTTTGACACAACCTGCGAACGCGAGTGGCTTCTTTTCGTCCTTTTTCTCTGCTGCTCAGAAGGCAGCAGATCAATTGAGCAACAACATCAATAGCGGTATTAGTGGCGCACAAGGAAAGAGCAAGGCTGCAGTTGGCGGACAGGGAGCAGACGTGATCGCAGAATCATATCAAGAGAACAACGGCCAGGATACAGACGTTGCAGACACCGGAAATAAAAGCCCTGCCGTGGAAACCCTGGGCAAAGGCGAACTGAACTTGAGCCACCTCGGTATAAGTGAGGGACAGGACGCTAGTCCAATGACATCAACGGTCGACCTGCCGCAGCAGGACCAAGCAGCACCGAATGGAAATTCAACCCAAAGAGCAGAAGAGGAGGCAGCTGCGCGGGCAGTATCGGTAGCATATGAAAAGCCGGTGCACAATGCCGTCAGCCAAGCGACTGGCAGACCTATGTCGGTGACGTCTCAGGATCGGCTGACATTGGCAGGCGATCAGACACCACCTCGTTCGACCGGGGATGGCGATGGGCTACGACGATCAGGCAGTGTTCGCAGCAGGCTCAGCGGACGACGAAGACATCGGGCTAGCTCGGCGACGACTGCAACGCATCACACAACCGCGACTAATGGGGCGATCGCTGCAGCGATCCAATCTAGCGCATCGACTTTGGCCATTCCAAATACCAACGCAGTTGGTGGTGGCCATCGCATGACTGGTTTCGCAGTGGCGAGTAGCAAGCGCAACAAAGATTTCCACGCGCTGTTTCGAAGTGTACCAGAAGATGATTACTTGATCGAAGACTACAGCGCGGCTCTGCAAAGGGACATCCTGCTTCATGGTAGACTGTATGTGTCCGAGGGACATATTTGTTTTTCCAGCAACATTCTAGGCTGGGTGACAAATCTTGTGATCAGTTTCGATGAGGTTGTCTCTGTGGAGAAAAGGAACACAGCAATCGTCTTTCCCAACGCCATTGCTATCCAGACGCTGCATGCAAAAAACACGTTTGCAAGCTTCGTAGCTCGCGATTCGACATACGAGTTACTGATTGGTATTTGGAAAATCAGTCACCCAAACCTTAAGAGCTCTCTTAACGGAGTCACGGTTGAAAACGCTGCACAGGGAGATAAGACCGAAGTCGTCGACGCAGTAGACGAGGATGACGGTCCTTCAGCCGAAGGCTCAGAGGACGAAGTGTACGACGAAGATGACGAAGACGATGTGGGCAGTTTCTCAGATGCAGCAGCGCCTAGCATTGGAGGCAGTGACGCCGACGGAGCTCCCCTCAGTAGAAAGACCTCAGCTGTGCCGGTCGGCACAATGACGCAGCAGAATGGCATCGGTGGCGCCAGGGTAATCGAGGCTGTCGATATGGCAGCTGCGCCAGCACCGGCTGGCGCTATAGACTTCCCCGGCCCTGCAACACACGTCCCCACCGAATGCACAGAAGCAGCGGAACACTACGACCGCCCCATCACTGATGCGACAATACCTGCGCCGTTAGGCAAGGTCTACTCACTAATGTTCGGACCAGCGTCTGGCAGTTTCATGAAGAGATGGCTGGTCGATGACCAGAAATCAAGAGAACTGAACTACGCCGATGATAAATTCGGTCTTGACAATGACCATAAGTCAATAACGTTCGACTATATTAAGCCATTGAACGGCTCGATTGGCCCGAAGCAAACAAAGTGTGTTACAACCAACACTCTCCTGGCTTTCGACCTTGATAGAGCTGTGACGATCGACTGCAGCACACAAACCCCCGATGTGCCAAGCGGCAATGTCTTCACGACCAAGACGAGGTATTGCTTGATGTGGGCACCGGGGAATGCAACAAGATTGGTGGCAACTTGCACCATCGAGTGGACGGGCAAAAGCTGGCTCAAGGGTATGCTGACCATTGCCTTACCATCTACAATCAACCTGCTAACTGTTGGTAGGACCAATCGAGAAAGGTGCAAATGACGGCCAAATTGACTACGTCAACAGCTTAATCGCTTCGTTGAAAGCTGCAGTATCGTCTAAGCCAACCGCCAAGGGCGGTCCCAAGAAAGGAAGGCGTAAAGTCAAGAAGGGCACCGCCAATGGTGACGTTGTCGCTGCCAAGGAGTCTCCTATTGCTGAAAAGAAGCGTGCCAACTGGGGCATGTTGGAGCCTCTGCATCAGATTCTAGAGCCGCTCCATGCACTGCTGAGCCCTTTTATCAATTCCCAGGTCGTCATCGCTGTGCTTTTCGCGTTGTTGATCTACACGTGGATCATCCCGCCACGAGCTGGAAATGGTATTGGAATGCCGGGCTACAGTACGCCGCAGAGACTTGCGGCTTACGAAGAGCTCTGGCGGCGGGAAGAGAGCGAGCTATGGGATTGGTTGGAGGATCGCGTGGGCCTTGACCACATGTACGCCCCTGATAACGCAGTGAAGCAGGACAGGCAGAAGGTTTTGAATGCTAGGGGCATGGGTCGAAGGCTGGAGGATGAGAGCATGAACGAGCACCAGATGGACGAGGCTGTGCGAGTCACCGAGGAACGCCTTTCGGCGTTGAAGGAGGCAATGGCCCGGAAAAGGGCTGAACGACAGCAGGCATAAGCCATCCGAAGCATGTTCTTTCCTGAGCGTTACCATTTGTAGTTGTACCCCAAATTTTCAAAGCTGCATGAACTGTTCTTGCATTCTTCTCACGGATCCGCGAGTTATGCATGGTGGATCGGCCTGGTCCGCAGAGTGCTGCATGTCTGTTATAGAACTCGCCCGAAAATATAGGTACACCCAGTATTATTAGTACAGTGGACTGTAACTCACTGCACTTAATCAGCAGGCCGCGGAGCGCTGTGTTCTCTTGGTCCCTCCAACCCCGTGGGTAATAGACTTTCGATAGCATCGGCAGGGAGTCGATCTTAGGGTCTGTGCGAGCGGAGTCAGATCCGTGCGATGCACCAAAATGCACGTGCTGGAACCAACATGACCTGCAAAGAAGATCCATGTCCGTTATGTGGACGGAAGGTTTGCTCCCGTTTCTGGCCAAAGTCTGAACTCCATACGCCTTTTTTCAACTTCACTTCTGTCCTCCGACAGTGTCTGCTAACAACATTCCGGCCCCGAGGCCGAGTGGCCTGATCGACCTGTCTCAAAAGCTGTCACCCTGATCCAGCGTGGGAATTTTTTGGCCAGACTCTGTGAGCAAGCAGTTGGCCTTTAGGTTGCTTGGGGCTTGATCTGGCGAAGGATGCAAGGTCCAAGTGAAGTGCGCCTGAAGCGCAAAAGGAATGAGCCGGCGCCGGAAACGCTCATAGTCGAGCCTCAACACAAACGGACGTTCACAGATGCGGCACAGAATCTGCGATATCGACGACAAGAAGTGAAGGACGAGCGCGAAGTCGCCGCAACGGAAGCCTTCAGCGGAGAGAGCGTGGCCCGGAAGCAGCACGCTCTTGAACGAGATGCCACGTCAACGGGCAGCAGTCGACCAAGCAGTAAAAGCGACCGCCGGGTTTTTCATCTAACCCAACCTGCTGGTGTCCGGAAGCCGAGTAGATCATCCAGAAACCAGGATGTGGCGACCTTCATGGAGCAGCGGCCCCTCAGACATGCTGCTCGTCCACACACCCTTAAAACAGGACAGACGAGCGAACCAACTTCTCACAGTCAGCTGTTCAAGCGACCGAGCACAGCCGCCGTGCCACAACCAGTCCGTCCCACCAGAGACAGTGTGGCGACCGGAGATGCACAGCAGCAGAGGCACCTAGAGGGCCTGGCCAATGAGCTCCATCAATTCGCATTAGATGAGGTGGCAGCTTCTCAGAAGCCGAAGGTCACTGCCGTCCCAAAGCTGTCGGCTGCACGCAGTCGCGAGATACACCGTCAAAGGACCACCGCACCGGTAGCACCGGGGGTTGATCACGAAATGACTGACAAAGACGATGGCGAGTATGTGTACGACACGTACATCTTGGCGCCTGATGCCAAAGATGTCGGAGGCTCTCTGGAGGGCGAGCTCGGCGAGGTAGGTTACCTGGTCATCACCGAAGAAGATGAGGCGCTCTGGGAGGCCTACATGGAGGACTTGCAGAGTGACAAGGACTTTGATACCGACGACGAAGACGAAAATGCCGAGGGGTACTACGCTGCGGACTATCCCGAGGACGATCTTGCCTCGGATGACGAGTTCGATCGCAACGCGTATGGCTACCGACGACACGGCGATTCTGACAATGAAGAATGGGACGAGGATACTGGCGCCCATTACAGTGACGACGAACAAGAATTTGCGAAGCATCCCTGGAAAACGCGAACGCCAAAACAATGGGAGAAGTATTTTGGCCAAGGCGATTCGGACTGATCCACGATCGATACGGACAGACAACGGCGGGGCCTCTCAACCAGCACTATGGTACCCTTAATGCAGGCATTGACTTGTCCTTAGACGGGCGGGCGAATGTGCTGCGATGGCGCATAAGCACGAGCGGCTTTCGTACCTTGTTTGGCGACACAGGTCTGCATCGATTACATGTAGCAAGCACCTGTGTGGCGTTACGGTTTTTCGGCGGACATGAATGGGGCTCACTCATCCTCATGTTCACGCCCAGAAGGCCAAGAGCCGCGCTGACGCGTTGCAGAACCAGCTGTTTGGGTACCGACGGGCCGTCTTGTGGCACGTGCACATGTGTCAAGATCGGCACCTCGTCAGGCTGGTTAGCAACTGTTAGGGTCGCTGACTTCAGACCTGCCGAAGACCCAGGGCTCTCGTGCTAACCATCCCTCCATGCAGGAGCCGCACACCGTACAGGGTAAGCTGCTGCGGGGAGGGGGACCGGCATTGCAGCAGGACCGACTTCTCGTGACCTTCCTCCAGACCTCTGCCACCGGCTTGCGCCATCCTGAATAGTGGGACGGAGGCGATGCGCGAAGTCTGCATCGGCCCTCGCCGCGCAGTCTGCTGGTCCAACAATCTCATCAGGATGGGCAAGCCTTGTTCCGCACGTTGGTTGAGTGCGGGACGTGGGACCGTCCGTGGCTTACCTATTTTCCGGCCTTCTCATGCATACCAAGCGATGTCTATCTGGTGGGAACGTAGGCACCATCAATGGGAACACTCTGGCAAGTTGCGCCACGTCTGTGACATATCGGACGGAGGGAAGCTCGCATCCTGTGCAACGGCGTCTATCGGTGAGTCAACCTAGTCCTCGTTTACGCGGCTACAAGGAACCCGACAGCTTATGTGTCCCGCGAAGAGGAAACCAGTCCGTCCCTTGAGCGGGACTGAGAACATGTCGAACATTTATGCACTGCCTATGCTGCTGCTCTGCGATCCTGCCTTGCCCTAGACTTTGCGCTAAGGACGATCAACCCCCCGGGTCCTGTTCGAGTTTCGGTTGGCATCCGATAACTCGCAATCCGCGGTAGGTCTCCACCTGGTATCACTGGGTATCTTGTGTGGCTATCGGCAGACAAAACAAAGACGTGTGACAGGGGAGAAGGCAATGTTCCCATGTGCGTTTGCCTTTCATGATACGTCAAGAAGGATTGTGTAGCATACAAGCACAACCCTTCCAATTCCGCACTTTAGTGTAGTTCTCGCCTCAACCTTTTCTCCTTCTCCCCCTCCAACTTTCGCAAATGACGATGAGATTTTAAATGATGCTTACCGAAAGAAAGTGTTCAGCGGCGTCTGCGCCATATTCCGGAAGGGAAGATGGAAGAAGGATGAAGATGTCGATAGGTTTCCTTGCCCCTGGTGCCACCAATACCTCTATTCCAAAAGAACAGCAAAAGGCGAGAGATGGCTCTGGGCAACCGTCAACGCAAACTCGCAGCACTTTAAATCACTCGTCCTTTGCGTTACCGTCACCAGCTCTGGGCCACGCCCGTGACACTTGCCATTCCCCGGAGGCTCATGTATCCCCCTCAGCCGGTTTGGATCCTGGAAAGGCGACTCATACCGAGGACGAGGACGTCGGTCAATCAGCGAAGCCTCCAAGAGCTCCGCGGCCTGCATACAGCGAAGAACAGAAGTTCTACATCATGTTTGCAAGGATCATACGGGGCAGATCTTGGCCTGAGATCGAGCGAGATTTCGCTGGTCTCTTTGGCCCGAGAGTATCTCAGCGGTCGAAGGGTGGCCTCACTTCTGTGTATTATCGAGTACGCATCCCATTCTTGTCGATGCAATGGACTGACTGACACCGCTGTTGCTTTCAGGTGCGAAAAGACTGGGGACTAGAGGACGTGCTCCAGACAGATACAACCTCTACGACGCATGATCGACAAGTCGTCGACCTGAGGGCGAGAAGGTTCTCCTGGGATTTCCTGGTTAGCATTGGTTATCTGGACTAGGACTTTGATGGGGAAACAGGTATCTCAATCTCTTCTTTGTACCCCACTGACATGCTTCAAGCTCCGCTGATTATATGTAGCATATACGGTTTGGGCCCAGTGTGTTTGCATCCAATCGTTGCATCACAACAGCACCATTGAGGTCAAGCCAGTCACGTATTTACGATGTTTTACGCCATTAATAAAGACATGCTTTATTCAGCACACTGCATAATCCAGCAATCAAGTCATCGCAAAGCGACCAACAGATCTGATAGAGTCCTGTTTGCAAGCCTACTGCTTGCATCCCCCCTTCGATTCTGTACATGGGCAGCAGTTCTCTAGGCTGGCACGTCAAGGTCTCAGGGGCAATTTAGAGAAGAAGAGTCCTTCATAGACGACCGGATGAGATATGTATTGAAGGATTACATGGGGGCGGGTCGCACAAAGATGTTCAATCCAGTGGTATTCCATGCCTTTGCACGAAACCATAATATTTCCCACGGAATTACAGGCATTACAGGTGCTCGGCCCGACGGAGGCAGGAAATCCGGAATTATGTGGCTCGCTAGACCGTGCATAGGTGCATCGTCCCGATACCGCGGACCCTGGCGCTACCCACATGTCTTGCAGATATTGGATGATCTACAAGCGAGACGTCCCCTCCTGAACACCAATGGGAATTCACGCAAAGGCTCGTGTGCGTTGCTGGCTGCCCCTCATGTGTCATCGGGGCGGTTGGAACTCACAACGAGAATGTGTCACATTTGGCATTGGCTTGCGAATTAGCTTAACTGCCTGCCAATGCAAGGGAACACAAACAGATTGAGTCTGCCACTCAGCTGACCCTACTCGGCCCAGACTCCAGCGGCAAGGCTCATGTGGCCAACTGTGGCTATACGCTGCTGCGAAGAGTGGGCCCGGCTACACCGCGCAGGACATTGCAAGACATTGCTTTTTCAACTCATAATAATGTTGCACAGCTCGGCTATGTACTACATAAGCAATGGAAGATCTAGCGTCACCGATCCAAATTATGTAGCCTATCACTAGCCTTCGAGGGCTGTGCAACGCGACCATCCAATGCTCGCAAGAGCGTGCGACGGAGGCGACGGACTGTGGTCCGTTACGATCACTCGATGCTTGCTCCAGATTCAATATGTCTTCTTGATCATCCAATGCCGGCATTGATAGCAACCACAGATGCCTATACTGCCATGGGTCCAGAACAAGACACTTACTGCCTTCATCTTTCCTGGCTTCAGCTGCAAGCCCTCCTGAGCTGCTCATGCTACAATGTCCGACCAAGGAGTAAGGCGGCAAGCCGCTAGATCATCTAGACTACTATGCAAGGGTAAGCTCGTCTGGAGCTGCAAGACCGCGGCAAGCATACTTCAAAGCATTGAGCGCCCTATGCGAAGCCGCGTCTAATTGAAAGTCGAAACAGCCAAAAGCCCTCGGGTGCGTGGCCGCCTCCGAGGGTGGCCCTTACTAAAGAACGTCATGCTTTTCATGAACCACTTTCTCGGGCAGCAGCAGTAGGCGGCGACAATCCGACGGCTGTAGACATATCCTGACTCGGCGCAACAGTCCACGGCAAAGCCTTTGAATTGAAGAGAAGACAAAGTGATATGGAGTCGGCCGGCAAGCGACCTTCCAGGCCGCCTTACGGCGAACAGCAGAAGTTTTTCATCGCTTATATGCGAATCATCAAGCATAAGAGCTGGGCACAGATAGGCGAGGAGTACGCAATATGTTTCCCCGAAGATACGAGTCCACGGTCCAAGGGAGGCCTGACGTCCGTGTATTATCGAGTTCGCAAAGAGTGGTAGGGCCAGCCTGTTTGGGTAGATTGTAAAGCGAACTAGTGGATTAAGTTCTAACTGCTCTCTCATTAGGGGCCTCCCGGAAGTCAATGAGGTGGTTGCCGAGACGTCGATCCTAGATCGATGGATGGTACATTCCAGGGCGTGCAACTTTGACGCAGACTTCCTCAGTCACATGGGCTATATTGAACCGCCTGCAGAAGACCAGTTCGGTTGGGGGTTCGTCTGAAGGACGCATGCCAATCAGCCCTTCTGATAAACGAGTGAGGCAGCATGGGTACGATTCCCACCAGCAGATTGGCGAATCGGCACTGCTTTCACATGAGATATGTGTGATGACTTTGGAAAGGGTGTACGACCAGGGGTCTTGCAACGCCGCAGATGAAATAACGACTCACCTTGCTCTCGGGGCGGCCATATAGCAATCAGACTTGGAAAGCAAACCTCTCTGCTTTGACGTGTCGAGTTTCCTTCTTGCTTTTGCCCTTTTATCAGTCACAGCGGCAGGATGAGAACTGCCGAAAGTCTGAACTTCGTCCCAGCAGGGATGGATCAAGTTGCGAGGAAAGCCCGTCATGGCACGGCTCCGAAGCTCCAATCGTGGGTTGAACTATCTTTTCGTGGAGCATCACACGAACAAGGAAGTGTTCTACAACGAGAGAAACCGTTGCGTGCTTACAGTAGCCTCTCCCGTGCCTAATGCAAGCGCATGACTCGGCAGGGCGGCAAAGTGGCTAGAGATTGTCTTACAGGAGGCAGCCCTGCTTCAACACGGCCCCCCGTTCTCTCCTCTTTCCATCCCGCCGGATTGTCTCACACTATATACCTGCGGCATTTGTCTACACTCTCTAATCCCGACCTTGTGATGGTCAACCCCCCTGGTCTCTGCTCGCGTGGCACCTCCCCGCACACTTCCAACATGCGACGTTAACAACACGGGACGCACAAGCGGAGCATTATTAAGGCTAGCCCAACGACGTGCGTCTAGTGTATAGGGGACAGAGAGTTGGGCTATCCACACGACAACGATAGCTATCGTTTGACACTTTCAACAGATCACTTTCGGAGATGTGTCCGCAGTAAGATCGCGAGATATACGAGCTGGCTAAGGTGGCTCGCGTAGACTTCGCATAGCAGCCGATGAGGTGGCATTCCCTTCTGCAGAAAGGGAAAGCCTGGAAGGCTAAAGGATTGCATATGTCGCGTGGCAAATTGATGAGGGGATCTGGCACTTTCCTCGTCTATTGAAACCTCTCCTACAGCCACACGGCGGTGGCCGATTTCACAATCGCCCCGTCGTCAGTTCTGCCTAGATTCACCTTTTGCACCTCGCGTATCCTCTTGCCGTCGAAGCCGAGAAGGAAGACCCATCCTTCTTCGCTGTCCGTCATCGCCAGATACTCCGTGCCATCTGTAGATACGGACCACGGTGCGGGCTCGATGGCATTGGCAATGCCGCCGCTCGTTGGGGTCTCCCAGATATCCAGCGCTTGCTCGCTCGCAAGCGTGCCGTCCTCGTTCAATCTGAAAACAGCCACATAACCCTTCGTCTCAGGCTTCAGACCACGGGTAGAAGCATACATGTACGTTGGTTTGGTTTGATCAGGGCCAGTAGACAGCCGGACTTCGTCTGCCCAGAACTCGTCCTCGTGCTTGTCATCTGGAATGATCCGGACGCCGGATAAATGCGTGAGCGTTACGCCGTCGTCAGCCACAGAGAACAGATCTACCATGCTGCTGTGCTCTTGAAGACCGTACAGAATCCTCCCGTTCGGATGCGGCCAAGTATGTCGTGGGCCATCGTGCGGGCGAGGACTGATATGTTTGCTCCCCAACTTCAAATGCGGCACCTCGTGCGACCAACCCCCAGCGATGGAATCGTTCACAGTGTACGTCCAGATACAATTCCGGCCAATGTCGGCAATATAAAGCGCCCTCCCATCTGGACTTAAATCGACCGAATGAGCACCGTGTCGCAGTCCGCCGAAATCACCATGAGCCACTTCGCCCCGCTGCTCTGACATATTCTTCCCCTCGGAATCGACAAAATTCAACTCCTGCACCAGCTCGCCGATGGATCCATCCCGCGCGATCCGGAACACTTCGCCGCTCGGTCCGCCCGCCGAGTACAGATGGGTGTCGCTCACACACACGTAGCCGGACTGCGCGCTCACGGGCTGCGCATTGAGATACCTGATCTCGCGGCCGGAACTTAGGATTTTGTATGCGGCGACCGAGGGCCGGGGCGAGGTCCAGGCTGTACAGTAGAGGAATTGCTTGTCCTTGGAAAGGGCCAGCCAGGAATGCCCGCCTATGGCGGGGGTTGGCCGGATGATGGAGAGTTTGGCATCGCTGCCGTTGGATGCTGGCTCGAAGCGGAGGGTGTAGAGGTCATGGTTGAATGAGCCGCAGATGAGATCCATTTTATTAGTGACAGGATGAATAGACCAGTGACGTCCTTATGTGTCAGGCGAGTTGTGAAGTTCAGGGCAAGATGTTGAGAATGTTATTTTGTTCTCCGTCGAACGAGTCGTTGCAAGTGGATCTAGACTACGTGTATACCTCGGTCAATGCCAGGCGATTGCTTCTAGGAGGTACGTCCATGAGGACAATGGACTAGGAAGGCTCACTAGTCCGGTAATGATATCTACAGATCAATTGCAACATTGGTCCCAAATGGGGTTTCGCTACATAGTACATACGGGCTTATTATATCTCTGCTGACTGACATGCCTACAGAACGAAGATAAATTGCGGTATCCTTGGCGCTGACGTAGCTGTCAACACTCATTGCCGCTTCGGCCGAGATCGGCGTCCCGTACCTCGACCATCACATCTCGAGCTCACATCACAGCAATAGTCGCAGACGGGGGGATCAACAATGCAGTCCGGAATATCAGGTCCGTGTCTCAATCCTCATCTCTTTGCCCGCCTTCTCTAACCCAGTGCCACCAGCTACCAAGGAGCTCCAGGATGCCTTCAACTCCCTTGTCTCCTCCACCGACCAACGCGCCGTCCTAGCCAGCATCGAGAACGAGCAGCTAGTCCCGACCACGACCCTCGCCGCCAGCAGCGCATCCTTCTCCGACGACTTGCATAAACTGCAAGACCATCTGTCCCAGGACAAGGCCGCCTACGTCCTAGTCAAAACCCACGATGCACCGGACGGCTACGTCGCCGTGACTTTCGTGCCCAATGCCGCGCCGGTACGGCAGAAGATGCTGTTCGCCTCGACGCGGCTGACGCTCGTGCGCGAGCTGGGGCTCGAGCGGTTTAGACAGCAGATCTTCTGCACGGAGAAGGAGGAGCTGACGCCCGAGGGGTGGGCGAAGCACGATGCGCATGTTAGCCTCGAGGCGCCGCTTACGGAGGAGGAGTCCGGGTTGAAGGGCGTCAAGGATGCGGAGGCGGCGGAGAGTATGGGGACGTCGGGACGGAGGGGGCATGTCAGCAGTCGGGTGGATATTAAGACTGGGGATGGAGTGCTCGAGGCGCTTCGGTCGCTGAAGGAGGAGGGGTGTAAGGGCACGCTGGTGCAGTTGAAGTATCAGCTGCCTGACGAGATCCTCATGCTCGACTCTAGCAACGATGGCGTACAGCCGGATGCGGTTGGCAAGACGATCAACAGTGCCGAGCCGCGGTATAGTTTCTACTCTATCCCATCCACGTCGGGATCTGAGCCGGAAATTGCATTCATCTACACGTGCCCCTCCGGGTCAAAGATCAAGGAGCGGATGGTCTACTCGACGGGCAAGTCGTGGACGAGGATCGTAGCAGAGCGAGATGCGGGGATTGCCGTGGCGAGGTCTTTGGAAGCGACGGAGCCGGATGAGCTGACGGCTGTTGAGTTTGGAAGCGCGGAGAAGAAAGAGGAGCAAGCTAGTGAGGCTGGCGCTGCTGAGCTAAAGCCAGCAAGCAGTGGGTTTGCTAGACCCAAGAGGCCGGGGAGGCGGTAGTGTTGATGCATCATGTTGGCGTGCTACAGCATTACATTGGAGTCTTGCATCCTTTCGATTGAGCTGTAACGGAATGAAAAGAATTTGCAGTGAGCCCTACTGCATTACGACCGAGAAAAAGAGTACTGCTTCTATGCGGTGCCCTCAATTCCCAACATTGCGAGATGTTTTTGCGAGCAGGTTTGTCTGATCTTGCCAATGATATTCGCTCGATTGGATGCAGAGATTTAGTCGCGCCCTTCTCTCGCTTGAGATGGCTTGACTGACGAATGTCGCTGACTCGTCTAAAGCGTCGCGCGAACTTGCACTTTCATCAGGTATAGGAAAGCACTACTGGCCGTTCTTCCCAGCCGCCAGCACAGTCGAGCGCACGGCTCTGAGAGGCCAATTCCATACTCTCAAGCATCTCGTGAAACTCTCAAAGAAATTCTCATCTGGCTTCTATCTGACTTCTAGATGTAACTGACCTTAACCCCCATCCCGACCGTCCGCTTGACCTTGGACCAGCCCTCCTCGATAGCCCTCCGAAGTCTATCCCGCAAATCCCGCCGCGCTACTAAGACGAGGAAGGCAAGCATAAACATGACAAGTCGAAAGACGTTGAAGTTCCCCGATCTCACGCCTCGGCTCGCGTCGAGCACCATGGACTGTAGGTTGTAGAGAGCGGACGAGGCACGGCGGTAGAAGGTCATAGGCGGCTGGGGAGGTTTCTTAGGCGGTCTGCCGCCGTTGCTGCCCTCTCGTGCGCCGGGTCTGTTGCCTGATTTCGAAGGGCCGGCTGCTGGGTTGGCACTGAGGTTGGTGCCTCTAGTAGCCTTCTCAGCTCTTTGCTTCTCTGCCTCCTCCGCTTTGCGCCTCTCTTCCGCCATCTTCCTTCCTTCTTCGATCTTCCTTTCTTCTTCCTCCCGTCTCTTCTCCTCCTGCATCTCCCTTTCCCTCCTTTCGGCTAGTTCCCTTTCGCGTAACGCGGTCCCGTCTTTCTCCTCCTTCAGCTGCTGCAGAGCAGTCCAAAAAGCATCCTTGTGCTCCTCGTCGAGCATATCGCTCATCTGAATGAACTCCCGTGCGTACTGCCATTCATCGTTCGCAGGTAGTACATGCAAGGTGTAGAGCTCCAGAATCTTCAACCGCGTCGCAAGAGCTTTAGGAGATGAAGCTGAGGTCGTCGACATTGGTGTGGCGATCCCATCGGCCAGCTGCCCTCCCGCAGGGGACTCGTTGGACGAGAGCCAGGCTTCCAGCTTCGTCTGGTTCAGCTCCTGGTATGCCATGTGACCGAGAAGCAGAGTTGATAGATTTACAACTACATCTGGGTCGACCTCGCTCTCTGCACCGCCATAGCCCATATTCACAATCTCGTCCCAGACCGTGCCTTCCCTTGCCTTATTCGCTAGCTGTCGCCATCGTGTGGATCCGAACTGCAGCTTGCCCTCCTCAGGGCCTAGGTCGATAATTGCATGGATCAAACTGAGATAGAACACCCAGACTTTCGTCCTGGTTCCCTTCGTGCTCTGCGCGACAGGTGCTGCATTTGGGCCTTCATCTCGGAGAGAAGCGTCGTGCGGATCGTCGTCGGGACTGCCATTCTCCTGCGACTGTTGGGGGCTGATAATCGGCTCAAGTGTCTCGAGAGCTTCGCGGAATCGTTTCGTCAGGTAGAGCTGGGTGGCGGACTTGTAGGTGCGGACGATCAGCGAGTTGGTGCTGCGCGATCGCGAAAGGTTGGAGAAGGATGAGGAGAGGTACTCGGAGTGTAGTGAGTCCTGCATCGTCACGGTCTCGGTGGATGCCATGACCGCGCGAGACACTGAAGTCTACGCGATATGGCGACAGAGGCCGATTGATTAACGTGGATGGCTACACGAGGTACAATAGGCGGATGTGAGATTCGGGGAGGTGGCAGGTATGCTTGCCTGTTTGGGGATAGCCGAGGTGCGCGCAACATCATATCTCCGGGCCGAGACGCGTAGTTTGCCGATGACGCGCAGAACTAAGGTGACCTACCTTATTAGGTACATACAGTAGCGACTGTACCTCTGGTTCGAACGGCCGACACATGCAGCAGCTCAGGCACGTTCGCTAGCCAGCTGGACGGCATTGGGCATCGATAAGAATTGGCGGACTTCACAGGTGACGACGTGAAGTGGACTTTGGGATCACCTTTGGTCTGCGGCGTGACTCACTTGCCCATCATTGCGCGGTGAATGCAAAAAGCCCTTCATTTGCCGCAGCGGCGACTACAGCGCATCTGCAATCCATATCCCTTCTCAGCATGCACGGAACATCTTGCATGTCGTAGACGACACCTCTCTTTCCGCAGCGGCACCCGGTATGCGCGTGCTTCACCGCCCGCAACCCGATCACGAGCGCAAGTACGAGTTTCACCTGCTCCTTCCCTATTCGGTTCGCTTCCTCAACTTCTCTTGAAATTTTTTCCTGATTCTCTACGACGCCACTTCCCTGCGAAGCGAAAGGAAGAGGCTGCGCTGTCTTCTCCGACCACACGTCATTCCGACACCCGCAAAATGAACGTCGACAAGGTCTCGTTTTACCCCTTCATCCTGGACATCCTAAGTGACATCAGCGAATCACGATTCGTCGCCATTGACCTCGAGCTATCCGGTGTTCCAACGAAACAGATTCGCCATCAAGCTGGCAAGCCATCACTTCAAGACCGCTACGCCGAGACCAAAGAGGCCGCCGAACGCTACCAGATCCTTCAGATCGGCGTCACTTGCGTCCAGCAAGATGTGGAGAATGGCAAGTATGTCCTCCGACCGTACAACTTCGATCTCAGTCCTATCATTGAGGAGCGGGGCCTGGATGTGGAGCGGATCTTCAGCTTCCAGTCTGGCGCCTGTGAATTCCTGCTAAAGGCCGGCTTTGATATGGCTCGTCCCTACACGCACGGCGTTCCCTATCTTTCTCGCGACGAGAGCCGCGAGGCGCGCAAGAAGCATGCCAAGCGCCAGGACAAGTCGGCGATGGCTGATATTCAGATCAAGCCGACGGAAGTCGAGTCACTTGCCTTCCTTGAGCGTGTCCGCACTCAAATCAATGAGTGGATTGCCAAACGCGCAAAGAATTCGGCTGGTGATTCGGTGGAAATCATGGCTGCCGGTGCTGAAACTGTGCCTGAAGATCAACCCGTGCCGGATCTGTCTCGCTTTGAGAGGAGGCTGATCCATCAGCTCGTCCGCGCAGAGTACCCTGATTTTGTCACCGTTTCCCGCCACACCTGCATCCAAATCGTTCCCTTCGACAAAGCTCGTGAAGAAAGGATCGCCGCGCAGCGCCGTCGCGAGCTGGAAGAGCGTATCAACCGCCAGAAGGGCTTCCGATGGATTGTTGAAGCTCTTTTGGGCAGCGACTTGAGCAAACTTGATCTGAGGGAAGTCGCGAAGAGTCCAGTCACCGGCGAGGCAGTCTTCGCGGATATGGATGAATATCGTGCGCAGTTCAACCGCGCCTGTGGACTTTTGCGTGGCAACCCACGTGTGCTTGTCGGTCACAATTGTTTTCTCGATCTGGTGTATGTGTATCGCACCTTCATCGGCGAACTTCCTCCGACTGTTACAGAGTTCCAGCAAAAACTTCATGCCCTGTGGCCAACCATCGTTGATACGAAGTACATGTCCACGCACAACTGCGGTGACATCAACCCAGTCTCCTCACTTGAACAGATCGCCACCCAGCTCAGCGACCAAGCGGAGCCGAAGCTCGAACTCGACAAGCACCACCGCGCGTATGAAAAGGAGGAGCGCTTCCACGAGGCTGGCTATGACAGCTACCTCACAGCGCAAATCGCCGTCCGTCTTTCTTCCAAGCTGGAGAAAGCAGGCGCATACATTGACGCAGAGAGCCAAAAGACAAGCGATATTACGAACGGCATGAATGGGCTGAAGCTCACAAACACCGACTCAGCCTCTTGGAAAACTGTCGCTGATGCCAATCCGAACGCTCTGAACCCCACCGCAGATGGCTTCACCCCGTCCGTAGTCGGCGCGAAATGGAAACGCGTCGGCGACCCCACCGTCGCGGGCACCCAAGGCGTCAACGACCCCTTCCAATACAACCCCCACGATCTGCGCCACCACCAAGAGGACCCTAGTCTGGAACAAGGCTTTCCTGGCGGGATGCCGCTGCGCGGCAGTGATTTCTGGCGCGTCTATGGTAACAAGCTGAGAGTCTTCGGGACGGAGGAAGGGGTCTGTGTATTGGACTCTGGCGATGCGCAAGAATCGGGGAGTGAGGACGAGGATGGTGATGGGGTGTTAGGTGAAGGGCAAGGCGGGGTGGAGATTGAGTGTCCCTGATCCGAGACGCTGTGCAAGACTTTCAAAGTTTATGGGAGGATGGCAGCAACAGGAAAGGGAAAACCGTGGTATTCGGAAGGAAGTAGTAGGTTTCGGCGACCAAAATCTTGCAATGCTGTAGAGTAGAGTAGTAAGGAATGGGCTTGAGTAGACTAGTAGGAAATGGGGAGATGCGAGGAAGCAAGACCGGTCTTTGAGCGGGTGCGAGCAATCCTGCCTACGGCCTATGAAGAAAACATCAAGAGAGCTGATTACATCAAGTCGTAGACAGCTCCACTGAAAATTCAGAAATCAAATCCTGCTCATCTCATGTTTTGAAAAGCTTTGTTACGAATCGAAAGTTATGCCGGCTATATGTGGACAGATGAAAGGCATTGAATGACGGAGATTATATATACACAAATAGACTCCCTCCAAAAAAAAAAAATGCAGATAAGGTCGCTTTCCGCCGGAAGAATAAAAAGAACAAGAACAAGAAAACACCGGGTATCTTAAACCACATGTATGCAAACCCCCCCGCCACCCTCCCTAGCTTCCTCCCCTGTCAATTCCAATCCCCAAAACCTCCATCACCCCACAACTCTCCACTTAGCCGCAGGCCCCACGCGCACTTGGGGCCGATACCCCATCTCCTCGCCCCGCTGCTGCACCGTCCAATGCATCTCGGGCTCGGCATCCTGCACGGGGCGATACCTTCCCTTATTCATCACCAGCCGCTTCTCCCACTGGTTGGGGTCCTCTTCCAGCTGCACGCGCGCTTTAATCGGCCAGCATTCCAGTACCCACCAGGACTTGGCGACCGCGAGCTGGTCGTTGATGGCCGCGAAGCTGTCGAAGTAGTCTTCGACTTGCTCGGGGGTCCAGGAGCCTGTCAGCGCGAAGTCCTCGTCTGAAGAGTCGGAGTCCCGGCGTGTGAGGGCGTCTTGGGGTTGTTGGGCGGTGTGGTCTTGGTCGTCTTGTTGTTGTTGTTGGCGCTCCTGCTGCTCGATGGCACGGCGATCGCGTCGCTTGCCGAGGGATTGGAGCGCGAGGGCTCGGCCTTTGATGTGGCCCAGTCTGCCTTTCTTGTACGCTTCGCGCTGGGCGTGGGAAGGTCCGCCTTGTGGTCTGGGGAGGGGTTTCTTGCAGATCGGGTATAAGGTGTTGACGTCGAGCCCGCATTCCGCCAGTGTGTTCATGGAGAAGATGATGCCGGTGTTGCATTGGAAACAGTTGCGGATCATCCATCGGAGGGGTATCCGCGAGAGTTTGTGGCGGGTGTCGTTGTGTACGGCACCGCCACCACAGTCGGCATGTGCGCCGATGAACTGCGGACTTTGTTAGCGATGTCTTTAGTATTGATGTCGACGTTGGAACTTACCCAAACTTCTTGTACGTCCGTGTCCTTCTTATTCGGGTCGCTCTTACCCTGTCCAGTCTGTGCATATGGATCGAGTACACCAGGGAGATGCCCGTATTGGTCTGGCTTCTCGCCGCCAGTATATCCACCATTAGTATCGCCGTTGACATGGCCGTTTGTCTTCTCTGAATCGGTTGCACCATGCTTGTGATTGACCTTATCTTTCAGCCTGGACTTCAACGGCTTGGGCGCTTGGCCCCACCTGCAGACCTTGAACTTGGCGCGATGCTCGTCAAGCGCCATGGCATGTCTAAAGTATCCGGTCTTGCTGCTGCTCGCGCTGTTCTCCAGAGGCAGCTTCCGAGGGATCAGGCCTACACTCGCGACGCAGTCGAAGAGGCCCATAAAGTAGACACTGACGTCCACACAGAAGGTCTTCTTGAAGTCCCTACTCATCTGCCAGCCGTATTCTGTGTCGTCCTTATAAAAGTCGTACGCGAAGTGAACTTGGGCGCTGTTGTGCGCGGGCAGCAGGCCGACTTTGTGCAGCATCCCAGCAAGACAGCGACAGGTGTAGGAGCCACGCGAGAAGCCAAACAGACAGATCTTGTCCCCTTCCTTGTACGTCTGCATCAAGAAGCGATAGGCGTCTTTGACATGAATGCCGAGGCCAGAGCCCACCGCCATGTCCATAGAAGCGGACATCCCGCCCTTCAACCCCTGGCCATTGTACGTGCCAATCCCACTCTGGTAGTATGTAATCTGCTTTGGGCTGTCCTTCTTCAGACACTGAACCAGCTCGACGATGTTACTGTTGTCCGCATCGAACTTGTCGCCGGTGCCGTCGAGGCAGATGACGATTGTGCGGCCTCGCTGCTTGTAGGTGTGCGCATCTCTGGCCGCATGGATGTACTTGGGAAACTTGGGTGCGCGGGAAGCGTCGTTCACATGTGTTGAGCTTTCGTCCAGATAGTCGCCGCCATAGCCGTCCCACGACTCTCCTCGCTGCATTGCGGCGGGCCTCTCGGTGTGGCAGAAGTTGTTGCAGAACATCAATCGGGTCGGGAGCGAAGTCGACGGAGAGGTAGTGAGGATAATGAGGTGGTAGCGCAACCAGGACAGCTGCCCTGGAAACTGGTTGTCGACCGCATCATATGGGCCGTTCACGCTTGTTTGATGACCCAATGGCGCAGAAGCCTCACACGGTTGATCTCCAAGAAGGTTCGGCGGAGCGTTGCGAACTCCGCGGTTGGCTGCAACAAGTCCTGTAAGGTCGTCTTGGCAATGACATCTTGCTCGATATAGATCACGGTCGCCGATGGAGATGCAAGGGGCTCATCGTGATGCGCTCGCTCGCTCGACTGCCACAACCTCCCTAGGAAATCACATCAAGAGACGATGAAAGGCTTTGAGAACGACCTTGATACAGAGCAGTCCCGGAACTAATAAGCCTCGTTCCTATCTTCCCAGACAGAGTTGACTATGTGAAACCTTATGGACTATTAACCGCTGATGCAAGCCTGTCTCCAGCCTGTTAAGATTCTGCTGAGCCCCTTGGCCTCCAGTCAATGTTGCTTGGTCATGAACAGGTTCTCGAGACATGTCTCCGAAGGCTTGTCGTCTTGGTCAGACGAAGCTTGTGGTGACTCCACAACGATTACAGGCCGATTTCGTTGTAGACATCTTCTGAATAGCAATACCGCTCCATATTCACAACTCTCGTCACATATCTATTGCCTCTCTGCGCTCCAGCTACCTTATGCCACGTTCGGTGTAACAATACATTATCTGTAGCAATGGGATGCTCTCGATTGTTGCCCGTTCATATTCATAACTCTCGTCAGCTTTCTTGCCTCCCTGCGTTCCAGTATTGCACATCCGGCGTAGCAATACATTCTCTGTAGCAATGAGATGCTTTCAATTCTTGCGATTTTTACAGAAACTTTAGACTGCACTGAACCAAAGTTCCTTGTCCATAGCCCCTGAGCGGCCGGCATGACTCCTCCAACGTCGTCTGTAGTTCAGAAGTCAATTCAAGTCTTCTTTCCGGGCTATTGTGTACAAACGACGCGCTTACCGTTATCCCCGTAACGATTCGTGAGAGATGTCTTGTGTCTGGCAATGCGCCGGTGTCCACGTAGTCACCATCCAACCACCAACCATTATAGCAAACCACCAACCAAGGCCGGAAAGAACCCATTGAGCTCCCTCAGAGTCATCAAAGTTATGATGCAGGCCGAGGATAGTCGGGAGTTTGACACAGACGATCCCCATAATTGCTCCCAGGAGGTAATTGAGGTATGCGGTCAGCTCTGGCGCTCGTGCGCAGTCCTCGCTATAAGCAGCAACGACCAAATGGTAGAATACGCAGACAAAGCTAGCGCCATGTACAGCTAACGTCCAGCGAGCGGCTGGACTCGTGTCTCGTAGCAAGAAGGCGAAGCATGATATGCAGTTGACGTCGGGCTCATCGTCGATATCAGTTCTAGGCGCATTCGATGCCGAGAGGTTGACAGCATGATTTTGTGACACAGCAGGGTCGTGTTGGGTTGAGCGATTGCGTCGATCGGTATTGGCATCAGATATTTCTTTAGCGATGTCTTGGGATGCGCCATGATGCGTTTGCGATAACTTGTACGAAGGTGGAGGGTTGGTAGGAGTCATCCCCTTTTCGGCGTCTTCGATTGTTGACATATTGGGATGCAGGTGCCCCGATTAAAAGGAGTAATGTAGCAGGCGCAGTGAGTATATTGCTATGTCACTAGGTAAGTACGAATTGGCCACAAGGATAAAGTGCGGTAGAACTTTCCAAGAATGACAGGCGTTATATATATAGGAGGTAGGTGCAAGTGTGTCGTAGCACTAAAGTTCGGTAGTTGAGAAAGTCTAAGGGAAACACTTGAGAAAGGGATCGAGAAAAAATGACCTAACCTCGATCAGAATCCCCAGCCGACGATGACACGACATCGTTTCGAGACGATTGCCCAGCTTGTCGCGGATGACCGTCCAACTTGAGACCTTCACATCAGCATGCTACAGACAGAAGCCGTGTGTTTCGTGCTCTCCACAATTATGCTAGTATTTTGTGTACGCTCAATCGAACGAAAGGGCCACGCGAATCGAGTCTGGTCAAGCACCCTTTACCGTCCGTCGATTGTCCGCAGATGCCGTACACTTGGCCGTCAGGTTCTGAATTCGTCTTATTTGCGGATTTCATGAATTTCATGCCGCACTATCAACATCACGCGAAGCATTTTCGTGGTCAGAGGCTCACACTGTACTGGTAGGCCGAACCCTTCAAGGAGGGTCAATCAGACATGTCGGATCTTCCATTTTCGGCACAAACTCCCCTTCCCCATCTGGATCAAACCCAAACCCAAACGTCTTCTGCATGTACCCTCTTCCAATGGCACAGGCATTATGATGACGCCAAGCGGGCGAACGACAAGCCGCGTGCTCCATAGCCCTCCATATCCTAACCTCTGCATCTCGCAGGCCTGGAGGCATGTACTGGAACATATCCTCGTCCAGAATGCGCACGTTGGAGCTTAGCTGGCTGGAAAGCTCCTCGAGCGGGTCCTCGTAGCGGCTGACGAAGGGGTCGGTGGGCGACTCAGATGGCCAGATCGGTAGGCATCTTATGCATAGAAAGTCGCGATGAGACCACTTCACATTCGTCGAGTGCAGAAAGACAGCTGTTCCATGACCTTCAGGACCGTTTGGAGTTTGCGAGGCTGGAGCCATCTGCAGCAAGCCCATGATCTTCTTGTCCTTCTGACCATGGTGCCACGCCGTCTGGACACGAAATGGAATCGCAGTGAAAGGTTCGTCGAGCGCTCTCAGCGCTAGCGGGAAGGTGTCCTTATCACCCCACCCAGCTTGTCCAGAGTTGAGAAGCGTGTAGTACATCGGAGGGCCGAGGTAATTGTAGTAAACCGCAAGCAGTAGGGATTTCCAGTGGCGCTTCTTGTCCCATGTAATCTGTCCGCTCTCGAAGGATGTCTGGTTCCATAGCGCTTCGGAGCGACTGTCGGAAATGCCGGCAATGTATTCGATCCAATCGACATTATCGTTGCGCCACAAGTCAGGCCACAGCAGAGCGCCAGTCTCACGATACTCCTCAGATTCGAACAGCATCTCGGGCGGCTGTAATGGCAGGTTGTCGGCATCTATCAGGACGATCTCCTCGAAGCTCGAGAAGAGCATAGCGAATACCTTCATTTCTTTGCCATCCTTAAGCTTGAGCAGATCCATCCCGAGATAATCAGACAACCGTCGGCACGCCATACCCTCCGCCTCTAGTTCAGGACACCACCCGTGCTTCTCCTCTCTCTCGTCACGCACCCACACCTCAACGGGTAGCTTGCTGCCAGCTTCACGGAGCATACCCAGGGAGATCGCAGCGTACTCAGAATATACCCCGCCAGCTAGGATCACGATACCCTGGCCGCTGAATGTCTCAACAGGATACTCGGTGAGATTGCCGATGAAGCCTGCATGTTGATTCTGGAGCTGAGTAGCTTGTGTCTCGTTCAACAAACCAGTGCGTTCACGTAGGCCGTGCAGGTCCAGGCGGCTGTGAAACGAGGGTCGCTCCAGCTTCACGGGTAGGTCTGCATTGTCGTCCAGCGCAGCTCGTATTGAAGGCCAGACGGATTTGATCCTGTCAATGTTCGGCTCCACGGGCGCTTGAATATGATGTGGATTTAATCGGGCTCCGCCGCAGGAAGACTTGGAAGGACCCGTTTCTTGTGAAGCGCTCGCGGAAGACGCTTTAGCAGAACTGGTGCTTGAAGAGTGTGTGTTGCTTGCAAGTATTAAGGATACGAGGGCAAGGAAAGCGAGTCCTGCCGCAATGGCGATTTGTATGAGCTGTTTTCCATTATCTACACGGCTCATTATCAGCTACAGATCTGCAATATACGCATCTGCTTCAGCTTACACCGCGATATGAATGCTTTGATTCGCTGCTGCACCCCAAAGTCTTTGTTGCCTCCATGTAAGAAGGAGAGGCTATCCTCGTTAGACCTCATCGCCGGGATCCTGGATTCAGCAAGCTGTCTTCATTGGCTTGCTATCACATCCGACATCATGTCTACCGCATCCAATTAGAAAAGGTGTACACTCATGTAGTCGTCACATTGGCTAATTCATCTCGGATATGTAGCGCAGCACGGTTTATGGGCACCGTTTCCAGCAATCCTTCTACCCCCAATCCTCCTCGGCCGCTACGCGCGTTAGGCAGGGATCAACAGCACGCGTCTTCTTGCGCGTCAAAAATACCTCACGTATGTTATGAATATACTCGTTTGCAACTCAAGAGGGTGCCGACAATCTGCAAGAGAACAGTGCTTGCGAAAGAGCAAGGAAGAGACGTATCCCCCTGTGGACTAGCAAGCGGCTGAATATGGCAAGAGGTACATATCCATGCCAAGGCCCATTCACGGGTACTCCCTTTAGCTTTCGGGTGAAGCCGACCATTCCTTACTGCTGCCACTTCACGTTCCGTACTGCGGAGGACTCAGCGAACATCTCGGTGATCTCTATGAAAGCGTACCTACATGGTAATGAGCATTTGCAGCTTTCAATTGTATCTTCACTTTTGCGCTCCACATATGTTGCTTCTCTGCGAAAGAACACACACGTGCCTCCCCTCCTACTGCGGCTCTAGCATCAAACTAGGGTCTTCAGCCATCTGCCGCGGCCATCTTAACATTTCCCTCTCTAGATCCGCAGTTTGCGAGGCGTCACAGTATCTACAGATCTCCGAAATGCCAGTCTGGCTCATTCCATCGACGAACCACGCGTTTTGAACCAGGCTCATTGGCATTAGCCAGTGGGCATAGATGGCAAGAGCCAGCATATTGCCTTGCTCAAGCAGTTCGACGAATCCTTTGCTGATGCGACACGGCCAGAAACATAAAGAGCGAAATAAGCTCGAGACCTTGCCGGTGCAGAGTTCCTCGGTCATCTTTTCTAAGCTTGCGATAGCAGAAAAGACATCCTTAGCAGCTCCAGGTCCGAGTGATACCGCACGACGAGCAGCGCCATCGTACAAGGCCGCAAAGCGCGCTTCCCGGGTGTCAGCGATGAAATCGAACGTAGGATGTTGCTTGTAGCTGTCTGCCGTGTCGACTTCCCAAGTATCATTGGCGAGTTCGTTCGCTAATGCGCTGGCATGATCTAAACCGGCCAACTTGTAACGCTGTTGCATCGCGGCGGAGCCTCTTATCATATGAAGCCAGGCCCACGCCTCTTCGTCAACAAGTCGAATGCCGCGGTGTTGCCGATCAAAGCTGTACCACCCAAGCGCCAGCATTGTGAGCAGCCTCGAGTAAGTCATATGCACGTCTGCGCAATGGAGCTCGGGATGCTGCGCGTTTTGGGAGCAGATCGCGACGAACTCCCGCCCGTATGTCTCGGCAATCTGGACGTAGTGCTTTGAGCGTTCTGAATCATTTGATCTGATATCATTGGACAGACAGAGCGCGGCCATGGTCAGCATGCCTAGTCGAACAACCCTCGACGTATACGCAAGCGCGGGCATGAAGGTGCGCCAGAAGTCTTGGCTGCGCGGACTGAGACAGCCAAAGGTCCCAGATGTGTGTGCGTGGTAATGCATGAGAAGATCGGTCTGCAAGGCAGCTTCATCCTGGGCCTCGGACCGATCTTCTGCCTTTATTGGCGAGGTTTCAATCAGGTCAGTCCTCCTTTCGACTGGAGAGCGCCTTGTCGGCTTTCCAGGAATATAGTCACAAGCGCCCCCGCGCCGATCACAGTTGCCGCAGCGAGGTCTTGCTTCGTCGCACTGTCATAGGCATTAGCCGCGTCGTTCTCGTTCTCGTACCTTCACCTCCAGCTGCGAAGGGTCCATGAGCAGACAACTGACCTTGACACGCCGTTGCTTGCAGGCTGAACATCCCTGGCGCGACTTTTTGTGTGGTCGTTTCAACTGGAACCGTCTTGCACCATTGCTAGATCTGCTAGTGTCGGACATCGTTTTCTCAATTTCGTAATGCCACGCCCTCTCGTTCGCTGAGGTCATTGTTAGGTTGGTGAGTGCGAACGCAATTCTCCTCTGACCTCTGACGAGCACAGTTTCGGATCTTATATATTTTTTGGTGCAATTTCTACCAGGCACTCTACTATTTGTCACTGATCGCGGCTATACGCAAAACTATCCCGGTGTCGCCGAATCCAAAGTCAGCCTTCCTGGTATTCGTACGGCAGTATTCTAGCCTGCTTAATCAACACAGTGAGTGGAAACATTTAATGCACTGCCCAGGTAGCTTCCTATGGCATTATGACTGCCACATCAAGATATCCAGGTATGAAGCATGTCAGCAAGTGGGAACGAGAACGAGTCCGAAAGCGAAAAGCTGACTGAGGCTGAGCATCCTTGGCAAAGCCTCCCGAGGTCACCTTTGTCATGCCGTTGATGACATGCATGAAGGAATCGCATCTGATCATGCTGTCCATTTATCTTCTTTACAGTTGAGTTTTGATTAGATCGACGACACTGAGCGTCCTCGATCCCACAGTCAAAGATGCGGACACCGCTGAGGATGGGCTCGGAACATCATCTCAAATATACGCTGAGTCACTGGGATCATTGCACTTATTTTCAAGCCTCCCTTCGTTCCCGATATCGTTCTCGCTTTGAACAAACTCGGCCATTGCTTCCGTTGCAACAGCCTTGTGATGACCATGCGGGTACTCTCGACCGACGATGGGGAGCAAAACAGCAGGTATAAAGCCTGCTGGTCCTCCCCTGTTGCCTGCTCCTACACACACAGTCTTCTTCTTCCATCTCCAACACATGCAACATGCACAGCTCTCAGCTTTTGATTGCACTCGCATGCGCCAACGGCATCGCTGCTCTTGCGCATCCTGGAATGCATGGACATGGCCGAGAGCGTAGGGCTCATGGTATCTGCCAACAATTCGATGTTCCCATCAGCGCGTCCTCCAAAAACTCCATCTTCAATCTTACGCACATCGACGACGATATCAGCGCCCGCTCCTGGGCCATCATTGAAGATACCCGAACAACGATGCAAGGGCCCGAGCGCATCATCGAGAACTTCAACATGTCCGGCATCTTCAACATCCACGCTCAACTGTGCCTTCCATTCAACCCGACTGAGCGCACTGCGGACCTCGTTCAAATTGCTTCGCACGGGGCTCATTACGACTCGCGCTACTGGGACGTACAGCTGGACCCCGAAGAGCGCTCCTGGGTCAACACTGCTTTGCGTGAAGGCTATGGGATTATGACGTATGACCGTCTCGGCGCCGGGCAGTCTGATCATCCCGATGCGTACCGCGTCGTGCAAGCCGAACTCGAGTTGGACATTCTTCGCTCCCTAACTCGAATGACTCGGAACGGGACCTTCCACCGAGCCATGGGAGCTAAGATTGAAGCGCCTCTGCGCACCGTTCACGTCGGCCACAGTTTCGGCTCGTTCTTGACCTCCGCATTCATCGCCAGGTTCCCTGAGCTGAGCGATGCCGCGATCATCACTGGTTATATTGCGACCGAATTCCTCGGCAGCGTTGGTACTGCCTGCTGGTCGCCCCAATACGCTGCCAAAGCAAGGGCTGGCTTTGATGGCGGACCGGGATGCGTACTTAACCAGAAAAGCGGGATACAAAATCTCTTCTTTGCGGGGGATCCCCATACGGCCTTCACCGAAGAGCTTCTGGATCATGGCGACCAGACTAAGCAGCCGGTGCCCGTTGGCGAGCTGGCGTCATCGTACAAGCTAGTTGGTCTACCGGCGCCAGAGTATACTGGGCCGATCCATTTCATGCTGGCCGAGTTCGACTTCTTTATCTGCGGTGGGGATTGCAAGGGCCTGACTAATCGAACCCAGATGGGCCTGGTTTATCCCAAGAGCAGCGCAATTGAGGTCGACATCCAGCCGAACACCGGCCATGCTTTCCCGCTACACAACAATGCGAGTGCCGGGTTCCAAGTGAGCTTTGATTTCCTCGGGCGTAAAGGTATATAGCAAGTAGATCAGTCGTTTGGATGCGATTCGTTGACAGGACGTCGTGGAGTAAGGGTCACGTAGACGGAAGACATTAGCCTTGGTTTCGTGAAGTCGTGACCACAATCAGATCCATATTTTGTTCGGTGGGTGAGGAGCTTGTAGCAAACAGGTGCCTAGGTACTGTGAGTGATAGCGGAAGCGATTCCACTCCCGCGGCCCCAGGAGCTTGTGTGGCAACTCCACTTCCACGTTTTCTTACAGCTTGATCTATGGTGTACCGGACCTCATCAGATGAGAGGCGATTCAGCCAACCACTTGCATTGGACTCATCGCAAGCCCCCGAGGAGCGACACGTCTTCACTCCGCGCCATTCCGCCGCCCCACAGCTAACCTTACGCAAGCAAGACTTGACGCATCCTAGGCTTTTCATGCCACGTGCCTTGTCGACCTGCCTAATTCAGACTGACCGGGCGTAACAACAACCCTTTCTTCTACAATCAAGGGTGAAAATACTGCAGAAATTCGCACTGATCCAAGCCTTCTGGACCCTGCTCTGGAAACGCTGTTCCGGACAAGTCACCCGGCGCGAGGTAAAATCAAAATCCCTCAAGTCCACTAGCCTGCGAACGGCATGTAGTACTATCTAGATGGTTCAACAATCGCGCTTGCGTCGAGAGCAGTGACATCCGCTCACCTCGGCAGTAAGAGAGTTTTGTGGCGGTTGAACTTCATCATTATGATCACGGGTCGCGAACCAGGCAGACGGCGACGTGGATCAACGTATAAGGGCCGGCGTCTGCATTGCCTGGAGGTCAGAAGGGCACAACTACCCTCGTCTCTCTCTGTTCTCCAACATGTCTTCTATCCGGGCGGCAGTCATTACGTCTCTCGTTGCCGCAACCCAACTCGCTGCTGGGACGCCAAGCCCCCATCGCTCTGGCGCAAGCAAGGCTCCTGCTTCACCCGTAAACTACCCAAGTGGAGTTGTAGTCGAGAGCTGCAATGCAACGGTCCCGTTTGTCGACTCGGCGTGGTGGCAGGGATGGGGCGGCAATGTGCTGAACAATCACTGGGCAGCCCCCAATGCCCACGTCGACTCCGCAGCCGCCAAGTCCCTCGCCCAACATTGCAAGCTTGACTACATGGGGGGCGTTAGTGCCACACCGACCGTCGAAGGTGACATCGTCTATTATCCGGCATGGAACGGCATGGTCTACGCTGTCAACTACAAAAGTTGTCAGACCGTGTGGAAGGCAGATGCTACAGGCATCGCCAGGGATTTCAAGCCCCTAAGTAAGATGCAAGAGAAGATTCTCTACCTCGCCTCGAGAACTAGCGCCATCATTGAAGGCGACGTGGTGTTCTTTGGCACGCAACCTTGGGCTCTGGCGCTCGCCTTTGACAAACACACTGGAGCGTTGCTTGACCGCGTGCAACTGAACCCGCATCCCTTCGCCGTCATTACATTAAGTCCGACAGCCTACCAGGGCTATCAGTTCTGGGGGACGTCGAGCCGGGAAGAGGCGGCAGCTCGCAAGTTTCCCGAAGTACGTTACCTGCCCCAAATTGTCGTGATGGTCTTTGATGATGCTGACCATGTCGCAGTACGACTGTTGTTCGTTTGTGAGTCTCATTCCTACCGGTCAAGAGTAACAATGGCATGTGTCATCAAGCCCAGCTGACAGGCCCGCAGGTCGGCAACATGGTAGCTACCACATTCAACCACTCGACGAACAAATTCTCGCTCAGCTGGAACGTCAGCACCCTGCCGCTCGAAGAGTCCGGTCCGAATGGGTGGGCTGGGGGTGCAGTGTGGGGCTCGCAACCGTCAATCGATGTTCAGCGCTCGCAGGTCTTCTACGGCACGGGCAACGTGTACCGCTTACCGCCCGCTTTCGAGCAATGTCGCTTGGAGACTGCGAACATTAGCGTGTACGAGAAAGGCTTGACTGTTTCCGCGCCCTGTTTGGGCAAGGGCGTGTTTCAAGAGAGCGTTCTCGCTTTGGATGTAAGTTTGTGACGGATATCTTTTAAGACGGGTTCAGAACGCAGGCAGTATATGCGGTGAATTTTTGCATTGACAAGACGCCTCGCAAAGCCAAGCTGCTCGAGGAATGTGTGCATATGGACCTGCACGAAACGTTCTGAACGGGTGGTCACCAGCGTTGTTGTACGGGCATGATCATGCTAACACTTCAACAGATCGAGACTGGTTACATCAACTGGTACAATCAAATCACGCCCATTGATGCGTGGACAGCTGCGTGCGGCTTGGGTGGGTCCATCCAAGGACCAAACAAGACCGAGATTCCGGGAAGCCACAATTGCCCGTAAGTTCTGCACTCCACCAAAAACCAAAAAGGAAAGAAAAAAAGAAAGGAAAATTCATTTTAGATGCGCCGACTGTCAGAACGCGGAAGTTGGCGATTGATTTCCTAGCCACAACTTAAGACTAACAATTACCAGGTATAAGCCTGGCCCTGACGCCGACTTTGGCATGGCTCCGACGTTCGTATCAGGCTCTCCGCATACGCCCTACGGCAAAGATCTGCTCGTTATCGGGCAGAAGGATGGCAACATGTACGGCATTGACGCCCAAGCCGGCCGCATCCTGTGGGCGACGAAATGCGCGCCGGACGGCAACCTGGGCGGCATCTCCTTCGGCATCGCCGTCGACGACACCCGCGCCTACTTCGTTGGGATCAACAGCGACTTGAAGAACTACACGCTAATCAACGGCGATACCATCAACGTCAGCGCCTATGGTGCCGTGAATATCACCGACGGCTCGATCTTGTGGCAAACGGCCTCGCCTTCGCGCAGCTTTTCTTTCATGGTCCCCACCGTCGTCAATGATGTCGCCTTCATGGGCTACACGCAGAACGGCACGGACGGCTATGATTCCTCGGCTGGCGCTTTGGTGCCAGTCGACGCTGCCACGGGCAAGATTTTGGAGGTTTACGATCTTGATGCTCCGTTCCATGGTGGTATCGCTGTGCAAGGGCAGTACGTCATGTTTGGCGCTGGCTATCACCAATACGAGGGAACTGGGTCATTGTATGTCTACAAGAGTCCAGAGGCATCCAACTGGCTCCCGTAATCTATAGGTTTGCTGTTTGGTCTTGTGCCACGAGATGGAAGGATCAACCATCATTTCACTCCCTCATGTACGCACTTGAAATGGATAAAATTGGAATTGACGCTGCTCCACTCGTGGAAGGAGCTTGTGCAAGAGACCAGTGGGGTTCGTTCAATCTAAGCACCCGGCCACTCTGGGCTGTTGCGCGCCTTATGCAAGATATTTTGGTATACGTTCATACGGAGAGCGTGGAATCATCCCAGCACGCTTTGAACAACGAGGACACCAGCCTTCGTGACAGTTGACCGGTCTCTTGTCTACGACAAACAGAAGCAGGAGGCGCTGCCAAGCAACCGCAGCGAAAGGAAGCGCGATCGTTTGATGAAGAGCGTGAGAACATTCAGCTCGGCGAGGCATACGTGGTAGCGCGGTAACGGTAGCAGCTTGAGATTGTCGAGAAAGACAAGGCAGGATTGCAATGCGAGGTCATCTGGCCTCGTCACCGTTCGCCGGTTGGGCCCTACGGTTGGGATGATAGTCTGCCGGATGTTAGTTTGCCGGATGCTTAAGCATCAATGCCAATAGCGAGTTTGTTCGAGAACGCCCCTATTCTTGCTACCGTTGCGGTCCAGGACATCAGTGGCAGAGACGGATGTGGCTAGACAGTCTGCAACTGATCCAGGGCGCCTAGTTGTGGCATCTCTCCATCTTCTCCAAAACGTAGTAGCTGGGTTAATAGGGAGGAGGGACGCACAAAGCCAAGACGGGCCAAGCTTCTCAAATTGCTCTGAAACCTGCGGGGAATCCTGGGGACATTGAAATGATATGCCATCTGCAGGTTGTGCAGTAAAAGGTCCAGACCACTGGCCAAAGGCACTACGACGACGCTTTGCCCATTTCAGAGACGCAGATGGGCTTGATAGCTTCCTTTGTCGGCTGTTCAGCTGCTGCGGCACGAGGCGACAGAACCGGAGCGTCCCTGCCTGAGACAGTGCCTAGGTACTTTGACTTGCCGGAGAATTCAAATTAGTGATACAAGCAGCGTGATATTGTAGTGTACAACCTCTGTGTGTACCCGTGGAATGATGATAGTCCACCTATCGCCGTTGCGACGGAACTCTGGCGCAAAGCCGGGGGTTGAGGTTGATGGTAGGTCTTGACGTGGATTGGAAGTGTACATGGTGAGGAGGTCCGATGTGAATAGAGTGCAATAGAGTGATTTGGTCGATTGGCCTATCTAAAAGACCATAGCTCCTTACCCTGTCCAAAAGCATAGTCCACCTATTGCGCCTCGGATGAAACGAGCTAGCTGCCTTGGCTAACAACGCAAAGTGCTGTCTGGTGGAGTTTTTCCATGGGTGTGGACATGATGACTTGACCCAGTTGCACTAAAATGGACTGTGTGGCTGCTAGATTCTCCGTAGAGCCTCATCAGGTGGAAGATAAATAAGTCGGGAGGCTCGTCAAAGGACCGGACTCTTCAACGCGCCTTGAAAAATCAGCAATTGTCTCGACAATCAAACACAACATGCGCTCAATCACAACGATCGTGGCCCTGCTGGGCGTTACGATGGCGTCTCCGGCTCCGAACCCGTTCGAGCCAACGCCGGCCCTGGCCAAGCGATTCGCCACGAAGACGATGCCAGCCTCCAGCGGGTACTCTGTGCTGAGCACCCCTAAAGTGGTCACTGGCACGTTTGATGGTGGCATGAAGAAGTTTGATCGGGGCGGTGTGTACTGTCTTGACATGACCTGCTACCATAGCGGAAGACATTGACCAATGGCAGTCTCATGCACTGGCGATGCCGAAGGTGGAGATAGCGATGCTGTTGTAAGTAGGAGATCTGAACAGGAGTCAGCCGCACGCAGTTTACTGAGTCCGTAACAAGTTCCGAATAGAATCCGGCGGGACCCTGAAGAATGTCATTATCGGGAAGAAGCAGATTGAGGGGGTTCACTGCATGGGACCTTGCACTATCCAGAACGTATGGTGGGAAGATGTCTGCGAAGGTATGGTGCCGCTGATGGTGCATCCAGAAGAAGGTAGCTAATTTTCCTGCAGACGCCTTGACAATCAAACAAACCAGCGGCACGTCCTACGTTACTGGCGGCGGCGCATTCCATGCCAGTGACAAGATCGTCCAGCATAACGGCGGCGGTACCGTCTCGATCAAGGACTTTTATGCTGAGGACTTCGGCAAGGTATATATTACGTCGAAGCAGTCCTCTTGTGATCTCAGACTGACACCGGATAGGTCTATCGCTCCTGCGGCAACTGCAAGACCATGTATAAGCGGACCGTCAAGATGAGCGGAGTCTGGGCTGTCGATGGAAGCTTGCTGGCTGGGATCAACAGCAATTACGGTGACACGGCCACCATTGCGGATTCCTGCGCAGACGACGTGAGCAACATCTGCGCTTGGTACCAGGGCAACAACAATGGTGCAGAGCCGCCGAAGCTTGGAACCGGGCCGAGTTCCTACTGCATCTACTCGAATTCGGAAGTCGATGATTGCCCGGCTTAGGAGGAAGCTCGTGCCGGTGAGGCAATTTACGGCTGCATATCATATACTACATAGTATGTAGTGGTTGGGATGATCCTGTCAGCCTGGACCCGGTAATGGGACATGAAGAGTGGAAGGTACGGAGATATCATATGTGGACAGTTGAGAATCAATGCTCATTCGGTGCATTCTCATGGGATTGACCGTGGATCCAAACATGATTAGAATTCCATCTGCAAGCCCGTGCCTCGGAGGTAGCTCCTAGCAGACCTTGGGAACTTGAAGTCATGGTTCGCGTTGGTGGGACTTTTGGGGAGGCGATAAGCGCAGAATCGCCAAGACATCTCCTCGCGGGACTGACGCGAAACGGTGCGGGTTGGTGCGGGTTGGGAGGGGCCAACATTGGAGTCGCACGTGGAGGGGTCCACATTTCGTCATCCTGATTGAATGGGACTGCACCAGCACCTGCACCCCGGCCGGCATCTCCAGCTCCTCAGCTCCCTCAAAAGTACAGTAGGCGCATTCTGATGGTACAGCCCAGCTTACGGTAGGTACTTCACGGTGGCGAAAGCGTCGTTTCGTGGCTCCTGCGTGACACCGGACCATCGATCACTGCCTCACTGTACGCTCGTCTGAAACCCCCCGTCGACCGCTGCGGTACAGACGGTGAGTACCTTAGCAGCTACAACGTGAGCAGACCATTCACTTCATCCTATCTGTCTCCCATCCAGGCTCTCACCAAAGCCCTGAAGGAGTTCGCCGGGGGCCAAGACGCATGCATGGATGATCCTCATACGCGTCTTGACTGCATCATCCTGATCCTGCCCCGAGGTGATGTGCCTGTTGGGCGCCTTCCGGCAACCTCAGCCAGACTGACTGACAGCAAGAGCGCAGCCACACACGCCTGAACACGCTCCTCCCCCCTCTCCGTCCACAGAACTCCATCTTTCAGACCAAGAAAGTCTGCCTCGATCGTAGCAGGGCAACAACGCCTGGCTATCATAGGAGTGTTCCAGTTGCATACAGGTGAGCTCGCATCTCTGCCTCATGTTGCTTCCAACTCATGCCCAATACCCTTCCTCCACCTGACCTTTCCTCCCGTTTCACATGGCTTGATGCGCAGTAGCCCCACGGTCAGGGATCTGAGGGCAGCGTTCGAAGCTCGCAGCAATCCCGCCGCATCTTTAAAATCGCTCTACCAAAGCACGCAGCCCACTAACGCCAGCATGAAGAAGTTCGCCAACCCTATCAAGACCTCCATTGACGCCATCCTGGACGCGCCTAAGCTTAATCCTCAAGCATCACTATCCCCCTCCAGTACCGCAACGTCAAGCTCGGCACCTACTACACCTACGACTCAGTCATCCCCGCGTCCAGTGCCGGGCAAGCAGCCTTCTTGGATCGGTCCACCAAAGCCGGCTACACTCGATCCACGCAAAATGAAGCACCCTGTCACTGTTGAATATGCCCACGCCGGTCTACAACCGCCGGTTTTTGTTTGCACGAGTTTGAGTGAACCACAATGGCAGCCCATTGAGATGGACAAGGAGAAGCGAGCGAACGGTGAATACCGCTTCTTCAAATCATTCTCAGCCGCGGAGGGTGAATATCAGTACAAATTTCGACTAGGTCCTGGCGACTGGTGGGTGACGGATGAGCGAAAGCCTGTGGTAGATGATGGTGCTGGCAACAAGAACAATCTCATGACTGTCAAGGCCCCTGGTGCCAGTGCGATTGCCGCCCCGACGCCGTCGGATCGCCCAAGAGTCATGTCGGGTAGATCTATACCACAGCCTACAGATGATACCGAGCCGCATCAACGCATGGAAGCCTCCAAAAAGACGACCGACGCTGCGCAAGCTTCCAAAGCTCACAATACAACCCAATCTTCAGCAGGGACCCCGAGACCGAACAAGCCGCACGGCATCGATTTACCTGTAGGTATGGGTAATCTCGACGATATTCCGACGCCTGGATCAGCTCCTGATATGGAACACGAAACAGAGCCGGAATTTGCAACATCTCACCAGCATCAGCATGCGAATATTCCCCATGCCCATCCGCTAGACCACCCGCTCGGCTCTCCTACTGATAGCATGCCGGATGCCGCCCCACTCATGAAACATGAGAGTTTTGCGGCTCCCATTGAGACAAAGCACGAGATCGCTCCACTTATGAAACATGAGAGTTTCGCGGCTCAGGATGAGATGGATAAGAATCTAGTTGCGGTTGACAGCTACCCTGACGAAAACGCCGTGGAAGATGACGAGGGCCCACCACTACTCCGTCACGAATCGCTGGCGCCAGAATCTGATGAGCAGACGCAGGCGCCCCTCATGCGTCATGAGTCTTTGGCTCTTGGTCAGCACAGCGAACATCCGCGCTCTGCATTGCGGCCTTCCGGATCCTCGATCACATCTTCCCATTCGTCCCAGGAGGATGCTGTAGCACCGGAGCCGGATCCCGATGACAAATCTCTGGAGCATTTCCCACATGACAGGCGTGGTATCTTCTCACATATTCACCGCGCTTCTGTACATTCTGCCGATCACGAAGCGCGGGATGTTGCCCAACCTCCCAAGCGATCGCCTCACAGCGGCCCGTCCTCACCAATTGCGTCTTTGCCTAGTGTGCAGGAGGACGAAGATGAGGAGCTCGAAGGGCTGCGTGAACAAGAACGTCAAGAATACGAAAGGGAGCAGGAGACGGGCGAAGAGCTCGACCCTATTGCTGAAGAACGCCCAGCTGCGCCGCTCACGCCCCCTTTGACGCCTGAAGAATCTGAGAAAATGGTCGATTCGCCGCCCGAAACTACTACTGCCGAGGACGCCAATGGCGCGACTGGTGGCCTGAAGAAGGACAAGCACATCGTTCGCGAGTATGAGCAAACGCATGGTCCCGTGCACACCGTGGTCGAGTTCGTCAGGCATCCGACTGCATGGTTTACCTTTGCGGGCATTGCTGTCGCTGTGGCGGCTGGTGTGTACAAGCTACGGTATGCATAAGACGCATCACACACGAAGGCTCCCCTGATTCGTACAAATCAGCCAAGAGAGAGTTTCTCAGCCGTTGACGCTTTGGGACTAGAATCACGGTATTCCAGAATGAGAAAATCAATCGGAAGGAAGCCAGGTGAGAAGCGAGGGAGGGAGCTTGCACGAGTTATGAATGACGTTTTCTGTATGAAAGGCACGATGGTATTAGCAACGGTTTGTGGTCCTGAGAGCGCTGGGCGCTGTTTTATCTTCACTCTGTAAACATAGCTTTGACAATCGCATTATTACTCTTGCTCTGAACTATCCGAGATCCGTGCAGAAGCTATTCCTTATGAAGTCTTTGCATCAAAAAGAACGTGCATGGGATGGTGTCTCATGGGGAAGGTGAGGTGGCAAAAGCTCCCACCGGCTCACCTTCCCTGTCGGCCACGACTTCCTATTCGGGCCTTGCCGACGCCCTTCTCACGTTGTTACCGCGCTTCCGCCATGATCAGCAGGATGAGCTGCGTGCATTTTCTTTCCCTTTTTTTCTTTGGCCCAACCATCAGAGGTTTTTCTTTACTCGACCCACTGGTGCTTTGGGTTGCTGGTGTTGCCAGCAAAGCTCTGCTATCATGATTGCATAGCAAACCCCAGTGGACCTCTCAATGGTGGGCGGGTCAGCATTATTATTGAGCGGGTCACCACCCTAAGTGGAGGGCAGGTAGGTTTTATCTATGGTATTTGTTGCCCGTATCTTTTCGCTTCGCCTTTCTCTTTCCCTTTCCCCCTTCAAAGAACAGGTACTGTTAAAGCAATATCTCTGTTGCCAATACTATGGAGCAAGATCGAGTGTTGCAGCCACAGCAAGGCGAAGAGGTACCGCGTGTCTCTGCGCTCGAAATACCACATACAGCTGAGAACGCCCGTCGACGGAGTATTCCTAACAATGACCACCCTGACAATGATATCCAACGGGATGACTTGTCACCCCAAGCCTTGGCGTCCTTGACGAAGACCGTCTCAAAGATCGCCGGACACCACGAAACCAACCCAGACGTCCAGCAAGACGAACCCCCCACGCCACCGAAAGACTCCAGCAGTCGCAAGGTCGACTTCGGCGTCTCCGTCGCACGCCCCGTCCCCGTCAAGCCCGGCCCATTCGACACCATCCACGAAGTCCCCTCCGCCTGGAACACGCCCTTACCATCCGGCCTCAACACTCCCGCCAACGAGCGCCAGACGGGGATCCTCTCGGTCCCGTCCACGCGCCCCCCATCACCGACCGCGCTCCTGAAACCCCCACCCCGGACCTCCTCTACCCAGGAGGACTTCGACATCGAGGACCACACGGCCCAGGGGTACCCAGACATCGGCACCCTCCACTCCTGGCGCGGCCTCTGCATCTGCATCATCACCTGCACGGCGCAGATGATGGACAACGTCTTCATGACGGGGGTCAACATCTCACTCCCCGCGATCCAGCGGGACTTCGGCATCGACGACAGCGCGCTGCAGTGGCTCATCTCGGCCTACACGCTCACGTTCGGCGGCTTCCTCCTGCTCGCGGGCGTCATGAGCGATCGGTATGGGCGGAAGAACGTCTTCGTGGCGGGGATGGCGTGGTTGAGTATTTGGACGTTGGCGGACGGGTTCGCGGCGTCGTTTATTCAGCTGGCGATTTTCCGCGCTTTTCAGGGCATGGGCGCTGCGATGACGGTTCCTTCTGGTGTGGGGATCATTAGTTCGTTTTTCGTTGCTCAGGATCGGACGAGAGCGCTTTCTTATTTCGCTGCGGCGGGTGCGGTGGGGTTCTGTTTGGGACTTGTGCTGGGTGGGTTCTTGACCCAGGGGTTAGGGTGGCGGTATCTGTTCTGGCTCACGGTCATTATTACTGGTCTGCTAGGGCTGGCGGGTCTTTTCATCTTGCCTAAGGACCGCAACGAAGGGCATGAGAAGCCACGGCTGGATATCCTCGGCGCGGGCATTTCTACCGGAGGCCTCGTCTTGCTATCCTTTGTTATCTCGAGCGGCGGGGAGTACGGCTGGCACAAGGCGTTTATCATTGCCCTCTTAGTAGTGTCTATCGCGCTTTTGGCTGTCTTTGCCTACGTGGAGAAGAAGGTCCGAAATCCGATCATGCCGCTCTCACTCTGGAAGATCCCCAACTTCGCTGCATTGTGGATCGCTGGCTTCGTCGCGTATGGCGGATACCAGTCGATTCTATACTACGCCATGTTGATGGCCCAGGAGATTGTGCATCTCAGCGCAGGTCAGTCTTCCCATCCTCCATTTTCATTTTTGCGGAAATCATGTACTGACTCGATCACAGGTGGAACCGCTCTACGGCTCATTCCCATGGCCGTCGTAGGTGGCGGTATGTGCATGTTCCTAGGCAAAGTCATGGAACGCTTCAACACGAAATATCTCCTTCTGTTCGGTCTCGCATGCTGCACCATCGCGCCCATCCCCTGCGCGCTGATGGAAAAGGACGATATCAACTTCTGGAAGCACATCTTCCCTACATCGATCGTCAGCGTCATTGGGATCGGGACAACATACTGCACTATTACCGTCGTCGCGCTTGCTTCGGTACCAGTCAGTGCGAAGAGTCTATGCGGCGGCATGATCAACACGGCTTTTCAGATAGGCTCTGGGGTCGGTTTGGCATTGGCAAGCGCCGTGGTACAGGCGACGGAGACGAACAAGGGGCACGGTCTACTTGCGCAATACAAAGTAGGCATGTGGTGTTGCGCAGGTCTCGCCGGGGTAGGATTCATCAGTAGTCTATTGGGTGTGAAGAGCGTAGGCGTGCAGCACGTGCCACCGGGGACGCATTGAAAAAATAGCCGTTAGTCTTTTCTAGAGCTATTGAAACGCTAAATGGGTATCATGATATTTGGTTGTCGCTCATCGACTGTCGATAGCTGCGCTTCTAATGTCTGTTCAAGTCACCGTAATGTGGCGCTCGGCAGTCGTCTTCAGTGCCTTCTTTGCGCCCTGGCCACTACGAGTAGCTCACTTCTCTCTCGCCCAGGACAGCAGCGCGTACTTGCAGCACTGCAATGAGTTCCATGATGAACTCTTGCAAGACGACAATGTTGGTCAAGATATGGTTCAGGCTGGCGCTTCTGGCATCCGGCGATGAGGCGCTCGCGGGTCTTCCATCTTCCTCTGCAGGCGCCCCTGGTAAAGTGATCTTCTGCATGAGCACATCTGTCGTTGAGGGTGTTTCGGGAGGCGGCGGCTGGAAAATAGAGCGTACGGAGGGCGAGCTATCCGCATTGGTGTCACTGGGGCGCATGAGGCTGGGGGAAGCCGCCTGGCTTCGGGAAAGCGGAGAAGGCGCACTAGTATTGGTTGCCTTGCGGCCACGTCCAGCTGACGACGTACTGGGACTTCGACTGTGCGCCCGTGCAGTCTTTGTTCTAGATGCATCAAGGGATGGTGTCTGAGTGGGGCTATCCATCATTGAAGGAGGTTCACTCCGCGCGCCGTCCACGTTAGATGCCTGAAGCATGATTTGCCGGCCGGCTAGCAGCTGTTCTAGGTTTGGCACGGCCGCCCGAACTGCATCGATATCGCGAGTGACGATGCGAAGAGCTTTGTACAGCAGTGGCACATGCTCTTCGGGCCAAACAGGACGACGGCATGCTCGCTGCAAGGCAGCCCAAGAATCCTTTTCGTCGTCTTCCAGGTGGATCTGCCATGATCTCGGAGGCCCTGCCTCGTCTTCTGCAAAGGTGTACGATGACGGGTCAAGAGCGAGCCAGCCGTCGATGCGAGTATCGCTACATGACAGAACCGACACCAAGGCCTGGGTGAGCGCTAAGTTGACATCCACACTGTTGGTCAGAAAAGTGCTCAGCCGATCTTGCATGCCTCGTAATAATGAATCTTCAGTTGGCAAACTATAAGCGCCAACACTGGTCTCAGCGCCAGCTGACCCCTGCAAAGTGGGCGCCTGAAAAGGAACTTGGGCCTCTATGGTAAAGCGAACATCATCGGCGAGGCCCGTGTAAGCGCTGCTGACACTTGAGTAACCAGGTATCGTTGCAGCTAGTTCCATGTACTTCTCCAATTCCATCTCGAGCGCTCCAACAGACCTTGAAGGAGCAGGTGATCTGACGCGCTGGACCTTGAGAAGCGAGCCTAATGCGAACCTCTTCTGGCGCATCATGATAGTTGAGAGCAATTTGAGGGCTGAATACGATGTCTGGTTGTTGCTCGAACCCACACTGTTGATCACAAGATCTACCAAGCTGAACAAGGCCGGCTCCGTCGCCGCATCAGAATCTTCCGGGGCTGTAAGTAGCCGCAGGCTTTCTCTTCTCCTGATGGCCGTCGGTGATCTTGGAGTTGTGGGCGCTGAGGGTACCGCCGCGGAGTCTTCTTTTATAGCCAGCAAATAGACAAGTAGCATGCTTATCAGGTCCGGATAATCCAAGCTCTCAAGTATCGCTGTTAAGTACGTGAGGACCGCCACAGAGCTTCCGGCATCGGTATCACTAGACTGTAGCAAAGATGGGTATAGCAGCTGTTGGAGGAAGAGGATCTGGAAATGGTCAAGCAGTGTCTGTCTCACATCGGCACTTCTGCAATGATCAAGCACATCCTGCCAGAATGCAAGATATGAGAGGAAGGTAGACATGTGACCTTGGTGTCGTTCCGAAAATGCGGACTCTGCTGTCGCTCGGGGATGCGTCGTACTGTAGTCGCTCATAGCAAGGACAGCAGGAAGCGTTGCATCGGGATGTAGGAGGCTCAATTCACGGCTGAGTTGGCTATAAAGTGCGCCCAATCCGGACGCCATGAGAGTGCTAAGGTCACTTGATACAACCCATTCCTCAAGAGCGGAGGACCTGCCGGTAGCCTCGAAAATGTAGAGCAAGCCAGTGCGAGCGAAGTCTCCTATCCTTCCCTCATGATGGACTCGGTCGACTAGTAAATAGCACAAGGGAAAGTCATTCTTCTGCGTGGCACCAACAAAGCGCTCCTTCTCGTCGGAAAAGACGTCCTGCTGCTGGGCTGTAGAGCTGGTCTGGAACCAGACCGATAGGATTTCGGGCTGCAAGCGGATCTTCGCAGAGATGTTGAACAAAACTTCGAGGATCGCCGTTTCAGTTTCCACGCCGATCAGCAGATTGCCACTATCGATCACCCGGGTGATCAATCTCATGAGGCTTCTCGCGAATGCAGCATTCGAGAGGAACTCCTCTTCTTCACTGTCAATCAGGGCTGCATATACTGCGATGGCCGAGCTGATGACCGGCTCATCTTGAGAGACCCCTGCAGCTCTCCCGACGACCACATATGCTTGACTGCTCGCCACATATTGAAGACAGAGATGTGGAGCTGGAGCACGGATTTCCTCGTTTATCAGGCTCACCAGCCTGTCTAGCAGAGTCCTCAGCTGGTCAAAATGCGCTGCATCCTTGCTGGCATCACGCGGTCGGTTGCATATGTCTACAATGCTGTTGAAACTCCTCTTGAATCGCCCCAATCGAGCTTGGGGATCATGGGCCGTGGTTTTGTGGGATGGCTTCTTCGGGGTGTACGTGCCGCCTATGAGTCGCGCGAGGAAGTCCTGCGATGAAGCGAAGTCTTAGCACTAGCACATGGTCGATTTCAAAGGACTTACTCACTTACCATGGCATGCGCCTCCGCATGCTGGAGGCCAATGCGGGTACTGAATAGTGTTTGGGGAGTTGTCCCTTGAACTTCACTTGAACCCTTGGATGTTTCGGACTATCCCGCTTCCGACTTCGTTCCGAACCCTAGATACTGCCCAGGTGTGTTCAGAAAGCCACAACACTTCCAAACCGTCTCGCCGATTTCTACGAGACGGACTTCCGGTTTCTTCTTGTCATGTACATGATGGAATCAAGAGCTGGACTCATTACTACAGCATTCCGTTGTTCGAAAACCGCACAAACCGACACGCAAATGATACGGTTTCGGAGCGAGGTTTGCGGGCGACGGACAGCCACTGCCAAATGAGAACACCGTGCAAGTCTTTTGTGATCGCAAACAGTACTAGTTTCTCGTGTTAATTGCGTCTCTATCGGAGCTTCCCCCATGGCCGGACTCAACTTTGGAAACTGGGACAAATATGCGTCAACTTCCCTTCACGGCTGGAACATGAAGCTATTGAAAATTCAAGGGCTCTGAATAGCATGAGCACTAGCCTTGGTTTGGATGTTAGGTGCCTCTATTTCAACATCTGTTTGCCTTATCCCGGAGCACTGCCCTCACTTCAAGTTGACTGGATGTAGATGGATGTCTCCGCCTTGGAGCTTAGGACAGGCGCGAGTGATGCGGCTACAGACTGCTCTGAAGGTTCTTGTGTAAGAGCGCATGTACCACCTCCTTCACGATTGCATGAGATGTGCAACCGCATATTGAGACCTGGGGTCCGTACGACAAGCGCACAAGATCTTGAGTCCACAGCTCAATTTAGATCATTCCACCTGGTCTGAAAGCGTCATCTTTTCTTCTGGAGGACACTCACTCGATTTCTGTTGACTGGGGAAGCTTGCATTGGTCGGAGGATTGAGTTGCGAACGAACATACTGGGAAACAGCAATACTTGAGCTTCGTCACTGCTAAGGTCGTACTCAATCGCGTGCATCCAACCGGCTAGATGCAACATTTTCGGACGGAAAACCCGCCGCTCCGATATGCTGTAGCATACGTACCGATTCGCTGTTCAATCCGGACGACTCTCCGATGGGCAGAGGGCGCTAACACCGAAGATTCGTCCAGAATCAATGAGCCTGCCTGGAGATGTTCGGCAGGCTTCGAGGCAGCATGCTCTGGGTTCGCACTGCAGAGACGCACGTAATAGCCTAGTTCTTGCTCACCCTCTGCACGCGATATCGGATTTTGTAGGGTTGTAGAAAGGCTGGATGTTGAGTCAAAGCATCTGCTGCCTTCGGTCGAAGTATCAGAAGACCCTTGACTTAGAAGGTCAGACCACCTGATGTCTTCGGGCTAGTCCAGGCTGGGACGATTTCATCCCCTAGGATCTGCGTGGCGATCGAGTAGATTCCTGAATGGCGGGTCTCTTTGTTCTTCACGGGCGGAGGTGGGGGACACAGATGATCATAAGGCACTTTGCCGCCAATAGCGATCTGCCAGTGTCCGGGCGAGCTGTGGTATGAGAATCGTGATGTGATGAAATACATTGTCGTATTTGCGTTCAGCCGCTGTGTAAATGCTTGAAGCCTTGCTTACCGGTATATTGGCCAATTGATCAAGTCCGTATCCCTTGGGAGGCCTATCGCTGAGCAACCGAAAATGCTGCCTGGATGACCAGCAAAGCGTTCTTACGAGCGGCCGATTCGGAGGCAGACCGGGAGGCGCAATAAGATCCATAAAAGGCAGACTTACAGCTCCCCCCACTTTCTTCTGTACCACTCTCCAGAGCTTCGCATGGTCAGCGGTTTGCAACGATATGAAAGGGCAAAAGGTTTCAAATCAATTCGGGCGGGCTGAGAGCGACAAGATTACTAGTTCCAAAAGGTATCGGAGTGGTGAGATACTACCTAGGTAAGTACTGAGTTGGCTGCTGAAGGCGGCGTGCGGCTTGCCAAGTGGACCATGACCCGGCGGCGCAGATCAGCCTGCATAATTAGTAGGGTTGCCTTTCCTCTGCCTTCTCCTCACCACAACAGTGGTTCGCAATGAAATGTTCAAATTCGGCCAACTGTCCTACTGCAGGGCATGCTGAGTCTTTGTACTTCCAGATCTTCATCTCTCTTTCCTGTGCTTGAAGTGCGCCCTTCACGTCCGTCATGCTTTACCTCAGGCGCCGCAACATCGAATCTGATGACGATTAGATGACTGTTATGCGAGCGCTATTGACGGGCTTCCAAGCAGACCCAGGCTCCGATTTACCAGAATTGTAAGCTCCCTATGGCCTTTCTTTGCGACATTGTCATTGTGGCAAGCATCACGTGGACCCAAGTGGCTGAGACGACACGCAGCTGTCGCTACAATCCCAGCCGAGAAAACGAGCCTACCAGGGCACGAACCGGGAGACAGCGGATCCGCGCCCTTTCCCGTAGTGGCCTCCTTCGCCGAATTGCAACATGAATATCACATCAAGCGCATCGATCAAGCACGACCCCATTCAAGTATCGCACACGCATGATTCCATCCCAGTTGCGACCAATTTCGAAGTCGCCAATACAGGTGGCGAACATGCTGACGGTCCTTCTGATGATCCCATCGCCAGTCATCAGCTCGCAACTGGCGCCAATGATGGCAACGCGGCGCAGGCAGCAGCTGCGGTGTATGTTTTCGCCTAACGAGAAGCAGACTTTGGCGGCTGACGGTCCCACTCGTTTGCCTGACTGTAACCAAAGCATATACTGACCATCGACAGCAACTCATCAAAATGTGCTCCCCAGGTAGATCATTCTGTTGCCATGTCTACCACGTCAGAGTCGGAGATGTCTGATGATTCGATGAATCCGCGACTTGACAACTTGACGCCACCAGAGTCTCCAGGAGAACCTGATCCTTTGTATATCGCTTCGACCACGTATGGGCCGGCACCTGCGCAAGCCCCGTTGCCGAGGGCACAACATGCGAACCCGCCAGAGCAGAGGCCTACTGTCAAAGGGCGTCAGAGCGTTCATTCTCCTAAGTCTCATCTTCGCAATGCATCAAGTAAGCTCGTAGAGAGGCAACCCTCCCCAGGTCATGTCACCAAGGCGCAACAGAGACGGAGGCGAGAGGACAAGCAGCAGTACCGAGTCAAGCGACTTGCGGAAGAGATGCAACTGGTAACTGTTAGTCCAACTTCCACAACTGGCCCGGACGGGCGACGGAGATTCAAGCATCGTTCCAATTCACCTTCGAAAAGCAAAAGAAGCACTGTACAGTCACCCCAGCATGCACAACCGAATCAAGAGTGCACAACCACTCGAGAACGTGTTTTGCGAGCAAGTCCTCTCTCATCATCCTTGCTTCCCAAGGCTGAGAAGAAGCGACCATCCAAGGACCGGCAGTCTTCCGGCCTCCTCCCGCAGCCTGAAGCATTGCCAATTTCGCAAGGTCAACTTGCAGCTGAAGTCAAAGGAATCTATGCAGGCTTGATCATGGTGGAGTCCAAATGCATCAACATTGATGCGGCTCAAGCCTCTGAGTCTCCCACCAAGCTGGCACGGGAGCAATGGCAAGCTCTGGTCGCACTACATCGGACCTTACTATATGAGCATTACGATTTTCTCATGGCCACTCAGCACCCATTTGCAACAGATGAGTTGAAGTCACTTCCGGCACGATACTGTATGCCTGCCAGGATGTGGAAGCACGCCATCCACTCTTTCCTCGAAGTGCTCCGTCATCGCCGTCCAGATTCGCACGAGTACATGCTGGCGTTTGTCTATCTGACTTACCAAATGATGGCACTGCTTCTCGAAACGGTTCCGAGCTTCGAAGATACTTGGGTCGAATGTCTGGGTGACCTTGCCCGGTACCGCATGGCCATTGAAGAGGACCGAGATCTTTACAGCCACTGGGCCGGCGTTGCTTCCTCGTGGTACATCAAGGCTACCGACAAGCATCCTGAAGCCGGACGCTTGTACCACCATCTTGGTATATTAGAGCGTCCAAGCCTGCAAAAGTTCGCTTGTTACGGCAAATCACAGACCTGCGTCATACCTTTTCCTAATACGAAGGACTCCATGAGCTTACTGTGTAATGCTTTGGCCGAAGACGGGAGCCCCGCGAGGACAGCTTCTCGTTCGGCGGAAGCCAGTCTATGCAGAATGTTCGCCCTGATCTTCCTTCAAAGGCCTATGGAGGTTGTCGATGCAGCTCAGAACACGGCTCTCGAACTACTTGAGCGACCGGGAGGCTTTCGCTGGAAAGACAACGGCGTCGCTCTAGCCATCAGCAGTACTTCCGCTCTCCTAGAGCATGGTTCCTTGGCGAACCCACTACGTACGGCATACGATTCAGCTATCCAACAGCATCTCCGCAAAATCGGGTCTGCGAACGCCGCTCACCTTACCCCAGGAGACGGACAAAATGGCTCGCAGAGTCCCAGAGAGCCCGCACAGCTCGCAAAGCAACCTCTTCTAACCTCCACCCGAGACATCACTTTCGCTGTCTTCAATTCCGCTCTCCGCTACGGTGTCGTTGACGACATCCTTCCTTGCGTACACGTCATGCTTTGTTTCCTCCACGGCTTAATACTAATCCAAGAGCATCATAATGAATATACGGTCGTCAAACTCCTTGAGCTGGAAGGCGTCTCATGGGGTCAGCTCAGTTTTTTCCTTAATACTCTCGTGCATTTGCTAGGAGGCTTGCCTCAGGAGGTAATCACTTGTGCTCGGCGGGGATCCTTATTCCCCGTTGAGAAAAGTCTGGACCGACTTCTTCTTCTCCCGGAGGACTTTACGATGCGGGGGTTGGTGTGGTCGTATTTCGCCTACGACAGTCGGATGTTCGACCACTGTGGCGATCCGAATGAGCGGTTCGTCGAGAACAGTAGTACTGTCGAGGCCAGAAGAGAGAGGGTGCTTTATTACGGGTTGAGGCTTGCTTTCGTAAGTTTCTCCTCCTATCCTAGTCCGTCTCCCCTTGGAACATTTGCTTCTGACACTCGATTCGCAGGAGACGAGCTACATCGACTTCGACTCAACCACCAGCACCTTCAAGGGTTCCGGCGCCGAGACGTCCAGCGGACCTACCACCCGGCCTGTAGTGCCAGCGAACACCAACAAAGTCCCATCCCCCGCTTCTTCCGCCTCCAGCAGCGACGGTGTCCATGTCCGCCACCCATCACGTATCGCTAAGCATTCTCCGACCCCCGAGACAGGGAAGCGCACACCTCCTTCCCATCCTGCTACTACATCCCCAGCGCCGAAATCCCACCGCGTCTCCAAATCTCGCAAGCAGAGGGACGCAGCAGTCGGCGATAGGACGGTGCGGATCGCCGACCCGGACGCGATGAGTTGGGAAGATGGCTCGTGATCCCCTTGCCGCCTTTCATCGGCGATTGGGTCGAATCTTTCCCCTCTTTCTGGGAAGGGGAAGCCGAAGGTTTCCTCGTATGCAGGGAGATAGAGAGAGAAGGGGGCTCCATAAGCGACGAACGCGTAATAAAACCTGGAGAGGCGAGGCGGGGAGAAAAGAAAAACCCTGGGGTTTTGAGCTGATCCGATGAGACGTTGTGCCCTTCTTATTATACTCTCACCATCCTTTTCTTTTTCGGACTTGCTTCGTCAACACTATCATCAGTCCATAGCATTGCTCAACGTAGCCTGTGTAAAGAAAAAAAAATTAAAAAAAAAAAACTTTCTGCACCCTGCGTACAGCAAACCCTCCCTCTCTCCCCTTCTTCCTTCCCTTTCCCCCCTCCTCCAACCAGAAAAAGGAAGAATTGTAGATGAGCTGTCATTGCCCTTCTCTTCTCCCTCGTCCCGACCTCTTCTTCTTCTTCTTTTTTTTTTTTCTCTCTTTTTTCTCTTTTTTTTCCCCCATCCCTCGAAGTCAATGATTCTCCCTCTCCCGGGGTGGGTTCTGGTGTGTTGTTTTGTTGGTCTCAAGATCCTTTGCATTGTGAAATATTGGGAAGAGTAAAGCAAGCGAAGGGACATTTAACAAAAAAAAAAAGGAAAAAAAAGGACACAAGGAGGGAGGCAAAGTGCAGACACCATGAAGGCAAGTCCAAGTCAGATCAGATAATATCGTAAACACAAATCGCTTTTGATCTATTTACTCATGGGTCTCGTAAAGTATCTACCGGGGGTATGGGTATCATAATTCAATCATCATTGTTTCGTCGTCGTTCTCACCGATACAACCTTCACCACCACTCCTCCTCCTCCCTCTCACCAACCTTCACCGCACCACCTCCTCCACACACCCCGGCCACCCACACTCCGGCCCCCGCTCCTCAACAAACGCATCGTACATCTTCCAGAACGTCCCGCTCTCGATCCGATCCCCGCGCTCAACATTCCGATCCCGAGGACCGTGGCGGACACGGCGTTTGCCGGCCCCGCACGTCTTGGCCGCGATGATGGCCACGATGACCTGGCGCGCGGGATGGTCGCGGGAGTGGAAGTGCGCGGTCGCGCTGAAAATGGGGTTCACGAGGTCCTCTGGGTAAGGGATGTAGGGGCCCAGGTCGAGGAGGGAGGTGATGGCTAGGCTTTGGTAGGGGATCGAGTGGAGCGTGATGCCGAGGTGGAGGGCGTCGAGGTACCGGCGGGCGTGGTGTTCGATTAGCCAGGGCATGTCGGTGGAGGTGGCGTGGGGGAGGATGTGGCCGGTTTTTGTCCAGTGCAGGAAGTCGGTGAAAGCTGCGAGGTTGGTTGTGCGGAGGTAGAGGGCTTGAATGGTTTTTGGGGGTTGGGTGGTGTCTCGGGATGAGACCGGGACTGGCTCTAGGGAGGTGGTGTTTAGGAGGTGCTCCAGGTGAGTTTCGGGGATTTCGAAGATGGCTTGAGAGCGCTCGTCGACTATGACGGTTACAATTTTGGAAAGGGTTCCGCTAGCGAGGATGTCAGATTTGAGATTGCTTTTCGAAATGGTGGGGACGTGGATGACTTACCATGAGTATGTCGGGGACCTTGCTGGTCGGGTTTTGGTAGGGGTCACGGGGACGGGTGGTAGAGTTGGTACCGTCAACGCCCTGAGGTGGCGTGGTCGACATGCGGGTGGCGAAGGTGAAGGTGGCAATTCGGCAACAGGGGATGAAGGGGCGCTCTCAATGTCATTTAAGCATTCTTTCTTGGGCGCGCTAAAGAGGCGTCGGAGCATGATATCGCATTCTTCGGTGAGTCGTGAGTGGAAATCGGCCAGGAAGGAATCCGAGTAATGGCTTTTGCCAGCGGAAAAGACCAGGGCAAAGTCATGACGGTGTTGAAGGCGGGCCAGGGTACGAGCAATGAATCGAAGCTCGCGATGAAGAGTGTTGAACTTGGTGTCGAGGGAAGTGAAGAGGTCGTGAGCGGGCATAGGCAGATCGAGGATCATCTTGACGCGTGGATGGGTATGATGAGATGGAAGTGATCACGAGAGAACGCGTCTCACGCGTTGGATGGGTATACCGCAAATGAGGGAGCACAGTCAGATACGAGTGAAGCTGTAGTCAGGTCGGAACATGAGGCGAGATGATGGGTGATCAGGACAGTACTTCATGACCGTAGCAGAGTGAAATACGGTAGTGAGATGAGGAGATGGCAGTCCAGCCACTATAAACCGAACCAGTGGTGTCTGGCCAAGGCATCGTACGGTCAGTCGACAGGAGAGCCGAAGACGTTGTGCGTTGGGGGGGAATTCTCTTTCACCGCCGGTACCTGCATGATTAGTGCGTGTAGTGCGGAGAGGCAAGACGACTTGAAACGAGTCGGGGAGTCTTTCCCGTCTGGCGGTGTGAAGTGAACGCGTCTGGAACCTCTTCCGCTGTGGACCTGAGGTTGGAACCTTGGAAGTGGGGTCGGGTCGGCGGGCGCTTCCACCTCAGGCACACCCGTCTGGAACGCCATCAATCAATACTTGATGACCAGACTCGTTCATTGATGAAAGACGCGCTAGAGACGCGTCTCGCGACATCTCTCTATTCCAGATACATACCTAGGTAGTAGTCGCATGAGGAGCCAAACATCATGGGCTCCTCCATCAACCTCGAAGAGATCGCGACCAAACTCGGCGGCGACGAACTCCGCTTCGAACAAGAGAACGTCGCTGACCTGCTCGGCCGCTCCAACACCAGCTTCCCTGGCGCCCAACCCGTCTCCTTCGCCCGATCCCACCTCGACGAGCTCCAGAACGTCGATTACTTCCTGTGTGAGAAGACCGATGGCATCCGCTGTCTGCTCTTCCTGTCCCAGTTCATTGCCGAGGGGGGCATCCCCCAGGAATCGCATTTCCTTATCGACCGTCGCAACGATTACTACTACATCTCGGACGACTTCCTGCACATTCCTAAGCACAAGGATGGCAGTGGCTTTCATACCGGTACCCTGTTGGATGGCGAGCTAGTCTTACAGCGCACGAAAGACGGCGGGCAGAGGCTAGCATACCTAATATTCGACCTGCTGGCCTTAGACGGAGAGAACCTGACTTCTCGTCCCTTCGACAAACGCTATGGACGCGCGCGAGAGCTCGTCATCTCCCCGTTCAAGCACGGCGCGGGGCAATTCGCATCGCAAATGGTCTTCGATCTCCAGCTCAAGACGATGGAAACCCCTTACGCAGCGGAGATGATGTTCCGGGAGAAAATCCCGCAGCTGCCTCATGGTAACGACGGGCTGATCTTCACCTGTGTGACAACACCGTATGTCAGTGGCACCGACGAGCACATCCTCAAGTGGAAGCCACCCCACGAGAACACGATCGATTTCCGCCTACAGATCGACTCTTTCCCTCTCCTCGAAGATGAGGAAGGCGAATACGAAGACTGGGACGCCAAACCCGAGATCTCTCTTTTGATAAACCACGGCAGTGACGGCGGCTACAAGTACTTTGCGATGCTCTCACTCACCGACGAGGAATGGGAAGCGATGAAAACGCTGAACGAACAATTCGACGGCCGCATCATCGAATGCTTCCGCGACGCCGCGACAGGCGCCTGGCGGCCGAAGATCGAAGAGGGGCAGGGCGTCCCGCGCTTCCGCGACGACAAGAAGGACGCCAACCACATCTCGACCGTGAACAGCGTGCTGGATAGCATCAAGGACGCCGTGTCCGAGCGCGAGCTTATCGAAGCCGCGCCCAAGATTCGAGCGGCGTTTAAGCAGCGGTTGGCGGCGAAGCAGGCGCAGCAGAAGGAGGAGCAGAGACGGATGGCGGAGATGGAGAAGAAGAGGCGGGAGGCTAAGATGCTGCAGCAGCAGCAACAGCAGCAGCAACAGCAGCAGACAATGAAGCAGGAAGTTCCGATGAATAGGGATGCTGAAGACATGGATGATGGGCCGGGATATGAAGATTGAATGGGTCATTTCCTCTCACACGTGGAAAGTGTCATATCTAGGGTCGTGTGTGTTTTTATGAGCGTGGAGTCTGGCGTACTTAAACTCATTTTTGGGGACTTTAAATCCCGACATTATTTCTCTTTAGGAGAGAAGATATTTTGGTTTTCCGCCGATACGGAACAAGAATGTTTTTCTTTTTTTTTTTTTCTTTTCCCTAGTTTCTTTTTCCCAAATCGAGAAAGTCCTCATACCTACCTCTTGTGATTAAGTCTAGTTTCTCTTGATTCGGAAGCATGGATACCAATCATGCACTTTGGGACTTGCTTCCACCGGCCCAGAAGGATGAGGGACTACGGTCCGAACTCGCTGTGAAGCATATTCCGACTACCAATACCGCTCTCTATTCCTAACTCTCGTTAGCTCTTTTGCTTCTTTAAGCTACTATATTGCACATTCGGTGTAGCAATACGTCCTCTGTATTAAATGGATGCATTCGATTTCTGCAATTCTCATAGGAAGATTCGACTGTAAAGTGCGTTTTTTTTTTTTTTTTTTTTCATGCGCGTGCACCCCTCCCTCCTTCTGAATCCTTCCGTCTTGGCCACCACCCTCACATTCTACATTTCCGGCTGCATGCTTTAGCGTAGGTGGATGGGAATTTTCCCCGCCATCACCGAAATCTTGCTGCTAACCCTCCTGTACCTGCTAGGTAGAGATCTGCAGGGCGCGGCACGCAGCAGCCCTGTTTTTCCAGAGCTGGACGCAACGGGGATGCAGATCTATGTACCTTGCTCCAATCTAATCATTCACACCGGTCCGCCACCCACTCCGATTTGCGACCGCGCGCGTTTTTTTTTTTTTTTTTTTTTTGGGGCAACTCGCGCTCCTTCCCCTTTCTAAAACAGTGATATTCCTGACCTGGAATTGTCGCACCTTCTTCTTTCGGCCAATACAAGCACATAGCGGGCGAAGTTGGCTGTGCGGGGGGAAGAGGCTAATTTGCTTTTTTGGCCCCAAAAGGACCAGATACAGGCAATACCTACTGCTTAAAGTATGAAATGCAGGTAACAGGTTCCTGCGTCCTCTGCCTTTCCCTCTTCTCCCTTCCTCTTCTCTCCCTTCTTCTCTGTCCCTCTTTTCTCCCCACGCACTCCTAAAATCCCCCTCTCCTTTTTACTTTTTCCTATCCCAAAACCAGAAGATTACTCCAAATATGCCTCCCCCGAATAAAACCCCTAACCCTCCCACTTCCAAAATCCGGGACCTAGGCTATGACCCTAACCATGGAGACCCCTTCCCCCTCACCACCATCACCACCACCGCTCCACATCCCCACCTCGCAACCCCAATCCCCCAAGACGCCACGGGCCGACCCACCGGCACATCGCACGACTACACCGACATGGTGCGGCTGGGCCGAACCCAAGAACTGCGTCGGACATTCCGCTCCCTATCCGTACTCGGCCTCGCCGTAACCACCATGTCGTCCTGGGTCGCGCTGCTAGTGACGTGTAGGTTCTCGCTGATCAACGGCGGGCTGGCGGGGAGCGTGTGGGTGTTTTTCGTCACGTGGGCGTGTACGGGGACGTTGGTGGGGAGTCTGGCCGAGATGGCGAGTATGGCGCCTACTAGTGGGGGACAGTATGTCTATTACCTTCTTTTTGTCTCTCCCGTTTTTCCTGCTTTTTCCTTTTCTTCTTGGCGCTTATTGTTTAGTTTTTTTCTTTGTCGATTTATTATTTTGGAAGAGTGGGAAGTGGTCGGTTGGCTCTGAGTTCCATCCCCTTCCCTCTTTCTTCGTTGTGGTTATGTTGTTTACGGGCTTCGCAGGGATGACCATTCTGCCCCTTTATTGTTACATTTCCGTTCCTTTCGGTCTTTTTGCATTTTCGCACATCTCAATCCCACAGCCCCGCGCTCTAGATGTAATTGCGTCAAGCGAAGGCCCCCCAAAAGGAGAAGGATAGAACACCCCCACTAACACATCGGCGTATCAGATACCACTGGGTCTCGGAATTCGCGCCCAAATCCCAACAACACTTTCTCTCCTTCCTCGTCGGCTGGCTCGCCGCCCTAGGCTGGCAAGCGCTGATCGCCACGACCGCCTACGCCGCCAGCGTGCTGATCCTCGCCCTCGCCGCGCTCTACCACCCCACCTACCTCCCGCAGAACTGGCACCAGTCGCTCCTCATGATCGGCATCGGCTGTCTCGGAACTCTGGCGAACACTTTCGGCGCGAGGCGGTTGCCGCTGCTGGAATACGTCGTCCTGGCCGTCCACATCGTGGGGTTTTTCTGTATCCTGATCCCGCTGTGGGTCGTGCGGCCGCTGGGGGAGAAGGCGGCGGCGGCGGAGGTGTTCGGGTCGTTTAGGAATCTGGGCGGGTGGGAGAGCATTGGGACCGCGTGCTATGTGGGCAGTATTACGGCCACGGGGGCTTTTGCGGGCTCGGATGCGGCGGTGCATTTGGCGGAGGAGACGCGAGATGCGAGTCGGTCGGTGCCGCGGATGATGGTTGGGACGGTGGTGCTAAATGGGGCGATGGGGTTTGTGATGATTATTACTTTTGTGGGTTCTTATACTTTTTTTTTTTTTTTTAAGTTCTCTCCTCTCGCTTTTTCGAATCTCCATCCCGAAAGTTATGGATGTTATTGTTGGGAGAAAGTCTTGCTAATGGGTGAACTTGCAGGCATTCTGCATCACGGATCTCGAGGCAGTCGTCTCATCCGAATCGCCTTTCCCCTTCGTCGACGTAGGTCGAGTTGCCTTCAGAACAAAGAGCAAGGTGCTGACTGTCGTACTAGGTCTTCCTGTCAGCCACAGGTAGCCGAGCAGGCACAGTCTGCATGACGCTGATTCCCATCGTCCTAAGCGTGTGCACCTCCCTAAACGCCATCGCGGCCGCATCAAGACAAGCCTGGGCCCTGGGACGCGATCAAGCTCTGCCCTTCTCCCCCTGGTTTCGCAAGGTACGCTCCCAGATCCTCTCACTGCTCCAGTACCTTTACATTTTGACAAGCCCCATCTGACGTCCAGATTTGTCTCTCTGGAATGTGTAGATCGTAACAATCGGCACCCCGATCCCACTAAACTCCATCCTCTTCTCCCTCACCATCCTCATAATCCTGGCACTGATCAACATCGGATCCACGGCGGCGTTGAACACCATCATCGCGCTCCTCACGAGTGCCACGAGCTTCTCCTACGCGTTGTCGATCAGCTGTATGCTGCTCAAGCGACTACGAGGCCAGCCGCTCCCGCCGGCGAGGTTCTCCATGGGCCGGTACTCGGTGCCGGTGAATATGTTCGCCGTCGGATATATTATCACGGCGGCGGTGGCGAGCTTCTTCCCTGTGAGCGTGCCGGTGGATGCTGTTAGTATGAATTGGTCCGTTGTCGTGTTTGGGGGTGTTCTGTGTACAGCGTGCGTGGACTATGTCTTGAGGGGAAGGAAGCACTATGTTGCACCGGTGCAACATGTCGAGAAGGAATGGGATTGAACGCCCTTGCCTGATTGGTCAAGATCTAGTAGTATTTGAATCTAGGCTCATAAGTGCTCTGGAAAGAAGCGTGGAAGACTGGTCCTCTCATAGGATCTCTCTTGTAGCCTGATATCAAGACTTCGTCGTGAGCCCAAATTATCTTACATCGTACTGTACATGCTGTTGCACATGGTCAAAAGGCGAATCATTTCTACGCCGGCGCCTCCTTCAGCGACTTCAGATCCTCTTCCGTGAAGCTCTTCCTCAGCCACGCGCTCTCCTTCCCCACAACCGCTTTCACGACCTCCGGGCTCTGGAAGTTGACTTCACCGGAAGCGAACGACTCATCCCTCATGCCATCCAACCGCTGCAGCTGACTCCTAATATAAGCCGTCACATACGCGATATCCCGCACATCCACCGCCTCCCCAGCCTTAAACATATTCCTCCACACCGCCGCACCTAGCACCGCATCGCCCTTGATCAGCCCCTCGTCATAGCTCAGCAGCAGACCCCTCCACTGCAACCACAGATCTTTCAAATACTTATTCCGGACGCCGCGCGCGCTCATGCCGTGCCAGACCGCCATGCGGTCCTCGGCCGCATAGAAGAAGTGATCGACGAGGTTCTGATGCCAGACGCCCGCGTGCTCGGCGGGGAAAGCCCGCAGCCGCACCGTGAGGAGGTACATGTGCAGCATGATGACCTGGGCCCAGGAGTTGAATGTCACGTCGAGACCTAGCCCCCCTTGCTCCTTAGGCTGGAACCACCAGCCTTCGCCGACGCCGACGTCCTCCTGCGCGGCGTTCTTGGGCGCCGGCTCCGGCGGGTCCTGGTTCCGGGCGGGAATGGTGTAGGAGCATTGCTGGGTGCAGGCGCGGAAGAGGTCCTCGGTGCTGCCATAGGCGATGTAGGGTTCGGTGGTGGAGCGGAGGGTGTCGGTCTTGCGCAGGGAGGAGGCGAAGTTGCTGAGGTCGAAGGAGGAAGGCGGAGCTGATGAAGATGGGGGAGGAGGCGGTTTGGCGGAGCGTTGGTTGTCCTCGGCTCGTCGCGCAGCAGACGTAGTGAGAGATCGGATGAAGCTTGGAGGTGCAGCTCGTGGGGAGGCGTGTCGCAGCTCTTGGCGCAGTTGGTTGCGCAGCGTACGCAGACAGGTGGTGCAGACAGCGGTATTGGCCATGGTATCTTGGTATCGAATTACACTGGGGAGTGTAGGGTGGTGAGGAAGGCAGATGAGGACGGATGGGAAGTGGAAAAGTCGAAGGGCGTTGGCTGTAAAGTCTCAATCCCTCCAGATCTCGGATGCATGATCTCACTAGCCATCCAGATCGCGCTAATGCGCGTCACTACCACCAATCACAGCCCCTTCCATCATCAGCCTCAATCGACAGCCTCAATCGAACGGTCAAATACTGAAGAACGTAGACCAATGTTCCGAGACGTTGGGGCAGAAAGCAGAGTTTCGTTGAATAAATGTCATATCGATCACTCTACATATTATCCCCTCACAGTTTCCATTCCCCTTTGTAAGACGCCACGCTGACCCCAGAACGCTCGCACAATGCAAATACCTGTGAAAGCTCCACAAAAACGCCATCGCTTGCAGCATGGTATGGCCTCATACACGCTGGAATAAGGTCTAAAAATACCACCAGTACTGCTCGAAAGGATTGATCCCCCAGAGAACCTTAACGATACTGCTCCAGGACAGTGTTTAAGCTTCCACCTCACTGGGGACATCAGATAGCTCACTGTCGGAAGGGATATCCATCTCATCTTTCCCCTTCTTGCCTTTTGTTGCCCTCGTCGCTCTCGTCGCCCGGGTACTCCTCTGAGGCGGCGCAGGCTTCCTCGCGGGCCTGCCTTTCTTCTTCGCCTGAGCGGTCTCTTTCGAAGCCTTCGACCTGGTCGCGGCCTTGGGCGGTGTCTCCTCCATCTGCCCTTCCTCATCATCCTCTTGCTGGGGTTCAGAGTCTTGGGCTGGCTCACTCGTTGGGGGGGTCGAGCTTGTTGTGTTCTCCTTGTCGGCCTCCTCATCCCCTTCCCCATTCTGCCACGTCTCAAGTTCCTCGTCGTCATCACTGCTGTCCTCCTCAGCGTAGTTCTTCACATTTGAGGCTCGTGCACTCTTCCTGACCGCCGAGGAGGGCAGGTTTGCATCTTGGCTTTTCTTGGGCGTCTTCGTGTCGTTCTTCGATGTCCTCCGAGTTGGCTCCTTCTTCGCCTTCTTTGCCTTGCCTTCACCACTCGCTATGAACGGCTTCGGCTTCTTCGCGGTCTGGCCCGATACGCCCTCTGCCTTTCTCTTCCTTGGTCGCAAGCTGGCTTTCACAAGATCGTCCAGCTCGTCAACCAAGTCCTCCGGCACGTACCTTTTCTCTGCAATCTCTTGAGCTACAGTGTGACTTGGCAGAGGCGCAAAAATGCCAGCTGGTAGCCTCGCCTTGCCTGGGTAGATCTGCAGTGACCAGCCCTTCAACTCCTGGAAAGATCGAATGACCGACTCCGCTAGATCGCTAAGGACATACAGATTCTCACTCTTCGTCGAATCAATGCCATCAGCCACAGTCTTCAACCGCTGAGCCACGTGATAGATCAGCGGTAAGTTCTCTTGGGTGGCAACGGTCTTGAGATAGAACATGATATACTCGACGAAATCGCGCAGGTCCTCAGCGTCGAGCGAGAAATCTTGATGGTGCGCCAGCAGGCTTAGGAATCTTGCGAAGTTCGTTTCCATTCCGCCTTCGGCCGTCTTTGCCATGAGAGTTGCCCGAGCCTTAAGCCAGGTCGTGGTCGTTTCGAGCGTTTCACGCTTAGGTTCGAAAGCGTACATGAAGACGAGGCCATAGAAACGGCTTGGAAGCTTCGACTGACCAAGGTACTTCTTTAGCTTCTGAACGAAGCCTGCTCGAACCTCGGGCAAAGGATCTTGCGCAACCCTAGCCAGGCGGTTGAAATCTTGCGGCGTGAGAAGCTGGTCTAGTGGGCGATTGCAGGACAGCTTGAGTAACTGGTTTGCAGCTGCAAGGCGCAGGCGGGACTTGTGGTGTTCGGGTGTCGTCGTAGTCTTCGAAAGCTCGCCGTCCCGCTCAATCAGGGTATTTAGCAGGCGGTAGACAGGAATAGCAGCATCTCGGATCTCCTCAACTGCGTCAAGCACTTTGTCGGCAGAAGTCTTTGCACCACGTAGGCCGTTGACTAGGATTCGCAGTGCCCATAACTTGGCACATAGATCATCATCGATCTCTTCCGCCCAAGCTGGGTCCTCCCCAGTAGCCATCGTACGGACCTCCCCAAGCACCTTCCTCACAGTCACGTCCATGATAGCGTCTGCTTGGTCCTCAGTCTCTCTGTTAGCGACGAGCCTCAGCTGCGCAAGGGCTGCAAGGCGTGAGAGGAAGCATTCAGCGCCAAAGTCGAAATCGACAATCGAATAGCGTAGAATGTCTTTGATATACATTTCGCGCTTCTCTGCTGAGCTGGCAATAACGCTGACGGCGTGTTTCGCGGCCTCGGGCGGTGCACCGTACTTTGCGAAAGCAGTCATTGCAATGTAAAAATCGCGGTTCTTTGGCATGTCTTCCGGAAAGCGGTCAGCAAAACCTGCGCATGCTTTAAGCTCGTCGACAGCAGAGGCGTTGTTGGGTGCGTCAGGTTTTGGGGCCTGCTTCTTCAAGCCGTCGCATAATTCGTGAACATGGACCTTGAAGACCTGTGGCGCTGTGGTTGAAAGCTCCTTCAATACTTCGTGCGCCGCAGCACCCAGTCCCGTGGAGTCGGTTCGAGCAATGCCCATGATGGCCGGGACATGGCTACGATTGTAAACAAGGACAGATGCAGAGCGAACTAATGGCAGCAAAGTGTCCATGATAGGGAGGGAATGATGCTTCTGCTCTTTGTCTTTCAACTCCTTCTCCCTTGCGTCGTTCATTCGCTTGGTCAATTCTTTCATCGCTTTCACGACTTTCCGATAATCACTATCTGGCGAGTAACAGAATCTGATCAGTTGAATCGACCTGCGATCGTATAATGCTGCAAACTTCCTGAGATGATGGCTGGCTGTGGCATCATCTGGCAGATTCCTAGAGAGCGTCGATACAAGAGCATCGAGTCGCTTGTTCAAGGTCTTTCTCTCAGCGCCGTCCTCGTCGTCATTGCCAGTAGAGCTGTTGATTGCGTTTACCGTGTTGAAATACGCCTCTAAGTATTTCGCCCATGTAGCCTGTTGCTGCTGAAGTTTGAAGAAGACCTCTCGAGCTCGTTGCTCAAGATCACGCACCATGACCAGTACTCGTTCTGCGCGAGCCGCATCTGGGTCGACATCCTGGTCCATCGACTGCGGTTGGCTATCTTGTACTCTTTGCGAGTCACCGATGGTAGTGGCTTTTGTCTTGATCGGGGGGTAGCTAATTGGAAGCAACGATTCATGTGTGACTTTCTGAACCAGGGCGTTAATCTCACGGTCGTTCACGTAAACGGCCATGTAGATTCTAGTCGGTATGCTGCCAAGGAGTTCGCGGACGCGCTCACTTCCCTCGGATATGGCACCTGCAGCGACGCCCCAAATGCGAGCCAGTAACTCGGTTGCAGCAGCTCGGACATTGTGCTTGCGATCCTTGATACGCTCTGCCAAGTTGCACAGGACAGAGCCTTGTGAATTGATACCACCATGGTTCCCGAGCTTCTGGACTACACTCTCGAAATCGAAGCGCGCAATCACTTGCACAGCGGCGAATCGCACCCGCTCATCTTGGTCTACTAACATGTCTGAAAGCCGGCGCAGCAGCTGAGATTCCTGGTCGCTATCCATGCCTTTTCCTCCACCGGAAGTGAGAATGATCAAGCCAGTAGCTGTAGCCCACGCAGACCGCACTGCTGTCGATCGGTCTCGGTGGCGGTCCATGAAGCCTTGGTACGCGCTCGGATAAATGGCAGAGAACGAGTGCGGAGCGGTGGGCGCGAGAAGCGGGTTTGACATGTAGTCTGGCACAGCACTCTGCATTTCGAGGCTCTGAGAAGGGTAGGCTGCTGGGTCTAGTTCAAGCGGCGGCGGTGGCCCGGCTGCACCGATTCCTGAGACCATGTCACCAAGAGTCTGGACAGCCATTGTCCGCAGCTGTGGGTTTTCGGCTGCCACTTCGGCTTCGATCTGCGGGATGACGTTCTGGATAACATCTGGTGCCGAACGCCACAGTTCCCGTAACAGACGGTGCGCCTTCTCTACTTCCTCGAAATCGGTCTCGGCCGGGGGCGTCAGTAGACCATCGTCTGACTCGTCCTCGCTCTCGTCATGGGTCCGTTTCTTGCCGCGCTTAGTGGGTTTTGTACTTGACACAGCTTCAGACGCGTCTATAAGCACAGCATTGAAGTATTGGCCCACAGCGCGGATCATCTTGTCCGCGCAGCTGTTACAGATCGAACGAGCCATGTTGTATGCCGGTGTGACTTCGCGCATGGTGAGGGGTGTAAGCGCCTCGCCCTTCTTGCCTTGGGACAGAGAGGATGGATCTGCACGTAGGAATTGAGCCAGAATGAGGTCAATGACTCCGTCTGGCAATGCGCCACATTCGTCCACGAGCGTGGAGAGCATCTGCGTCATATGGTATTCAACGTTCTTGGGTAGCTGCTCGCCATCGCCACCGCGTACGTTCCCTGCCATAACATCAAAGCAATTCGTGAATAGATCACAGATCAGGCGGTCAGACCCGGGGATATCAGTGAGCAGGACAATGCTTTTGATCGTATTCAAGCTGGTCAAGACTCCAAGGTTCTGCTGATTGTATGGATCTGACGGGCTTGCGAGCGCAGGGATCGTAGTTGACACGAAGATGTCGAAAATCTGTCTCAGCTGGCCTCCCTTGTAAGGCGCATCCGGCGCAAGCAGTCGGAACATCTCGACAATGCATAGCATGACCCACGCCTTCACACCCTTGTCTTTATGGCCCAGGAGTTGCGTACTCGCGAGCTCTTGCGCTCGTGGCACCAATGATTCTCTGTCGGCATCTCCTTGGTCGATTGACTGCAGCTCCTCCGCCAGCGACTTGAGACGGCGTAGAAGCTCCGAGACAGCAATGGGTTTGCCAGCTTTCCATGTTAAAGGCTGGTTGAATTGGAGGCCCTGTCCTGCCCCTTCCATTGCTTGGTCTTGCTCAATGTGCTCTTCCTCCTGTTCTTCCTGCGGGCTGGCCGCTCGCTTTCGCGTCGCGCGTGGCATCTTTCGGCTTCGGTTTGTTTCCTAAGAACAGACACTTTTTTGCACTGCGATCATGCACACATCACTGTCTCATAGTATTGCGCGGAGACGTAACAACGTCTTTATGCGCGGGTATCGGTAATGTCAGACTCGAAACGCGTGTTACACTGAACATCGAATTGGTCTCAAGCTTGACGCGGTTGACGCGCGCGGGTGGGGCTGCGTGCTGGATACTTCCGAACGGCACGTGACGAGCTTTGGACATTTGTGACATTATAACGCCAGATACTATGTATGCATCGTGAAGATGCTCGCTTTGACACTTAGATATATGATTGTCAATTCTGCTAGCCTCTCGCATCCTACACTTGGAAGCTGGTACATTTGATAACAGAATGCAAATGTAGCCTTGGTTTCCCGCAAACGTTAAGACTATCATAACAGTAACAATTGTCGTTAGGTCCCTCGATATACTGCTCTTCAATCTGTCATGGCTTCAATCATCTGGTTCGGGTATCTCGATTTCAACGCGCGCCCATTGTCCACCATAAAAGTCCCTCGTGTACTCAGAGATATCCGTTCCATTAGTCTGATAAAACACTAGCAGCTCATTGCCTCCGCTGTAATTTGGAATGGCCGTAACACTCAAGTGTGTTCCAGGCAGTCCAGGCTCACCTTGAACTGTGAATTGGTTCCCTTCCCCTTCAAGGATAGTTGTGTTCTCTGCTGCCCAGGAAATGTTGTAGCCCCGAATCATGTTATCGCTCGCAGATTGGGCATAGAAGTAATTCGTATATCCTAGAGAGGTTGCAGGATGGACGTCGTTGATAGCTACCTGCGTCGCGTTCGTCCATCTATTGATCGGATGGGTGTCGTTGCCAGTAACGTTAGTGTTGGTATCTTTCCACCAGAATTCCACCGTGTTCTGCAGGTTCACGAGCATAACGTATGTAGTAGTTCCTGGACCCCAGCTGTAGCAGCCAACTCCGGCATGGCCATTGTATCTATCCCAAAGGGCTTGCTTGCGCCACTCTTGCTCACCATCTCGCCAGCCCCATTGCTCGAAGGAGCTGTTGGTCACCGCATACCAAAGGTGCATGCCGATGTCTTCATCATAGTCCTCATCGCCTCCAGAGTCTGGCAGCGGAGTGTGCGTGTAGTCACTGTCTCCGTAGTCATTCCCGTACCAACAGGCCTGCATGCCAACTTGATCAGCGTTGTTGGCCCGCAGATTTGCAGTGTTGATTGGCCCGTCCACCCAGACATTTGTGGTATTCGAATTTGAACGTTGCCTTATCAAATTGTCCTGGTCAATATCTGGTGCATAGATTATTATCGGTCCCAAAAATATCACATGGTTAGCACTTACAGAAAATGTGCCAGGTCGAAGTGCCCTTTGTAGTATATGCAACGGCGGAGAGCGGTGTACTGTTTTTAGCATCGATAGCGACTACTTCGGAAGCTGAGCCGCCAATCCAGCCGCTCGAGCTTAATTGCTGCCACCGGATCTCACCAGAGTGGTGCTGAAAGTACATGACAATGCTGCCTTGTGTGCCGGTCTGCAGATCTGTAGCGAAAGACTGAGATGCGAGAGCTATCCCAGACCCATTGAAAGCGCCGGTAGTTGAGTAGTATGAGGGATGAATAGCGCCACCTATGAGGTATTCTGCATCCTCTGTGGCGGTCGGAGATGGCGCTGGTTGCGTGCTCGTAGGTACTGGGAGCACCGAAGCTGAAGTTGGGTCTGACCTGCGATCATGTCGTCAGTACAGCGCTTCGAGTCCTGACGCCAGAGAAAGATACCTCTCCTGCCTGGAGCCGAGTCCAACCCCTAGCCCCACGCCAAGTACAATAGCTGTGGCAATTACTAAAGCAAGCAGCAGATAGAATGATTTCTGCGGCAAGCCGCAAAGCTTTTTCCTCGCTCGTTGCTCTTCAGCTCTCACATGCAATCCAGGTGGCTGAGGTGGTGCAGCAACCTCTTTCTCACTCTCATGTGCCCATACTGATTCCAGACCCGGAGAGGCCAGCTCGGGCGACAATGGTCTTTCTTTGTCAGGCAATTTATCCCCAAAGCCTCTGACACCGCCATCTGTGTCATAGTGAAGAGCATTTGGTGTCTCTGGATACGAAGAGTATCGCTCGTAAGGCGGGGACGAATTGCTTCGATCTCTGTCAGTTATTATCATTCGTTCCATTGCCGTCGTACACTTTGAGCGCTGGATAAAGACGGCGGAGATAATGTAATCTGTGAGTCTCGCTCATGGTGCGCCAACATTCGTAAGCTTACATATGTTCTGTGAAACGCGGACTGCTTGTCTCAGAAAATCTTGGAGGGCTTTCCATGATTGATAGCGCGAAGGTGGCCGTCCAGTCGACAGCACATCACATATTCGAAAGTTGATGAGGGTACGGTCCTTTGAGCTGGACGTGAAGGGCGTAAGCGCACGAATATTCCGGCGGGCATCCTGCTATATTACTGGGCTAAAATGGCTTTCACAGCATCGGCCTTAGCAACTGAATCTCGATTGTCCCAAACAGGCCAGACCGAGTATTGGAGGCGGATCGATGTGCACGAGAACAATCTTCCGCCTCGGGTGCCTTGTGGAGGTCGGTCTCTGAGCGAATCACAATTCTAGCCTCAGTGCCGTGAAGGCAATAGTGCTGACTTCTGCTTATGCGGTGCGGAAGCTGCAGCAGAGTAGAACCCCGCAGGCAAGGTAGGTCACAGAATCGGACATGTATCTTGTCACAGAACCAACCGTCAGAGACAGTCGAGTGGCCCGGTAGACAGGAAAGCATGATCAAAAGACGAGACGGGGTCGACATATGTTCATCTGCTCGAGTGATGTTGGACTCTTGAGTTGCGCGGATGGAGCAAATGCTAGCTAACCAGGACATTGTGTCTCGGTTCTTGAAGTATACTGTACCGTCAGCGCAGGTGTGTCTTAAAGTACTGTACCGGTATGCACAGAACCAGACTTAGCGCTCTCGATCGCCGTGGCTGCGACCTTTCTGCCTTCTGTGTGTGCAGGTTCCGGCTAATTCGCATCCCGAGCATGGCATTCTGCCGCTGCCACTGATAACGTAGATATGTAGATCTCGACCTAATGATGACCCATGAGACCGGTCCAGACATCAGTGTACTCGCTATCACTAGACAGCACTCCCTATAGCCCTGTTCGTTCGCTCGCGCCAGATTCTAGGGCACGATCTTTCCAGGAGGATGAATTCCATCTGGCTCTGAAAAAGACAGCGTTGAAAGTTTGCAATCAGACGCTTTCAACGCAAGTCGTGAGAGAACAGCATCTGTCTTTCCATCGATATCGAGAGACATGAGAGAAACGGGATGGTGGGTGTTAGATGGCAATTCTTCCTAGTATGGCTCGCTGGAGAAGACGCTTCGGTGTGCGTCTGTGGCGCGAGTGTGGCGCAAGTTGAGGCTGGAGCATCTCCTGAAAGCCGTCCTGAACCTTCCTTCCAAGATTAAAATAAGAACTCCATCTTGCAGAACCATCAGCTTTGCTCCTCTGTAATGCGAAGAGTTGTCGTCACCGGCCTAGGCGCAATCACGCCTCTGGGCGCAGGTATCAAGCAAACATGGCGTCGCCTGCTCGACTCAGCGAGCGGTCTCACTTCGACGACAAGTAGAGGACCGGCTTTCGAGACGCTTCCAAGTCGAGTAGCCGGACTTGTGCCCCGTGGCAGGCGAGAAGATGGCGCCTGGCAAGCGAAAGACTGGCTTCCTGCTAGTGATGAACGCCAGATGGCGCTCTTCGCTCAGTACGCAATCGCTTCTGCACATGAAGCTTTGGAGGACGCCGGGTGGCATCCGACCTCTGACAATGATTTGGAGAGGACAGGAGTGACCATTGGTTCAGGTATAGGCAACCTAGACGAAGCCTACGACACTTCTGTTGCTTTCGATAAGGGCGGCTACAGGAAAGTGTCACCGCTGTTTGTGCCACGCTTGTTGATTAATCTTGCTGCTGGTCATGTATCCATTCGATATGGTTTCAAAGGTCCCAACCACGCAGCGACCACCGCTTGTACCACCGGTCTTCATGCCATTGGTGATGCGTCACGTCTCATTGCGTTCAATGACGCCGACGTGATGGTCGCTGGTGGCGCAGAGTCGTGCATCCACCCGTTAGCGATCGCTGGCTTTGCAAGAGCCCGTAGTCTGGCCACTGATTGGAATGATACGCCTCACCTAGCATCAAGGCCTTTCGACAAAGACCGAGCAGGATTTGTCATAGGCGAAGGCGCTGGAGTGGTAGTGCTCGAGGTTGGTCTTGACGAGATCCCTGAAATAATCTGTTGCTTACACTTCATAGGAACTCGAACATGCCAAGGCTCGCGGCGCCAACATATACGCCGAAGTCAAAGGATATGGATTGTCTTCAGACGCCTACCACATGACGGCCCCGAAAGAGAATGGAGAAGGAGCATTTCTTGCCATGAGGCAAGCTCTCAGACACGCAAACGTGAAGCCTGCCAATGTGGATTATGTCAACGCACACGCAACTTCAACTAAGCTCGGTGATTCCGCAGAGAACCAAGCCATCAAGCGACTATTACTTGGTGAAGAAGGCAGAAAACATGCCTCTCTTCTCAACCTGAGCAGTACTAAAGGCGCTATTGGGCACCTACTGGGCGCCGCTGGTGCGGTTGAGGCCATCTTTACGATGCTAGCTGTCCACGATGTAAGCTTTCTGCTCCAACACTTTGATTGTTTGCTGACAGGACTAGAATATACTGCCTCCTACACTCAATCTTGAGACACCCGGTGACCCCGCCGAAGACTTCGACTGCAATTACGTCGCGAAAACATCGCAACAACACCAAGTGGATGTCGCTTTAAGCAACAGCTTTGGTTTTGGAGGCACTAATGCTAGTCTTTGTATTGCAAAATACAGGCGATAGCGCAAGCAGTTCTGATTTGCCTGCAAAACATCAAATACCCCGCACTTGCTTCTTATCAGAGGGCCCCACCATCGAAGAAAACGCCTTCATGGAGAGGATGCCTGTGGCTCACAGGTCGGCACTTAACATCGACCGGACTCGAATTACAAGACTTCGACCTAACCAGATAATTTGCTGAGAAAAGAAAATTTGCGATCACAAGCTTCCCACGCAATATTGGCCCGGAACTTGGACCAATCCTGGCTTGCAGCACCAGCTAAGTCAAGGCCGACCGGACTCCTATATGACCTTCCGAAAGCCAGAATGGCTGCTCCCGAGGAAGAGCGTCCGCTCTTGAAGAAGCTCCAGTCACAAGCCTCTTGGTGCCACCAGCAGGTACCATGGATCCGTCGCTTGCCCGGCAAAGCCCTTGCCATTGTCCTCTTTCTAGCGGCTGTCAACGTCGTGGTATGGATTGCATGCGGTGTCGTCCTACACTTTCACACAGGCCTCGTCTCTACCGCGGTCCTCTCATACACGCTTGGCCTTCGCCATGCTTTGGATGCAGATCACATCTCAGCCATTGATCTGATGACCCGGCGGCTTGTCGCATCTGGGCAGCGGCCTGTTACTGTGGGCACGTTCTTTTCATTAGGCCATTCGACGATCGTTGTAGTTACCTCGATCGTAGTCGCCGCGAGCTCGGCCGCTATATCAGACCGCTTTGACAGCTTTTCGAATGTTGGCGGCATCATTGGCTCTTCGGTCTCCGCTGCGTTCCTCATTATCCTCGGGATTATGAACACCTGGATTCTTTACAAGCTCATTCAGCAGCTCCAGAAAGCAATTGCAGCACCACTAGGCCATGAGTCGATGGAGTTTCAGTTTGAAGGTGCAGGATGCATGATCCACCTGCTGAAGAGGATGTTCAAGCTAATTGACCGGCCGTGGAAAATGTATCCGCTGGGCGTTTTATTTGGGATGGGCTTTGACACGTCCAGCGAAATTGCATTGCTGGGCATCTCTTCTATCGAAGCCGTACAGGGAACATCGTTCTGGCTGATACTGATCTTCCCGGTCTTGTTCACGGCCGGTATGTGCTTGATCGACACGTTCGACGGTGCTGCTATGATGAGCTTGTACACTTCGGCTAGATTGGCGAAAGACGTCATCGCTGTGCTTTACTATCAGATCGTGCTCACTGCTGTCACTGTCGCAGTGGCACTGGCTATTGGTGTCCTCCAGCTCCTCACTATGATTGCAAGCATTAAACCGAGTCTCAGCGGGCCTTTCTGGGATGGCGTCGGTGTAGCAGGAGACCACTACGAGATCATAGGTGGCAGTATTTGCGGAGCATTCGTCGTCTTTGGGGTGCTTTCTGTTCTCCTTTACAAGCCTTGGCGCAGAAGAATAGATCAGAAGAGATCTGCTATCGCTCTGCCTGATGATGAAGAAGACGGCAATGCCGCCACCAGTCATGGAAACGTGGAGATCATCGATCAGAGTGACCAGGCTTTCAAGGATAGCAAGCCATCGCATGGCAAGAGCGACGCAGTGCAAACAATAGCAAGCTATCATGGAAGCTCGGCCGGACCAAGTGGATGAAACTTCACAAGCGAATGGAAACGGTAGTCAGGGAGATGTAGAGGGTGAGGGTTCGAAATGCCATTACGCGGCAATCAATCGCATTCTAGTGGTATCATAAAAATATCCATAACCAGATCGACTCCGTGGACAGAAAAATCCCGTCTAAATCAATGTATTTGCGTTTACTGACGCGGCTGCGACCTTGCCTGTGAGATACCCTGTCGGAAACACACAACGCCATTTTTGATCCTTCCGCCAACACCTTTTTATTTCGAGTTATACGTATGCTCGTAAAAGTCAGAGCGCCATCATGTCTTTAGCTCGGCGGCGCTTTCATCGCCTCATGGCTAAAAAGTTGCTTCAGGCTCCCCTGAGCCTCTGATCTCCTCCGGCTAGCCAAGCGCTTCTCATACGATAGCTCTCCCGCCTCGGCAACACGAAAGGACGTCAGGGTGCTCGCGGTGCTCTTGTAGCTCGAATCACTCATCAACTGAGTCGGACTTGTCCCCGTCTGTGGCGTTACGAGGTCATACGACTTGTTGGATGTGGCGGAATATGACTTGTTGTGCCGAGAAGGTATCGGGCGTGCAGAGGCAAACGATGCAGCGGTGCCCACTGAGGAGCTAGGTGAGTGTATCAAGGAAGGTAATCCGGTGCTTTCTGTTGAAGCGCGGTTGGGACGTGGCCGCGATAGTGTATTGGAGCCTTCTTGCCAGTTGCCATCATGTATCCGCGCAAGCGATTGGAAGGCATCGCTGTTATTGCGGACTGAGCGGTCGTCGCTGTCTTCGGTGGGTGATTCAGGGCTGGATATTGATAAGTCCGAAAATGTGAGAGACAGGGGTCTCAGCACCGTCGGTGTTCTTTGGGGGAGGATGTCCACATTTGGTGCTTCTGATGTCGCGGGAATGGCAGGCGTCAAAGTTGGAGATACAGTTTGCACAAGTGTTGTATGTGAGACGTCCTTTCTCCGGCATCTTTCGTTGAGTCAGCCAGGCAATGCTTGGTAGTGATTGCTAACGGTCACTTACGCCTCGGAGCAATACAATATGCTACCACATGGTGTCACTATCTGCCTCTCGCAAGTTGCACTGTGAGCATTTAGTGATTGGTCGAAAGCTCGTGTTACAGCCACCACTTACCAGAACTGTAAGAAACCCGCCATGTCCTCTTGCTCCTCGTCAGAATATGATGCCGTGTTGATTGCCGCCTTCTTACTCCCACAATGACCTGATCTACTGGTGTTGGCATTCGGCGCATGCGCTTGGGTGGCAGCATTGTTATAGCTGTTCCCTCTCTTTAATGACGGTGGCTTAGAGGGTCTCGCATGGGCTGGCAACAGTTTTCTTCCATGCGAGGTAGATCGTACATGGTGTTTCTGATTCGGACTCATTTCTATTGGCTATGCCTAGTGAAACGACTCGCCGAGTTGTTGGGCCGAGGCGCCGGCTTTGAGAATGGCTGATAAGGCCTGATAGCAGTCGCTTGGATCCAATGAGTGAGCCAAGCGCCGGCAGATAAAGAGACTGTCCCAAAGAGCGGTGACTGTCTTACGAACGAGCCTGCTTGGAATGAAATTCGATCTGGGAGAGGTTGATAAAAGCTTACTTGTTCATTAGTTTTGTCTATTTACACCAACGTAACGAGGCATATAGAAGACATACCGACTGTAGACTTGTACCAAGGAATACTTAGGAGCCCACTTGATTTGTATATAGGTGATATACCCAGACGTGTGACCGTGTTGTGACAGAGTGATATGCAGAATGAATGCGAGGCAATTTTCGATAAAGACAGAAGGAAGAATGGAAAGCTAATGGCTTTTACCTTTCTTTTTGTTATTCTAGCTCAGCCTTTTAAGACTCACAATAGATACTCGGATGGCGTGCGAAAGACGCCATTCCGACTCGGTCGATCGAAAAGATAGCATGCAGCAGACGTGAGACGAGAGTGGGTCGCCTCCACCAGGACGCACGCACTGGGTTGCGGAGCGCCGCATCACAATCGCGCGGAAGGGCACGAGCATCTTGTCAACCGTGTTGCACTGCTTATGTGTCCCTCGTAACGCGCGCAATAATCCGGCCCATTCGACAGGCACCAACGTTCATTGGGTCTTCGTAGGCTGCAAGGGGAAACAGGTGGATCTTCGCCCACGGGTAAGACCGCGTTGCCGTACCCAGCCTGGATGAAGGTCGTGTCGATCCTGAAGTTGTGTGCTGTACCGACAAGGCCTAGAACTTTTATGATGCAGCTTCAAGAACACGAATGTTTGCCGATGCCGCGAGTCCCCGTCGTCTGCCAGGGACATGTACAACACAACAACATTTTTTCACAATGCGCTCCGGCACAAGCCCTTGCCTTTGCGAAGGGTACCCGCTCATCCGCCCTCGGGCCAAGTGACAGCGTCTACATAGTACTTTCTCCGTTCTAGACGGTTGCACATACGCTCCAGATACTCATCATGCGCCAAATTCAACAGGAGGCGATCACGTTCCCCATGGTGATTGGCAGCTCGACAACACGTATGTTAAAGATGGGGGCCGGCTGTAGGCGGAACAGTCACGGTGACGGGAATTCCTGAAGGGAAAGCCGCGAAATTCTCAACGGTCCGACAACTCCTGAGCATCGCAGATTATTACACAACTTTTGCACAGGTCGTTCTGACCTTGCAGACGGGTAGGATTGGAATCTCACAGACTTCATCGATGTCCTACGTCCTAGGTAGCAGAACCCGTCTTTCGATCTCGGCAGGCTCCGACTGAATGGACTAGCTTTGATCGCACCCGCGATCGACTGGTCGAACGGTTATCCCAAACCCCTGTTTTCTCCACCTCAGTCAGCGCTGTGGAGACAAGCAGTTTCAAAAACACGCGCATTCGTCACCCCATGGCTATTCGCGGATTGAGACTTTACAAAGAATTTGGCTATATTGACCAATCACTGTTCAAGTCGTCCTGTCTTCTACTTTGACCTTGCTACTGTACAATTGTTGCTACACAGCTTCGTCATCCGCCTATTCAACAACCCTGCGCCTTGGAGGCTTTTTTCTCCTCCTTCACCCTTGTCTTCGTCCGTGCTGATATCACAGCCTTCTACCCACATGAGTCTGGACTCTGCTTCCAATGTCGTTTCCTAGACACCTTGCCGGCGTATCTACCTTCTTGCGCGGTGTCTCGTGGAAGTGACGGTTTTGCTCCATGTTGATGTCGCTGACAAGTCTGCTCCGTTGATGGATTCTACAGACTTTTGTCGGTGGCTGGTTGGGTGAAGATTTCCATAAGTGGAGTCGTATCCAGAATCAAAGGGTTTTGGTCGTGTCATTCATGAGATATTGTATGTCTTCATTGCTTTGCTGTTCGCTGATCGAGCACAAGATGCTCTTCTCCGGATCATCGACTTCTAGCCATTGTTCGGGAGAGGCTTCGCGTCCCTCCAGGGTGCCTTTTCCGAGCGCTTGCACTTGGAGAGCAGGCGAGCTTGACGGGTCTTTTCTGGCATGCTGTAGTCATCCTCACGAGGAGCGATGGGAATCGTATTGTTCATTACTGAAGCATCTAGGGAGGTGTTCGAGCTTGTGCTGCTGACCGAACTTTTGCGGAGATTGTTGCCGTAGAAGTGCATTTTGAAAGAGGTTGTGTTTGTATGGCGAGAGCTGTAATGGCGTTGGTACTGTGGATGTAGAGGCGACTTCTCATGGGAAGCTCGATTGAAAGACCTTGCTGATGATACACTTTACAGAGTGCGAGACCATTGGGATGCCTATCTATACTTATAACTTGCCCTCTATGGACTTACGCGGCCATACAGGCACCCGTCACGCAAGTGAGTAACACATGTAAGCCTATCAGTCGGGGTTTGGGCGGACTTAGATGATCAAGATAGCCCGACCAATGAAACCGGCCTTTGCTTCGGACGAGCAAGTTCGCCCGAATCCTTTTGCAGTCCGAGCACGGAGCGGACTCTTGCTGTTGTCCGACCAACCTTCTCATGCTGCCTAAACGCCGTTGATGTTGGATTTTCCAGACCAACCACCCTTGACGATAATGAGATGCAGACATTATCTCCTGGCCATTCTCGGCCGTGCCACGAAGCATTGGGTGTGAAAATATAGTCCTTGAGCTGCTTCAGAACAACAGTGCCTGACTGTTGGGTGCATTATTGCTGCAGGTGACGATTGCTAATCGACCCCGCTTAAAACGGCTGATACGTACATAGCCTAGGTAATCAACCAGAACGGCAATAGTAGATCCCAAAAGCTCGTGCTGTAAAATGTAAGCAGTCAACAGTCCCGTCAGTTAATCGAATCATGCCAGTCCAGCAAGTACAGTCCAAGGGCATCTATCATGGATTACCCGTGTATGAGGAAGATGCCGGTCTAACTGCCATCATTACCGGAGCGAATGGCATCAGCGGTCATTACATGCTCAGAGTGCTCTCTGAAGATCCCAAAAGATGGAAGCGTATCATCTGCTTGAGTCGTCGACCACCTTTGCTGGCTGGAGGCATGCCCCAGAATAGTGAGCACATATCGTGCGACTTCCTGCAGGATCCCAAAGAAATTGCCAGCGTCCTCAAACAACATGGAGTGGTTGCAGACCATGTCTTCTTCTTCTCTTACATTCAACCACCACCAAAAGCAGGTAGCAAGGGGATCTGGTCCGATGCAGAGGAGTTGGTGCGAGTGAACTCAGCACTCTTGTCCAATTTCCTAGAGGCCATGAAGATCGCAGCGATCACTCCTAAGCGGTTCATGCTACAGACAGGCGCGAAAAACTATGGTGTCCATCTAGGTCCTACAAAAGTGCCCCAAGAGGAGTCAGATCCACGAGTGACGTTGGAGCCAAATTTCTACTACCCGCAAGAAGACCTTTTAGATGAGTATTGCAAGAACACCAGATGCGGCTGGAATGTTTGCATGCCCGGGCCTATTCTTGGTGCTGTGCCAGACGCTGCAATGTAGGTGCAATCGTAGCTCAAGAACTTGCCACAAGGTAGGACTTATTAACCGATATGTTATAGGAATGCTGCCTTTCCCCTCGCTGTATATGCCACGGTATGCAAGAAGCTTGGGCAGCCGCTTGCATTTCCAGGGGATATCAACTCCTGGCAAATGAACCAGAGCATGAGCTCGTCAATGATGAACGCCTACATGGAAGAATGGAGCGTTTTGCAAGGCCCGCCGAACCAGAAGTATAACACTTGTGATAGCAGTGCTTTTGCATGGGAGAAGTGCTGGCCTAGAGTTGCTGGTTGGTACGGCCTTGAATTCAGAGGGCCGCAAGATGGTGCGCAGTACATGGTGAGCGAGACTCCTTTCGTACCAAGGGGCTATGGGCCGAAAGGTATCACAAAGCGCAGTTTCACAATGGCAGAGTGGGCTAGACGGGAGGAAGTCAAGCATGCTTGGAAAGAGCTTGCGGAGGAGAACGGCTTGGCTCAGAAAGAGCTGGTTGACGTTGATCGAGTGTTTGGGTTTCTGGATGGAACCCTGTGTCGGCCTGCACCTTTGAACTTCAGCATGGACAAGAGCAGGAAATTGGGATGGCACGGTTTCGTGGATTCCAGTGAGTCTTTGTTGCATGTTTTCAGGGACCTGGCAGAGATAAAGATGATACCGCCAGTGCCTGAGGTCGTTGTGGATTTCAACTGAGGGGACCACCGCTTAGCATAGATTGGTCGTGAGAGTTACAAGGTGGTATAAGGACACGTCAATCTCATGGCAAGAGTAAGGATTGAGACGAAGCTGGCAATCGGAGCGCATCCTTCTTCTCGCTCATATAACACGTGGAAATCTTTTCGAAGTTGGAGTCTGATACGGTCTAGTTGAAGATACTTGACCCCAGCGGGTAGCGGGGGGTTTTCTGTCAATGCAAAAACATGACCATGACCTAGCGAGACGGATGGCAGTGCGGCTCGCCGGAGGCCAAAAAAATGGCAAAAAAGAAGGTCCAGTGAGCCATGATTGATGCCTTTATACACTCGAAGAGTGCTAGAATCAGCCGAAGGCGGGGCTCGAACCCGCGACCTTGAGGTTTCACTACTCCTAGTAGTCTAAGAGCCACACGCTCTACCCTGGTAGATTGTTAGGATCATATTCCTTAGGAGGATTGTTGCGGTAATGCTTACGATTGAGCTACCCCGGCGAGCTCTGAAAGACTGGAAACTTTCAGGCTTGATGGTGCGGCAGACGTCATTATAATTTATATCGACAAATTTTGAAGCCCGAGCTTCTTCCCCCACTTAGCTTGATCCGAAGGGCTAGGACGGCTGCGACGGCGACATTACGGCACAGAGCTACGTACCCTACTGGAGCAGTTGGGAGTATCAGATGTGAAAAGCCAGCCTCGCAGGATTTCGGCGCATGAGTTCGAAGACAGCTACGTGAACCTTCGGCCTGCTTGGCTCCGAGCGGTATTAGCACTTCTGTGTCAACTGCCGACATACCTAGTAGTTATGGACTGTGACCGATTGAATGCAGTCTTCTGTGAACCTGTCATACTGCTGGCCAAATGCTTTTTCATAAACGTTGTGGTACGAGGAAAGTTGCTTGCAATACGATGTACCTGCCGCAAAGTGATCATAGGTAGGAGCATCACTTGAAATATTTTGTCCAGAAGATGTGACATCGAGTATTGAAATACCAAAGTTCCTCTGTCGTGTGAATATGATGGTATCTCTCATAGCGGTTTAGCACTCATTTGCATATTCCAAGGTTAGTTACTTTGCAAATCCTGTTGCGCCCTGGTGACTTTCGGGGTGGGGAAGCAGTCTTCTACAGTGCTAAGCAGCGCTACCCTTCTCGATCAACAAAATCTTGAGTGGCATCACAGTTGCATAGAATAATGCTTTCTGATCACGCACTGCCTCTGGCTGATGATCGATTTCCTCCACTTGGAATTTACTCCTCACTGCAGAAGTCGTCAGTCTGGCAAGTATCATAGCAACAAGGGTAGTGTCTACGTACAGCATGCGTGTCGAAATGTTTCGAATGTCTCGGCATTGCGCACAGCACCTGCTATGATGATCTTGAGGTCCGGCCGCATGTCGAACAGGAACCGGAGAGTTGCAACAAGAGCCGATATACCGAGCTTGTCGTACGTCTGAACAGCGTTAGTATCGCAAAAGCATTCTATGGTCGCAGGCGAGGTCTTACAATGTCAGCTCCTATGATCGTATCGTACGGCCAAGCTTCGCAATCATCCTCCACCCAAGAGCCTTTTAGGCCTCTTCCCCAGCGTAGAACACTTGTCAACACCTTTTGCTCGTCATCGAGTCCGTTGAGGAAGAGGTTCTCCTTCAGTGCCTCGACTACGCCCTCATCACCGTCGGTTGTGGTGACATGTCTGGCTTCGAGATGCTTTGCACACAAGATAGACAGAAAACCGGTGCCTGCACCGAGCTCGAAGACGTTCTTACCTCGTATCAAAGCTGATCCTTGCGGCGTCAACAGATACGACCCCAGGTGTAAGGCTGCCTCCCAAGTCCTGAACCCAGTCGTTTGAGAACCAGAAATGAGATGGCGGCGCTCGAGAAGCGTCACAGTCCGTCCATCTATTTCATCCTCGGCTGGATTACAGTCTGGAAAGGGGCATGTAAACGTCACGTATGTCTTCTGTTGAACTGCAGCTGCTTCGGAAGGAAGCTCAGTGGCTAGAAGAGAAGAGAGGTGGTTCATGAGAGCGTCTGATATTTCCTGAGTGTGAACTTTGAATCAGAAGGCGGAAAGGAAGAGATCGGGGTACAACAAACGATTGCGTGGATCTTGCATGAAGAACAGTGGCACCTACATCCTCCTCCGGGTCTTCAATGGATTGCTCGATGCGGGAGAGAAGCGGCTTCAATACCCGAAGCTGATATCTCTCTGGGGGCAAACGATCGTTCCTTTCTGGATCGAACATGTTCTTGAAAAGCCATGATTGCGCATCTGCATTTCGCAATAGCTGCTTCGGAGGCCATACGAGAAAGCCCGGCTCTACCAACTGTAGATACTGCCGTTTGAAGAGCAACAGCTGCGGATCCATTTGCAAGTATCATGCACTCCCAGTCAATCTTCGCGTCTTTTCAAGTGGCCTTCAATCGGTTTTATGATCAAGATTGTGGGATTGTCAGCCTGTGATTTAACGGGAGGATCGAAGGTGTCGCATTGGGCTTTTGAGGGCGCCTTTTCTCGGACGTCAAGCCGGCGGCATTTGGCCCGGAGCGGACGGGAAGTTCAAAGTTTCGCCCGAATTACTGCCTGAGGCGAAAAATAAATCCCATCGCTTGGCAATTCGCTCTAGCGCACCTGAATTTGACCCGCCGCACATCGACGACTTCGAAGTACGCCAGGCGAGCGCTCACTGTCGACACCGAATCCGACATATCGAACCGACAACCGCAATCATGTCGGAAGGCCAAGTGACCTTGCGCACGCGCAAGTTTATCCGCAACCCGCTGCTCGGCCGCAAGCAGATGGTCGTGTGCGTACCCCCCGAGCGAGACATCCGATGGCGACAGCATTTCGAGATTCCCCGAAACGTCAGCGACATGGCTAGCAGGCAGAGCAAGTACTAACACGCTGGTCTTCACAGTGACGTCCTCCACCCATCTCGCCCGAACGTCTCCAAGGACGAGCTCCGGACCAAGCTCAGCGAGCTTTACAAGAGCGGCAAGGACCAGGTCTCCGTCTTCGGTTTCCGGACACACTACGGTGGTGGCAAGAGCACGGGCTTCGCGCTCATCTACGACAGCAATGAGGCCATGAAGAGCTTCGAGCCCCACTACAGGCTCGTGCGGTACGGCATGGCGAACAAGATCGAGAAGGCCAGCAGACAGCAGCGTATGTTCAACCCGAGGAGTGAAAGAGCAGAGCATGGACAAATGGAGAGAGATGCCAGGCTAGGACATATTGCTGACCAACACTACAGGCAAGCAGAGGAAGAACCGCTCGAAGGAGTTCCGCGGTACGGCCAAGACCAAGGGTGCGTCCAAGGACAAGAAGAAATAAGGGTATGCTGGCTTCTTGCTCTGCGGTGGTTGCACGATGGACGAGGATGGCGCATATGGCAAACAGTTTTATGGCTGTCGTGGCTTGTGTGCTTGCATGATCTGGTGCGGAAGCGGTACCAGCACGGCGTTCATCATGCTATGGGTGTAACTCATCGATCGTATCAACGACTTTTTGCGCAAGCGTCATGGAACATGAATCTTGAGATGACTTCACACTTTTGCGTGAGCCCATGCTGTAATGTTGATAAACTTGGCAGATTCGATGTCCGTAAATGGGCCACTATCGATTCATCAACACGTACCATTCAACGCCGCGCGACTCTTATACCACCAACTTGAGCTCATCGTAGGCCCTTGTACTCCGACTTGTAGGCCGCCATCGGAGGCTTTGCCGTCGACTCATCCTTCCTGCTCCATTTGCGGAGCGATTGCATCCATCTTCGTTTTCTCGAGAGGAACACCAGAGTCTGTTGCGCTTGGAATTTGCCCCTTACAGCACAGCGATATTGAAGCCGCCTACGATTCTAATGTGCTCGATCTGAGGTAGGGTGAGCGGTTCCGGCTCAACCTATCCATCCCAGTTCAGGAAGAATATGCAAGCAATGCAGATATGAAGGTGTGACCGAAGCACGGCTCGCTATTGTCGTTGCTCAAGAGCTAGGACGAACGTTACCCTAGCCCATGTCCCTAGTTGAGAGAGCTCTATGAAAAGTCCATCTCTCATGCCCTGGCTATCAAGCGTTCTCTTGCGCAGCTGCTTGCGGCGCTCAATCAAAGCCGAAGATGTATCGTTAAACACAGGGTTCAGGTTTCCAGATCTCTCCTGTAGCATTCCCGCAGCGAGTGCGAATTGGTCCCCAGCAGAGTAGTAGTCAAGCACAGGAGTAGTCATGCACCTGAGTTAGGCAACACTTGGGGTTACGTCGCGCGGTGCTCTACATGACTCAGCCTGGCTCCAGGGTGTAGACTCCAGGGTGTAGATAGCGTCCCGAGGGCAAAGTTCGAAATACCATGAACCGTATGTCCGGGCATTGCTTCCCTCCGAGTTCATGTGAAGAGGATACTGGTGAGGCAACACATCATCGCAAAGGGCCCCGTCCCATGGCTCCGCTGTCGAAAAGCTCATATACACCGAGCAAACTTTGCTAGCATCCTCTTGTGTATTTCGAGAGCTATCTTTGTTTCTGTGGTCTTTGGACAGGGCACCGTGACTTGACCCATCGATTTCGCCCTCTAGTAGCTCCAAGACTTTGCGGATCAACTTTTGCTCTCCCAGATTAGAAGGTGCTCGCTCTTAGACTTTTATGGCCCAATGTGTAAATCGTATTGCCAAGAAGTCTCATGTCGGTTTTGAGGGACATTTAGCAAGACTGCCCATCGTATAGTGCCCAGGTGGGGTTCGTGACGGTCTAAAGCGGAAGGCGCGTTGCGGAAGCGCGGCCGCAATCCCGATCGGAGCGCTTGCAGTTGTACATACCTAGCTTGCTTTTGGACTCTTCCACAATTTCAGAAACGACAAACGACACGATTCGCTTCATCGAGAAGATGTCCGACGACGAGAGCTCGGATTCTGGCTCTGAGGCCCCCAAAGGCGAGGATCTAGATTCAACAGGTCTCGTCGCGACGCGTACCAAGCGTTCTACAGCAGGCAACCGCTACGCTTCCTTGCTCGCCAACCTCGACGATGAAGAAGTGCAGAAACAATTGCTGGTAGAGGACGAGGATGATGTTGGCGAGTATGAGGGATCTGATCGGGACGACGAGGACGAAGCACTCGAGTCTTCTAGCGAGGAAGATGATGCAGGTCCGCCCAAAGAAGGGGATGAGGACTTCGAAGGCGAAAAGGCCTTAAAGAAGGAAGAGCGCGCGGAGCTCAGGAAGAAGCGGAAAGCGCAGGATGCGAAGCTTAAGTTGCCTGCGTGGCAGAAGAAGAGCAAGAAGGTCAAGCTAGCAGACGATGTGAAGACGGAGGACGGCACGACAAGCAAGCCCAAAAAGAAGAGCGAGCGCGCCAACTGGTTGCCCACTGATGCCGACGCGCCCAAGAGACAGTCAGGCCGTGCTCTTGCTGTTGCAAATCGCGAGTCCACGCACGCAAACTTGAAGCAGAGCTACGAACGGTCGGAGAAGCAGCGGAAGGTGATGAAAGACGCAGCAGAGCGCGTGCAGCTGAAGAAGAGGCGTGAGCTTTCGCAGGAGCAGCGTATGGAGATGTGCAACAAGATTGCCAAGCAGACGGACAAGGAATTTGGACGGTGGGAAAGAGAGGAGGAAGAGAGACAAAAGGCACGGGATGAACAGCTAGCGGCGAAGCGTAAGAGGGGCGTAGAAGGGCCTTTTGTGAGACATTGGACTGGCAGCGTAATGTGGGAAGGCGACAAGATCAAGATCAAGCGCATGAGCCATGGAAGTCGCGAGGAAGAGGATAAAAGTGAGCAAAATGAAGCCCCCGCCAATGTGGATGCCGTGCCAGTCACCGAGACCCAGTCGACCGAAGTCAGCAAAAATGTCGGTGGTCAGGACGTTCAACAATTGCACACGCCAACGCCATTGGCACAGGCGCATGATTCTGCTTCTTTGGGGACCGGGCAAGCTGTTCCGCCTGCGGACAACCCCAAGCCTGCTGACAACCCCAATTCTGCAACGTCTGTCGCGCCGGTGCCGCCACCTCCGCCACCTCCGGATGCTGCTGCTCCATCGCAGGCGCCCTCGTCATGGTTACAGGGGATCCATGACTATGCAGCGCAACAACCAGCACAACAGCAACCTCAAATTACGCCTTACAGCGTCCCAACAGCGTCTGCGGCGACCGCACCAACCCCACCCTCAGCATACCCGCCGCCAACAGCCGGACCTTCACAGCATCCACCGACACCAATGCATCAGTCATGGCCGCCGGGCTCACAGAAATTCTCGGTAGGCCTACCCTCGGCGCTTCCACCTGCCCCACCTGTGCAAGAGCAAGCACAGCGCTCTCTAATAATGCTCGAGGAATTCGAGGAGCTTGAGAACGCCGTGAAGCGCAGCAAGACGGCTTCTGTCCTCGAGCCTACAGCACCGGCCTCGATCATGTTACCAGACAGCTATCCTTCTCTCACGCCAGAGGAGACGCGCTATCTCGTCACCAAACATTCGCGCAAAGCCGGAGGTGCCTTGCCCCCTGGTCCGAGCAAGCCGCGCTGTGCCATCTTGGCACACAAGGAAGCACGGTTCCGTGATCCCCGGACCGGTCTGCCCTATTTCGACATGCATATGTACAAGATCATCCAGCGTGTACTGGCTGGAGGCTGCCAATGGAGTAGCTTGTTGGGTGCTTGGGTGGGACCTAGGTGCGATGGTGTTATGGGCAGACCCGCGAGAGGTGTCCCTGAGGGTTTTGCGGGACCTTCAAAGGCTGTGAGGAAGGAGAGTAAGCCGGTGAAGGCTGAGCAGGGCGCGGCTTAGATGTTGCACTGTGGGCCCTGTGCTGCTGTTGTCATGCAATTGTCCCCTTGATGGCAACCGTTGCTGGTGAGGGTTTCGAGGTGTTGGGTTTTGAGTCGCGGAGGCTTGGTACGGATGGAGCTATGATACCCCTATGAGACTACGATACTTATATACTGTGTAATATACATTCAAAAATCGTCGCGCCGCTTGGTGCACTTTGGTCCTTTCTGTGTGTTACGGCGAAGCCTAATCTGTGGCGAGGGTCCCCATGAGGGATCTTGTGCCAACGTATTTGCCATGCATCTCGACTCGGGATGCCACGCATCCTCGTACTCGGCCTGACATCATTTTCACCGTCTTCAATCTACCCGTCCGTCTTCAATCTACCCGTGCCAAAAGGCGCGCAGTGAAGACCAGCAAACCACGAGGTCGTTGTATTGGCTTCCACGCACCTTTGGGCCGTAATATACCGAGGCGGTGCCATCAGTCCGTCCGAAAAAGAAGCGGCATTTTCCCAATTTTCAAAAACATCTGGATGAGAAAAGCCTGCAGCTATTATTGCATAGGAGCTTCACCTCATCCAAGGTACCACCGAACAACTACCGCCGAATCGGGAAGGAGCGCACATAACCCTTAGCAACCCTAAATCGACATCATTACAACCCCGAACCCCCGTGGAGTCCAATATCACGAAAATCGCAAACAATATTACCAGCAATACTAGTTAACAAGCAACGATATCCCAAAGGAGGTAAAAGAGGCACCCAGCGGTAAGTACACAATACCGTACTACACAGGAACCCATTGAATTCCACCGTGATCAATCCCTCAGCAACCCGGCCACGACAGGAAAATTCCACGGCAAAGGGACCGCTGGCCCCCAGGCAAGATTCATACACCACCACGTCTGCTATCTCTAGGACATGGAACCGGATAATGAACACTGTCAAACCCCGCGCCCTTTCGCGTTTTGGTCGGTGCTCTCAGAAGCATGTGCAAGAAAAAATTTGGTTGCTCCTATACTTTTTGTATTTCTCTCTCTGCCCTGTGTCGTCGAGACCCTTCCTGCGCTGCGCCTTCTACGCAGCGCACATTTTCAGCAATACCTGAATTTCTGTTGCTCTTCGCAATCAACAAGTATACAGTTGGCCAAAAGCCAAGCTCTCTTTCAACTACCTATCGCGGTTGGGGGTCACACCAGTCCTTCTGGTCCCTTCAGAAATCCGATTTTTCTTTCTCAGTTACATGCCTTGCTGCGTTTCGATGCGCGAGAATATCTTTACCGCTGTATCAGCAGTCAGCGTCATAGGCTTTCTTCTGCTTTTCCGCCAGCCATCAAAAAATGCCGGGAAGTTACCGTACCCGTCCTCGTCTGTTCCCGCCACCTCCGCCGCCGCCGCCGCCACCACCACCACCCATCTGGCCCTGCATTTGGCCCTGCATGGGCCCTTGCTGCGGATAATACTGCGGTGGCATGTTATACTGCCCTGGGTAACCGTTCATTCCCATCATCTGCGGCGGAGCCCCGTACTGCTGCTGTTGCTGCTGAGGGAATCCGCTCATGCCGGGCGGGACCATCGGCGAGTTTTGCCTGTAGGGATCCATCATATGTGACGCTGGCGAGGCGGTGCTGTATGGCATGTTGCTTGTCATCGGGTTCATACCACCTGGGCTGCCGTAGAAACCCGGAGGCCGTTGGCCTTGAGCTTGCGCCTGCGCCATCATGGCTTGTTGATACTGCATCTGCTGTGGATTGATTGGGCTGACGCCAGCTGTGGACATAGCAGGGCTGTGCGTGTATTGGGGCGTCATGTACGGATCGAAGCTGGTAGAGTCCATGCTGACCGTCCGCTGCAGATGAGGGCTCATACCCTGCTCCATTGCCTGCTGCTGCGGCGTCATGGTGGAATATGGAGGCCTGCCGAATCCGTTCTGGGCTGTATCAAGATGCGGAAGGTGTCCATTCATTGGCCTTGACCTCGAGTTTGACCTACCCTCGTTGCTGACGGGCGTACTGCCGTGCCGAGTAGAGAGACCAACCTCATCCATCAGACGCTTATAGCCCTGCGACGGCTGAGCCTTGAGTCGGAGAAGAATGCCACGCACGTTCTCCAAACATTCAGGTCGGATAGAGTCATCCAAGAAAGGCGTCGTCAGCACTTTAAAGATGAACGTCGCGCCACAAGTCTGATCGCTGACAATGTTCGTCAAAGTTTGATCATCGAAGAAGATAGCCCGGAGGATGCTGTCACGCGCGTCGGCCTCGTTTCGCTGATTGATGACCTTCAAGACCGTGAGATAGGCCACCTTGTGCGTGCACAGGTGCACAAGATGGGGCATCAATCTCGGCGCAAGGACAGATCGTCGTCGAGGGAAGGTGCAGGTGTCAAGGAACCACGTCAGCAGCAACGCCCCGTTCGAGTTGGTGGCAAGCTGAACGCTGTGTAAAGCAATGGCTGCAGCCATCAGCTTCTTCTGGTCGTTCGTAGCAAAGTGGCTTTCTAGGCAAGCGCGCATAGCCCTAGCTCCAAAACGGCCTTGTGCCACCTCCCACAGGCGGTTAAGCATAGTGTCGAAGATGAAATTGTTCAATGGCGCACCAAAGCGAAGACAGCACTGCATGACATAGTTGCCATACTGGTCGAGGAAGAGATTGACGCCGTGCGGCTTCAGGGCATCCACAATCATATGCATCTGCTGCGGTGTCCGAGCGGAATCGATGATCTTTTGCGCAGCCCAGGTACCGTTCTTGTGCACACCAATCTCGGCGAGATGGGGCGCGATCTCAGCCAGCATTGACTCCTTGGTCTCTTCCGAACAGTGATCGAACAGCTTCTGAACAACCGTGTTGCCAAGATAATCAGAAGAAAGCTCAGCAATCTCAGGAAGCATGTCAATGGCAATACCCTCGATCTCCATTGGACCTAGAGACGCATTGTCGATGCGCTTGCGAATTTCCCTCAGTCTAGGGGCGTCATGCACACGGTTGTGGCTTGGCTCGGCGACAGGTGGAATCTCAGGAGCATAAGCACTGTAGCTCATGGCGCTCTCCAGACTCGCCCCCATACGTGCCTGATCTTCGGTGGTTGCGCCGAACTGCTGAACGATGGTGTATACCTCCTCTCGTAGGTCCAGCAAGTTTGGCGTCACAAGTGCCGCAGCTGCAGTTTCGGCATTGATATTGCCAGTCTGCGCCGAACTTCCGCCCATCGTACCGTCCATGCGGTTCTTCGAGACGAAAGGATCAGGACTGGGTGACGGATAGGCGCCATTTGCACCCGGTGTATTTGAGGCGCTCTGCTCCTTTGCAAACCCAATTCTAACGGGACCACAGCCAGGGAAGATCTCCTTGCCATTGCATGCCGCTTTCGCAGCGATTGCACTTTGCAAGTTTTCGAAGTTGACGAATCCACAGCTCTTGTGCGTCAAGACGCGCGCAAACTCGATAGGCCCAAATTGCGCGAAGATGACATTGAGCGAAGAAACCGTTGTAGAGGAAGGGATGTTGCCCAGCCACAGAGACCTCGTTGGATTCTCCAGATTCGGGTCAAAGCCAGCATCGTAAGACGGCTTCGAGTTGTTCAAATGCATGTTCTGCACAGCGTTCGACAAGCCATTGTATTCCGACTCAGCATTGCTCTGCAGGTCATCAGCAGTCATCGTGTTGTCGAGACGCGATGGTGTAGGCATATAATTCCTAAGGTTTCTCGAGGCTGGCGAGTCCAGGACACCTGCTGTTCGTGCTCTTGGTCGGTTCGCACTTGCAAAGTTGGCGAAGGCCTGGACCTCTAGATTGTGTTGCCTGACAGCCTCGTGGATCGCAGCCGCCTGAGCAGCTGCGGACTCGCCGGACGGAGTCTGCTGGCCAGAACCATACAATTGTTGCAATTGCTGCTCGTAGGGGTCCAAATCGTCCGCGTCGCCCTCACCGTAGTTCTCTTTTGCATTTACAGAGTAAGATCGGAATCGGTTGGCAGTATTCTTGTTGTTGTAAGCATTCAAAGCAGCCAAGTCCGCAATGGTGACCCCGCCTCCTCCTCCTCCTTGATGTTGTTGTCCTGATGACTGCGGAGTGTCCGCAAGACCCAAATAGTCCAATGTCCTTACATCACTGTCCGCTGGCGAATCTCTTAGGCCGGTTGCGTCTGAAGATCTAATGCTCTGTAATGTGCTTGCTCTTTCTCTGCCGGCTAGCCAATTGCTAGCAAACAGGTTCGACCCGAAAGGACTAGTACTGCCCATGTATGTCCTCTGCGGCATCGAGCCAGCCCGGAGTCTCGACAACAATGCCGCGTTGCCATTTACCGAAGATCCCGGAGCTGCAGATGGTTCGCCTGGCGTGGGTGAGCCAGACTGATACGGACTAGCCGAAGGAGTCGCCCGGCCGGACTTCGAAAGGAGGGAAGTTTGGGACCCATTCAGGGAGCTCACAGGTGGGAAGCGAGAAGGGACCGTTCCGGCTCTAGTACGCCTCGTAGAAGCTGCAGGCGTTGCTGAGGAAGCACCGGCGCTTGCCTGGCCGGAGTCGAAATCTGGGAAGCTGTCGCTACCTGGCGACTCAGGAATAGTCTCTCGTAAAGGTGTCGAATGGCCGCTGCCAGTAGTGGGCGGACCCCAAATAGAAGGAGATAGGCCCTCTTGAGCCTGGATCTCGCGTGCTCTGCCAGAGTTGTCAGCTCAAGGATCCTTGAAGGTCTCAATTGAGAGCCCAATGCTCACCGTTTCGAAAAGAGGCGGCTCCCAAACTCTTTCGATGGAGACCCAGCTCCTGCTCTACCCGAGCCCGCCTGATTTCCGCCATTGCCATTTCCGTTTCCGAAAGGATACCGGAGGCCTGATCCTGCAGGTGGCTCAATGGGCGAATTTGTTGCCGACGCATTTGCCGAACGGCTCTGGGTTTGATTCTGGTTCTGGTTTGGCTGCATGTTGAGCTGCCCGAGTCCCTCAAGGCTCATCTTGAAGTCTGGCCGTGTTGTAGGAGCCATCGTGGATTATTGGAACAGGTTGCGAGAGCGAAAAGGAGTGTGGTGGACTGCAACAATCGGGTGTGGCTGTACCGTGGTCGAACGTCGCTCTTGTTTAGGGCGTACTTGTCATATGCCTCCCCCGAATGTTCAGCACATTCGATCTGTGCAAGTTCCAACCCGGTGAAGTATGAACCAGACTTCCTCCCGAAGTTTGGGAGAGGTCGCTTTCTCGAGGCTCGATTTCCAACGCCGCACGACCACCTGATGTCACAAGATTCGCTGCCGCCCTGACAGCGTATCAGAAGTAGGTCGTTGCTACCGAGACTGCTTGGTATGAATAGATAGTGCTCGCTGTTGTAGGTTTCGGTGGTCACAGCCGTAGGTCAGGATGGATGGACTGGTTCCTAGGAAATCGACCGGCCGCTCAATCCTTGGCGTGGCTCCTGTTCTTGTTCTTATGTTGTAGTAATACAGGTGGCAGACGTAATGAGGTGAAGAAGTGTCCGCCACCAACCACGGCGACGCAAGAGCGGACGGAAGAAGCCAAAGCAAGGCGTTGTGGTGGTCTCGGGGGTGGTGTGCAGGGCGTCGAACAGCAAGTCCTGTTCTGTGGCAGCAGAAGGCCTTTGGCTGGCTGGCTGGCTGGCGTGCCGAGCGTGGTTTAGACCCGGGGATGCCGCCCGAGCGGGAGGCCGTTTCAGCTGTCACGCACCTTGTTTCAGACCACCGGCCTGTAGTGGGAGGGGTCGGTTCCTTCGCTTCTCGAACAAGTTACTGTCCCCGTCCGACCTTGTCAGTCTGGAATCCGCACAACAAAGCGTGATGTGGTAAAGGGAGCGAAATAGGCCAGAGCACGACAGGAGGCTACTCGGACGGAAGAGCCTGCCAGACGCCAAATGCGCAGCCCAGGAGTCGCAAAAGCTACCACGTGCTCGCAGCCAATCAGCCTTTTTGGCTCGTGTTTCAAGCTGCCGTACCTATACGCGCTTCCACCGTTTGTGGTCCACACTCCAGCCTGAGGTGGGCGGTGATGTGATGACGAGTTACGCTTACATCGGCAACAATTCGAATATATGTACAGTCTATTCCCAATACAAGAAGAACATTATGTAGCCAATCAAGTCCGCCATCAAATTATTATGTTTGCTTGCGTCGAAGCCCGACTCGCTTCAATGTATGGTCGAAGGTATCGCTAATGGGCGTGACCACCGGCATGGGGGCGTGCTCATCGTGGCGAGGTCGACTTTGCGCTGAATCGTCGCCCTCCGCCTCGTCTGCCACCAGCTCTTCGTGAAAATAGACTGTAGAGTGTTAGCCACTGCATCTCGAGAATGATTGGGGTTCGTGCACAACTTACCACCAGGCATAATAAACCAGCTAAGCACGAACGCCAATCCAAACGTTGCCGTCAAACAAACGAAGACTGTCTGTGTAAATTTCCCCACCGTAGAGGAGAAGATAGCTTGGAACACGGTAGGCGCAACTACGCGCGCTAGAGCATGAAGAAGGCCGCTGGCTCCCAAGAGCTGACCGGTCTGCTCCGCAGGGACATGCTTAGTGAGGGCAGATTGTAGCGTTGGCGGTCCAATGCCTCCAATCGCTGCCAGAACACCAGACATGATGAAAGGACCGCCTTGTCGTGACAATGTATAGCCAAGATACCCTAGCATGTCGAAGAAGACAGCAACGCGGATCACATTCAAGTCGAAGCGATCGCTGCCTGTGTTTTTCTTCGCTGGATCTGCTTTGCCCCGGACCAGCCGTGTCAGCGCAGGCAGAATGGCGAGAAGACAAAACACGCGACAGCTGTTCACAATCGTCATGAACCTGCCCTCTTCAAACGTCTTCCATCCAAATTCGTAGCGAATGTAAACGAGCACAACTGTCATAGATCCCATCGCCACACCAAAACAGATAGTGTCCACAGCCGCAAGCACTACCAAGTTCCATCTCAGCCTCGGACTGCTCCCAGGACCCGTTGGCCAAAAGATCTTCAAGGGCTCCAGTATGTTCAGGGAGCGGAGAGACTGGATCCAGTCGGAAGAAGCAGCCGCCTCGGCCTTCTTGATCGCGCGCTTCTCTCTCGCTTGCATCTGTCGCTTCTTCGACAGACTCTCCGGCACGACCAGCCCAATGAACAGGACGAAGAAAGTATGCACGGCCGTCAGGACGTAGAACACTATAACTACCTGTCCAGTAGCTTTGACCATATATCCTGCTGCGATCGGACCCAGAGCAATGCCAAGGAACAGACAGATGTGGAAGTATCCAAACGCGACGTTCCGAGCTGCTGGTGGCGTGCAATCCGTGGCGTAGGAGTTAGCAATGGCCATAGCAACAATGAATGACCCCGTGAGGCCGTCAAAGGCATAGCCGACGAGCAGTCCCGAGACAGGAAACGTCTCTGGATAGGTGGCAGCGAAGATGGTGATGACCTCACTAGCAATGGTGCCGAAGCTAGTGATGATCAGGATGGTCTTCCGGCCATATCGATCGGATAGTGAGCCTAACTTGGGACTGCTCAACGCAGACAGCAGTCCAGCAATCAACGAACCCCAAAGAGTGAAGAGGGACACGCGCGAGGCGACCTCGGGAACCTCGCATTGATCGTTCTCGCCACCATTGAAGTCTACGGGGATCGTCGTGAAGTTCGGGTCCAAGAGCTGTTTCTCAAGATAGTACTCCCGGCATATCAAGTCCGTGATCAGATTCACTTTAGGCGCCAACACGCCGCCAAAGGCTAGTGTCATGAGGAAAAACGGCGGCATGACCCAGAAGATGGAAGGGCGCTTGTACCAAGGTAGGTGACTGTAGTCTTCGCTCCATTGCGGTACGCCGGGATCCTCATCTTCGACTGAGCGCTGCGGTAGAAGTGGGGAGCCCTCATCCGCATCGTCTATGTCCACGCCGCCTCTTGCTTGCTGTGCCTTCACCTGACCTTGTCGTTGGTGCTGTCGTGCTTGCTCTTGCTGTAGCGCAGCATGGTCGACGTCGAGGTCGGCTTCGATGGCTGCTTCGTTCGGATCCATGTTTGTCCCGCTTTCGCTGACCACGCCCTTCCTCGAAAGGAAAACACTGTTTTGAACTCTTCCAAGTGATCGCGCCGGCCTCGGTTAAAGAATGCGACAGCCGTCAGGTGCCGTTAATTCAATGTCGTCAACGATCTCGCAAATGGCATCGGAATCCCGCGTCTCGCGTCGCTCGCTGCGCGCGGGAGAGGAAGAGAGAGAGGGATGGAAATGTAAAGAGACGATGCGACGACATCCAAATGTCAAAGATGGAAACAGAGGAAACAAGGCAAGGGGAACGAAACATGGGAGACATGCCGATACCATCATCAGATAAGAGGGCATTAGCTATTGACTTAGTCCGAAACCCTATCTCGCGATGAACGCCAAATCCGTGCATCATCTGGTTTCTAAGCAAGGTACCGGATCTAGCGCCTACTATTCTCCCTTTCCTTAACGCCGCAGTTTGGATTGCGGCCGGCGTACGCCTTGAGGACGCCTTTGGCTGTGATAGCTTTAAGAACACCTTTCAGACGATTATGTTTCAAGCGTTCTTGTGATCCTCCAAAACCACCCTTCCACAGTGTCTGCAGCTGTCCGAAAATGGAATGTTGAAGTGTACGTCATGATGTTCAGGCCACGGGCAAGATTGCCGTCCGACGCGCCGACGGACAGAATCCAATCCCGAACTCCAAAGTGCACGTCCCCTTATGCCTACCGACCTACTATATACCTACCTAGGTACCTACCTTCTCCTAGGCTAAAACGCTCGTTCACATCTAATCATGAGAGGATACCTAGGCAGAGCAGGAGGAGACATCTCATGCAGGCGAGGTGAAGTAAGTGAATTGATTTGTATACGGCGTTAGAAGATTGACTTCGTCTAATCGAAGACACCGCTTACACTTCTTTATGCCACTGCTAAAACTGGCAATCGTCGTGCCACTTAGATGATGCATCATCTACTGAGTTTCATGTCGCTGCAGAAAAAGGCTGCTTATCGAAGCACAAGTTTTACTGTCCTTCGTCCTGTGGATCGAAAAGTAAAGTGCCTATCATTTATATACTGCTGGTATTAAGTTCGCTCCTGCGAAATATTGCATGTGGAAAGGTGTCGTCGACTAGAAGATTAACCGCTCTTGGTTCTTGAGAGAGGATTCTTTCTGTGCAGCACCCTTGAGCGGCTTCAACATTTCAGCTGAATGCCGTGCTTTATAAAAAGACAGGTCGATGGAGTTGGGAGGGGAGGATCAATCGAAAGCTTGACCTAGGCGAAGGAAGGTTGAATGTGGCCCACGGCATCGAGCAAAGCGGGCTCCTTCAATAGTGAAATGTACAAAGAGTGAAAAGCATCCCCTGCATGAATCATGACCATGCCTGGGCTAGCAATGCGATCTGTTAGAACAAGCACAAAGTGTAATACACAGGGCTGTTTCCTAACCCGCAACTGTGCAAGGCGACTCAGGGCAGGCCAATGGTATAGACCCACTGTACTCCAGTTGAGCATCCGCGCTAAGAACGGAAGCGCCCGCGTGCTCATGTCGCATGCCTGTCGCGTCTGCGTTCACGAGCGTGAATACTATGTACCCTGAAGCACTTTAACAAGACTCGTCCATACAACATCCCCCAATTATCCCAAGTAAATAATTCAAATTCCAACAAGAAGCACCGAAGGATAAGAAACGACAATGCCGCCGCCATCAGAAACAGCATCACAGAACACCCCGCTAGCCCCGAGCGTAGAGAAGGCCTACTACCGGAAATGCATCCAACTCAAGCGAAGGCTGAACGAAGTCGAAGGCGCCAATGAGGAACTGAAAATCAGAAGAGTGAGGCTGGACCGGTCGATCATGAAGATGCGACTAGAGCGGGCATTCCTGCTCGACGAGCTGCGCAAGCGAATGGACCAGAACATCGACGGCAGCGAGGCCAGCGAAGACGAACGTACAGCTTCTGTGAGTACCAGCGACGAACTCCGCGATTTGACCATCCTCTCCCCCCCTGCAAAGCGATGCTGATAAAACAGAAAGCCACCACCGGACCGTCCGCACCGCGACAAACGCCGCCGACACGCCAATCCTGAACCACCCGCGGCCCAACCGCAGCACCCATCCAACAGTACATCGCATCCTCCGTCGCATCATCCCCACCGCACCCCTTCCGACCACGCCTCCTCCCGCGGCCAAGTCGCCCATACTTCGAACCACTCGGCGCCGCCGCCGCCGCACGAGACTTCCGAAGACCATTCCAACCCGGCCCACTCGGGCCCCTCGCAGCCTAAGGAGTCCACGCCGCAATATCCTCCCCTCGGGCACGGGAGTCCCTATGGTGGGGCGCCGACGGGGAGACCTGGTAGTAGCACTGCGCAGACGGCGCAGACGAATGGGACGGGGGAAGAGTATGAGGGGCGGGAGGGAGATGATTCGATAGGAGGAGGAGGAAGAGGGGGTGGGGGGAGTGGAGGGGGGAGTTTTACTGCGGTCAATTCATGAGCCGTGCGGAGTATATTTCTGTGATGGAAGGGACGGAGCAGGTCATGGATCGGGTTGTCGTTCCGGGGTTTTATCAGCGGAGAGGGATGGGCCTAGGCGGGGAGGACGAGTTCCTCTGAATCAAGGATTTGACGAGTCTTTTTTACTGTACTTGTATTTCTTTTGGGCTATGTATTGAGCTGGAAGGCGGGTTGGTCAGGAAAATCTCTGACCATTAATTGTCTAAATGCTACTGCCAGCATGTCGTTTCTTGAGAAATCTTTAGCCGCCTCAACAGAGCGGTTCAATCTTCTTGCCTTTTGTCTGTGCCAGACGTGGGTGTATGGAAAATGGAATGCCACTTGATATCACTGAAATTGAAATCCAACGGGCGGCAGAGTTTCCGACTCCAATGATCGTACAATGGTATACACTAAATCTACAGGCGGATCGTGACTCGACACCAGTCGCCTCAATTCGGCGCATGGTTGCAATGAAGGTTCCTATGCAAGAGAAGACACCCTACAAGCTGCATCACGCATTAACCTATCTCATCACCGCCCTCCAGCAGCAACAGCCGCACCTCTAGTGGGCTGCATCATCCCATGTCTATACACCAAGCCGCCCTGTTCATCATAAAGATCCCAGCCTTCGCGCTCGCAGATGTCCTTTGCCTCCCTCTCCATCGCCTTCACATCGTCTTCCCACATCTCCCGTATGGCCGGGTACCTTAAAAACTTCTTCAAGTGCGGCGGAATTTGCTTGGTGTCCTTCTGGACATATTCATCGACAACGTCTCCTGCGTCGTCGACGCCGAATTGGCCTCGTCGGGCGAGATCCCGTGCTTTTGCCAGTCTCCCGTGGTAGAATTTGATAGCCTCGACCGCGTACAGGACCTCGCGGATGTAGATTTTCGCTTGCTCGGGGTTGTATCCGGGGTTTGCTTCGTCTGGCCTGACTTCGGGCTTAGGATTTTCGCCATTGCTGCTGCCATCTTCGTCGGTGGTTGCTATTGGCCGGCCCGCTTCAAAGTCCTCTTTGCTGGCGTATGTGTACCGCTCATCTTTCAGTTCGAGCGCGAAAGCGGGTGCGTGGGCTTGACCCCACAAGTCTTTTTCGAGGTACATCTTTGCTGCTAGGAGGTACGAAGGTGCGTATGTATACTCCACCGCCACCTCGAGCCAAAGCATAGCCATCTTGAATCTGTCATGTGGCGTGGATGGGTATGCGGCCGTTTGGAACATTTGTTCGCTCGGACTTAGCTTTGGTTTGGATGAGCTGAGGCCAAGCCAGCTGAGCCATCCGCCAAAAGTGTTACCGTTCTCTGAGTGGGTGGCAGGGGGTGCAGGATAAGAGTCGAAGGGTGTTGGCTTGACATGGTCCGGGGGCTCATCCTCTATGTATTTCCATCCGCTACTTGAGTAAAAGTCTGCGAGTGCATGGCAAGCCCTGACGTGACCGCTAGCGGCGGCTTTGGTTATGTGGTACAGCCATTTGCTGGTGTGACTGAACTCTCCCTCCGCATTGTAGTCTTTGAAGAGCTCAGCAGCTTGGTAATGAGACGTGGGATCATCTTGAGCACACCCAACCCCACACGCCCATTTTGCTTTTTCAAGCTCCGCAAGCGCTGCTGCAATCGAGTTCTTGGCCCAAAATTTTGAGTAACGCTCGTAGTGGATCGCAGTCAGCTCGATCCAAGGACAGTCCAGGTCTGCAAACGCCATCTCCTCATGATGAGCGGGTGATGGCGGTGTTCCGGCGGGCTGTTGTTCTTTTCTTTGGACTTCAGACTGCGCAGCCTCTTCCGCCGGCTCTATCGCGCGGGTCCACAAGTCAATCGCACTCTCGTCATCGCCTAGCTCATATGAAACTTTGCCCTCTAGCACCATGGCACGGTAGTCTTCTCCTTCTCGCGCCATCTCCCTCAGATGCCCTCGTGCGTCGACAATCTCACTCGATCGCAGCATCTCAGGCCCTGTCCGAGGGCTTGAAAGCACTTGATTCAGGATTCGCACCGTCGCAGCGGGATCGCCACACGCGCTCATGGTGTAGACCAATTTTTTGCCCAACGCTTTATCATCTGTCGAACCAGCTCTCAGCAGCGGTAGACTCATCCACGTTAGATCGTTAGGGCTCAACTGATAGCGGGCTACCAAGGCCCGGAAGGCATCCTTATCGACCACATTCTTCCTCCAATTGACGTTCGCTAGTTCTGAGAAAGCATTGAGGAATTCCACCCCATCCTCCGGGCGGCAAGATATGTACCCCTGCCTGTGGAGAAGATTCAGGTTGGCATAGCGGGCGTGTTTGCGGCGCTCATCAATCGTTTTCCTTTCATGGGACTCCCCGGGAGTAAGGGCAACAGCCGACTTCCTCCACTTGCTGGCTGGTGATAATCTTGGTCGATAGCTACGGCGTTGACGGATGGCGGGTAGATAGAGCTGAGAAGCAGCTGCTTGGAAGGAAGCACCGCAGCGACAGACGCATGTTGGGCATGGCGGCGGCGGTGGTGACGCTAGCGGTGTCGATGATGGAGGCCGTGGGAGCGAGCGCAGGAGGGAGCGGTGTAGCATGATTAGAGAGACAGTCACATCGAATTCGCAAAATTATTCCCATCCACCATGCAATACTAATCACATGTATCCGGCTTCAGTATAGACTCAAGCTAAGAACACCGCTAGGGCCGTACTGTAGGAGCCACGACTTTTGCGTCGGTAGATGGCTCGATAGAGTTGAGGCCGATCGTGCTCAGTTGGTGCTGATGCTGACCATGCGCCGGACGGGCCCGTGCCTCGGTCGCGGAGATCGAGCGTCATCGTTTACGGAAAGTTCACAGCACCACTCCAACTATCCCACTTCTTCCATGTACATCCTCTACACTCGTGTGAGATTATCTATCCTCTCGAGGTAGCCATATCTCCATATTGGCCACTTCAAACAACCATGTCGGCCCAGCATCCTTTGCGCGCGCTCACAAAGCGGACGGCAACTCCATCGCAATGCCTCTACCACCGTCCACGGATACACCACCGCTCGCTCGCAACCGTCTCCAATGGCTCCTCGGTCGCGCCCCCTGTGACCCAGGACAGCACAAGCAAAAATGGCCCGACTGCCATCGTCTTCATGAACATGGGCGGACCCAGCACCACAGATGAGGTCCACGGGTTCCTGTCGCGCCTCTTCGCCGATGGGGACCTGATCCCTCTCGGTCCTCTGCAAGGCTACCTCGGCCCCCTGATCAGCCGAAGAAGAACACCCAAGATTCAAAAGCAGTACGCAGACATTGGCGGCGGTTCGCCGATCAGGAAGTGGAGCGAGTACCAAGCGAGCGAGATGTGTAAGATTCTGGACCAGACCAACCCAGAGTCCGCTCCACACAAGCCGTATGTCGCGTTCCGCTACGCAGACCCGCTCACAGAGGAGATGTACAGCAAGCTGCTCGAGGATGGATTCGGCAAAGGAAGAGGCGGCCGAGCAGTAGCCTTCACACAATACCCGCAATACTCCTGCTCGACCACCGGCTCGAGTCTGAACGAGCTCTGGAAATGGCGACAACGCATGGAGTCCCCCACACGCAACACGAACCTCACCGCCGCCGAAGCCGAAGGCTCCATCCGATGGTCGGTCATCGACCGGTGGCCCACCCACCCCGGCCTCGTCGAAGCCTTCGCCCAGAACATCGAAGCCAAACTCCAAACCTACCCAGAGGAAGTCCGCGACTCCGTCGTCCTCCTCTACTCCGCCCACTCCCTCCCCATGTCGGTCGTGAACCGGGGCGACCCATACCCCGCCGAAGTCGCCGCCACCGTCTGGGCCGTCCAGCAGCGCCTCGGCCACCGCAACCCCTACCGTCTCGTCTGGCAATCCCAAGTGGGACCCTCAGCATGGCTCGGCGCGCAAACCTCCGACACCGTCGCCAACCTCGTGAAGAAGGGCCAGAAGGATCTCCTCCTCATCCCGATCGCCTTCACCAGCGACCATATCGAAACGCTCTTCGAGATCGACCTGGAAGTCATCCATGAAGCCGACGAGCTCGGCGCCGAAGGCAGAGTCCGTCGTGCCGAGTCTCTGAACGGGAGTCCCGTGTTCATCAAGGCGCTTGCGGATCTCGCAGGCTCGCATCTCAGGAACGGCGAGATTTGCTCCAGGCAGATGGGGCTCAGGTGTCCGGGTTGCAAGAGCGAGAAGTGTCTTGCCCAGAAGCAGTTTTTCACTGGGCAGACTGAACGGGCGAATGAGGCCGTGACTTTGTAAGAGATGGATGTTGGGATCGGTGGTATATCTGGTAGCGATAGGTCGGATTGAAGGGAAAGAAAAGTGTATTTGTATGCGTAATAGAGAATCTAGTCGCTGTACTATATCCACTTCTTTGGACAGTCTTCTCTCAACTTTTCGTTTCTTATAGATTTAATTTCTCAAAGATGTCGGTGACAGGAAATGAACTAAAGTCGGTGGAGAAGTGTCGGTGGCGAGATCGAGAAGCATGGTCTGTTGGATAATTTCACATGAGAGTGCACGAGAGTTAGTGTGGCTAAGCGTCACGGCATCGTGTCATGGTAAGCGACGTGATACAGTATATCTCGGAAACTGCCTACGCCTCACATCAAGCTCGGTTCTGGGTGGCCTCTCTTGAGGTCTGATATTTTCAGGGAGAGCCTCGATAGTACAGCGTCATGGAATTTGACAAGTGGATTTTTGTTCTGATTAGGATTTGCCAGAAGGAAAGATCATTCTGCACTCGTACGACGATAGTCTGAGAAGGTCAGCCGGCCTTGCAATTTCGACGCGTGGTTATCCTGAGGCTTTCATCCGCATAGTCATTCTTGATGAGATGCATGGTCTCTACTACCGTTATCAACGCCAATTATTCCCCTTAGTAGCAATACCTCTCTTCAATGCCCGCTTGGTGCCGAGACGCCATCTCGTACATATAACAAAGGCAACTCCATCTCGGACGGACTGTCCAGTCGTCGGTAGACAGTATCTTGCTTCCCATTGCTCAACAAGATCTTACTGTTATCTTCGACAGGATTGCTTGCTTGCTTGGTGACTTTGAATGGAGCGATAAGTCGATGTTCCTGCGCTTCCTCCACGCCAAAGATCGCAGAGTATAAGAATTCGATGAGGATGGAGCCCAGATCGTGACAGCGACGAGTTGTCCAAACGTCCACTTGGTCTTGTCCTGCCACGACCTTCCGTCGGGATCAGGGTTCGACAATATTGCTATCATTACTGCTGCCATCGCCAAGAAAGTCGCTTCAGCTAAGCCGTGGCGGCAGCGTACCCAGAGAAAACGTAGCGTGGTGACTACAAATCGGCTTGGTATATCAGGGAATGAAAGAGAACGATGTTGAACAGTCCACCACCATGCTGGAGGACGGAGTGTCCTAACATGTCGCCAAGCTTGGAGATGAGCCAGCAAGCCCTTGGCTTGTCGCCCTGAGATCGGCGGCGAGAACGATACCGACTTGCATGAGGTAGGAAATGTAGACGCCGATACCTGCAATGTCGAGATTGGCATGTCTGGTTGAGCCGTAGCAGATCCGATACACCGTACATGAAGCGGCGTAATCCTGATATACGTTAGCCCACGTCATTGAGATTGACCATCGACTGACCAGGTCATCACGCCATGCGCTTGGCTCTGTACTAAGAGCGGTGACGTTCGATAACGATGCTAAGTCCGAGCGTTAAGGTAAATCACAACCCCATGAGTCTGATGTGGAATCGCATGCGCTGGCTGCACATTCCGTAATGCTACTCTCAATTGCATTGCTGATCTGCTGGCTATCTGTGAAACCTGCGGCTTTGACGATAGCAAGTGACTCATCGGTCAAGTTGTCATTGGACATGAGGGCAGATATCGCGAGATACGCCAGGCAATTGTGGAAGGTGTAGGACGAATTCCAAATCAAGGATGGTTGTTTGCAAGCTTCAGTACAATTGAAGCAACCTGGAGCAGCTTCACATGCCAGCTTTTCGTCAAAAAGAGCTATGCATGGAGATTGTGGTTGACAGTCCCAGTTTGGATCACCCCCGGTGAGCCACGTAGCCGCTTGTAAGGAGACTGTTTTCGCGGTGTCCCCTTTGATGATCCTGAAATTACCAGGCATTGTGCTCGTGTTGACGGGAGAACAGCGAGACAATTTTGGACTCACCAATGCGTCCTTTCAATAGCGAAATGGATAGCAAAGTGGGGGGAGGGGGAGGTTGTTTCAACACCCTCAACAGCTTTATACATTGTTCTCAGGTGCTGGTTGTCGTGATCTCTCCACGGCAAAGCTGAACCGAGACGCTGACAAGTCATGCGCCCTACAGACGGACCCCCAAGCGAATTGTGGGAAGGCAAAAAACACCATGGACTGGTGGATCGTCACAAAGATGACTGCAGTCGACGGCCTAGCCGGAGAGGCTTGCAGATAAACGAACATGCCTCTGTTGATATTCTGCGCGACCAGCTTAAGCAACTGTCAATCAGGTCGACCAGAGGACATTGCCAGTGAATCGAGCGGGCCGAATGGATGCATAATGAAGCGATTTGGCATAGCAAGCGCCATCAAGACATCCTGGTGATATCAGGCAATATTTTTGAGGGCAAGGCTGGCAGTAGATGGAAATTAGATTAAAGTCCGTAACCAGAGGTCCACTTGACGTGTACTCTGGCAGCCTCCAGGCTGACGATGTACTTAGAAGTAGATGTATTCGCAGGTGATTGCGAGGCGGCCATCACATCGCCTCCCACGGTATAGGTACACGGTGCATTTTCCCAACCGTTATGGTACATGGAGATGTATGGGGTGTCTGTAGCAAGAAGTGGCGGCAATTTAGTAGTTGGGCACGTCTCCTGCACTGGGCAGGCACCTGGGCACCGCCGGCTGGGTCCGCTGCTCGCCTAAGGCATCTGATTTCGAGCCCTCTTTCCGGTTTAGCTTGTCGGGCCAGGACCGGTCCCCCGTCAAATTTTGGCCCGTGCCAGTTCAAAGCTCTTGCCTAGCTTCCTAGCGAGTTGCCCCGACCAGCCGACGATGGTGCTATGTAGGGAAACCCTACAGTCATTCTATCGGCCTAGGTATCTTGCAACGTAGCAGGCGACCTGCTCTTGGCTTTGCACTCTGTTCAAAGACTTTCCGCAGAAACTCGCCATACTGCAACCGCATAGAGGTCGTGTAGAGGTCGTGGTGCAATTCTGACGTTTCAACCGTACTTGCATCTTCGATCCTATCGCTTCGCCATCGGGTACGTACTACCTGATCAACCGAGACTTAAGTCACCGGATTGACGAGCTCGCTCAGCCAGAAAACCAAAGGTGCCGCCGAGAAGAACGGTATAACGCGCATGAGTGGAAACCGGCGAACGTAACCTTGCGTTCCGTCTCAGCACCGTTGTGCTTCAGCTGCGGTCTTCATTTATACGGCGACTGGAATCTGAACCGCAACAGCCATTCCGGATCGCTAGGACCGAAGGACTCGTACGCGTTCATCACGATCTGGGAGAGCTCTTACTACTGTGGTGGTTTTGCTTCGAGGGCGGTGGCCTTGTCTCCTTATTCAAATCAAACACAACCCAAGGTCTCTTCATCATGAGGGCTTCTTGACCTGCCCCTCCATTCTGAAACGCCAGCGGCGCATCTTGCGATCACCCGTTTCCACCGCAGGCAAAGCCCGTTCGCGAAACTCCTCAACCAGGGCTTCGCATCAATGAAATTGGTCCCTTGGCGCCCAAGTTCTTCGGTGCACAGCATAAAAGCACTCGAGCATGTCCGCCATCTCTCCTTCTGAAGGCCCGGAGGCCTCGCAGCGCCGTGAGCGAGCAGCCATAGCAGCGCAAGCCTGCCAAACATGCCGTAATAGGTAAGCACGCCTTAAGGGGAGCCGGGCTCCTAGACCGTCTCACGTGACACATGGGAACGACGTTTGCTGATATATAGCTGCAGAAAGAGCAAATGCGATGAAAGACGGCCCAAATGTGCGTGCGCCAAACCAGAGCACATTCCAAAGAGTTGAGCTGACTCTGTGTAGGTAGCCTCTGCACTCGCCTGAATGTCGAGTGCGAATACCGTGAGCCACTTCCAACTAAGTAAGTAGTGCTCGCGTGGGATACTCCAAATCAGTAGTTTGCCCAATGGACGCCCTGACAGTAGCCACAGGAAGGACAAAACAATGGTACACATTCTGGACACGTTGACTCGCTTGGAGAATAAGTTTGATAATCTTTCCATGTCCCGCGGCAGTAGAACGCCCCCAGACGACCAGTCGCGAGCAGTTGCCGCGTCGTCGCTGGCCGCCGGATCTTCTGCAACCTCCCTTCGAGATGGGAGCAAAGGATCAGAGCGAGAAGTGACTCAGACTTTCAGGCCTAAGAGGTTCCCCACCGAGCTCCAACAGCAGTACCAGCACCTCACGGTGCCACACAAAATTATGCTCTGGCCGAGCATTTACATCCACTTGATCAACTCCGGTATCTCCGCTGCGTCAGATCTGCAGTACGTCTTGCAAGAGGGTACACCATTCATTATCAAACGCGAATTGCAGAAGCACCTTTCACCATTACCGTCCGATGCCGGACTGCCGTGCTTCGCCGTCAATGTCGGCGCCACGGAACATGGCCAATCATCCAATGTTGCGTTTCCAACTCTGACTGTGCAACAAATTCAGGAGTACTCCGACGCGTACTTCAACACGTTCAACGTCCTCTATCCTGTGCTCAACAGAGAGTCATTCATGAACGACATTGTGGCCAGACTCTTAAGAGAAGGCTACGGTGACGGCGATGTCGATAGTGTTCTGGCACTGTTCGTTTTTGCCCTTGGCCAAGTCGCACTCGAGGGTGTGTTCGACCGACCCGTCAGTATTGTTGATGGAAAGCCTAGTGGCATTCGTGGTGGCACACTGGAACATCCGCCAGGGCTAGCGATATTCAACGAAGGTCGGAGGAGACTTGGCTTTGTCGCTACTCAATGTAGCCTCGAAAACGTGCAGATACTGCTGCTGCAGGCGACGTACTATGAGGCTTGCGCCAGGCATCTGGACTTTTGGCGATCGACAGTTGCAGCCTCTATGGCCTGTCAAGTTCTGATCCGATGTCAAACAATCGACTGGTCTTCATCTACCGGCGATCTGATCAAGCGCGCCTATTGGACATGTATTCTCAGCGAAGAGCTCTATCACTTGGACCTTGACATGCCACAGACTGGCATACACACAATGGAAGACGATGTGCCACTGCCATACTTCCAAGAAGTTAACGATCACGACCACATGGGCGTCTACTCACCTCAAGTGCCGGTGGCTGGCTCAGAGGATCGAAATCAATATCAGTATTATTTTCTAGCAATGATCGCGCTTCGGAGACTGATTGCACGGATTCATGGAGTAATACACGAATGTGAGCAATCAACGACCAACGCTGAGCCACTTTGGCGAAGCAACACCAGCACAAAGGCTCACGAGACACCCGCAGCATCGACGACCCAAGACAGCGCCGATGACTATGGCGGACCTCCAGTTGCGGTAATCCGTGAAATGGTCCGGCAGCTAGACAGCTGGCGCGCCCTCCTGCCCCGCCCGCTGCAGTGGAGCGACAACGACAAGTTCGACTTCCCTACTGCTGACCCCAACAGTCGTCGACCGAACGAACCGCTGTTCAACTTCGATCCTGGGACCATCCCGATCGGGCACAGATACAACCTCGACGTCGTGACGGCCCAGTTGCGAACACGCTTCTACTACGCCCGTTTCATGATGTATCGCCCTTTTGTCTACAAAGCGCTGCACTTCCCAGAGCTAATGACTGCTGACGATGCCAACTGCTGCGCCCTTGCGATCAAGTCCGCCTGCCTCTGGCCGCTGTCGCTTTCGCCGCCAAAGAACAAAAAGCGCTTGGTCCCTCACCTATTCGCCTGGACCCAAAACTTCGTGGGTATACTGCTGATTTTCAGAATGTGCAATGTGAATAGCTGCCTCAGCACTATCGTCGACGAAGGCGGCGTAGTCGGGCGGCAGGAGATCGATCTCTCTACGCAGCTGATGCTAGAATGGGTCAGGGATGTGAGACAGGTCGATGGGATTGCCGAGTGGAGCTGGAACATCCTAGAGCCTTTGTACGGAGACCGACTGGGATAGAACAGCTATTGTTAATAGCTTAAGAAGACGATTTAGAAGGCTCTTCGGAAGAAATTGGAGCACGACGGCCGAAATTATGAATATGAGGTGAGATTGCGTGGTGGATGGCTAAGTGTATGAGTAGTGGCGCCGCAATGAATGTAGCGATACTTTGTTCAAACGACGTGACACAATTCGGATGACGCTGCGTCTACCATGTCATGCTTGACTGAAATAACGAGATGCTCGAAATGCTGAGCGCGGTCAGTTACTCATTTGTATTTTGAAGGTCTTGCCAGAGTCCGTTGCAATACGCAATTCAGAAGACCGATTCCGTGTAGTATATCGTGAAGAGGGCTTTTGTGCGTCCCAATGCTATCTATACACATTTTTCACGTTATTGGACGCGGTCCGCTATCAGCCTCTAGTCCTCGTCCCAGTTCGGGTTGGGGCCTGGAGGCTTCGGCCCACCGGCTTGCCTCGCCACGATAATCTGGTCGACGCTCAAGACCGTCCTCGCGGACTCAGTGGCCAGCTTGATAGCCCAGTTCTTCGTCACCATCAAGTCCAGGATGCCCTCTTCCTCCGCGTCCAGCGTGCCGGTGCCGTCGCTGTTCTCAATGTCCACGCCCGTGCACGGGATCTCCTCCTCGTCATCGTCGTCTGCCTTCTTGGCCCCGTCGGCCTGCTTGGAGGATGAAGGTGGCTGGATGTGGTGGGCGGTGTAGAGCTTCGCCAGCACTTCGGTGGCGTCGAGACCGGCAGACTCCGCAAGGACGCGTGGGACAACCTCGAATGCTTCGGCGTATTTTCTTATGGCGTACTGGGCCAGACCCGAGGTCTTGTCCGCCATGGCGGTCAGGCGCTCGACAAGCTGCATCTCTGCTGCACCGGCGCCGGGCACAAGCCGCGCATCGCGAGTGATAGCCTTGACGACGTTGACACCATCGTCAACCGCACGCTCAACGTCCTCCAGGTGGTTCTGTGTCGCGCCCCGGAGCACAAGGGTGGCTGTTCTGGTTTGCTCGTTCTCTTGTCTGAACACTGTCACACGGTCGCCACCGATCTCCAGCGTCTCTACAATGTCGACGTTGCCCATCTCGTCCGGCATCGGTGCTCCGAGTCTCGCCAGCGGTGTTGCGCCCACCACACTGCACAACCGCCTGAGTTCGAACTTGGACAGAATCTTGATCACGAGGATGCCATAGCGGTTCAAGTAGTGCATTGCGAGCTCGCCCACGCCAGCGCCTGCAACCACTACCCTCATGCCAGAATCGTGCAGCTCCTTGATTGCGTTCTCCATCTGCTGCTCCTCGCCCTTGGTGAAGTCGAGCAGCTCCTTCGCGTTCTTCATGAGGACCGTGCCCTTCGTCTCGGTCTGCGAGATGTCGATCGGACAGCTGAACACGCCGACCTTCGCCTTCGTCGCCTTCTTGACGCTGCCGTCCGGCTCACGCCCAAACACCATACCCTTCACAACTCTGCTTTGCTCCAAGCTACCACCCATGATCTTGACCACTCGCACATTGTCCACATTGAAGTTGTAAGGGTTCTTGGGCAGTACGGCAAGCACAGCCTCTGCAACCATGTTGGCCAAGAAGTCCTCGCTCCCGTTTTGCTTCGCAGCAATGACTGTCTTTATCGCCTTGGCCAATTCGTTCTGGTCTCTGATGTTCTCCACGCTATCGACCTCCAGCTCCTCGAGCACTTGCAGCGCATATCTTTGAGCCCGCTCGTACCCCTGGACGATTTCAGATGTCTTCAGACCCATACGGAGCAGGTCCTCGGCTTTCTTGAGCAGCTCGCCCGCCAGGATCATGACCATGTTGGTAGCATCACCCATCTCTGCCTCCTGCTGCTGGGATGCCATGACCAGCAGCTTGGCTGCCGGGTGTACGACTTCGAGTTCTCGTAGTATCGTTGCGGCGTCGTTTGTGAGGATCATCTTTTGAAGGTGGTTGATGACAATCTTGTTGCGGCCGTAGGGGCCGAGGGAGGTCTGTACCGTCGAAGCGATGGTCCGGCAGGCATCGATGTTGCGCAGGACGGCGCCATCTTCTGAGTCGTAGCTATTGCCGTGTCAGTATATTTGCTGGGTGCCTTCACGGAAGAGACGTACTTCTGGTAACCAGGCTTGAAGAGCCCATTATTGGGCGCTCCGGGTATGGAAAGCGACATAATAGCGTGCCAATGAGGCTTCTAACTGTGTAGTGAAGAAGAACGAAGCACGCAAGGGCGAAGGTGGTGCAACGGGGTCAATAAGTTGAGTTAATTCGTTGCGACGTTTTTGCTGCTGTAACTCTAGTCGCGTGTCCCACTTCGCGTTCTCGAAATCTCGAAACGGGACGGGGCAAGCTCAGTCATTCAAGTTTGATTGAACCACAATCAAATGTTGCCGGTTGCCCCTCCAAGTCTTGCAGCCGTGCAGCTCGCTCAATGAATTGCCAATCAATGTCCTAATTCCTACAGCCGTCTTTGCCTCTTCGGCGGTAGCCGACTCCGACTAAAGTTACACTTTATGGCCAACCAAATGCATCACGTCAACCATCCCCAATTTCTTCCAACCAGCCTCGCAACGTGATGACACAGGATTAACCAGGACATCATCATGGCTCAGCTATGTTCGCAGGAAAATCTCGACCAGTGCCTTCCAAGGCGGCTCTTGACGTCCTCTACCAGCTCGCCTACATTTCATCAGGAGCCGCGGTGGGAGTCGCGACCCTTTGTGCGGAGGAGAGAAGGCGAAGGACCCAGGTGGTGCAGAAGATAGCAGAGAATGCAAAGAGAATACGGCAAAGTCCGCGATACTATCGGAATGCGGCAGTGGCAACACAGGAGTCTCATGATTACATGGGAGGACATGGCGGATCTTCCTGGGACCCGGAAACAGTAGAGGAGCCGGGAGGAGCGAAGCGCAGAAGAAGACGGCCGCGAGACAGTATGGCTGCCCAGGCCCCTGGTTTACCCTCTGTGGTAGAGGATGGGTACGCGCAAGTGCAGTCTGCAGAGGATACACCACGTCCAAACAAACCTCGGCATCGGCGACGGATTGCAGCCTCCTATCCACCTCATCCAGCACCTTGGCGTCTCGACGCAGGAACAGTAGAATCGGCACCTTCAGGAAGCCTCACCAGTGAGGACCCAGGACATTATTCTACGTCACCCAAAGTCAGTACTTACGCGAATTCTGCTGTCAAATCTCGCAACCTCAAGAGGGATCGAAATCTTGAACACGCTGGCCAGGTCAGAGATGTCGAGAAAGGACTAGGCATACCAGAAAGATGGACAACGCTGTTGGAAAAGCGCCGCAAAGAGCCGGCTGAACTTGCATCAGAAATCCACACGAGAAGGGTTGCGAGGAGAGATGGAGCGCTGGAGGGCTCAGGACATCATACATCCCCGACTACCGAGACCAATGTCACCCACGAAGTCGATTTGTTTTTTGCTATGGCGGCCAACCAAGATCGTGAAATACAAGGCTTAGTCCATATGTCAAATCAGCTTCTTCAGGCGTCAGTTACACACGGCACGCTGGACGATGTTCGTTCATTGTGCCTGTGGAAGTTTTCGCAAGCAGGTTCCATTGAGCCGGACGCTGAAGCCGTGTGCAAGGCTTCGCACTCACTCGCCGAGAGAGTAGAGCACAAGGAACTCTTTGACTTCTACGTCAGCTTGTTCTCGGAAAAGCAATTCCTGAGAATCGAAAACAGAAATCGACTAAGGCTTGCAGTTCTGGTGCTCGCACAAGCTGTGAGATGGAATTTGGGCTTCAGCCTTCGGTCTGCAGCTCATAAGTTGCTTGCACCGCTGTTACAGGACGAGGAAGGAGACCAATTCGGTCGAGCACTGCCACAACAGTGCCAGTCATTGATAGAAGGTGATTGCTTAAGACAGGCAGCTGATCTGTTGCACGCGTTGCGAAAGCTTTGTCAGCACAATCATGGATACGGAGAGTCCGTAGAGATGGTTTTAAATGCGGCATTGAGGGATAATCGCATACCACTATGTCTCAAGCTTCTCCGGGCGGCCAATCAAACACTCCCGGAGCATATCTTCGCCGAGAGATGTAACGTATTCCTCAGAATATGTGACGAGCACAAAGCATACGACACCATAATCGACCTTTTCATTGGCCCCAAAGGAGGCGACTGTCGTCCAACAAGTATCATGAACCACAAGCTCAGCGAGAGTAGCTACGAGATTTTGGCCTTCGCATGTACTCAGAGCGAGTCGTGGCACAAAAGTCTTAGACGGATCTTCTCTTACACTTTTGCAAAAGTTCCTGAAGCACAGCGAGGTCGAATCCTTGAAGCTCGCAGTTCTCTGACCTTGAGAAGGATGTGGGACTCAACGCGCGATTTGGGGAGAGTCATTACCTACTCAAATGGTATGGAGCCATGGTTGCGGGAGAATGCGTCCCCTTCAGTCATGCGCTCGTGGCGTCTTGCACTTCTGGAAATCTTTATCAGCGCGGGCAAGACTGACCTAGCAAAGAATGCCCTCGATAGATTCAGTGCAGAGGGACTTTCACCGAGCGACAGTGTCAGCCTTGCAATGTTAATGCTGGCCAACAAGGGGCGTTGGGAGTCGTTAGACCGCCTGCTGACCATCGCGGAGGAATCTCGTGCACTTCAGTTCGATCCAGACACGACAGAGAGATTCAATCAGACTCTTGACTTCTACGTCCGACATCACTCGAGCATAGAGAGCTGGAAGTTTGTGAGCCGAGTCGTCGACAAGCTTGGTTTCAAACCAAATCATGTCACGACAGAAGTCATGCTGAAGGGCTTCGTGTCTGCTAAAAGCATTGACTTGATCCCGAAGTGGCTGCGATATGTCCACACACTTGGCCGCAACTTTGAAGTGACTGCCAGAGTCGCCTCGATGCTGTTGACACGCTTCTATCGTGAGTTTCGGCCATCGCATGTCCTCATCATGTGGTTTTGTCGGAATTTGATTAGCGTTGCACCTTCTTTGGCTGGTACGCATAACTATGTGCCGCTTCTCAAAGAGGCGATCGGCTCCGACATAAGGAAGAATGGTGAGCATCGGGCACATGGTGAGGATAGACTACAGTTACTTGAGGGTATCAAGGGGACGGTGGCTCTACCGCGTCCCGGATACCTTTGGGATAGCCAACTTTTCCTGTTTCAGCCTGAATCCGGCGATGTCAATGATTCTGGTACATCGGAAAGTGCCAGCCCCTCCGTGCGGGAGAACACGATCGGCATAGAGACGCCAGCGGAGCAAATGCAGGATAATTCCGATCTCGAACTTTCGAGCACGATTCACTTTGGCGAACTTCGAGAGAGGTATGATGCGAGCGATCACGATCAGTCGAACTCTTCTTTGCAGAATCAACGAGGACCGATGAATGATGGCCAAATAAAAGCCAGCCACGACTCCGACCCAGTCCATGATATGGTTCTAGCGCTGTCGTTGAAAGACTACGTCAAAGTTTCGGAGCTCTACCATATCTCGTTAGATGCATCGGGTCTTCCATCCTCGCCACTCGCCCTTGAGATAGCTGTGGAGGCATGTATCCGTCTGCATCGTGGCGACAGAAGTGCTGCTGAGGGGTTGATGACCAGAGCGAGAGATGCTGGAATGAATGTGACATGCGCCATGGGTCCAATGCTGATTCACCAGATGTACCATCTTAAGTCAAGCGATAAGAAGGACGCAAGCAATTTGCGCGTTACAACCATCGAGTACTACCGCATGAACGACGAGAAAGGCTGGCCAGTCAAGCATCATATCGGCGTCACTGCTGCTAATACACTTATTAACAACGGCATGCCAGAGCATGGTCTCAACATTCTGCAGGCGGTCTACAATTCCGGGTGGGCATCTCGACGATCGTTGGGCATCGAGGCTATCACCGTCTTCCTGAAAGGCTATGCCGCACTGTTCTCGGTGGATGGTGTAGAATGGGTGCTTGGTACCGTTTTGCACCAGCAGATGCGCATCGATCATAAGTTCCTCCGCACACTTCGGAGGGCCGTTTCCGACTTTGCTCGAAATGCGCGCGCTCAAAGACCGACCTTTGGCCAGAAATCTCATTACGCCCACGTGCATTCGCTTGCCCATGGGTTGAGATTGTGCCGTGAGAGGCGAGCAGCACAGTTGCAAGAGACGAAGACCCTAGGCAAGAGACTGATTACTTGCCTGGCGAAGAATGCCAACTATCAGCGACAGCCCCAGATCCAAGCTGATTCACGGCATGAGCTCGAGGATGCGATATTCGGCGCTAGCAAAAAGGTTCCGCGGTCAACCTCTGGACAGTCTGATGACGCTCTGAGCCCTCGCAGAGCCAGACGTGCCGAGAAATATCAGCAGACTGTTGCTCGTGCAATCCGTGCAGAGAAATCTTTGGGGCGTAGAGGACGGCGACTGCGCGCCATTGCTGCCGACGATGTCAGATGGCATAAGCAATACCGAGCGTACCTACGAAAGCCTCTGGTCATGCCTGAGGGGAAGCTGGCGTCTTTCAGATACTCCCTTCCCACAGGCCTAGATCAGAGCTGATGCGGCTCTGCCTTTCACACGAAAGCTTCAGATCAATCACATTGGCATGTGAAATCCATCTTTGTGGAGTAGATGTTGCTGCAGGACGCATGTACAGTAAGCGACGGACTCCGGTCACGAATAAGAGAGCTCGCAGCCCTGTGGCTTGGACTCAACATGTTTTCTTAACCTTTTCAACCATGCATAGCAAGGGCGTAGTTCTTCTGCAGGGTCTGTAAATATAGACTAGATACCTTGTATACGCCTAGGAAGAAAGGCGCAACACATCCAGTACAGGCATTGAGCAATTGATCCCACCTGGGCACGCATGGTTTGGAGCCCCACGAACAGCCATGAGCTTGGCGACGCCATCTGCGGCCGGCAGTGCACCGGCTATTTCCCCAAAGTGCCGGGGCGTTTCTTCAGCCGCGAACAGATGCGTGCGGGCGTTGCTTGCATCAACCCGGTACAGGCGCATGACACAATCGTACATCACACCGGTGCTACATCATCAGCTAATACGCGGAAGGGGGGAAGGCTGCGGATGATTGTGACAGTGCATATAGCAGTACAGCGCTTTTTTAGTCATGCCGGAAATAATAAGCAAGGGGCAGCCAACCGCTTCCTCTCCTGCCCCCAAAGACGGCCCATCTCCGCATTTGCCAACTCACCCCATCTGTCCTCGTGATCATGCAGAAGCTTTTTCTCCTCTGCCCACCTCCGGCAACGTCCATGGATGTTAAGTTGGGCGACCCGCGCTATCGCTGACGAGCGGCTGAAAAGAGACCAGCGCGCGCCGATAAGATCGGCGGTGTGGAGAAGAGACGGACGGGAAGGTCTGGAACTTCTATGGGACCTCTGAGGGCTCTCTCCGAGTAAGGTAGTCTCTCTCGCTCTCACTTTTTGGCTACCCACCGGTTCCACAGGATCAGCGTGAATTCGGCCTTTTGGCTCTCTTCCCCCGTATTTAATTGTTAATTGACTTTCTACCCTGCTTGCGCGTGCGCTTCCGCCGGCTGACTCCTCTTCTGGTGTGAGCATGTCCTCGTTATTACTCCTGCTCTGTCCATAGTAGTAGCGTAGCAGTCATCCACGGGGTGCGAGGTTCGAAGGAAGCGAAGAACTACTGGATGTGGTCATAACTGCACCATATCCATACATCTCTCTTCTACCTCTCTCTCGCCCAATCTCTCCCGCGCGGCGCTGCTCCCGACATCCTGGGACCGACACCGATCACACGGATCTGAGGCTGCGTCCTCGTGTCTATATACATAATACATGCTTCAGCAACGTATTGACGTCTGCCATCCATGGCAGAGAAAGTGTACAGCCCCGATGCGCCGGCCATAGCACGGCGACCGTCGTTTCGGAAGACGCTACGCGAACACGAAGCGAGCCTGCCTGAGGACTTCCTCCGAGCGCTGGAGGAGAAACGGAGACAGTTGGACGAGAGTATCCACAAATACATTGCCGCCAAGGAAAGAGAGTGGAAGCAGTTCGAGAAGGATATCCGGCAGCAGGCGCGGACGAGGGGTGCAGGCTCAGGCCCGGCATCATCGCATGCGCCCCAGCACAATGCGTGCCAAGACGAGACGACTGCCTCAAGACGGAGGGCCAGCTCGGATTCGGCGCACAGCGCGAACGAAAGTCCGCAATTGCGAGGCCAGCAATCTTCAGCCGTTGATGCCTTGCTGGCGACGGGCTTACGACGAGATGGGAGCGCGCAGGCTCTTGCGGGCATGAGTGGTCGGAGGGAAAGCGTGGAGCGCGAGAAGGACTTCGTCGGCCTCTTCACGCCTTCTTTCCTCCCGGCCATCGATAACAAGCGTGAACGGCAACATGAGCGTACGGCGTCTGCTCCCGGAATCGTGGAAGCATCCGCCAGCAAGAACAGCGTCGCCGCAGTCCGAAGCTCCTTGCAGAAAGCCGACTCCGACACGGTCATACAGGCGAAAGCTAAACGCCCTGCCCACCTGCAAGACGGACAGCGTAACTCTTCGTCTGGATCTTTGGCAGAAAGCAGATTGCTAACCTCAGCAATGAAATCGCCTGCGCCGCTCGGCCATGCGTCTCGGCAGCAGAAGAAGCGTGTATCTCTTGCAGTCGGTGACAGTATTGTTGCACCGAGTGACAATGTCCCGCTCCCTCTAAGCAACAGCAGTACGCCATCTCACTCTCGAAGTCGCTCTCCGGTCAATGACCTGGACCCAGTCGCCAACGCCCCTGGAACGTCTGTGGCCGACTTTGCTAAGCAGCCCCCTGCGAAATTCTCCTCGAGAGGCGAAAATACCATGAATGGTCTGCTCTCTCTCGCAAGCGGGCAACAGGGAGCAGCGGGCCCAGAGTCTCCTGCCCGTCCACCATCAGCACCGAGCGTGGCAGCTAGATCTAGCCCTGCTACTCGCAGCCCTTCTAAGATCGATCCTGATGGGGACTTGTTCGATCTAGACGAAGACTCAGACTTACCAACGCCACGCCTGGAAGAAGAGGACCCCGTGTCCGGAATCGAAGGCGAAGAAGAAGTCATGCCTGGCATTGGCGGTCGGATTGATCAGCAGACGGCTCCTCAACAACCCCAACGTCACGAAACCTCCACGAGCGAGCCAGGCTTACGCCCAGGCGAAGTCTACGACTACGATTCCGAAGCCGGATTAGTCCCTGAACCCGTCCCTGGCGCAGTTCCAGAAGTCGTCCAACAAGACGAACACGCCATGCACGTCGAATTCGGATCCATGGGTGCCTCGGCATCTTCCCAGCAGCCCACGAGGCCCGGGTTCCGCCGGCCTTCGGTCGTTTCAGATCCCGTCTTCCTGGGGCAGGATTATGAGCAGGCGGAAGAAAGGGCGGTGAATGATGACATCTATGGATCGTCTTATAGTCGCCCCCCAACCAAAGGCTCCTTTACTGGTGGTTCGCTTGGCGAGTCCTATATGGCCCGGCATGCGGAGGAGATGATGCGTGTGCGGATGGCGAAGCAGCAGCAAGATGTGCGCAGCTGAGTGGTTGGTTGTCGCCCTTTGATGAATTACTCTTTGAAGAAAATCTGATCTTTTTGCTATGCTGACAGCGTTATGTGACCATGCTTGAACCTTATCATAATGTACATATGCTCGCACGCCTCTTCAGGCTTTCCTGTCTTCCTCCCCTCCCCGGACGTTCTTTTGGGATAATAAACCTTCATCATCACCTTATCCCACTAGAACGAGATGGCAGCCGCTTCCATCCCCCAAAATAGCGACCTGTCCTGACCCGCCCTCTCATCATTCCGGCCCCAACGGCTCCTCACTCGCCGCCAAATTACACTGCCTAAACACCCTCACCTCCTCCGGCCTAAAACTCCCCGTCACGCTATGCAGCACCCCATGGTTATTGAACAGCGCCAGATCCCCCTCCTCCCAGTCAATCGCCAGCACCCGCTCTGGCGCTATCCTCGGTCTCTGCAACCTATGCACTATCTCCCTCACCCGCGACAGATCCTCAATCACGCCTCCGTCCGCTAGATGCAGCTTCTCTACCGCCGAGGGATGGATCTGTAGTGCCAGTCGGCCCGTGACAGGGTTCCGCCAGCACATGGGTAGGATCTTCACTTTCTCTGCCTCGATGGCGGGGAGTTCGGTGTACGGTAGTTCCAGCCCTTCGGATACCAGCCCTAACCCGTCTGACCGCGACTTGGCCCCGGACATCCACACGTACGGGTGTGGCGCGTACTGAACGCGAGTCGTCCGCGCGAACTCTTGGTCTTCCGGGCTTAGGAGGTCGTACGTCCGGTACGAGGACACGAAGGCGGTGCTGCCGCGCGGCACCCGAAGGGTATCCCCCGTCCCGTCGTCGTACCGGAGGTTCTGGTACTCGGTCTTGGGCACCTGCACGGCCATGAGCGAGGTCACGCGCGGAGGGTTGAGGTCGTACAGTGCCGCGTCGATGTGCCAGCGGTAGAAGCGCGTGTTCTCGCGGTCTTCGGCGGCGGGGATGGCGTCGTGGTGGAAAGTCTTATGGTGTGGGTGCTTGAGCACGATATCCTTCAGTCCTTCAAAGGAGGCGACGGGACCATTTCCGATGACTTGGACCTGAGGCTGGTGCGGGATCGTTTTAAGGTCTGGGTGTAGGATCGACTTCTTGGAGTCTAACGTCTTGCCGTGGCCGTACGCTTGCACGCTCGGGTCGAACAGCCGGGTTAATTCGTATTGCGCTTTGGGGGAGAGGTCTTGTTGTCCCTTGAAGATGATGACTTGGTTCTCATAGAGCGCCTGACGGATTACGGCGAAGTCTTCTTCGCTGATGTGCTCAAGATTCGCTCCGCGGACTTCGGCGCCGAAGTCTATGTTGGAGCCTTTGGGGTTCGTTAGGGGATGGACGGTGATGTGGGATTTGATGGCCATGGTCTTTATATCGACCGATGAGATGGCAAGGATTGGATCAAGAAGGTTCTGAGTGTTTTAATTTGGATTCGAGCGTCGAGAGCGAAAGAAGTATAAATTGTCTAATCGGCTAATGCGCTCGAAGTTCGTGGGCAGCATGGAGCCTTAAATGCAATCACTTTATGTATACAGTACACGCTTACATGCTACTGAAGCCGACCTCATTGTACCGCCCAATGATAAATACGCGCGAACATCTTATCGCGCCGAAGCTTAGCTTGAGCTTAGATGAGAGATCTCCAGGTCGGCGAACTCCGTCATCAGCGGACAGGGCCCCTCCGATGATGTGGTCTGTGGCTTTTTGATAACCAGGACGGCGGCGCAAGCTAATCGCTGCTGCTCATACTGAACAGGGTAGATATGCCGCAGTATATAGCCAAAAAGACACAGTTTAAGCACACCTTTCCTGTCACCGTTTCAACCCATTCGCTCTAAAGCTCGTTAAAAGGGTTACAAGTCTTCGTTTAAGGGCAATACGTTCAGCAGAGGATTGCGCCGAGTCTGAATCGAGACGGTAAAGCGCCGCATGGCCAGAAGATGAATTTCATGAGAATGGCTTTCGAATAAAGTGCAGTCTTAGTCTGAAAACGCCAATTCCGGATACAGGACCGGGGTGTGAACAGGCCTCCGAAAGTGACCATGCATTGGGTATCTCACTCGCCATACTTCGATCTTAAACTCTGAAACTCCTCGATGCAAATGATGCTCCGGCGCGCTGCCCATGTCCCACAACGCCCTGGCTCCATGCAGAACGCTGCAGCATAATTGTCACCCACTGCCATCTCCTCATGATCCGTCTCACGTTGCTTTCACATATACTGCACTATCATCAGTCTCCCCGTCTCACAAGGGAATCATGTCAGAATCTGACTTACCTGCATCAATCTTCGTGACCTGCGGCAGCGCCAAGCGCACCTTATTCCGGTACAGCACCGGCCCTGACCTCTGCACAGGGTTGCCTTCGAAGTAGACCTCTTCCAGCTTCTCTTTATCCCTCAAGACTCGCTCGATCTCTCGGAAGTCACTGACTTGGCAATTGCTAGCCCATACGTTTTCCAGCTCTGGCATGTCTTCGAGCCCAGCAAGGGAGGAAATGGGATTGGACTGGAAGTCTAGAATCTCGAGCTTGGTGTTCTGACGTAAGGGCTCTAAGGAGGGGATTTGGTTGTCAGAGACGTAGAGTTCAGTCAGCTGTGGTAGGGTCTCGATGCCTGAGAGGGAGGTGAGGCGATTGGCCTGGATGCTTAGAGTGCGGAGGTTGCCTAGTGTGCTGAGGCCCTTCAGCTCGGTGATTTTGTTCTGGCCCAGCCAGAGATGCTCTAGCTTCGTGAGGGTTTCAAGGCCTGCGATTTCCCGGATCCGGTTGGCGCCCAGCTCGAGGTACGTTAGGTTGACGAGTTCTTCGAGGTTCTCGATCTTTGATAGACGATTCTGCACAAAGTACAGGTGGTCTAGCTTCTTCAAGTTTGAGAGGTTCTTGATGTGCTTGAGCTTGTTGTAGCTCAGGTCGAGGCTCTGCAGTCCCTTGCATTCCTCAAGACCAGCTATGTGTTTGACCAGATTGTCGTATAGCTCTAGCTCTTCAAGTTGAGGCGCTATGCTTTCTGGGAGCTCAATGTTTTGAATGCTGTTCTGTCGTAGGCCAAGTCGTCTCAGGTTCGGAAATCGCTCTAGTCGCAGGGCGGGTATCGAAGTTATTCGCGAGTGCTGAACGTCGATGTCCTGAAGATCGTCAATTTTGATGACTTCTAGAGCGCGCTCTACGGTGGCCACGTACCTCTGTGCTTGGATCTTCGTCGTCCAGCAGATCTGGTGAATGTTAGCCGTGTCCCTGGCGTGGTTCTACGACATGTCCCACCTTCGTCTGCCGCTATCTGATCCACAGGAGGTGCATCGTCGTCTGAGTATTCAGGGTCGCTTAGTGCTTCTGGGTTCGCGAGGGTTGCTTGCTTGTTGACTCGAAGTTTGCCGTCCCAGCCAGACTTGGAGTGAGGTGTGCTGGGTTTCGAAGGTGTGTCGTTTGGTTCAGGTGCATCCACAGTGATCTTATCTTCTGCCATCTTCCCCTTTTCTCTCACGCCAGTTGCTATGTGTGCTCTAGTTGACCTTCAACTGCACGCACAGGCTTCAGATGCAGGTGGTTCGGAAGTTTCAAGGCGATGTCAGCGGCGTTTGAGGCTGAACTATGCGGCTGAACTACAGTAGCTTGATAAACTTAGGTAGCTAGTGTACCTGACTTGTTTGGGCTCGGCGCGACAGCAAGACCTGCAGCTTATCTTCTGAACGATCTCAATCAAGGATCCGACCTACTAATAGAAAAGGTTGTAGGTACAAAGGAATGTTGTACATCTGCCCCCACCGTCTTCAACAATTGGTTATCGATACGCGGGCTGGCGGGGCAGGCGAGACGGCGGAATAGGGCCGCGTTCTTACTCCACGGCAATCTGGCTAGGAGGTTCCACTACCTATGTATACATCGACTCTCCTATGTGCAGACCTCAACTTTCAAAACTCTTTGGTTTCGCTCAAGTTTTCCTGTACCAGGACCTTGTGGGCCACTTGAACGACGCAAAGCTAGAGAAATATCTACAGATTGATTCTCCGTCCAAGTTCTTACGGAAGGACACCTTCAAGTCAAGCAGGAATGACACCTGAGAGAAGCACTGTGCTGCACATAAAGACTATAGATCGATGGTCACAGCAAATGTCCGGCCAAAAAGCCTCTCAACGCCAGCGGGCATCGATTAGTGCTACTGGCATGCGGTCTCGTCGCACGATCTTATGCAGCGTGTGAATGCACTCTTGATCCTGCACGTGCGAATGGCCGGCGCTGCGTCGGATCAACCTCAGAAGCCTTTACAATCATCTTCAAACAAGGCAGCATTTGCCACATCCTCGCGGGTGTTGGTCGGATGGGAAACTGGGGGCTTTCGCATCCATTGGGGGATTCGTCCGCTCTTTCGTACGACTGAAGGTTGGTATGAGATCACATCTTCGGCAGCCCAGAGGTAAGACCACCTCAAAGGGTAAAACTCTACCGAGCTAGGCATTGGTCCGCCTAGTAGTACATCAGTACATCGGTCCGGTCTACTACTCTAGACACAACATTCCCAAGGACCCCTTCCGCCGAGATATGGCCGCTGAGAGAAGGGGGAAATGATTACTGCGCAGCCGGGGGTCTGTTTGGTAGTTTCGCCCCTCCCTCGGTTGATTGAGTTAGATGATGATGCTCTTCTTTCTTTTTGTAATGGAAGATTTCAAGTCAAATTAATTGTTCTGATTTGCTCAGACTCAGGTAATAAGTTAGTACTCACACGACCATACAACCCTTCTCTCTTTCATCATTGGCAGAATTTTAATCTCTGCAGCATATCGTATACTGGACTCTTCGCTCCGAAGTCGTCATTGAGCCGTCAATCATATGTTTCTCAAGCTCCCTCGCCCCAGATACCAACAACACCCATAGCAAACCCAATACCCGACAACGACGTCCTCACGAACTCGATAAGCTGCTGCTCTCGTGCTCCTCTCTCCACCTCCTCACCATTGACCTCACCACCCTCATCCTTCAGGACTCTGCCTTTTGGCTGTACGCCCTTCCCGCCGAATCCCAGATCCAGCCCGCCGGCTAGAACCGCAGCAAGCGAGGTCCACAGAAGGTAGGGATGCCTTACTCGCGAGGGCGAAAGGTAGTAGCTCAGAAGAAGTGTCGATGTGCTGATCGCGGATAGCGTGCGGATGTGGAGGGTTGCGAGGCGCGCGGTCTGCGCGAGAGTGTAGGCTGCGGGCTTTGCACTTGGGAGTGTCAAGAGGGAGGGGAGCGATTGCGATGATAGAGTGTAGGATACGCCCTAATTGTAGAGTGTCAGTGGAGTTGCGCATTGAGCGATGCGTTGGACTGGTATAGACGGACCGTGAGCAGGCCTAGGCTTATCGTGCCCACGAACTTGCACAGAGAGATAGTCGTCGGCATTGTGGGCGTGTCTCCTTTCCAGTAGGTAGAGGCTATCGTACTATGAGACTTTGCAATTTGGCGATAAGATGTAATTCAAGCGTCACTCTCGTTATGTGATGGACTTGAGGTGGGCCTGGCGGCACCTCTGTAACCTCTGGGTAATGGCGTTTACTGACGTCGCCTACCTTCCGTCCCGAGCACCCTTGCGACGCGCTAAGGCACCCCACGCTTCGCTTAGCGGAGATAGCGGAGGTTCATTGGCCGAGGTTACGTGCACCTACAGTACAGCTCTAGCGACAATCGCGAGGTGAACATGAGAGGCGACACAGCCGACACTGCGACACAGACTCGAGGCTGACAAATTCGTATCTCTACCCGCTTGAAGATCTATCCGGTGTCAGCGTCTGAGAAGCAACAAGACGTTCCCGGGGCAGTTGTAGCGGCCAAGTCTTGTCATACGCAGCCAGGCGGAGTAGACTAGACATTCCATCTTACGGCCGAAGAATAGTCGCCAATCTATAAGTATAGGGCTTGACATCCAGCGAGACTGTCCACTGCACATTTGCAAAACGCAAGGGCATCCATCTTCACGACTGACTCTCCTGTAACAATGTCCGTTCCTCGCGAGAAGTACCTTTCCCCAGTCTGGAAAGATGGGCTCTTCCAAAACAAGGTCCTTTTCTGTACCGGAGGTGCCGGCACTATATGCTCTATGCAGGTGCGAGCATTTGTCGCTCTGGGTGGGAATGCCTGTGTGATAGGCCGCAACCCGCAAAAGACCGAGCAAGGCGCAAAGGACATAGCGGCCGTCAGACCTGGAGCGAAGGTGATTGGGATTGGAAACGTTGATGTCAGGGATCCGAAGATGCTTAAGGATGCTGCGGATCGATGCGCAAAGGAACTGGGGGGTATCGACTTCGCTATAGCTGGAGCAGCAGGCAACTTCCTGGCACCCATGGCACAGCTTAGCCCCAACGCGTTCAAAAGCGTCATGGACATCGACGCACTTGGCTCTTACAATACCGCTAAAGCCGTGCTCCCGTATCTGGTAGAAAGTGCGAAGCGCAACCCCAACTCAGGCAAATCTGGCTCAGCACAGGGCACTGGCGGCAGGATGATCTTCGTCTCTGCAACATTCCACTACAGAGGGCAACCGCTGCAAGCCCATGTTGCGGCTGCTAAAGCAGCGGTAGACCAGATCTCCCACAGCGTAGCCATCGAATACGGCCCATATGGAATCACCTCCAATATCGTTACGCCTGGCCCCATCTCTGGAACCGAGGGTATGGAGAGACTGTCGAAGTCCGATGAGGCCAGCGTGAAGGCTACGAAGAAGATCGTCCCCCTCGGCAGGTGGGGAGAGACGAGAGAGATTGCCGATGCGACGATCTATTTGTTCAGCGAAGCGGGAAGCTATGTGAACGGCAATACGCTCGTAGTAGATGGTGGCGCGTGGAGGACTTCTGGTGCGAGCCAGGGTGAGGGCTGGGACTATCCGGACTTCATTTTGAGCGGTGCTGCAGTAGAGGGTGTCAAGGGCGGGAAGCGAGATGGTGCGAAACTATGAAGAGAGCATCCGCACTCCATTTCCTCTATTTGCCGGACGTGTATCCATAGCCTGATGCTTATAGCCATTGATAAATGTCTCTCATACGGTGGAGCTCTGAATCTCACAAATGGTTGCTGTCACGGTCTCATTTTTTCATGTTGCTCCCTTGTACTGCATGCGGTATATGTCCCATGAGCACGAGCCGGTGGCATCTTAGTCTGCCAACAATATGTATAAAGTCACAGCCAGACGATTGGAAGACACCGTCTTGGTTATTCTCGAACCTAGCGGCTCGAAAGCCAAGCGCCGAAAAGGGGGGATGTTGTCGCGAAAACGCCCGCCCCTTCCCCGATTCGGCTGCTGCTCCATTTCCCGACAAGCACAGCAAGCGCATTACACCCATTTTACAATACCGAACGCCTTCACCCGACACCACCCTACAGATCCCCGCGACGGCAGATGAGTAAACAATGGCGCGCGTTTCTTTCGGCTCACGCGCAGGCGGCAACAGTGACTACCTCGCAGGCAGAAGAGACGTGCAACGTACGAGCAGGCTGAACGGCCTTTACGATAGTCTAAACGGCCTCTGTAATTCATTGAAGGAGGAGATCGCAGCATGCCAGTCCGGCGAGCTTCTCCAGCTCACGACATGCGAGCTTTCGATCCGAGAACAAGCAACTCTGCCTCTGCTTCAGCCAGTGATAGGGCCATACAGCCATGCAGGACCATATGGTCTGCCTGCGGAGTATAAGACCGATTGGATGGAAGAGGATGAAGGTTACCCAGGCATCAATGCCAAGCTACCCAAGACAACAATCTCGCACATTCTTGCAGCGGAGGACGGTCAGGCACGACAGAGCGTGCAGCGAGCAGCATCTCGGGCCATTGTGCAGGCTATTGAGGCGAGCGACGGCTTCAAATACAGCTTCAACAATGCGTGGGCAGCAAAGGATGATAGGGGCCTACGCTTCTCGTACATTTGCCAGGACAGCATGCAGAATAAGGATAGACACGCGAATGGCTTTACGAAAACACAGAAGCATCTGAAAGGCGAGGGCGAGCGAGGTCCGCGAAAGCCGACATATGATTGTAAAGGCAGCATTAGCGTCAAGTTCAGCCAGGTGAGGAGGACCGTGGACATCTACTACAGACATAACGCGGTACATACAAGCGTGGCAGAGCGTAAGCCTCCTCCTCGTGCTCCACCAAGAAGACTGCGACCAGGTTACAATGACAGTGTCAATGGTGTCGGCCCTGCAGGACCTCGATCAGGCGACACTGGCGGTTTGATGGGGGCCTTAAGGGCTGAGGAGTCTGCCTATGCCCGCCCAAGGGCAATGCCACCTCCACCGCCGCCCGAGGTATCCAACATCAGCCGTCCATTGAAGCGTAAGCGCACTGCCGACCTTGCACCACCTCCCAGCAATCCTGAGAAGCCCTTGTCACTTGTCGACCTCCTTAAGCAGAGCAGCGATGCGAAAGCTCCTGCTCAGCCTGAAACACCTCAGCCAAAGCCTGCGCGTGGCCAACAGCCACCGGTGAACTACTCGTTGCCCTGGTGGCAAGGACCAGCAGCGGTAGCAGCACCGCCTGTTCCGTCAGTCCAAGGTGTTGGTGGCCACCCGCCCATGAGTGCAACGAACTACGTCCCGCCGTACCAACCCCAGCAATACTACGGCAAGCAGATATTGCCACAATCGTTGCCCATGCCTCCTCCTCCGCCTCAAAGTCCTAGTCAAGCGCCGAATGGCCATCGTTATCAGGGCGCGCCAAGTAAAGTCACGGTGCCGAAAGGACAGGGTCTTTTCTCCACCCTCAAGCCAGTTAGAACAGAGGAGCGAACAACGTATGAGCCGCACTTTATCATGTACAATGGTGTCCGGGCTAAGGCAAGCTGCCAAAATTGTCGCTTTAGCAAGAAGAAGGTGCGCATTTTCAAGATGACAGAGACAGTATCGCAAGCTTCAATGTTGCTAACTGAATTGTAGTGTGATGAAGTCCGCCCACTATGTGGTGGTTGCGCGCGCAGCGGCAAGCTCGATTGTGTCTACGAAACAGCCCCCAATCGCTCGTCTGGCCCGTCACAGCAAGGCTCACCTGGCTTTACGGCTCCTCCGTCGCAAAGGCCCAGTCATCCGCAGCAACCTCCTACGCAGGGCACGCCTGGATCTCAAGCACACTCTCAGCCCCAGCGAACGTACACACCGCAGGCGCCATATCAACCTGCCCCTTATCCAATGCAAACACCGTACTCAGCAGCGCCCTACCCCTCAGCAGCAGGTGGTAATCCACATGCTGTGCCTCAGGGAACCATGGCGACTCCGACTATGGACGCCAGTCAGGCTTCCGACGACTATCAAACCGAATTTGCACAGTCACAGCCACAGTTTGGTGATCAGAGTATGTCGTCGAGAGAAGAAAGTCCTGACCCGTGGTTTCCTCGACGCTGAGGGGCGGTATGAGAGCGCTTACTGATCATATCATCGCAAACTTTATTTATTTATTGAATTTTTCCCCCCGATTGACTGATGAAGAGCATGAAACAGTCCTGTTTTGTACGGTCGCAATACTGTAAGCATATCTTGTTGAGTCGACGGCAGCTTGAATGGGTATCATGTAAATTGCAGGGTTGATGTGCTGAATAAAGCCGTGTCACACTTGCCCCATTGGCCGCTTTCGGCTTCCTAATTTCTCAGGACGCTTGCCGTTCATACCCAGCATACCATCCTTTTCAAGAAGAATGCAGCTGACGACACATGCGGCAGCGCACTTGCCATGGCGGAAATATGTTGCGTAGTTCTAGAGCGTATTTGTAGGTGCCCACCTCCACTTTCTGTTTGTTGTCCCTGACGATCTATTGGTGATGATATGCTACTGCCGCCAGTTGTGGACCGCGACTCCTCACTTCAAGGTGGACCATGCATGCTGTATTTACCTGCTGTAGGATGCAGGTGGGACTTCATAAGCAATCTTCCCCTCCCATCCTCATAGCTTCTCTTCTTTTTCTTACTTCACATCAGCTTCAGCTACAGAGTTCCGCTGGCATTTGTTCTCGGTCCACAATCAGCACTCGACCTTTTGCTAGCTGCGAAAATAACAGCTCATCCTCTCACCTGCACTGTCAACTATCCACTCCAACCCGCACCTCCAGTAAGTCTTCACATCCCTTTGCTCTCACTACAACCTAACTAACCAACCTTTCCCCCCAAAGATCCAACCCGACAACCAGCAACAATGCACAACCTCATCCACCTCGCCCTCCTGGCGGCCCTCTCCACCACCTCGACCCTCGCCGTCGAGTTCAAGTTCCGCCGCTTCAGCCAACCGGACTGCAACGAGAAGTTCCACATCGCCAAGGACACGCACCTGCATGACCCGCACTGCAAGACGTTCGACCACCACGAGCCCCCCTTCGAGAGCTTCATGGCCATCGCTGAGGAGCATCAGAGCGACGTGAGGGTGAAGTTTTGTGAGGTCGTGGTCTTTGATCAGCCCGAGTGTAAGGGGCAGGGGTATACTATGGCTGGTGAGTCTTTTCCGTTTTTCTTTCCCTTTTTTCACCCCTCTCTCCCTCCTCCCTTTCCCCCGCCTTTCCTTTGTTATTCTTGCGTTTCCCGCTTCACTTCCTCCCATTCTCTTCCATCGCTTGCTTGCTTCACCCTCGCCGTCGTCTCTCCTTCCTTCCTCCCTCTCCCTCCTTGTCCACTGTCTTAACTCCTGTGCATCCTCCATCCTCCATCCTCCATCCCTACCGTCCCATCCCCTCCATCCAAAACCCGCACTTCACACCACCCGTCCAACCCACCCATCCAAACCAACCATCCCACCCCTCCTCAAACAAACCACCAAAGCACAAGCACCAAAAAAAAAAAAAAAAAAAAAACTAACCTTCCCACCCCCAGACGAACAACTCGCGAGCCAAACCTGCGGCAACCCCTTCACCTCCCCACCCCGCGTCGCCGGCCGCTCGGTGCGCATCTCGTGCGCCAAGCGCGCTCCGAACGTGGCCACTTTCCCTCCCACATCGTCCTCCATCGCCCACTCGTCGACTACCGTCGTCGGTGAACATACGGTCACGGTCCACCATACCAAGCCTGGTGCCGTCAAGACGGTTACGGAGGCGCCCAAGGAGAGTACCACGACGCTTACGCTGGTGCCGCAGGCGAAGACTTGTGAGTGTGATTGAGGCGCTGGGATGGGAAGGATGAAGGAAGGGGTTGGAGGGAGTTTTGGGGGGACGGGATGGTATTGTTTTGTAGTTTGTTCTTTTTTTTTTCCTTTTTCTTTTCCCCTTGTCTTGTCTTGCTTTCGTTGTCTGCCCCTCTTGTCGATGCAGACTTTGGGGGGGTGGGGGGGTGTATGCTGGGCTTGTTTGAAAAAATGGATGGGGGGGTGGTCCTGAGGTATCGGCATAGTTAAAGTAGATGTGGTGTTTTCCATTGGGGCTAGAAGTAACTATGGAGGTTGTCTTTCATCAATTGCCTTTCCTCCTTTTTTCCCTTCAATTCAACCCTCCCGCTTCTTTCTTTCCACTCCTATTCTTCATGTTTCTCGTGCCCTGCCTCTCCCTCGTCTGGTGTAATGGAACGATGTAGCATGTACATAGCGCTTTCCTCAGAGGTCAGAGGTCAGGGCCGATAAGAAAGGGAGACGGTTGGCATTCCCAGTCACCGTGATCAAACGCCGCCGCTCCCCTCCTCACTGGCCCCTCGGGTCCATCGCTGACTGAAAACAAAAAGACTGAAAAGAAGGGAAAAAAACGGTCGGGCCAAAAAAAAGTGTCATTCAGTGAAAAACAAGAGACTCATCCGCTCCACACCCATCATCGTCCTAACCCCCTCCCTCCCGTCTCGGAAAAGAATCACCAATCCCCCCACCCATCCCCCTCCTCCTTCCTAGCCGCCGCGCCCTGCACCGTCGGTCCCCCCGCCTTCATCGCACTGGTCCCAATACTCGTCGACCCCTTCCCCTGCATCTGCTGTTTTTGCTTCTGTTGCGTCGCCTGCTCCCCGGCACTCGCAAAATCATCCCAAAACCCCTTCTTCTCCTGCGGCGGTCCCGAAGGCGCCTGTCCAAACGAGTCCCAGAAATCCGCTTTCTCTGGCCTTGCTCCTCCTCCTCCCCCACCATTACCACTCCCACCACTAGCGTGGTGACTATGTTCCGGGTCCACAAACCGATTAAACTGCTCCCCCAATCCCATCAATCCACTCTGCGCCGTAGTCCCAAGTCCCTGCAGATTCCGCTGCGCGTTAGACGCGAAGTCGCCTTCTTGGAAGGACTTCATGCCCGGCTGGATGTAGGCTTTATTCACATTGATGGCCTGTTTGGAGAAGTTGGACCCGAGCCAGCCGAGCCCCTTGGTGATGGAGGAGAGGGGATCCTTTTGGAAATCGTCTTGCCAGCCGTTGTTTGAAGAGGATGGGGGTGGAGCGGAGCCGAAACCGGAGTATTTCCCTCCTTGGCTCGGGGGGAGGTCGGCGGAGCGCTGGGCGTTTTCGGAGCCCATGCGGGCGAAGTAGGCTTCGTTTTTTTGTTTTTGGGTGGTTGCGGGTTGGGATTGGGGGGTGTTGCGGCCGGAGGCTGCGGGGCTGTTGCGGATGCTGTTGGGTGCGTCTTCTACGGTAGCCTTTTTGGGTTGGGAGGATGAGGAGGACGAGGTTGCGGGTTTGGAGGTGCCGGGGACGTATTCTCGGTCTTCGATCTTGGCGGTTAAGCGTTCCTTCCATTCTTCGCCGGCTTCGCTGTCGTAGCGTTCGGCGATGGTGCATTCGTCAAAGGTGCGGCCGATTAGGGTGTTGGTGCTGTGGCTGTCGAAGAAGTCTTTCCATGGCTTGTTGCCCCCGAGCTCCATGCGCTTGACTTCGCCCGTCTTCAGGGCGTCCATGGTGGCTGAGCGGACGAAGGAGATGTGCACACCGAGGGAGCGGTGGATGCCTGAGCAGGCGAGACAGAAGAAGATGCCGAGCTTCGGACTTATCTGTGGAGGGGTTCACACGGCTTCTGGTCAGCCCGGATCATGGTGAAGAGGGCGGGAGAGAGGGATGGGGAGAGAGATACCCATTGTGGGGAGGGAGCACCGCAGTCGACGCACTTGTTGTTCTCGTTCTGCTTTTGGATCTCGAGCAGTTTAGACCGCGTCTCCGGGTCGACTTCCCACATCTTGCTCATCGTGCCGGTGGGAGGAGGAGCTCAGCTCCAGAATGGCTGGCGACGACACAGGGATGAGGATCTGGTTACAATGGGATCGTGGGGGTGCGTTGCAGATACTGAGGCGTTGCAGCAATCGATGGGTTGGCCAAAAGGCAATATCAAGGTCTGTTGGAAAGGGGTTAAGAAGTCAGATGTGAGGCTGTTGGGCGTCGCACTCCTCCTACAGTTACCTATGTAGCTAGGTTGGTATAGATAATACACCACCTAATAAGGGCAACCCGCCCACCCGCACCCACCGGCCTGGCTGGCTGGCTCGCTCGCTCCGTCGGCGGCACCTCCCACTCCCACTCCCTCCCGCTGCCCTGGCGATCCCCGCTGACGTCAATCTTGGCGTTCAAGCTTTCCAACCTCTCCGTCCGAGCTTTGCTTTGCTCTGCTCGGCTTTGCTGTGGTTTGCGACATACCTACCTAGCTACCTACACGTATTCCAGACGAGCCGATTGACCGCATAGATTGCCATTTCTGGTCAAGTCCACTACGCATATTGATGGCATTAGTCTAAATTGCATACCATCTTCCCCGCTTGGCATCTGTCCTTGGATTGGACACCCGCATCATGTCCGCCGCGACAGATTATTCCAAGCTCAAAGTCACCGAGCTCAAGGACCTGCTGAAAGAACGGGGCATTGCGAGCACGGGCTTGACGCGGAAACAGCAGATAGTGGAAGCGCTCGAGGAGGAGGATGGCAAGGCCGCAGCAGAACAGCCCGAGGAGCCTGAGGCAGTCGACCCCATAGACGAGGGCGTGGAAGGGAAAGAGCTGGAGGGGGAAGAGGAGAAGGTGGAGGCGGCTGTGGATGAGGTCGCGCAGGCTGCTACAGATGGAGAACAGGAAGCAGACGAGAAGGGAGAGAAGGAGGGAATGCAGGACCAGGTGGAGGATGCCAAGGTGGATGCGCCGGTAGTGCTGGAGACGGATCAGCCGGTATCCCAGGACGCCTCGAATCTCATTACCCCACGCGAGACATCTCCATTACCGCAAGACGCATCGAGCGACACTCGTAAGCGAAAGCGGAGAAGTCCTACCCCGCCAGTATCCCAGGATACCATCAACAAGAAACTCAAATCCGCCGATGACGATGCAAACGCCGTCAAATTGCCAGAAGACCGCGTCGTAGAAGATGCGCCAGCTCCGACCGACGGCGCCAACGAACCGCGAACCGAAGATGCTCCCGAGAAGGTCCAACCCTACGGCAGCAGCGACGATGTGATGGACATTCAGAAGGAAGCTCGTCCGGACTCGCAGGGAAACCCGGCAGAGGCAGACGCAGCACCGACCAGTGATCACGTTGAGCGACCTGCGCCTGAAACAATGGCCATCGACGACGGCGACGACGACACTCTATCCTCCAGTGGCGCCCTCCATCCCGCAACAAGGGCCCTGTACATCCGCGAACTGATCCGGCCACTCCAACCCAACGATTTCCGGAAGCACCTCGTCGACCTTGCCACTCCTCAGGATCAAAATCTCGACGACTCCATCATCGAAACCTTCCACCTGGATCCACTACGCTCTCACGCGTTCGCCGTCTTCACATCGACCTCGGCTGCGGCCCGTGCCCGCACCGCTCTCCATAACACCGTCTGGCCGGCGGAACCAACCCGAAAACCACTCTGGGTCGATTTCGTCCCCGAGGGCAAAGTCGGAGAATGGATCGAACGAGAACTAGCTGCGGGGACGAGTCGCCGCGACGCTAAGCGCTGGGAAGTCGTGTACGAGAGTCTCGACTCCGGAGTGGAAGCACGCTTACAAGAAGTCGGCCCCGCACCACCCACGGGACCTTCTTCCAGCGCAGGAGGCCGAAGACGAGAAAGCCGGCCATCGCACTCCTCCCCAGGAGGAGGCGACGACCGCTCCCGTCCCCCAAACCGCCGCCCCTCCTCCCGCACCCCGCCTCCTCCTCGACCCTCCTCCTCCTCTTCCCCCCACCACCACCAACCTTCCCCTAACCCCGAAGCCCCGGACCCTTCAGACCAACAACCTCACCCCCCTTCCCAACTCGACACCTCCTTCCACCACACCCACACCGCCAAACCCAAAATCTACTACCTCCCGCAACCCCGCTCGCTCGTCTCCGCACGCTTACACGAACTCGACTCCCTAACTTCCCGCGCCTGGACGCAGGGGGGTGAGTGGAAATTACCCCTCACGGGCGTCGATGGCGCGTTGAGGCGGTATACGTTTGAAGACGGGGATCGGTTGGTCGATGGGGGGGCGGATAGGGGGAGTTTTGGGGTGCCGGTTGAGGCGAGAAGGGGTGGTGGGGGATATGGTGGGGGATATGGTGGGGGTGGAGGTGGGGGGTGGAGAGGGGGACGGGGGAGGAGGTGAGATGAGATGAGATGAGGATGCATGGGGGAGGTTTTTGGTTGGATGGGGATGCATGGGGTTGGGGCGTTTGGATAGGGGAGGAGGGGGATATGGGGCGTGAGAGTGATTTGGGCGGGTTGGGGAAGAGGAGATGAGGTGTTTTATGTTTTATGTCTCACGTTTTAATTTCCCTTACCCGGCGTGTTTTGGATGAAGAAGAGTTGCGTAGGAAGATTCCGCTCGGATTTCACTTTCCGTCTACTCCGAGAGCTTTTTGGGGTACTAGAGACGAAAAAGCGGTGTCTTGTTATATAGAATAGCCAAGCTCCTCGCTATTTAAAAGAGAGGAAAGGGAGGGAAGTGGGAGGAAAGTGGGGTAGAAATTCCAATCGAAACTATGTATCTTCCCCTTTTCTTCTTTTTTTCCCCTCTCTTTCACTGTTCTATCGCTGGGGCAGATACCCCTCCTTCCTTCCTTCCTTTTTTTTTTTTTAAAAAAAAAGAAAAAGAAAAAGAAAAATAGAACAATTTTCCGGGAGGTTTTTGGTTGGGGGCTATGTGCAATCTAACGTCCATCATTTCAATCGAAGGAAAGGGGGAAAAACAAAAGAAAGATACGGGATTATTTTCAAGGATGAGTTCGAGAAGAAAAAAAAGAAGCACAGGTGCGAGAGGTTTGTCACGCTATAAGGATTCCAAGATCCAAGGTAAAGAGAGATTTTCCTTTAGGGCATTTCTCTCGCCTGTTATGGTGATTGAAGAGGATTCGGGAAACACGATGGGTTTTCAATTTGTTCATAGGGGACAGTGAGGGACTAATTTAGGGTGGGGGGGGGGGGGGGGGGGGGGGTAGGGGGGAAGGGTTCCGGGGTAGGTTTGGACTATTGGGTTGAGCTTACAACCCTCTCTCTCTCCGCGAGGAAGAAACGGGATCGTTCAGGGTGGAGGAGGGGGGATGGAGAGATATGCCAGATGAATTCCGATAAGTAGCAATCAAGACCAAAAATAGGATATCTTTTCCTCTCCCCTGTGGCGTTTCAGCATTCGGGGAACAGATAGGCTCCATCGTTCATTAGGGGGGTGTGGGGGAGACTAAGTAGGAAAAATAGGAAGCAACGGGTGATATGGGGGAGGAAAAAGGGAAGCCAACCGCCGAAGAAAACCAGAGTCCTCAAGAAAATTCATTCCAATTTGTCGATAAAAAATACTTCTGGCCTGACTTTCTCCCGTTTCCCTTTGTAGACCTGGTAGCTAAGGGAATGAGGAGATGAAGAGGTCAACGGCTCTCTCCCCGCCAATCTTCCCACACTTGTGGAACTGCATTGCTGAATCGCTTCCGGTCCCAGAAATTTCTCCCATTTGTGAGGTCCTGCTGAGGGTTTGTTTGGTCGGGGAGTTGGTGACGGTGATGGGGTGATGGATAAGTGACACTGGTTGCTGATGCTGCCGCCACTGCTACTGCTACTGCTACTGCCATTTCTGAAGGGGATGTTCGAGCGGGGGAGGGGAAAGAGTGAAGCGGTTTACTTCTGCATCATGAGCTGGACGAACTCGTTGTCTAGAAGAGGAAAGAAAGGTTAGTCACTTATCCGCAAGGAGAGAGGGATCAGAGAGCGGAGAATCTCCAAAAGATGAAGAATGAGAGGGAAATGGGAGGGAGAGAGAAAGAGAAAAAAAAAAAAGAGTAAGACATACAGTCAATCCTCCCATCCCCATCCTGATCGGCCTCCCGAATCATCTCATCCACCTCGTCATCCGTCAGCTTCTCGCCGATACTCGTCATGACATGTCGCAGCTCGGCGGCGGAGATGAAGCCGTTGTTGTCGCGGTCGAAGACCTTGAAGGCCTCGCGGATCTCCTCCTCGGAATCCGTGTCCTTCATCTTGCGCGCCATCATGGTCAGGAATTCCGGGAAGTCGATGGTGCCGTTGTTGTCGGCGTCGACCTCGTTGATCATGTCCTGTAGCTCGGATTCCGACGGGTTCTGCCCCAGCGAGCGCATCACGGTGCCGAGCTCTTTGGTGGTGATCTGGCCATCGCCGTCCTTGTCCTGTGTCGGGGTGTGAGGGGAGGACAGCGGTTAGCGGAGTTCCCTGATTGTTTCCTTGCGTGTGCCTCTGGGGATGTGGCTTCCTCGGTGTGCGCATGGGTGAGGTGCGGCTGATGTCATGGGGGGAATGACTTACGAAGAGGGAGAATGCCTCCTTGAACTCGCTAACTTGCTCCTCGGTCAATGAGTCGGCCTGTCCAACAGATGAGGGTCAGTCTGATATGCTTATCGCCGGTCGGGAGCGTCACTGTTGCGGCAGCTGTTTCTGGAAGTGGGGTGGAGGGGGGAGGTTTTCGCCTGTCGTACCATTGTGTCGGTGGTTCAATCGCTTGGATGGGAAGGAATCGCTCGAATGACAGAGTCACGTGGTGTCTTAAGGATGGTCAATGGAATGGGTGAGTGACAGAGGTGAGCAAAGATGAGTCGCGACAGGGGAAAATAGAGGGAAGAGGGATGAGCTGATGGCAGCCTTACGGGGAGAATGAGATGTTTGGGCAGTGGGGCAAGCGGACTGGAACACACACACACACGCACCACTTCACACACACAGACACTCCCACACACACCGGGACACGCCAGACGCCCTGGACCCTGATCCTGGCACTGACACGGCTGGTCTGACGCGGGATAACCCGGTACTCAATTACATACTTAGGCAGTATACTTACTGTATATGGTAAGGTGCGCCGCGGCTGGGAGCTTATCACTTACCTTACCGGTTGTTACCCTACCGGACTTGCCGAGCGTATCCATCTCCGTACAGTACGTACAGCAGTGAAGCTACCCAGCTACCTGTATGTACACCAAGATGCGATGATACTAGCGCTCCCATCCAGCTGAATTGATTAATCTCCATCAATCATCCCCATCATAATAATGCGCCCAAGTGCTCTCAGGCACTCGCGCTCCGTACAACATCCATGGATAGCAAGCTAGGAGCATGGCGAGGTCAGTCAATCGCCTTCCTGTCCTTACCAGCTCAATGGGAGCGCCGAACTAATACGTGTATTCCAGATCGCACCAACCTCTTCATCTCCTACCGCCAGTCCTACACCCACCATCCCGCCAAACGCACCCGCGTAACCGGCCCCCCCGGCTACCGTGATGATGTCGACTCTGAACGCGCCGGCCTCATGTCCAACCAGGACGCCGGCAACGATGCAGTCATCGAGATGGATCTCCTGCCCCCACGCTGGCTCGACATCCAAGACGACATCAACACCATCCTCAGCGAAGTCGGCACCAAAATGAAAAAGCTCGACCAACTCCACGCCAAACACGTCCTGCCCGGCTTCGACGACGAAAGCGTCAAAGCGCAAGAAGAACGCGAGATCGAAGGCCTGACGCAAGAAATCACCCGCGCCTTCACCACCTGCCAGGCCCGGATCCGCAAGATCTCCACCTACCTCCGCGATCAACAAACCCAACCCAACGGCGCACCCCTGACCCAAGCCGAGGCCAAAATGGCCACCAATCTCCAAACCAGCCTCGCCGCCCGCGTCGGCGACGTCAGCGTCGCCTTCCGCAAAAAACAATCCGCCTACCTGAAGAAACTCCGCCAACTAGGCGGCATGACCATGCCCCTCGACGCCAACAACAACAACAACAACAGCCGCACCGCAACCCCCTCCCTCTCCACGGCAGCAGCAAACCCCTACACGGACCCCGCCATGCAAGACTCGGAAACCGACCGCGCCGGCGCCCAATCGACCTTGCTCCAAACCGCCCAGGTCCGCCGCCGCACCACCACTTCTGCAATGGACACGACCATCACCCACCGCGAACGCGAAATCGAGAAGATCGCCCAGGGCGTCATCGACCTGTCGAACATTTTCCAGGAACTCAACACCATGGTCATCGATCAGGGATCGTTGTTAGATCGCATCGATTATAATGTCGAGCGCACGCATGAGCATGTGCAGGGCGCCGAGAGGGAGTTGAAAGTCGCGACGGGGTATCAGAAGCGGACGACGAAGCGGAAGGTGATGTTGTTGTTGGTGTTGGTGGTGGTGGGGTTGTTTATTTTGGTTTTGGTGAAGCCAAAGGGTGCGGGTGGTGGGGGTGGGAAGCCGGTGGAGCCTGCGCCGCCGCCGCCGCCGCCGCCTCCGCCGGTGGAAGAGGGCGTGGAGATGGGTGGAGCTGGAGGGATGCTGACGAGGAGAAGAGGGGATGCAGGAGGGGGCGATTGGGGGCTTCTTAGGTCTGGTGCTGGTAGGCAGAGGTGGAAGTGGCGACAGCGACGACGACGACGACGGGAGGAGGATAGGAGAGCAGAAGGGGATTTTGACCCGCGATCATGATGGATAATGTGGGATTTTTCATTCCGTTCTCTCTCTCTCCCTCCCTCTCTCTCTCTTTTGTACATATTTCCAAACACCCCAACC